>CM038676.1:221444111-222650032 GCA_021605205.1 Aegilops longissima | reverse complement strand
TGGGCATAAAGCCCAGATAAATAAGCTTCAAGTTAAAGAAGCCCTCAGTATAATGAGCGCAGATAGCGCATCAAGTGTGTGCTAACAATGCGCAAACGAGCCTTTAACGGCTTCGGAAAAGGGAGGAGAATATCCGGTGTGTTTCGCAGACGGTACGCCCGGCCGTTAGGACTTGGTCGATGATGAAGGACCCTCCCATTTGGGCTTGAGTTTGTCCTTTTCTTGTCCCGCAGCGAGAACTAGTTCGCCAACATTGTAAGCTTTGGCCCACTTCCTCGCTTTGATATCTTCGAGCTCGCTGTTGATAGAATGCGGAACGAGCTTTTGCCACGCCAAGCTCCTCCTCCAAGGCCCAAGCTGTCCCATCGATCGAGCTCGCTTCTTTCTTCGTATATGCGCACGCCGAGGTGAGTCATGAATTATGTCGCAGGCAAAACTGCCTCTCGCGCCATATACCATAAAAATGGTGTGAATCCGTAGTGCGATTCGCGTGGTCCGCAGCCCCCGAGTACGGAGTCGAGCTCCTCTACCCAAAGGTGTGTTAGATTCCTTGAGGGACCGCACTAGTCCTGGGTTTAATGCCGCCATGATTAGACCGCTTGCTCGCCGACTTGACCGTTAGTTTGGGGGTGATAGATTGAAGCGTAGTCGAGCTTGATGCCCATGTTTTTGCACCATAGTTTAACCTCGCCGGCCGTGAAGTTCGTGCTGCTATGATGATGCTATGGGGACGCCGTAACGTGTACTACCCCGATATGAAGTCTATCATCGTCCGGATTCGCCGCCTTTACTGTGCTTGGCCTCTATCCATTTGGTGAATTTATCCACCATGACCATAGGTATTTTTGCATGTGGGTTCCTCCTTTAAGGGGTCCAACCATGTCAAGCCCCTGCACCGCCAAGGGCCTGTGATGGGTATAGTTTTGAGGGTGGGTGGCATGTGGCTTTGATTAGCAAAGAGCTGGCAACCGACGATCGTTGGACTAAGTCCCGAGATCCGCCGGGCCGCCGGCCAATAAAATCCTGTACGGAAGGCCTTGCCTACAAGGGCCCGAAGGCGGCATGGTGCCCACCGAGTCCGCATGAATTCCAGCCAGAGATTCCGCCTTCCTCTTCGAGATACACCTTGAAGGACTCCGTTGTGCTTTTCTTATAAAGCTCTCCTCATGGACCTTATAGGCTTTAGACCGCCGACTATGCAGCGGGCCTCGCTTTTATCCTTGGGAAGTTCCTGCCTAGTTAGGTAGGCTAGGAATGGTTCTGCCCACGGGCGATGACTGCCATAATTTCGTAATGCTGGCGGTGTTATTTTGTTGGCGAGACCACAAACTATGTCGAATGTTCGTGTGGGGTAGTGCGGTTGGGTCCGGGTTGTTATTTCCGACTCTCCTCCCATAGTAGGGATGGCTTGAAAAGCCTCTAGGGAGATATTGGGGACGGCATCGCGCTTATGCCAATGCGCTAACACGCCTGCTGTTCGGTTGTTATCCTGTGCTATATGGTGAAATTCAAGCCCTCAAACCGAAATGACATTTTAGGACGGCATTGCGATAAGCTGCCATTTTCGGATCCTTGGCATCAAAGTCCCAATTTATTTGGGATATCGCGAGGTTCAATCCTCGCGCACCTCTAGGCGTTGAATGCCCATGGAGACTGCCATCCCAAGACCATGTAGAAGGGCCTCAGATTCGCTGCATTGTTGGAGTCTGTACATTATTTGAAGTACGATTGACTGTATCTCGGTTGGGGACGCGAACGACGCCAACCCCTGTGGCGCCAACATTTTGGAGCCGCAAGTGCATGATCCAGTTGAATATGCGCTGCACTTTTTAGGGAGTTCGGCTTCAGTCCATTCGGCGATGAAGTCAGCCAAAACTTGCGACTTAATAGCTCGCCGTGTCTTGTAGTTTATGTCGAACGGAGGAGCTCAAGGCCCACTTAGCAATCCGCCCGCTAAGGCCGCGTTGTTTATAATGTCATTAAGAGGTACTTCGAGGCTACCGTTATCAAACACTCTTGGAAGTAGTGTCGCAGCCCGGATGCCATGAACACCGTGTATGCTATCTTTTGGTAATGCGGTATCGTGACTTGCATGGAGTTAGGGCAGTGGACATGTAGTAAACTGGTTTTGGAGAGGGAACTTGTGTCCGTCCGCTTTCGCTCGATAACGAGCACCGCGCTTACAACTTGATGGGTTGCTGCGATGTATAATAGCATTGGTTCGCCCATGTTGGGCGCGCCAGACCGGATTTGTTGCCAATATGGCTTTGATTTCTTCGAGTCCGTCAGGCAGTATCCGCCCACTGGAAGTGTTGATGCACGGAGGAGGCGATAAAGGGTAATGCCTTTTCTCCTGCTGGAGATAAAGCGGCTTAGAGCCGCCACGATCCATTTTCAGATTTGTTTGAGGTATTTGGGGATATCCAATTGTGACAGAGCTCGGATCTTGGCTGGGTTTGCTTCAATTCCTCTACCGGATACAATGAAGCCCAAGAGCTTTCCGCCTGCATACCAAAACACATTTTTCCGGTTGAGCTTGATGTCATATGTTCGGAGATTATCGAATGTGAGCCTCAAGTCGTCGATTAGGGTTTCGACATGCTTGATTTGACGACCACATCGCCTACGATGCCTCCACCGTTTTGCCGATCTGGTTTGCCGACATGTCCGAATCATGCGCTGATATGTTGCGCCGACGCTTTTTGAGCCCAAAGGGCATTGTGTTGAAGCATAATGGGCCAGATGGAGGATAAATGCCGCTATGGCTTGGTCCGCTCGCCATCTTAATTTGGTGGTAGCCGAGTATGCGCCGAGGAAACACAATGAATCGTGAACCCGCGGTAGCGCCAATAATTTGATCGATGCGGGAGGGGAAGGGATCCTTTGGGCAAGCCTTGTTAAGGTCCTTCAAATCGACACATAGGCGCCGGATTTGTCCTTCTTGGTACCATTACCAGGTTTGCTAGCCGGTCCGGATGTTTAATATCTCCGATGAATCCGCCCCAATAGTTTAGCTAGCTCCTCTCCCATGGCCTGCCTCTTGGGTTCGAGAAACGCCAAGAGCTTGTTTGATCGGCTTGAACTTTTAGGATATTTACGATGTGCTCGCCACCGGCGTGGGATTCCCGCATGTCTGAAGGGTGCCAGCAAAATGTCCCAATTTTCGCAGAGGAATTCTCAGAGGGCGGCCCACATCAGGGTTTAATTGTGCCCCGATGGAGGCCGCTTTTGTAGGGTCCGCTGGATGGACTTGGAATTTGACTATTTCGCCTTCCGGTTTAAAAGAGGTGGACTTGGATCTCTTATCGAGTATCACATCGCCCCTGTCCACCGTGGAGCTTGCGCAGTGAGTTCTCGTGCCACTAGGGTTTTGATAGTGCCTCAAGGGCAAGTGCGGCTGTTTTATTTTCGCGCCGGAGTGCTATGTCCGGTCACTAGCGAGAGTGATAATTCCGCTGGTCCGGCATTTTGAGCTTCATGTACCCGTAATGGGGTATAGCTTGAAAATTGTGAATGCCTCTCGCTCTAATAGAGCGTGGTATCCGCATTGAACGGGCCACTTGGAATGTGACCTCCTCGACCTATAATTGTCCAAGCGGTTAACACCACATCTAGTGTGATCTTTCTTGTACAAAGATGCTTCCCGATTGGGATTATTCCTCTAAAGGTTGTGCTGCTTTGCTCAATGCGGCTCCACTATTTCCATTTTTCAAGGGATTCTCAGAGATGAGGTTTAACTACTGCCGCCATCCATGAGTACCTTGGTAAGGCGAGAGCCGCCCACTATTGGACCGAGGACCAATGCGGCCGGTGCTCGGGCTGTTAGGAATTTAGGTTCACATCGGCGTTAAAGGTAATGGCCGTGTCACCCATGGATTTATTGTTGCAACTGTAGACTTCGCAAGGCTATGGAGTGTTCAAGCTCGCGATATTATTTGATGCGAAAGTCTCAAGACCGTTAATACCGTGATCGGTATTGCTGGCTGGTGCTCGAGCTAAAAGCTCTTCGCCACTTTTGGCCACCGCCGAGTATCTAACATGCTCTAAGGCTATGAGTTGGAGGAGCCTCTGCTATGAATTTTGCAGGGTCCATTAAGCCATCCCTCCAAAGACGGTTCCATGCCCTTTGGGGGTTTTTGCTTTTGGTATGTAACCAGGTGCCTCGGTGATAATGCACCTTTATTTCGGACTAGGGTCGATTCGGGGCCGATTATCCCAAAATTTGATTTCGTTTTCCAGCGCTTCCATCGCAAAGATTTTCGCATTATGGACGCCAAGTCAGCTAAGCGTAATTTCAATGATGATTTATGGTGTTTAGGATTCCTTGTCCGCAATTATTGCGTAAGAATGAAATTGCGCCTCCTCGCGGGCAATCCTTTATCCCTGCCCATAACCAGGAGGAATCGCCCAAGAATGATGTATCGCTTCACCGGCTCTTGCCGGATTTGGGATAGATCGCTATGTTTGGGTGGGCGGGTGGAATTAAATTCAACCCCGTCCGATCTAAGATTCAGGGCCAAGAAGTTTCAACTTGGAAGCTTGGGTTCTTGGAGGTTGTCCAATGAATCTAGCCCGCTGCCCGACTTTAAGTTCGTGGTTTGAGTGGTTCCTCCTCCGGGAATCGGGCATGGAGGGGTCAGAATGCGGACATAGCTGGTCCTTAAGGTAGAAGAAGAGTCGCCAGATTGTTCCTCTACCACAGCAACGCAGGGTAACCCGGGAGAGTTGATCTCTCGATCGGTTTTAGGCCCAATCTGATCGTAGTCCGAAGCGACTCCTCGGGCGATGCGATCCAAGAGCTCATTCAAGGAAGAGAGCTCCATCGATCTAACCGCTCGGGCGAAGTTCCGAAGTTAACATCAAGATTGCTTTCGATGACCCGAGAAGTCATCGCGGCGCTGGCGCCGAACAAGCGGTCATAAGAAAACCGCTTAGCCGGAGAGTTTGGCCAGGGCACAAAGCTCCTTTAGGAACAAAGGTCGCTTTTAAAGACGGATGAGGCATCCTTCCCCGACAGCGGCGGCACAGAGGAACTCTTAATGAAAGCACCAATGTCGTGTCAAACCGCGGATCTCGGTAGGGGTCCCAATCGTGCGCCTAGGCGGATGGTAACAGGAGACAAGGAAAACGATGTTTTACCCAGGTTCGGCCCTCTCGATGGAGGTAAAACCCTACTCCCGCATGATTAATATTGATGATATGGGTAGTACAAGAGTGGATCTACCACGAGATCGAGAGGCTAAACCCTAGAAGCTAGACTATGGTATGATTTTTGTTCGCCCCACGGACTAAAAACCTCCGGTTTATATAGACAACGGATAGGGTTAGGGTTACACAGAGTCCGTTACAATGGTAGGAGATCTACATATCCAGACGCCAAGCTTGCCTTCCACGCCAAGGAAAGTCTCATCCGGACACGGACGAAGTCTTCAATCTTGTATCTTCATAGTCCAGAGTCCGCCAACGGTGATAGTTCGCTATCCGGCACCCCTAATCCAGACTCCTCACCGTGCTTCAATGACGATGAGTCCGCACGCAGATTGTCTTCGCATTGCAAGGCAGGTTCCTCCTCCGAATACTCCATAGAAGATCTTGAACACAAGGATAGTGTCCGGCTCTGCAAAACAAGTTCCACATACCACCGTAGAGAGAATAATATTTCCACAAATCCAATCTGCTGACACACTTGATGTCATGACATCATACCATGGCCCGGTCATTATTCAAACTGTTTTTCTCAACCAGCCTTGGCGCATATCACGAGGCGGTTTCTTTGGCACGTCTTGTCAAAGCAGAGATTGTGTCCCCTTATCACGGGATTCTCATCAATACGGGCGTGGGTAACCCAATCGTGCCCGTTGGTATGACTCCTCGATTTGTAGGCAAGTCCCAAACGGTCACGAGGAGGACTCTTGGTATTCACCCTCTTTATAAAGAGACCAAGGCCTATCCTTTTTGCTCCTCGAACTCAATCAAATCCTTCCCCCGCCTCGAGTTCCAACACCCAAAGCTTAGGCCAGGTGCTTCGGACCTTCAACCATGTCCAGATCCAACCTTCAAGGTCGGTCGATGCCCTCCTCCGTTACAGAGGAAGACGTCAAAGAGTTAAGAGAGGCCAGGTTTTTGACCGGCGAGATTGCGCACCGGCTGCCTGCTCGAGGGCAGGTCATTCCCACTCCCAAACCCGGCGAGAGCGTTGTTTTCATATCTCACTTCCTCCGAGGGCTAGGCCTCGCTCTAGATCCCTGCGTGAGGGGGCTCATGTTCTACTACGGGCTGGATTTCCATGATCTGGCTCTGGATTGTGTCCTCCACATCTTGTCGTTTATCGTCGTGTGTGAAGCTTTCCTCCGCATTACCCCTCACTTCGGCCTGTGGCTCAAGACCTTCAAGGTGGAGCCGAAGATGATCGAGGGGCGGCACGCAGAGTGTGGAGGCGCCGTAATAAGCAAAAGTGCCAATGCCCCATGGCCCGAGGGTTCCTTCCAAGAAGTGTCCAGCTTATGGCAACGAGAGTGGTTTTATATCACAGCTCCCAGGGGTACCAAGTGGGTGGCTCCCCCTGCTTTTTGCTCGGGCCCCCCGCCACAACAAGCGTCATGGGTCAACAAGGGGCTGTACTGGGGGCCAGTAAAGGATGTGCCAATATTGCAGAGCCGCATCCAAGATCTCCTAGAGAGAGACATCAGCCTAGTCACGGTAATGCAAGTCACGCATCTGCCGAGTCCTCGCCTCGCAAACGCCGCCCCTCCGCATGTGGGAATTCAACCGAGGGGCCGCGAGCTATTCATCATTTCTCGCATGACGCCGAGGAGATGTTCAAATTGTTCTTCGTCCACAAATAATGTGTCCGACACCACCGAGGATGCAGGTTTGATCTCGCAATCGCCCGTATACCTGTAAGTAGCCCTATACCCAACATGTTGTATCTTTTATTTATCACAACATTATTTCAAGAGTCGCTTCTTTGACCAGGACTGTAACAAAGGCGAAGATGATGAGGTAGCCGCCCTCCCCGAGGTCTCACCAGATCCCGATGACCAGATGCTAGAGCTGCGCCTTATCAAGCGCCTCTGGGAAGACAAAGGGGGGAAGAAAGGGGCTAGCGCCTCCGCGAAGGAGGATAACCGGGGGGAGGAAATGAAATTCCCCCCTCCCAAGGAAGGAAGAGGACCGCCTCTGAAGACCCGGAGACAATGGTCTCCAAACGGGGGAAGAAACCTTCGCCAGAGGGTCCTGCCCCGGGGGATATCCCGGCCGCACAATGCCCGCAAGGGGGCCAGCCTTCAACCGAGCTGTAAGTAGAAAGGGAAGTTTAATAATGAAAACGTCCTGCTTTGCTTCTGAGAAAAATAACCGAAATATTTATCTCATAGTCCGGATCATAGCCCTTCTCGGCAGAGTTCGTCTTCGGGGGATC
This sequence comes from Aegilops longissima, assembly GCA_021605205.1. NCBI lineage: Eukaryota > Viridiplantae > Streptophyta > Magnoliopsida > Poales > Poaceae > Aegilops > Aegilops longissima. The sequence goes on along the minus strand of CM038676.1, from coordinate 222,642,612 downwards.
TTCTTCCGGAGATGATGGAGAGCGAAACGCCTCCCCATGCCCTCCTGCCTTACGAGGCGAGCGACCCTGAGGTGTCGTCGCGGAGGGCTTCTCCGGTGCCGGCAAGGCCAGAAAGTAGTCCTTCGGCCACCCGAAGTCCCCAGCATCCGGCTCTTGAAGAGAGCAACCGAAAGAGTCCGGCATTGTTTGTTATGCGGTCGGACGCACTGAAGGATTTGTTAGAACAAGCAGCTATCTCAGAAGCGCATCGTACATTAATGGGTACGGTGGTTGAGTGGATTTCATGCGCCCAAAGCGGGTTGCATGAAGCCTTTATGAGTCTGCTGAAAAGTTTTGAGGTACGTGAAATAATGTGAATTTTTGATAGAACCGCACACGTTTAGGTATGCCCCGTGCAGATAGTAGCCCCTGAGACTCTGGTTGCTGTCGAAAACAGCGGGAAACAGGGGATCATAGTCCCAGGTAATAATCCGGCCGTCCTCATATGCAGGTGGCGGGGGGTCCGGTGGCTAGCCGGACTCGTGAGGTTGCCGAGCTGAAGCGGCAACTGGATGCGGCAGATGCCGACATCGTGCTTGTCAACAAGCGGCTTGACGAGGCATAGTGTATGTAATTTCTCCAATGATCAGCATGTAGTAAGAGGAGCATGACGCCAGTATCTTCAATATGTTGCGACTACAGATGGAGCTGCGGCCGTGGAGACCCTTCGAGCGGAACTTGCCCAGGCCAAAGAACAAGCTAGGAAGAGTGATGCGGCCGCCCTAAAGGCGATCGAGGAGCTGAGAGCCGAAAAGGCTGCTCATTGCCGAAGCAAAGAGGAAATAGCCAAGATGGCTGTGGAATTGAAGGATGCCGCCGGCCGTTACGAAGCTTCTCAAAAGGAAGATCGAGCGAAGATGACGGACCGAGAAGGCCACGGTGGCGGCCAAGGACGCCCGCTCTACAATTAGAGCGATGAAGGAGGAGCTGCGTCACGCCGGGCATGTCGCGGCTGGGAAGCCCTTTATGCTGCGGATGAAGTTCGTAGATCCTCAGTATGGTCCGCTGGATCGGCTGTGGTGTTCTGCAGACGCTTATCTGGACTTGGCGGCGAGTGCCGTTGATGCGGTCGAATAGTTCAAAGATCAAAAATATCGTGAAGTGGAGAAGTTGTTCTGGACATAATTTAACGCTCCAGCGCGTTCGCTTCCTTTGAATGAGCGGATGGCCGAGTGGGCCGAGCTCCATAGGTTGTCCGGGCTCGCCATGAGGTCTGTTGTGGATCATTTATGGCCGGAAGGGCCGAGGCCGAACAGTTATTTTAGTTTAGTGCAGCAGTTCCTTGGTGCCGTGTCGCGCATCGACGCTATGAAGAGGTCGGCGTGCGTCGAAGGTGCGCGGATGGCGCTTGCCCATGTAAAGACATACTGGGCGGAGATGCAAGCCACCGCAATTGCAACCCCGAGTTTGGCCGTTAGCCGAGTAGCTGCCAAGCACTACTTTGACGAAGTCCTTGAAGGCACTCGCTCAATAGAAGCTCAGTGCTCGAAGAATATTATGTTCTAGTGACATGTATTCCCATTGAAAAACAATGTTTTACTGAATTGTAAAGGCTATTTTTATACTTTTTCCTGAAAGTATTATGATGCCTCCTGTGCGGCCGTTTATGTATATATGTATATAACCTGAAAGTTTGCGGTCGTCAGCTTCAGCCCCCACGCATATAATGCAGGGTTGTTCGCAGAAGACACGTGTTCACACTTGATCCAACGTCTTGGTCCATTAAGGAGGTGATAGCGCAGCAAACTAGGCAATCGGACTATATTGCTTTAACACTTTCACTCAGCCATAGGAGTTTGACAGTAGGGCTAGTATATAGCCCCTGGTGGCTCCGCGCTCATCCGAATACGGGGCGCGTACATGCCTGGCCGGGAAACGGCCCTTCGTTAATGCGGAGGAATCCCGAAGATTCCGATAGGTCATCGAGTGGTTGACCAGTCTCGCACTTTATCATGACAATCAATTTTAGGCTTTCTCTACTAAGGTGCTCGTCCGGCCGAACCAGGGCACAATCGCAGTAGTTCTCCTGGTGCCTCCTTAGCCGATAGAGCGAAAGGTAAGGCAGCAAAACACAGGAGCCAGGCAAACCCAACATTTGACCAAAGACATGATTCGGAGCTGATGCATATAAGGCCAAACTCACGACGCCGAACACTCCCTAAGGTATTCGGTCTTTAAAATATATACTGTGCTAGATGATGCCCTTGGATAATGAGCCCCTAGTGTCCGGGTACGTGCGATATTCTGACGTGGCCACATGCCAAGAACGTCAGCATCCTTCACGGTTGTATTGAGGATCCGGAGGATGTAAACAATAGAAGACCGTAAAAAAGGTTTACGCAGGGTCTTAATCTAAAAAGAAACCTTTGAGCGGGTCCCTGCTGCACGTCTGCGCCTGTGTCTCCGTTGTGTCGTATCCTGGACGGGCATAGCACGATTGTCATCTGTAAAAGAGAGGAACTTAGTTCGAAATTGGAGTGCAAAAAAATGGCTATTATAAATAAACCATTTAAAAGTCAAGATGGGTAAAGTTGAGCCGAATTATCACTCAGAAGCCCCTGGTACCATTTATAAGGGTATAACTCAAACCAATCTCTATCCGAGGATTAGCCGGACTCGTCTAACCGTGTCCGTGGTCTTAACGACCGGTCATCTGTTCTGGTTGGGGAGGCTGTCTAGTGTTCGGTTGTTAAAGCAGCAGTACGTTCTTCTGCTCGTAAGGAGCGCTCAACATTTCCATGTACTATGATAATGCCACGCAGACCGGGCATTTTAAGCTTGAGAAAAGCATAATGCGGTATTGCATTAAAACGAGCGAAAGCCGCTCGTCCGAGTAGTGCTTGATAGCCACTTCGGAATGGAGCAATGTCGAAGGTTAACTCTTCGCTTCGGAAGTTGTCGGGCGAGCCGAACACAACCTCTAGTACTAGAGAGCCCGTGCAACGAGCCTCCGTGCCTGGTATTACACCCTTGAAGGTAGTATTAATGTGGCTGATTTTTGTTGGGTTTATCCACATTTTGTGGATGGTGTCCTGATATATCAGATTTAGACTACTACCGCCATCCATAAGGACTCGTGTGAGATGGTATCCGTTTATTATTGGGTCCAACACCAAGGCAGCTGATCCTTCATGTCGGATACTTGTTAGGTGATCCCTGCGATCAAAAGTGACCGGGCAGGCCGACCATGGGTAGAACTCAGGGGTGACGGGCTCTACGGCTCGTGTATTTCGGAGTGCATATTTGCTTCTCCTTTTTGTCACATGGATCACATTTACTGTTTTGACTTCTGGTGGGAATTTTTTCTGTCCCCCAGTGTCCCGCCGGCGCAGGCCCATCCTCGCCCTCGCCGTGTGTCCTCCCCTTGTGTTCAGCGCTTAGATTGCGGCCTGCTTGAAGACCCAAAGATTCTCGTGGGTATGATTTGCAGTGTTTATCGGGGTGCTGTGGATCTGACATAATTTGTCTAGAATCTTGTTTAGGCTGGTCGGTCCATCTCTGTTGGTTTTAAAGGACTTTTTTCCGCTGACCCGGCCGAGAGCCCTGAATCCGGCGCCACCGTCGTGTTGTCTCGATGTCTTTATTCCAGCGCTTGTTTTTACTGCGTCGTGGTTTTCCGTTGCCATCCCTGACTTCGGATGTGCTTGGGTCGCTGGTGCTGCTTCGGGCTAACCAGCTATCCTCGCCCGCGCAAAAGCGGGTCATGAGGCTTGTTAGGGCTGCCATTGTTCTCGGTTTTTCTTGGCCGAGGTGTCTGGCAAGCCATTCGTCTCGGACGCTGTGCTTGAAAGCTGCTAAGGCTTTAGCGTCCGGACAATCGACAATTTGGTTCTTCTTAGTGAGGAACCTGTTCCAAAGCTTTCGGACTGACTCTCCGGGCTGTTGAATTATATGACTCAGATCGTCTGCGTCCGGAGGTCGGACGTAAGTCCCTTGAAAATTGGCCCGAAAAGCATCCTCGAGCTCCTCCCAACTTCCAATGGAGTTTTCGGGGAGGCTTTTTAGCCAGTGCCGAGCTGGTCCTTTGAGGTTGAGGGGTAAGTATTTGATGGCATGGAGATCGTCTCCGCGAGCCATATGGATATGGAGGATAAAGTCCTCAATCCAGACCCCTGGGTCTGTGGTCCCATCGTACGCTTCTATGTTCACTGGTTTGAATCCTTCTGGAAATTCATGGTCTAATACCACGTCGGTGAAACATAGGGGGTGTGCGGCACCCCTGTACTTAGCTGTACCATGGCGTTTGGACGGTTGTGATATTTGGTTTTGATTGAGTATCGAGCGCTGCTTCTTGATCCGTAGATGGATCTGTTGCGCCGTCCTTTGATGCGAGTCTCTCGCTGGTCATGTATCGACTTTTGTGTAGCTCGCTGGTCGCTTCTATCGCGGCCACAAGGTCGTCGATCCGACTGGTAGGCAGTTTTACTTTTTGGCTGTGGGGGCTCTAAGGCCTCATCGTCGAATTCAGGCAGCAGCTTTCGCTTTGGGTAGCTCTTCGTGTGGCGACTGCCACCATACTTTTCTGCCGTATCGAGCACTTTGTTCCATCTACTGTTGAGTGTATTTTGTGCCGCCTTGAGCCTTTGCTTTTGCTTCTTCAAACTCCTCGTAGTGGCGATAAGCCTTCTATGGAGGTTCTCTTGCTCCAGCTCCCTTTCCGGGATGATGTGTTCGTCGTCATCCAGACTGTTTTCTTCTCCGGAGACGGATTGATTAGCTTGTCGCTCGGCGTCGTCGTGTCCGGACAGCGGTTCCGTACTTTGTTCGTTGTCCGCTGGCTCACCCTGCTCTGTCACTGGGTCTATTTGGTCGTCGTTTCCTCCAGAGTCGACCGGGGTATTGTTTTTCCTTGCGCTGTTATCGCTGTTTTTGCCGAGGCGGGATTTGGAGCGACGCCTACGACGCCGCTTTGATTGCTTCTCGACGGAGCTATCCTTCGATGCATCCTTCCGTTCCTCGTGATCATTTTCTTTGGGTGTATCCACCATGTATATGTCATGTGATGAAGTGGTGGTCCAGCGCTCTGTTGGCGGTGGTTCATGTTCGTCTCCTGCATCGTTGTCCATACCATCGATGTCTTCGGAGTCGAGGTCGAGCATGTCGGTTAAATCATCGACAGTGGGTACTAAGTGGGTGGTGGGTGGGGAGTGAATTTCTTCATCATCTGCATCCCATTCTAGCTAGACATAGTTCGGCCAAGGTTCTCCTGACAGGGAGAGAGACTTTAACGAGTTTAGTACATCGCCGAAGGGCGAGTGCTGAAAGATATCCGCGGAGGTGAACTCCATGATCGGTGCCCCATCGGATTCGATAGGCATGGGCGCAGGCGGTTCAGAGTCCGTGGCCGGAGACGAGTCCAGTAGTCCGGCATCACGGCTCTCGTGAGGGGTAAGGTCAGTATTCGGCTCTATCGCCACTGAGGGTGCGGCACCCAAGGCGAGGTCCATCCGCCCGTCCTCGGGTGGCGCGATCTGTTCTGGATTGAAGGCCGGGGTAGTTGCTGGCGTGATTTCCCGAACACTGTCCGACGGTAGAGCTATATCGTGCTCGTCGTGATCATGCGGCACACCTAGCATGGGCCCGTATCCATCGAAGATCAAGTCTCCGTGGATATCGGGGTGTAATTGTTTCCAAACCTGGCTCGATGGCTGTGGGCGAGCTCTCGATTCGCTCCAGATGGCCAAAAGAGTTGGCCCGCAGTGAGAAGCGCCAATACAAAGATCTGTCTGGGGAGGAAGACCTCACCCTGGACCGCATCATTATCGATGATCAAGGGGCCATCAAGCCTTCACGGCAATGGCACGTGGAACTCTCAATGAAAGCACCAATGTCGGTGTCAAACCGCGGATCTCGGTAGGGGTCCCGAATCTGCGCCTAAGGCGGATGGTAACAGGAGGCGGGGACACGATGTTTACCTGTGTTCGGCCTCTCTATGGAGGTAATACCCTACTTCCTGCTTGATTGATCTTGATGATATGAGTAGTACAAGAGTTGATCTACCACGAGATCGTGGAGGCTAAACCCTAGAAGCTAGCCTATGGTATGATTGTTGTCCGTCCTACGGACTAAACCCTCCGGTTTATATAGACACCGGAGGAGGCTAGGGTTACACAGAGTCGGTTACAAGGGAGGAGATCTACATATCTGTATCGCCAAGCTTGCCTTCCACGCCAAGGAGAGTCCCATCCGGACACGAGAAGAAGTCTTCAATCTTGTATCTTCATAGTCCAACAGTCCGGCCAAAGGATATAGTCCGGCTGTCCGGATACCCTAATCCAGACTCCTCAAGAGGGATGATCGAAAACCGGCCAGTGGGCCGACTGTAAGTGGGATGCACAGGTAAGCCCCTGCTCTATTTTATTTTCTATGTTGTTTTCTTTTTATTTATTCATTTTTCCACTGATTCAAATTCAAAAGTTAATCAAAGCAGGGCAAAACCTTCTGAATATTTGCATGTTGCCATTATGGACTTTTCCAAAAGCACATAAATAATTTCAGGGCCTTTTGAAATGTATTCTATATAAAATGAATATAATCCAAAATTCAAATACTTATTGATTTAATTTCAAAGGCCCAAAATAAATATCCCTGAGACTCCAAAAATATTGGTTTGAATTTTACGTCTTGCCAATATTTTTATAGCTTAACAGGAACATTTTCTTGGGTTTATTTGAAGCAATTTTTAATGTTCATCATTTTTAGAAATGATCTCTGAGGCTTTCCACTTTCCCCAATTCACATTTAAATGGAATTTAAATAAGATGCATGGATGCCACTCATGATGCAACTAATTACAAAGCAGAATTCTAGGGCTGTGACACGCGGCTCCCTTGATGACCCTGGTGGTGCTGAACTCCATCTGGAACACCTGCAACTCGATGTTCCATTCGGTGACCCTTCCTGCAGCATTGGGGCTCCGGAGTATCCTCTGCAGCGGGTACGTCGAGACGACCTTTATGGGGTGGCCTTGAAAGTAGTGACACAGTTTGTGCGAGTGTTAGATTTTGGGTCCGGCAAAACCCTTGAGGTTCGAACACTGGTGTGCGCACGAAGATCTCTCCCTACCTAATCATGCCCCCAGCCTCGTCACGGTCTCAAAGCCTAGCTCGACGAACCCGCAACACAAGAGACACGAGATTTATACTAGTTTGGGCCACCGTTGTGGTGTAATACCCTATTCCAGTGTGGTGTGGTGGATTGCCTCTTGGGCTGATGATGAACAGTACAAGGGAAGAACAACCTCCTGAGGAGAGGTGTTCTTCTGCTTGGTGAGTGTGAGGATTGGTGGATCTTGCCCAAGATGAGTTGGTCTCTCCTACTGTGGTGGCTAGTCCTATTTATAGAGGCCCTGGTCCTCTCCCCAAATATTGAGCGGGAAGGGAGCCAACAACGGCCAAATTCGAAGGGAGACAACTAGTACAAGTTATCGTGACCAAAGGTGGTCTTCGCCTGCCAAAGGCTCTGGTGGTGACGCCGTCTTGGGCTCCACGGTGACCTCCGTCTTGCCGTCCTGCTGGTCTTGGTCTCGTTGCACCGATATGGAAACCTTTGCTTGATGCCTCGGGACTCCTCACCTGTGGTAGCCCCTTTAGCACCAAAGAGGAAACGAGGACACTTCGCGCGCTGGCGCCCGCCTGGCTCCAGTCATCATGGCTTGCATCACAGGAACCTCGCGAGGTGTCCCTTGTCTTGATTTCTCTGCCCCTCGCGAGCCATCCTGGTGAGGCCGCTCCCGAGGGGGTCTCGTGTCGTCCGCCTCGCGAGGCTTGGCCCCTCGCGAGGGTCTTGAGTGTTTGCTGGTGAAGATGGTCCGTACAGGGCTGCTGGTGGAGCCACGCCGTGGGCCACAAGCAGGCAAGTCTGGGGACCCCCGTTCCCAGGACCGACAGTAGCCCCCAACCCAAGGTGCACTCTGACTTGGCTTTGAGGCGAAGCCAAAGGGCAAGTGCAGAGCACCGCGGGCCCCAATAGCCTGCGCCCTTGGTCGACGCGTGGCGCTTGATTGGACGTGGGCGTCTCTGCTTCCCCACGCTGCCTTGGCCACTGCCCGTTTGACAAAATGCTGCCGCGGGCTAGGCTTCCTCCAGTGCTTTCTTTCACCCTGCTCTAGATCCCCTTTCTCGCTCCTTGCTTCTGAAATCTCTAGATCTGCTTCAATCCCCTTCCGAGCTTTCGACCAATGGCGCCCCGCAAGGTCAAAGCCGCTTCATCGCTGGCTGAAGAAGCTGGAGCAGAAGGTGGAGGCAGAGAAGGCTGATCTTGACGTCAGGGCGAAGGTCCTGGCTGAGGGCCGCGAGGCCTTCAAGATCCTTGAGGTGAGGTATCGGACGGTGCTGCGGTCGCTCTATGAGAAGGGCTTGGAGGAGCCGCTGGCCGCCAGCAACGAGGGCCCCGCCCAGCTGGTTCCTTATCTGGTTGGTGCGCTTGAGGACATCGTGAGCGGTATCGGCCCCATGGTGGAGGGGGAAGCCCGTGTTCTTTCCTCGGCCGCGTTGACGCATGTCTTCAGCCACCTCCATCTTCGCGATCTCGCCTCCCTCCTTGACGAGCTGCTGGAGCCTGTGGACGACGAGCACTACGCGGCCGCTGCCGCAGCCGTGAAGGGTCAGGTGCAGGCCCTGCTAGAGAAGTTCCGCGCCTTCGCTCCCGCGCCCTCGACAGGAGGTGCTGCTGATCTCGCCACTCCGGCAGGCGGTGCAGGTGAAGGCGATGCCACCAAGGAAGGAGCACCCCTTGCGGACGACGACGGTATCCATGGATGACTTGCTTGCGGCTCATTTCCTCTCTAAACTCCTGCAACATGTACCGTGCCTCGTGGAGGCATTTAAACTTGTGTTTGGTATTGGAGAACGATATGTCTTGTAATATTTGCTTTGAGATTTTGCGATTTCCTTCCCATTTGCTTTACGTTCTACGTCGGCAAAGCCCGACCTCACAAGATACCTCGCCGTTGTTGGGTCGTCCGGATCACCAGGACGAGACCAAGGAGTGAGGGGCTGCGTGGCCAGTTAGGCTCCTGAGTTGCGATGCTCAGGAGTCCCCCTTGACGTGCAAACGGCTTACGGAAAGGAGATGCAGGGGTAGGTCTAGTGCTCTAAGTCGTCAGGGCCCAACCCCACGCAACCTCAACCGCCATTGGGTCGTCCGGATCACCAGGACGATACCAAGGAGTGAGGGGCTACGTGGCCAGTTAGGCTCCTGAGTCACGATGCTCAGGAGTCCCCCTTGACATTCAAACGACCCTCATACATTTGCCCTCGCCGAGGCTCGGCTCGGGAGGGGAGCGTGATGACCAGGTCCGGGGGACCTGGCTCGGTGGCGTACGCTTGGGCGTGACCCGAGCGCAGCCACCGTGCCCAGCCCCCTCGCGTGACTCTCCCGAGGGGAGGTGTTGCGATGAGGCCAGACACTAAGCTCAAGGGCTCCCTGAGGTTGATACGGCCGTGAGGCCGCCCCTAGTTGTTTATCACCAGCACGGAGCATAGAGCTTTCGCACTTGCACGGGCATAGCTACTCCTCGGCAGTGTCGACGGCCAGCGCGGAGCATGGTGCTTCCACTGGTATGTGTGGGAGGGGACTCCCTACTGCGGAGAGCCCCCGGGGCGTGTACAGCCCCGCCCTGACATGTGGCTTGCACGACAGGGCTAGATGAGGTGTGTCTGGGCACTCGTGAGCTAGCGCGCGACTCACGAGGCCCTACCTCAAGGTGGGTTGCGCCTGGTCTTGGCTCTTGATGGCTGTGGTGGCCCTGTGAGATGGTTATACAACCTGCGCCGAGCGAATCTCCTGAGGCTACGCATGAGAAGGCTAGGCACCAACGACCCCAGGAGGTGACGTGAACGGGGCCGGCCCGCCAGACAGAGCTCAACCATTGGATTTATCGATGCTGCAGGGACGGGCCTGAGCACAGACGCCGTGCCTAGCCTTCTTATGCGAAGGATCCTGAAGAAAGACGATCGGCGCACGGCCCCCATGGCGGGTGACAATCAAGCAGGTGATAACCATAGATGGATTATGCATGGAAAGCGAACGGGATTAGGTAAACGCAAGAACAATACATGCCACTAGGCTGGACCTGAGCGGCCTGGGAATGATGCAGCCCGAGGGGCGCTCCCAGCAAAGTAAGCTAAAGATGTAAAAGGATACATGCCGTAGGGACAGGCCCATGCGGCCTGGGGATGATGCAGCCTGAGGGGCGCTCCCAGCTAAATAATGTCGGAAGATGTAACCTGGTTCCATTGTCGAAGGGGTGCTGGGGCAGCTGAAGACGCATGGTGAAGGGGTTGCTCCTCACGAGCCACCCGGGTCCTGAGCCTCAGGAGGCTCTGGGGGTCCGGGCGGTTCCTTGAGGACCGTCTCCATCTCTGTCAGGACTGCGTGATGCCTGGCCTCCTGAGCCACCGGGATGCTCTGCAGGTTCCGCTGAAAGGCGGCTGCCACGCTCGGGAGGCCGAATGGCATGCAAACATAGCTGTGAGGTGGGCCCTTGCAGCGTCCCATGCGCGAAGGCTAGAAAAGCTCCTGAGATGCGACCCTATTGAGCCCTGGGATGTCGGCGCAGATGCGCAGCCCGCCATCCTCGCCTGGATGGGGAATCGCGCCAGGTGAGCGGCGTTCGTCGCGCATGGCTCTTGCATCCTGCAGTTCCTGAGTGGTCTTGGCAATGAATTCCTGAGCGTTGGGCGCTCCTCGTCCGGTGTCCTCTTTAGAGAAACATGCTACAAAGCACGCCTCCACGTGGTGCCCGAGCGCCTCCCTCGTGATGTTGGCAAGGTCGCAGGCCCTCCAGAAGAGAGCCCCCAAGCCCTGCCCGAGGAGGGCGCCGGGCGCTGCTACCTCTTGAGCACTACGTTGGATTTCCTTGAAGAGGAAAGGGTGATGCAGCAGAGTAGAGTAAGTACTTCCCTCAGTTTTTGAGAACCAAGGTATCAATCCAGTAGGAGGCTAAACGCAAGTCCCTCGTACCTACACAAAACAAATAGCTCCTCGCAACCAACGCGATTAGGGGTTGTCAATCCCTTCACGGTCACTTACGAGAGTGAGATCTGATAGATATGATAGATAATATTTTTGGTATTTTTGATATAAAGATGCAAGGTAAAATAAAAACAAAGTAAAAAATCAAAAGCAATAGTAAAGTGTTGGGAGATTAATATGATAAAGATAGACCCGGGGGCCATAGATTTCACTAGTGGCTTCTCTCAAGAGCATATGTATTTTACGGTGGGTGAACGAATTACTGTTGAGCAATTGACAGAATTGAGCATAGTTATGAGAATATCTAGGTATGATCATGTATATAGGCATCACGTCCGAGACAAGTAGACCGACTCCTGCCTGCATCTACTACTATTACTCCACTCATCGACCGCTATCCAGCATGGATCTAGAGTATTAAGTTCAAGAAAACAGAGTAACGCCTAAAGCAAGATGACATGATGTAGAGGGATAAATTCATGTAATATGATAAAAAAGCCATCTTGTTATCCTTGATGGCAACAATACAATACGTGCCTTGCTGCCCCCATCACATGGGAAAGGACACCGCAAGATTGAACCAAAGCTAAGCACTTCTCCCATTGCAAGAAAAACCAATCTAGTAGGCCAAACCAAACTGATAATTCGAAGAGACTTGCAAAGATAACCAATCATACATAAAAGAATTCAGAGAAGATTCAAATATTGTTCACAGATAGACTTGATCATAAACCCACAATTCATAGATCTCAACAAACACACCACAAAAAGAAGATTACATCGAATAGATCTCCATGAGAGAGGGGGAGAACATTGTATTGAGATCCAAAAAGAGAGAAGAAGCCATCTAGCTACTAACTATGGACTCGAAGGTCTGAGGTAAACTACTCACACTTCATCGGAGAGGCTATGGTGATGTGGTAGAAGCCCTCCACGGTGGATTCCCCTTCCGGCAGAGCTCCGAAACAGGCCCCAAGATGGGATCTCGTGGGTACAGAAGGTTGCAGCGGTGGAATTAGGTTTTTGGCTCCGTATCTGATCGTTTGGGGGTACGTAGGTATATATAGGAGGAAGGAGTACGTCGGTGGAGCAAAGGGGGGCCCACGAGGCAGGGGGCACGCCCTAGGGGGGTGAGCGCGCCCCCCACCCTCGTGGCTGCCTCCCTTCTTTCTTGACGTGGGGTCCAAGTCTCTTGGATCATATTCGGTGAGAAAATCACGTTCCCGACGGTTTCATTCCGTTTGGACTCCGTTTGATATTCCGTTTCTTTGAAACACTGAAATAGGCAAAAAAAGAGCAATTCTGGGCTGGGCCTCCGGTTAATAGGTTAGTCCCAAAAATAATATAAAAGTGGAAAATAAAGCCCAATATGGTCCAAAACAGTAGATAATATAGCATGGAGCAATCAAAAATTATAGATACATTGGAGACGTATCATGCATCCCCAAGCTTAATTCCTGCTCGTCCTCGAGTAGGTAAATGATAAAAAAAGAATTTTTGATGCAGAGTGCTACTTGGCATAATTTCAATGTAATTCTTCTTAATTGTAGTATGAATATTCAGATCCGAAAGATTCAAGACAAAAGTTTAATATTGACATAAAAATAATAATACTTCAAGCATACTAACTAAGCAATTATGTCTTCTGAAAATAACATGGCCAAAGAAAGTTCATCCCTACAAAATCATATAGTTTAGTCATGCTTCATTTTTGTCACACAAGAATGCTCTCATCATGCACAACCCCGATGACAAGCCAAGCAATTGTTTCATACTTTAGAAATCTCAAACTTTGTAAACATTCATGCAATACATGAGTGTGAGCCATGGATATAGCACTATGGGTGGAATAGAATATGATAATGGGGGTTATGTGGAGAAGACAAAAAGGAGAAAGTCTCACATCAACGAGGCTAATCAATGGGCTATGGAGATGCCCATCGATTGATGTTAATGCAAGGAGTAGGGATTGCCATGCAACGGATGCACTAGAGCTATAAATGTATGAAAGCTCAACAAAAGAAACTAAGTGGTTGTGCGTCCAACTTGCTTGCTCACGAAGACCTAGGGCACTTGAGGAGGCCCATTGTTGGAATATACAAGCCAAGTTCTATAATGAAAAATTCTCACTAGTATATGAAAGTGACAAAACAAGAGACTCTCTATCATGAAGATTATGGTGCTACTTTGAAGCACAAGTGTGAAAAAAAAAGGATAGTAGCATTTCCCCTTTTATATATATTTTTGGGCCTTATTTTTTTTGGCCTTTCTCTTTTTTTATTGGGACAATGCTCTATTAAATGATGATCATCACACTTCTAATTATTTACAACTCCATGATTACAACTCGATACTAGAACAAAGTATGACTCTATATGAATGCCTTCGGCGGTGTACCGGGATATGCAATGAATCAAGAGTGACATGTATGAAAGAATTATGAACGGTGGCCTTCCACAAATACTATGTCAACTACATGATCATGCTAAGCAATATGACAATAATGAGTATGTCATGAAAAACGGAACGGTGGAAAGTTGCATGGCAATATATCTCGGAATGGCTATGGAAATGCCATAATAGGTAGGTATGGTGGCTATTTTGAGGAAGATATAAGGAGGTTTATGTGTGAAAGAGCATATCATATCACGGGGTTTGGATGCACCGGTGAAGTTTGCACCAACTCTCAATGTGAGAAAGGGCAATGCACGGTACCGAAGAGGCTAGTAATGGTGGAAGGGTGAGAGTGCATATAATCCATGGACTCAACATTAGTCATAAAGAACTCATATACTTATTGCAAAAATCTACAAGCCATCAAAAACCAAAGTACTACGCGCATGCTCCTAGGGGGATAGATTGGTAGGAAAAGACCATCGCTCGTCCTCGACCGCCACTCATAAGGAGGATAATCAAAGAACACCTCATGTTTCAAATTTGTTACATAATGTTTACCATACGTGCATGCTACGGGACTTGCAAACTTCAACACAAGCATTTCTCAAATTCACAACTACTCAACTAACACAATTTTGATATTATAACCTCCATATCTCAAAACAATTATCAAGCATCAAACTTTTCTTAGTATTCAACGCACTCAAAAGAAAGTTTTACAAATCTTGAATACCAAGCATATTAAGATTTTTAAGCAAATTACCATGCTATTTAAGACTCTCAAAATAATCTAATTGAAGCATGATAGGTCAATAGTTTCTATAAAACAAATCCACCACCGTGCTCTAAAAGATATAAATGAAGCACTACAGCAAAACTATATAGCTCAAAAGATATAAGTGAAGCACAAAGAGTATTCTAACAAATTCCAATTCATGTATGGCTCTATCAAAAGGTGTGTATAGCAAGGATGATTGTGGTAAACTAAAAAGCAAATAATCAAATCATACAAGACGCTCCAAGCAAAACACAGATCATGTGGTGAATAAAAATATAGCTCCAAGTAAAGTTACCGATGGAAGTAGACGAAAGAGGGGATGCCTTCCGGGGCATCCCCAAGCTTTGAATTTTTGGTGTCCTTGGATTATCTTGGGGGTGCCATGGGCATCCCCAAGCTTAGGCCCTTGCCACTCCTTGTTCCATAATCCATCAAAAGATTTCACCCAAAACTTGAAAACTTCACAACACAAAACTCAACAGAAATCTCGTGACCTCCGTTAGCGAAAGAAAACAAAAGACCACTTCAAGGTACTGTAATGAACTCATTCTTTATTTATATTGGTGTTAAACCTACTGTATTCCAACTTCTCTATGGATTATAAAGTATTTTACTAGCCATAGATTCATCAAAATAAGCAAACAACACACGAAAAACAGAATCTGTCAAAAACAGAACAGTCTGTAGTAATCTGTAACTAACGCAAACTTCTGGAACTCCAAAACTTCAACCAAAATATGAAGACCTATGCAATTTTTTTATTGATCAGCAGCAATTGGAATCACTATTTTATCATGTTCTGGTGATTTTTAACAATTATTTTTGTGAACAGAAAGTTTCTGCAAATTACAGCAAGATCAAATAATTATCATCCAAGAAGATCCTATAGGTTTAACTTGGCACAAACACTAATTAAAACATAAAACCACATCTAAATAGAAGGTAGATAGATTATTTATTCCTAAACAGAAGAAAAAATCAAAAAACTAAAAATAAAATTGGGTTGCCTCCCAACAAGCGCTATCGTTTAACGCCCCTAGCTAGGCATAAAAGCAAGGATAGATCTAGGTATTGCCATCTTTGGTAGGCAATCCATAAGTGGCTCTCATGATAGATTCATATAGTAATTTTATTTTCTTCCTAGGGAAGTGTTCCATGCCTTTCTTTAATGGAAATTGGAATCTAATATTCCCTTCCTTCATATCAATAATTGCACCAATAATTCTAAGGAAAGGTCTACAAGAATAATAGGACAAGAAGGATTGCAATCTATATCAAGAACGATAAAATCTACGGGCACATAATTCCTATTTGCAACAATAAGAACATCATTAATTCTTCCCATAGGTTTCTTAATAGTGGAATCCGCAAGGTGCAAGTTTAGAGAGCAATCATCAAAATCACGGAAATCTAGCAAATCGCACAAAGTTTTGGGAATAGTGGAAACACTAGCACCCAAATCACATAAAGCATAAAATTCATGATCTTTAATCTTAAATTTAATAGTTAGTTCCCACTCATCATAAAGTTTTTTAGGGATAGAAACTTCCAACTCAAGTTTTTCTTCATAAGATTGCATCAAGGCATCAACGATATGTTTGGTAAAGACTTTATTTTGACTATAAGCATGAGGAGAATTTAGCACGGATTGCAACAAGGAAATACAATCAATTAAAGAGCAACATTCATAATTAAATTCCTTGAAATCCAAAATAGTGGGTTTAGCAACATCTAGGGTTTTAATCTTTTCAATCCCACTTTTATCAATTTCATCATCAAGATCTAAAAACTCCAAATTTTTGGAATGCCTTCTTGGTAAAGGTGGATCATATTCAGTCTCATCAAGATTCATATTGCAAAACAAAGATTTAATAGGGGACACATCAATAACTTTTAGATCTTCATCTTGATTTTCATAGGAATTGGAAGAACACGCTTTAATAAAGGCATCTTTCATAGCACGCATCCTAGCGGTTCTTTCCTTGCACTCTCAATGGAAATTCTCATGGCTTTGAGAGACTCATTGATATCATGCTTAGGAGGAATAGATCTAAGCTTTAAAGAATCAACATCAAGAGAAATTCTATCAACGTTCCTAGCCAATTCATCAACTTTAAGTAATTTCTCTTCAAGCAAAGCATTAAAATTCTTTTGCGAATTCATAAACTCTTTAACACTAGTCTCAAATTTAGAGGGCATCTTATTCAAATTTCCATAAGAGTTGTTGTAGGAATTTCCATAATTATTAGAAGGATTACTAGGATAAGGCCTAGGATTAAAGTTCCCTCTATACGCGTTGTTACCAAAATTATTCCTACCAAAAAATTTCACATCCATAGATTCATTATTATTCTCAATCAAGGCAGACAAAGGCATATCATTAGGATCAGAAGAAACGCTCTTAGTAGCAAATAATTTCATAAGTTCATCCATCTTTCCACTCAAAACATTAATTTCTTCTATCGCGTGCACTTTTTTACTGGTAGATCTTTCAGTGTGCCTTTGAGAATAATTAACCATAATATTATCTAGGAGTTTAGTAGCATCTCCTAAATTGATTTCCATAAAAGTGCCTCATGCGGCCGAATCTAAACGATTTCTAGAAGCAAAATTCAATCCAGCATAATTTTTTTGTATAATCATCCACAAATTCAAACCATGAGTAGGGCAATTATGTATCATCAATTTCGTTCTCTCCCAAGCTTGTACAACATGTTCATGATCCAGTTGCTTAAAATTCATAATATCATTTCTAAGAGAGATTATCTTAGCGGGAGGAAAATACTTAGAGCTAAAAGCATCTTTGCACTTGTTCCAAGAATCAATGCTATTTTTAGGCAAAGACGAAAGCCAAGCTTTAGCACGATCTCTAAGCGAAAAAGGAAATAGCTTCAATTTAAAAATATCATTATCGACATCTTTCTTCTTTTCCATATCACATAAATCAACGAAGCTATTTAGATGAGTAGCGGCATCTTCACTAGGAAGGCCGGCGAATTGATCTTTCATAACAAGATTCAACAAAGCAGTATTGATTTCACAAGATTCAGTATTGGTAAGAGGAGCAATCGGAGTGCTAAGGAAATCATTATTGTTGGTATTGGTAAAGTCACACAATTTGGTATTATCTTGAGCCATTGCGACAAACAAGCAATCCAACACACGAGCAAACAAAAAGCAAGCAAGAAAAAGGCAAACGGAATAGAGAGGGCGAATAAAACGGCAAGGGTGAAGTGGGGGAGAGGAAAACGAGAGGCAAATGGCAAATAATGTAATGCGAGGGATAAGGGATTGTGATGAGTTCTTGGTATGTGACTTTTGCGTAGACCTCCCCGGCAACGGCGCCAGAAATGTTCCTGCTACCTATTGAGCACTGCGTTGGATTTACTTGAAGAGGAAAGGGTGATGCAGCAGAGTAGAGTAAGTATTTACCTCAGTTTTTGAGAACCAAGGTATCAATCCAGTAGGAGGCTACACGCAAGTCCCTCATACCTACACAAAACAAATAGCTCCTCGCAACCAATGCGATTAGGGGTTGTCAATCCCTTCACGGTCACTTACGAGAGTGAGATTTGATAGATAATATTTTTGGTATTTTTGATATAAAGATGCAAGGTAAATAAAAACAAAGTAAAAAAGCAAAAGCAATAATAAAGTGTTGGGAGATTAATATGATAAAGATAGACCCGGGGGCCATAGATTTCACTAGTGGCTTCTCTCAAGAGCATAGGTATTTTACGGTGGGTGAACGAATTACTGTTGAGCAATTGACAGAATTGAGCATAGTTATGAGAATATCTAGGTATGATCATGTATATAGGCATCACGTCCGAGACAAGTAGACCGACTCCTGCCTGCATCTACTACTATTACTCCACTCATCGACCGCTATCCAGCATGCATCTAGAGTATTAAGTTCAAGAAAACAGAGTAACGCCTTAAGCAAGATGACATGATGTAGAGGGATAAATTCATGCAATATGATAAAGACCCCATCTTGTTATCCTCGATGGCAACAATACAATACGTGCCTTGCCGCCCCTACAGTCACTGGGAAAGGACACCGCAAGATTGAACCCAAAGCTAAGCGCTTCTCCCATTGCAAGAAAAACTAATCTAGTAGGCCAAACCAAACTAATAATTCGAAGGGACTTACAAAGATAACCAATCATTCATAAAAGAATTCAGAGAAGATTCAAATATTGTTCATAGATAGACTTGATCATAAACCCACAATTCATCGATCTCAACAAACACACTGCAAAAAGAAGATTACATCGAATAGATCTCCACGAGAGAGGGGGAGAACATTGTATTGAGATCCAAAAAGAGAGAAGAAGCCATCTAGCTACTAACTATGGACCCGAAGGTCTGAGGTAAACTACTCACACTTCATTGGAGAGGCTATGGTGATGATGTAGAAGCCCTCCGTGGTGGATTCCCCTCCGGTGAACTCCTAACAGGCCCCAAGATGGGATCTCGTGGGTATGAGAAGGTTGCGGCGGTGGAATTAGGTTTTGGCTCCGATGTCGATCGTTTGGGGTGCGAGGTATATATAGGAGGAAGGAGTACGTCGGTGGAGCAAAGGGGGCCCACGAGGCAGGGCGCCCCCCATCCTCGTGGCCGCCTCCCTTCTTTCTTGACGTGGGGTCCAAGTCTCCTGGATCATATTCAGTGAGAAAATCACGTTCCCGAAGGTTTCATTCCGTTTGGACTCCGTTTGATATTCCGTTTCTTCGAAACACTGAAATAGGAAAAAAACAGCAATTCTGGGCTGGGCCTTCGGTTAATAGGTTAGTCCCAAAAATAATATAAGTGTGGAAAATAAAGCCCAATATGGTCCAAAATAGTAGATAATTTAGCATGGAGCAATCAAAAATTATAGGTATGTTGGAGACGTATCAGGCATGCCTTCCGATGCAGGGGAGGGAGGCGCCCCAGGCGCGAGCGCCGATCCTGACGTGGCACCACTCGAGGCGCCGATCCCCTGAGGCCCTGCGCGGAGTAGCTGCTTCTTCTTCTTGGGGACGACCTCTTGAGGATACGGTGCTGCATTGTTGTCGGGGTCTTCGATGGATGCGGCTTGGAAGGCGCACTCGAGGGAGCACACCGCAGCTCTTTCTTCGCAGGGGACCGTGATGATTCCGCCGCTCCCTGGCATCTTGAGGACGTTGTAGCCGTGGTGTGTCACTGCCATGAACTTGGCCAGGGCCGGATACCCGAGGATGGCGTTGTACAGCAGGCGGATGTGGGCAACGTCAAAGTCGATGTGCTCGGTGCGGTAGTTGTCGCGCTGTGTGAAGGTGACAGGGAGGCGGACCTGCCCTATCGGGGTGGTGGAGCCGTCGGTCACTCCTGAGAAAGGCTTGGTAGGCCGAAGCTGATCATAGGGCACTTGAAGGCTGTCGAACGTCTCGACGGGCAGGACGTTAAGCCCTGCGCTTCCGTCGTTGAGGGTCTTGGTGACTTGCATGTTGTTGATGACGGGTGAGCAGAGCATCGAGAGGGTGCCAGCGGTGGCCGCGCACTTGAGTTGGTCTGCTGAACTGAAAGAGATGGCGCACTTGGACCACCTGAGCGGGCGTGTGGCCTCGAGCCTGCGGAGAGTTGCGTTCACCTCGCGAGCAAACTGCTTGAAGATACACTGAGAGGCTGGGGCCTGAGCTCCGCCCAAGATGCAGGTGATAGCACGCGGCTCTTGGAATCCCCCAGCCCCCTCGTCCTGATGGTGGTCGTCGTTCCTTCTTGGTGGTGGCGGCAGCGGAGGAAGGCCAGCGTTGTCCTGAGGGTGGTCCTCGCGAGGCTGATCCCTCCATGCGCCCTCACGAGGCCGGTCCTACAAGCGATCTTCGCGAGGCCGGTCGCACCACTCCTGGCGTGGGCCATGATCGTCCCAGCGTCCTCCTCCACGTCCTCCTCCTTGGTCGTAGCCCCGGTCGTTGCGCTCGGGGCGTCGACCAAAACGTCCATCTCGAATGGCCCTGAGCTCTTGACAGTCGTTAGTGTTGTGGTTGTGGACGTTGTGGAAGGCGCAGAACGGGCGGCTGCTCTTGGATGACTCGGGAAGGTCCCGGCCGCGCTTTGTGTCTGGCTCCGCTGCGAGCACAACCACTCCCTTGCGCTTCACGTCTTTGGTGTTGGCCTTCTTCTCCTCGGGGTCAGCAACCGGGAGCTCGAGGAGGGAAAGGCGCCCTTCCTCAGCTCTTGCGCACTTGGTCGCCAGGTTGAACAACACCAAGGTCGTGCACAGCTCCTCGTGGATGGAGAGCTCCTCCTTCATCTTGACATTGCGAACGCCATCAGAAAACGTGGAGATGATGGCCTTGTCACCTTGGGGATCTTGAGGCGAACGTTGTTGAAGCGCTAGATGTACTTTTGCAGGGTCTCTCCTGGCTGCTGCTTGATGCGACGCAGGTCACCCGCGGCAAGAGGGCGGTCGTGAGTGCCCTGGAAGATGGAGACGAAGCGGTCGTGCATCTCGTTCCAGGAGGAGATCGAGCCAGGGGGCAAGTTCAGGAGCCACGAGCAAGTGCCATCCTTGAGAGCCATGGGGAACCAGTTCGCCATGACTTTTTCGTCGCCGTTGGCCGCCTCGATACTCAGCTCGTAGAGCTGCAGGAACTCCGCGGGGTCGGGGGTGCCGTCGTAGCGAGGAGGCAGGTCTGGCTTGAACTTGCCTAGCCATGCGATGCTATGCAGCTCGGGAGTGAAGGCGCGATAGCCTGCGGTGGCCACCGGGACCCTTTGCTTATGCGGTGCCTGCCCTTGATGCCCACGCACCGCTGCCGCTGCGGCGGCGCACGGTCTTGTCACAATGGTGTTGGGAGCGCGGGAACGTTCTCTTGCGGCCGGGGAACTTCTTGGTAGCTTCCTTCTTCTCGCACAGGCGCCCGGCGCGGTGGGTCACGCCGGGGGGCCGCGCGCCTTGGCGCCAGGACGTTGTCTTGTTGTAGAGGTGGTGGAGGCGCTCCGTGAGCTACATCGCCCGCAGCTGGCAGAGGGCGAGGCAGCGAGAGGGATGGCGCAGGGGAGCCCCCTGCGGCGCTGACGAGCTCAGCGATGCGGTCCAGCCAATCCTCGTAGAGGTCGTCGACGAGCCGGTAGCGCAGGAGCTCGCGTGCCATGAGCAGCGTAGCCTGCGCGTCCGTGGGAGCACGATGAGTGTGAGACGACGAGCCGACCGGGGTCAGCAACGGAGTGGCGGTGTGGCCGTCCCGCCGCACCGAGGGGTGCAGCGAGGATGCTTGCTACTTGTTCCCCACCGGGCCGGTGGCGGCGTTGGCGACAGGCGACGCGAACGATGGGGAGGCCTGCTGACAAGAGCGATCTGAGCGACACGGGCGGCGAGGGCGGCCCGATGCTCAGCGCGGGCTCGGCGTGCGTCCGCCATGGATGCGACGAAGCGGCGGGACGCGAATCGACAGACGAAAAGCTTCGGCGCACCCCTACCTGGCGCGCCAAATGTCGGATTTCATGTTCCGGACAAACCCTTGAGGTTCGAACAATGGGGTGCACACGCAGATCTCTCCCTACCTAATCACGCCCCCAGCCTCGTCGCGATCTCAAAGCCTAGCTCGACGAACCCGCAACACAAGAGACATGAGATTTATACTGGTTCGGGCCACCGTTTTGGTGTAATACCCTACTCCAATGCGGTGCGGTGGTGTTGCCTCTTGGGCTGATGATGAATAGTACAAGGGAAGAACAGCCTCCTGAGGAGAGGTGTTCTTGTGCTTGGTGAGTGTGATGATGGGTGAATCTTGCCCGAGATGAGTTGGTCTCTCCTACTGTGGTGGCTAGTCCTATTTATAGAGGCCCTGGTCCTCTCCCCAAATATTGAGCGGGAAGGGAGCCAACAATGGCCAAATTCGAAGGGAGACAACTAGTACAAGTTATCCTGACCAAAGGTGGTCTTCGCCTGCCAAAGGCTCTGGTGGTGACGCCGTCTTGGGCTCCACGGTGACCTCGTCTTGCCGTCCTGCTGGTCTTGGTCTCGTTGCACCGATATGGAAACCTTTGCCTGATGCCTCGAGACTCCTCGCCTGCGCTTGCCCCTTTAGCACCAAAGAGGAAACGAGGAGACTGCGCGTGCTGGCACCCGCCTGGCGCCTGCCTGGCTCCAGTCGTCATGGCTTGCATCACAGGAACCTCGCGAGGTGTCCATTGCCTTGATTTCTCCGCCCCTCACGAGCCATCCTGGTGAGGCCACTCCCGAGGGGGTCTTGTGTCGTCTACCTCACGAGGGTCTTGAGTGTTTGCTGGTGAAGATGGGTCATACAGGGCCGCTGGTGGAGCCAGGCCGTGGGCCGCAGGCAGGCAAGTCGGAGGACCCCCGTTCCCAGGACGCCGACAGCGAGGCCACGGGGAGCGCGAGTAGAAGCTTCTGCGGCATGGGGTAGCCTGCCCTTGCGTCCCGTAACACCGTGCTGACAATGTACACTGGGTGTTCGACGAGGGTAGGAGCTTCGATGGGGTCCAAGGCCTCCGGAACTTGGGGCGCCTCCGGAGGCCTGGTGACCTCAGGAGCCTGGCTGCCCATTGAGGCCAACGCGGTCTTGAGGGCGCCGTCTTGTGGAGCCTGGTCGTCTGCCGACTTCGCTGTGGCTTCAGGGGCGCCATCGTCGTGCCGCACCTTCCCATCTGAAGATAAGGCGTTGCGCGGCTAGCTCTCGGCCTGATGTTCTTCACGGACGGCCACCAGCGCTGCGCTGGCGGAATGAGGCGTGGCGGCTAGGTAGAGCACTAGGGGCTCGAGGGGGCGTGGCGCTACCATCACTGGTGGGCTGGTCAGGTACCTCTTGAGGTCTTGAAATGCCTGGTAGGGTCCACTCGAACAGGCCTTTCTTCTTCATCAGCTTGAAGAAGGGTAGGATGCGCTCCCCTAGCTTGGAGATAAAGCGCCCCAGCGATGTCACGCAACCCGCGAGCTTTTGCATTTCTTTGAGGGTCTGAGGCGGGCTCATGTCTTCTATTGCCTTGACCTTCTCTGGATTCGCCTCGACCCCCCTATGCGACACGAGGAAACCCAACAGCTTGCCGGATGGGACGCCGAACACACAATTCTCCGGATTGAGCAGCAGGTCCACTTGGCGCAGGTTGGCGAACGTCTCCCCTAGGTCCTGAATGAGGGTCTTGGCCTCCCGAGACTTCACCACAATGTCGTTGACGTAGGCCTCCGCGTTACTTCTGAGCTACTGGCCCAGGGTGATGTGCATCAGTCGCTGGAGGATTGCCCCAGCGTTGCGCAACCCGAACAGCATGCAGGTGTAGCAGTACACCCCGCACGGGGTTAAGAAGGCCGTCTTCTCCACGTCTTCCATTGCCATCTTGATCTGGTGGTAACCCGAGAAAGCATCCAGGAAACATATCAAGTCGCATTCGGCGGTGGAGTCGACGATCTAATCAATGTGCGGAAGCAGAAAGAGATCCTGGGGACAGGCCTTGTTGAGGTTGGTGAAGTCGACACACATGCGCTCCTTCCCGCCCTTCTTGGGCACGAAAACGGGATTTGCAAACCACTCCGGGTACCGGACCTCACGGATGACACCCGCCGCCTGTAGCTTGCAGATTTCCTGGACGATGAAGGACTGCTTCTCCGTGGATTGCCGTCGCGCCTTCTGCTTCACTGGGCGCACATTGATGAGGACATGACTACCTTGGATATGACCAAAAATATTGCATACATGTATATTTGTGAGGTGATTTCTAATGCAAACTATGCAATAATTTATTTATGTCATCCAGGACAAAAATACATCACAAACTTTTGTGCCATGTCTAATTGCAGGTGTATGGGACATTTGTACAATCCACATATGAAGATAAGGGAGAAAGAGATGTTTACTTGTTGTTCAAAAAGTTCTCTCACGTCACTTTTGGCCCAAGAGAAGATAGAGTCCAAGTCTCGCACGTTCTGGACTCAGATTCGGACTGCACAGACATACATGACTCAAAATGTTAATAACTTTTTCATTCGGACTCCAAATTGGGTGATTCTTTTTTTGTTGGAAAATAGATTTGATAGAGGCAAAGGTGTCCCGATATTTCGATGAGATGGTGGCTATCGTTTCTGTGGGAGTCGATCTTGACGATCCGACTACGTACGTGCGAGACGTCGCGCCTTAGCAATCGCTAAACCAACTTCCGAGGGTTATTGACCACGCCGGAGCACGATCAACCTGACCACGAGGGCCTGTTTCCTGCGAGCAAACAAAGAACAAGCAAGAAACTAAGATTGCAATCTGGATATTGCGAATATAAGATGAAAGCTTTATTAATGAAGGTGGGGTTCGTGGACGCCTTGGTCTGGTCGTTGAACACAAACGGCACGCGGTTGCTGCTATGGCTAACTTTTGATCTAAACAAAACCCAAAGTCAAACGACGCCTCTAAGGGCTGTATATATGGAGGAAGAGGAGGAATTTCGTGGCCCTTGAGGGAGGGTTCAAACCAACCCTAACTCTTGTTTCCCCACACATACGGACTCTAAAAACAGCCTATACTTAAGTATTTCGAAATTACATGGGCCTGGCCCAATAATAAGGTGACGCAGCACCTAGAATAGCCTATGGGACTAATATTATGAAGTGGCATCTTGTATATTTCGTCCAAGGCCTCATGCACTCATTATGGTGGCTTCAAAGTCCTGAATCATCACTTGTAACTCCGTTTGTTCCTCTTGCGCATGCCAACATCTCCATGCTTGAACTTGCTCCAAGGTTCATCTTTCTTGTCCATGGTAGGCCCTTCATTTGTAAGCAAAACAAATGTATCCAATTTAGGCAGCATCATATTCTCATGAACATTGGAATCGTTACCAAGAAACGAAAGTACCGATAATTCAATTGGCGCTTGCGAGCTCTAGTAATTGGTCCAAGATGTATAGCAGCAGGGGCTGTGGGTGTAACAATGGTATTGATGTCCTCATCATCCTCCCTTCTTGAAATGAAGTCGTCCTCGACGGAAGCTCATCTTCCTCACCCAAATAAGGCTTCAAATCTGCAATGTTAAAAGTGGGACTAACCCCAAAATCTGCAGGCAGCTCAAGTTTATATGCATTATCATTTATTTTCTCTAACACCTTAAATGGACCATCAAGACGTGGCATTAGCTTTGATTTGCACAAATTAGGAAACCTATCTCACGCAAATGTAACCAAACAAGATCTCCAGTGCAAAGACAACATGTTTTCTACCCTTATCTCCAGCAAGTTTATATTTAGCATTCATACGCTCAATGTTTACCTTAGTTAACTCATGCATTTTTAAAATCAATTCAGCACGTTCTTTAGCATCAAAATTAACCTTCTCCGAAGATGGAAGAGGCAACAAATCAATAGGTGCACGAGGTAGGAAGCCATACACAATTTCAAAAGGGCACATCTTAGTAGTAGAATGCAATGAACGATTATAAGCAAATTCAATATGAGGCAAGCATTCTTCCACATTTTCTTATTATTCTTCAAAACAGCCCTAAGCATAGTAGACCTTCGTTCTATTGACTACTTCAGTTTGTCCATCAGTTTGGGGTGACAAGTAGTACTAAAAGCAGTTTAGTCCCCAACTTAGCCCATAAACATCTCCAAAAGTGGCTAAGAAATTTAGTATCGATCTGAAACAATAGTATTTGGCACACCATGCAAGCTTAATAATTTCAGGAAAGAACAAATCAGCAACATTAACAAAGATCATCGCTTTTATGACATGGTATAAAGTGTGCCATTTTGAGAATCTATCCACGACAACAAATATGCTATCCTCCCTTCTTTGTTCGAGGTAAACCTAAAACAAAGTCCATAGATATATCCTCCCAAGGAACACTAGGCACAGTGCAAAGGCATATATAAACCATGAGGATTGAGTTGTGACTTAGCTTTTTGACATGTAGTGCAGCGAGCAACAAAACGCTCAACATCCGCCTCATCTTTGGCCAAAAGAAATGTGTAGCAAGTATATCCTCCGCCTTCTTGACGCCAAAGTGTCCCATTAATCCTCCTCCATGCGCCTCCTGCAACAACAAAGACTTAACAGAGCTAGCAGGAATGCATAGCTTGTTAGCACGGAACACAAAACCTATCATTAATAACTAACTTGTTCCATGTTCTTCCTTCTTTAAATTCTGCATTACATCTTTAAAATCAGCATCATGCACATATTGATCTTTGATGGTCTCCAAACCAAATATTTTGAAGTCAAGTTGTGAAAGCATAGTATAGCGATTTAGACAAAGCATCAGCAATAACATTTTCTTTACCCTTCTTGTGTTTAATGACATAAGGGAAAGTCTCAATGAATTCAACCCATTTAGCATGTCTACGATTCAGTTTAGCTTGACTTTTAATATGTTTCAAAGATTCATGATCAGAATGTATAACAAATTCTTTGGGCCATAAATAATGTTGCCATGTCTCAAAGTCCTAACAAGAGCATATAATTCTTTGTCATAAGTAGAATAGTTCAGACTAGGCCCACTCAATTTTTCGTAAAAGTATGCAACAGGTTTGCTATCTTGTAATAACACACCTCCTAATCCAATTCCACTAGCATCACATTCAAGCTCAAAAGTCTTATTAAAGTCGAAGTTGGAGTAAAGGAGCATGTGTCAACTTATCTTTCAATACCGTGAAGGCTTCTTCCGTGCGGTACCCCAAACAAAAGGCACATCCTTCTTTGTAAGCTCATTGAGAGGTGCAGCAATGGTGCTAAAATCTCTCACAAAACGCCTATAGAAACCAGCGAGTCCAAGAAAACTCCTCACTTGTGTGACCGCTTTGGGATGCGCCAACTCTCAATAGCTTCAATCTTGGCTTTATCAACTTCAATTCCTGTGGAGTAACAACATAGCCAAGAAAAGATACTCGGTCGGTGCAAAAGGTGCACTTCGCAAGGTTACCAAACAAACATGCATCACGTAGAGCATTAAAAACAGCACGTAAATGTTCCAAATTTCTTCCAAAGATTTGCTATAAATCAGTATATCATCAAAGTAAACTACCACAAATCGTCCAATGAAAGCACGTAAAACTTCGTTCATTAATCTCATGAAAGTACTAGGTGCATTAGTTGTAACACCAGGGTGATTAGGGAACAGTAATCACCCCGGTTCTGTTAATTAACTACTCGTTGATTCGAATCCGCCCTAAAACAAAATTCAAAACTAGATCAAACGAAAAAGGGTTTCGAAAACTAATTCTAAAATGTTCTGGGGTTTTCTAAAATAACTAACCTAATATTGGTGGGGTGCACCAATTTTTACAAAATGCCAGAGCATTTTAAATAATTAAAAACAGAAAGGGAAAAATAATAAAAGAAAAATAAAATAAAAAAAGGAGGGGGAAAACCCCCTGGCCCAAAGAGCCCTCCCTCTCCCCACCGCCCATTCCCTTCCCCCACAGGCCCACTGCCCCAGCCCGCACGGCCAGATAACCCCCACCCCTCGCGGCTAACCCTAGCCACCACCCCACTCCCTCCCCACGCGCCTCTCTCTCCTCCCAAGACTTGATCTGGATCGGGCGGAGGAGGCCCCGACCGACCACCCCGCGCGCCCCACCTGCGCTGCCCGGGCCACCACCATGACCCCGGACCTCCTCCTCCTCCTAGCCACGCCAGGAGCGCCCTCCCTCCGTCGCCCGAGCCCGAAGCGACCTGGCTGGTCCGGCTCGGCCTCGCCCTCCCCGACTGGCTGGGCTGGCGCTTCCCCGACCCTCCCCGACGGTCTCCCCTGCCCCCATCGAGCCCGCCTGCCGAGACCCCCCCTGTGAGGCCCCTCTCCTCCTTCCCCGTCGTGGCGGCTCGGCCACGCAAGACCGAACCCACGGCCTCTCCCTTCATCGACGTGGCCCCGCCTGCCCTGTGCTGCTCGGGCGCCCTTGGCCGGCAAGACCGCGCCTGCCCTCTCCTTCCCTCGCGGATCCGGCCAGGGCCCGACTGCCCGGCCACGCGTGGCTCCCTCTCCCCTTCCTTCCCTCCGACGGCGACCCCTCCGGCGCCCAAGGCGCTCCCAACCTCGCCCCGATCCTCGTTTCCCTCGTTGGCATTCGCCACCGCCCAAACCCCGCCCCGCTGTCGCCCGACTCACGGCTGTCTGCTCGCCGGGCGCCAGGCCACAACCCATGCCTCGGCGCCCGATCCTCGATCGCGCCCGACCGCCTGTTCAGGTTCGAACGGGCGAGGCCAGACCAAGATGCCTGTTGGGCCATAGGTTGATCGACGTGGGGCCCCACCCCCAAAAAAACAAAAGAACGCTTTTAATTAAAACAGAATAAAAATGAATTAAATTAATTAACTAAATAATTAATTAATTAATTAATTAAGTAATTAATTAATCTAATTAATTTGAATTAATTACCCCTAATCATTAATTAACTTAATTAACTAAGGTTAATTAACTTTGATTAGGCTAATTAAATTAATTAGTCATTAGTGAATGACATGCGGACCCACTGTCAGAGTTGACTCAGTCAACCCGTTGATCGATGACGCCAAGATGACATCATGTCGATGTCATAAATGCAATTTCGAAATTAATTAAATAATTAATTAAAATTCCGAAATTAATAAAATCTTTTATAAATCATATCTTTTAACCGTAATCCGGATTAAAATAATTTCAACATGGAAGTTGCTCGTAACGACGAGACGAATCCGGATACGCAGTCCGCTCGCCCACCACACGCCTCTAACCTATCGAACCTGCAAACTTTCCTCTCCGGTTCATCCGTCTCGACAGACGTCTCGAACCGGATAACTTCCGGATGTTTTTCCCTAACCAAGAACCCTCATACCACGTTAGGACACGCCTAGCATCGCTTGGCATGTCATGCATCGATATGCATCTGTTTACTTTGTATTCATTGTTTCTTCCCCTCTTCTCTCCCTAGAGACTACGAGACCGACGCCGCTGCCTGGCGGTTCGACTACGGTGTTGACCCTCTCTCTTGCCGTGAGCAACCAGCAAGCCCCCTTGATCACCAGATATCGCTTACTCTTATCTACACTGCTTGCATTAGAGTAGCATAGCATGTTACTGTTTTGGATACTCCTATACCGCCGCATAGCCTCGTCCTTGTAACTTCGTTGTTACCTTATCTCGCAATCCTATATGCTTAGTATAGGATGCTAGTACTTTCATCTGTGGCCCTACTTTCTTGTCAAATCCGCCGTGCTATATTATCGGGCCGTGATCACTCGGGAGTTGATCACGGGTATATACTATTACTTATACATGATACATGTGAGACTAAAGTCGGGTCGGCCGATGGAGCACCCATGAGTGGATCATTGAGGCGGAGCGACAGGCAGGTTGAGACCGCTTAGGAGAGAGGTGGGCCTGGCCTGTTCGGGCGCTCGCGGTTACTTAACACGCTTAACGAGGTCTTGGTATTTGATCTGGGTTGGCTCTGAGCTTATACGCACTAACCATCTACGCGGGAGTAGTTATGGGTATCCCGCGCCGTGGTATCACCAAGTACTTCAGACGTCACGACGAGGCGCGCGCTACCGGATTGGACTCGAACGCTTTCTTTGGGCTAGGTCTGCTTCCGGCCACAGACATAACGTGCGTGTGTGCTTTCAGGCGATGGGCCTGCACTGGCGCTTAGGTTTAGACCGCGTGTTGGCCTCTCTCACAGCCTAGGTGGGGCTGCGACGTGTTGATCTTCCGCGGCGGGCATGACCCAGAAAGTGTGTCCGCCAAATGGGATCAAGCGTCTTTGGGTAAGATGGTGCACCCCGCAGGGAAGTTAATCTATTCGGATAGCCGTGATCTTGATAATGGACGACTTGGAGTTGTACCTTGAGCTTATGACAACTAGAACCGGATACTTGATAAAACACACCTTCCAAGTGCCGATATAAACGGTGGTCGCCTCGCCTCGTGGATATGAGCAGGGATTGCCGGTAGGATTATTGCTATATGTTGTTACTTGGAGGACTTCCGTTGTCCTCTTCTCGTCTGTGCAAGACAGGTGTCGAAGGTTTAGTCTTCGTTAAGACTAGCTATCCCCTCTTATTCGGCATTCTGCAGCTTCAGTCCACCGATATGGCCTTTACACATATATCCATGCATATGTAGTGTAGCTCCTTGCTTTGTAGTACTTTGGATGAGTACTCACGGTTGCCTTGTTCCCCTTTTCCCCCTACCTCTACTCGATTTCTTTGCAACCAGACGATGGAGCCCGGAGCCGGACGCCACCGCCTATGACGACTACTACTGGAGGTGCCTACTACTACGTGCAGCCGGACGCGGCGACTGGGAGTGACCTAGGAGGATCCCCTGCAGGAGGCCTGCTCCTCTTCGATCTCAGATCCCGGTTTGTGTTAGCCATCTTATGGCACCTTGTTTAACTTATGTCTCAGTATCAGATATTGTTGCTTCCGCTGACTCGTCTATGATCGAGCACTTGTATTCGAGCCCTCGAGGCCCCTGGCTTGTATTATGATGCTTGTATGACTTATTTTATTTGTAGAGTTGTGTTGTGATATCTTCCCGTGAGTCCTTGATCTTGATCGTACACATTTGCGTGCATGATTAGTGTACGATTGAATCGAGGGCGTCACATTAGTTAACCCAAAAGGCATGACTAACCACTCATATAATCCAAACTTAGTTTTAAATGCTGTTTTCCATTCATCTCCCAATTTCATACGAATTTGATGGTATCCACTACGCAAATCAACTTTGGAGAATATTGTAGAGCCACTCAATTCATCAAGCATATCATCTAGCCTAGGAATAGGATGACGATAACGAATAGTAATATTATTAATGCCTCTACAATCAACACACATACGCCGACGTCCGTCCTTTTTAGGCACTAGTATAATAGGAACAGCACAAGGACTAAGAGATTGGCAGATATAACCTTTGTCGAGCAGCTCCTGACTTGACGATAATCTCCTTCGTCTCCTCGGATTGGTACGGTATGGTGCGCGGTTGGGTAGCGATGCACCGGGAATTAAGTCAATTTGATGCTCAATCCCTCGAATAGGTGGTAATCCGGTGGCACGCCTTGTGGGAAGACGTCGTGAACTCCTGCAAAATGTTAGTGACAACAGGGGCAAAGAGGAAGGCACGTCCTCGAATGAAAATAATGCCTCTTTGCACACAAAAGCATAGCAAACAGATTTTCTAGAATCTAGCTCATCAATATCAGATTTGGTGGCAAATAAACATGCACTTTTCAGTTTAATTTCAGAAGCAACATTAGATGGTTTATTATTAGGCTTCATTTGTTGCTCAAATTCTTTTGCCACAATCTGATTTTCACTCTTATTTTCTCCTGTTTTGCTTTATTAGCTCTATTAATATCATCTTTCAAAATGGAATCAGGAGTCATAGGAAGCAAAGTAATATTTTTATCCTTGTGAACAAGAGTATACTGATTGTTTCTACCATGGTGTACAGAATTTTTATCAAATTGCCATGGTCTACCAAGTAATAAGGAACATGCTTGCATAGGTACCACATCACAATCAACATAATCAGATATGTAGAGATACTAAAATACACACGAACAAAGACGTGTTACCTTAACCTTGTCGCTGTTGTTGAACCATTGGATGTAGTAAGGATGTGGATGTGGTCTTGTGGTGAGAGAAAGCTTCTCCACCATATCCATGCTAGCCAAGTTGTTGCAGCTCCCTCCATCTATGATGACGCTGAATAGAACGCTCCTTCACAACTCCCTTTGTATGGAACAAGTTATGCCTCTGATTTTGCTCAGCTTGTGTAACCTGCACACTCAAAACACGTTGAGCAACTAAACATTCATACTGTCAAGATCTTCAAAGAGCCATGTATTGCGCCTCATGATCGTAATCATCTCCACCGTGTTCTTCATGTGTAATAAGAGCCAAAGTCTCTTCATCATAGTCACTAGCGGACTCATACCCACCATCCTCAAGAGCAATCATCACACGCTGAGATTGGCATTCTCTCATAAAATGTCCTCTTCCCTTACAACGACGACAAATAATATGACTTGTGTGCCCTGTTGACGCCATGGAAGAAGAAGAGCTCTGTAGGCCCAGCAGTATGCTCTTGGCAGATAGTGGTGGTTGTGCCGCTTTCTTGTATCACGGTTGGAGGTGGCAGCCGATGGAGGTGACGGTGTAGTAGAACGTGGAAGTAGATGATGCACGTGGTGTCCATGATGAAGGTCGACCTGCAGAAAAGTTAGTTCGCGCCAACGCTGTCGATCTGCACTTCACGCTCAGCTTTACAAGCAAGATGGAATAATTGAGTGATATTATTATAATCCTTGTAGTCTAGAATGGTCTGAATCTCTATTTAATCCACCCGAAAATGTGCAAGCATAGCTTCATTCTCCTCAAACAATACCACATCTAATCAAGCCGGTTTGTAATTCACGATAATATTCTTCACCGAATTTTTCCTTGTCTTAAGCGCTGCAATTTTTGAAGTAATTCACGCTGATAATATGGTGGAACCCAACGAGTACGCGATAGCAGTTTTCAAAGCAGCCCAAGTAGCTGGAACAGGATATAATCTACAATGTTCAGACCACCAAACACATGCAAAGCTAGTGAAAGCACAAACAGCAGCAGGAACACGTCTCTCCTCAGGATATTGTAAACATGTAAATCATTGTTCAGTTTCTAACTCCCAAGTAAGATATATATCAGGAACATATCTACCCTCAAATGGTGGAATATTCATTTTCAGTTTAGGGAGATGGTCATGATCTCGTACCTGAAGGGGAGCCCGAACATTGCCATTATTTGCATGTGGACGACCTGGTGGTTGTGGTGCTGGTGGTTGCACGTAGTTCTGATGTTGATCAACCTCATCCTCGTAATCTCTCACATAATCATCCTCCTCCACATCAGCAGCAGGAGCCATAGAAGTATCAACAGCAGCACCAGCAGCTTGGCCAGGCTGAAGAGGGACACGGCTCGCTCGGCGAAGGGCTGCTTCGCGACATGGAGGTAGTCCTTGTTGTTGTTGTAGAGGTGCGTCAGGTGCAGCCGGTGGTGGTGGTGGTAGACGCGCGAGCAATTCATTAAACCTGTTATCGAGCTTTGTTTCGAACGCCTTCTCAATGCCATCTATCTTCTCCATGGCCTCTTCAAATCTATTTAGCACATCTTCCACCTGCCCACTCATCATTTGTTGAAACTTATCATGTAGCGCTTTGTTTGTCATGTTCTCCCGGTCGGTCTAAATCGGCTTGTGATCCTGCCATGGTTAGCAGCAGCGAAACACACAAGAATATGATTCGACGGACTACTAGGAAGTGGTGGTGGTGGTGTGGTGGACGATCACAAATCCGTCAAGCAAATCTCAAATTCTTACCAGTTCTTACCAAGAAGAAAGCGGTGATCGCAACCGATGTAGTCAAAACTCTCAAAGCGTGGATAGAGCGATTACTGGGAGAGTCAAACGACGATGTAGATGTATGTGGAGCTGGGAAGGCTTATAATATGGTAGCAAAAGGGTCATCAATAATCAATTCAGAGATGCAAAGTTGAATAAACGCTCAACGACGGTATTATGCTGGTCCTAGGCTAGACCGTGCTAGAGACGCGAGCCTAGAACACTAACAAAATCACGGCGCTGCACGTAAACAAGGGAAAAACACACTGGGATTTTTTTTTCGCTTTTTTTTTTGCTGCTTTTTTTTTTTTTGAAAAATCACTATAATGGCGAGTGTCTCAAAACTCTTCCGAGGTCAAACCGACGGGATGGGCACGAAATTTTTGACCAATTTTTTTTTTGACTGCCCGGACCCAAAAACTGGAAACGGGTCAAAAAAAATTTCTATAACGGCGACTGTCTCAATACGCTTATAAACACCTAAAAATAGGATAGCCAGAAATTTTTTTGACAAGTGCGTTTTCGGAAAATTTTGGGCCTAAACGGGGGGTGGTTTCCAGACTCTCTTTTTTTCCGAAACCTACTCCGGCAAGGAAAACACAAATCGGAAACTAGATGGATCTCGAAAACAAACCTAATATGCAAGGAACTCGGATTGGTGGTGGATATATGGTGGTGGTATATGACAGCGGTGGTGGTAGCGGTGGTAGTATATGGATATGGATCGGTGGTGGTATACGGACACGGATTGGTGGTGGTCTATGGATACGGATTCGGAGCGGTGGTGGTAGGTGGCGGCGATGATGATGGTGCGGTGGCGGCGTGACAACTTATGACCGTAACTCAAACTCTAAAAGACTAGACGCTAAGACCAGCAACTAGACACGACGATGCAACCAAAATTCAACAAAGCAAAACCCTAAAAAGATTATGCAAAGGCTCGATTGGTTCGGATATGATGAACTAACCCTAATTTTTTTGTGGCTTTTTCGTGGACTTTAGGTATGAAGAACAGACTCGATCTAATCTACTTAAAAACTGTAAAATCTCACCGAGCAACACGAAAATCGGATACCACTTGATAGAGGCAAAGGTGTCCCGATGTTTCGATGAGATAGTGGCTATCGCTTCGTGGGAGTCGACCTTGACGATCCGACCACGTGACGCGGCGAGACGTCGCGCCTTAGCAATCGCTAAACCAACTTCCGAGGGTTATTGACCACGCCGAGCACGATCAACGACCACGAGGGCCTGTTTCCTGCGAGCAAACGAAGAACAAGCAAGAAACTAAGATTGCAATCTGGATATTGCGAATATAAGAGGAAAGCTTTATTAATGAAGGTGGGGTTCTGTGGACGCCTTGGTGCGGTCGTTGAACACAAACGGCACGCTGTGAAGTTGCTGCTATGGCGAACTTTTGATCTAAACAAAACCCAAAGTCAAACGACGCCCTAAGGGCTGCATATATGGAGGAAGAGGAGGAATTTCGTGGCCCTTGAGGGAGGGGTCCAAACCAACCCTAACTCTTGTTTCCCCACACATACGGACTCTAAAACAGCCTATACTTAAGTATTTTGAAATTACATGGGCCTGGCCCAATAATAAGGTGACGCAGCACCTAGAATAGCCTATGGACGAATATTATGAAGTGGCATCTTGTATATTTCGTCCAAGGCCTCATGCACTCATTAGGTGGCTTCAAAGTCCTGGAATCATCACTTGTAACTCCGTTTGTTCCCCTTGCGCATGCCAACATCTCCATGCTTGAACTTGCTCCAAGGTTCATCTTTCTTGTCCATGGTAGGCCCTTCATTTGTAAGCAAAACAAATGTATCCAATTTAAGCAGCATCATATTCTCATGAACATTGGAATCGTTACCAAGAAACGAAAGTACCTGATAATTCAATTGGCGTGCGCGAGCTCTAGTAATTGGTCCAGTATGTATAGCAGCAGGGGCTGTGGGTGTAACAATGGTATTGATGTCCTCATCAAGATTTCGTGCACTTTCCAACCCAATTGGATTCACCTTCAAATTCATCCGGAGCGTTGAGTTATGGACGAAACAATCTGATGCTGCAGCAGAATCCGAGTCAAACTACAAGTCCAATGGTGTTACGTCACCTCCACTTGGGCCCATTGGCCTTGTATGACCTAGGGTTAGTTTTAGGCTGCCTTGGGACGTCCTCCCACCTCCTTGGCCGCCACCCCTTGCTCCTATATAAGTAGATCCATCTAGTAGCTTTTCCCTTGGGATTTGTTTAGTTAAAAGTTAGCCATTGCAACTTCGTGTACTTCGTTTGTGTCCAACGACCAGACCAAGACCACTTCCGGATCCCCACCTTTATCAATACTTCATATATATTTGCAATAATCAGATTGCTTTATCATATTCTTGCTTGTTCTTCGATTTCTTGTAGGAATAGACCTTCGTGGTCAGGTTGATCGTGCTCCGGCGTGGTCAATAACCTCTCGGAGTTGGTTTAGCGATTGCTAAGGCGCAACGTCGTGCACGTTTGTAGTCGGATCGTCAAAGTCATCTCCACCAAATCGATAGTTATCTCCATAGAGGCGGGGTGTCCCGATCTTTCGACTGCCAAGCAGGATATACAACAACTCTCTCTCCAATTTTCCTCTTGAAAAGTTTGAGCCAATTTTCTGATAACTTTTTTCAAAGAATGCTACTAACTCAAGCTTTCCAATGCAAAAAGAATCACTCAATTCCGAGTTGATATGAGGAGTCAAAAAATTCTAAAACTGGTTTGAAAAACTGGAATAAGCTGTGTTCACGAACTTCAGAGGGCAAAAAGACCTATTTAGAAGACGATTTTGAGGTGCCAAATATTGAAATAGGTTCTGCAACTATTTAGATGCGGCTCGCCTCTAGCTTTAATTTGAGTACTCATGAGCCAAAACGGACTTCAGATGAAGAAGTTATGCATGTTTTCTTGAAGCGATTGCACAAAACAGATTCCAATCCGAATTCAGCTACGAGATTGAGTCTAGATAGATCCGAACTTTCTTTTTTTTCTTCTCTCTTTTTTTTCTCACATTTTTTTTTCTTTTTCTTCTCTCTCTTTTTCTTTCTTTCCTTTTTTTCTCTTTTTTCTCTATCTTTTTTTCTCTCTCTCTCTTTCCAAAACAAACTAGATAAGATGCAGATTGAAGTAAGCGAAGATGTGAACGATCTC
Source organism: Aegilops longissima (assembly GCA_021605205.1). NCBI lineage: Eukaryota > Viridiplantae > Streptophyta > Magnoliopsida > Poales > Poaceae > Aegilops > Aegilops longissima. The sequence goes on along the minus strand of CM038676.1, from coordinate 222,605,898 downwards.
AACTATGATCATGACAATGAATGGTGGGTAGCACGTGGTGGCAATTGATGGATAGGTGGTGGACAGCGGAAGGGATAACGATGCAGCAGCAGCATGACTAATGTGAACAGAACTCGAAACTCTAAACGAACTAGACACTAAGACCAGCAACTTGACACGACGATGCAACCGATAATTCAATAATGCAAACAATGAAAAGAAAACTGCAAAGGCTCAGACTGGCTTGGACAAAGGATGAATAGATCTAACTTTTTTTGTGGCTTTTTCTTGGACAATAGGTAAGAAAATAAATCTAATCTAGGGATAATTGGAAATTCTCACCGAGCAACCTGGAAACTGATACCACTTGATATAGGCGGGGTGTCCCGATCTTTCGATGAGATGATAACTATCTATTTGGTGGAGATGACTTTGACGATCCGACTACAAACGTACACGACGTTGCGCCTTAGCAATCGCTAAACCAACTCCGAGAGGTTATTGACCACGCCGGAGCACGATCAACCTGACCATGAAGGTCTATTCCTACAAGCAATCGAAGAACAAGCAAGAATATGATAAAGCAATCTGAATATTGCAAATATATATGAAGTATTGATAAAGGTGGCGAACCGGAAGTGGTCTTGGTCTGGTCGTTGGACACAAACGAAGTACACGAAGTTGCAATGGCTAACTTTTAACTAAACAAATCCCAAGGGAAAAGCTACTAGATGGATCTACTTATATAGGAGCAAGGGGTGGCGGCCAAGGAGGTGGGAGGACGTCCCAAGGCAGCCTAAAACTAACCCTAGGTCGTACAAGGCCAATGGGCCCAAGTGGAGGTGACGTAACACCATCGGACTTGTAGTTTGACTCGGATTTTGCTGCAGCATCAGATTGTTTCGTCCATAACTCAACGCTCCGGATGAATTTGAAGGTTAATCCAATTGGGTTGGAAAGTGCACGAAATCTATTTTCCAACAAAAAAAGAATCACCCAATTTGGAGTCCGGATGAAAAAGTTATTGACGTTTTGAGTCATGTATGTATGCATGTAAGACGAATCTGAGTCCGTAACGTGCGAGACTTGGACTCTATCTTCTCTTGGGCCAAAAGTGGCGTGAGAGAACTTTTTGAACAGCAAGTAAACATCTCTTTCTCCCTTATCTTCATATGTGGATTGTACAAATGTCCCATACACCTGCTGTTGGGGAACGTAGTAATTTCAAAAATTTCCTACGATCACGCAAGACCATGGTGATGGCATAGCAACGAGAGGGGAGAGTGTCCGCCCACGCACTCGTGAGACCGAAAGTGGAAGCGTTATAACAACGCGGTTGATGTAGTCGACGCCTTCACGATCCGACCGATCCAAGCACCGAACGACGGCACCTCCGAGTTACGCACACGCTCAGCTCGATGACGATCCCCGGACCGATCCAAGCAAAGTGTCGGGATGAGTTCCACAAGACGACGGCGGCAGGACGATGTTGATGCTCCACCGACGCAGGGCTTCGCTTAAGCTCCGCGACGATATGACTTCTCCCGCGCAGGCTTCGCCTAAGCTCTACGACGATATGACCGAAGTGGAATATGGTGAAGGGGCACCACACACGGCTAAGGAAAGATCCGTAGATCAACTTGTGTGTCATGGGGTGCCCCCCGCCTCAGATATAAAGGAGCCAAGGGGGTGCGGCCAGCCTTGGGAGGCGGCCGAGGAGTCCTACTCCCACCGAGTAGGACTCCCCCTCTCCTAGTTGGATTAGGATTGAGGAGGGAAGAGGGAAGGCGCCGCCCCTCCTTGTCCTATTCGGACTAGAGGGGAGGGGGCGCAGCCCACCTGGCCGGCCCTTCCTCTTCTCTCTTATGGCCCATTAAGGCCCATAGACCTCCCGGGGTTCCGTAACCCCGGTACTCCGATAATTTTCGATTTCACTCGGAACACTTCCGATGTCCAAATGTAGGCTTCCAATATATCAATCTTTATGTCTCGACCATTTCGAGACTCCTCGTCATGTCCGTGATCACATCCGGACTCAACAACCTTCGTGCATCAATACTTATAAACTCATAATGAATCATCATCAAACGTTAGCGCAAGCGGACCCTACGGGTTCGAGAACTATGTAGACATGACCTAGAACCATTCTCGGTCAATAACCAATAGCGGAACCTGGATGCCCATATTGGTTCCTACATATTCTACGAAGATCTTTATCGGTCAAACCGCATAACGACATATCGTTGTTCCCTTTGTCATCGGTATGTTACTTACCCGAGATTCGATCGTCGGTATCCAATACCTAGTTCAATCTCGCTACCGTAAGTCTCTTTACTCGCTCCGTAATACATCATCTCACAACTAACTCATTAGTTGTAATGCTTGCAAGGCTTAAGTGATGTGTATTACCGAGAAGGCCTAGAGATACCTCTCCGACAATCGGAGTGACAAAACCTAATCTCGAAATACGCCAACCCAACAAGTACCTTTGGAGACACCTGTAGTACTCCTTTATAATCACCCAGTTACGTTGTGACGTTTGGTAGTACCCAAAGTGTTCCTCCGGTAAACGGGAGCTGCATAATCTCATAGTTATAGGAACATGTATGGGTCATGAAGAAAGCATTAACAACATACTAAACGATCAAGTGTTAAGCTAACGGAATGGGTCATGTCAATCACATCATTCTCCTAATGATGTGATCCCATTAATCAAATGACAACACATGTCTATGGTTAGGAAACATAACCATCTTCGATTAATGAGCTAGTCTTGTAGAGGCATACTAGTGACTATCTGTTTGTCTATGTATTCACACATGTATTATGTTTCCGGTTAATACAATTCTAGCATGAATAATAAACATTTATCATGGTATAAGGAAATAAATAATAACTTTATTATTGCCTCTAGGGCATATTTCCTTGAGCCTCCCACTTGCACTAGAGTCAATAATCTAGATTACATCGTAATGATTCTAACACCCATGGAGTCTTGGTGCTGATCATGTTTTGCTCGTGGAAGAGGCTTAGTCAATGGATCTCGCAACATTCAGATCCGTATGTATTTTGCAAATCTCTATGTCTCCCACTTGGACTTGGTCCGAATGGAATTGAAGCGTCTCTTGATATGCTTGGTCCTCTTGTGAAATCTGGATTCCTTTGCCAAGGCAATTGCACCAAGATTGTCACAGAAGATCTTCATCGGTCCCGATGCACTAGGTATGACACCTAGATCGAAATGAACTCTTTCATCCAGACTCCTTCATTTGCTGCTTCAAGCAGCTATGTACTCCGCTTCACATGTAGATCCCGCCACGACGCTTTGTTTAGAACTGCACCAACCGACAGCTCCACCGCTTAATAAAAACACGATCCGGTTTGCGATTTAGAATCGTCCGGATCGTGTCAAAGCTTGCATCGACGTAACCATTTACAACTAGCTCTTTGTCACCTCCATATACGAGAAACATATCCTTAGTCCTTTTCGTGTATTTCAGATGTTCTTGACCGCTGTCCAATGATCCACTCTGGATTACTTTGGTACCTTCCTGCCAAGCTTACAGCTAAGCATACGTCGGTCTGGTACACAGCATTGCATACATGATAGAGCCTATGGCTGAAGCATAGGAACATCTTTCATTTTCTCTATCTTCTGCTGTGGTCGGGCATTGAGTCCGACTCAATCTTACACCTTGTAATACAGTAAAAACCTTTCTTTGCCTGATCCATTTTGAACTTTTTCAAAACTTTATCAAGGTATGTGCTTTGTGAAAGTCCAATTAAGCGCCTTGATCTATCTCTATAGATCTTGATGCCCAATATGTAAGCAGCTTCACCGAGGTCTTTCATTGAAAAACTTTTATTCAAGTATCCTTTTATGCTATCCAGAAATTCTATATCATTTCCAATCAATAATATGTCGTCCACATATAATATTAGAAATGCTACTGAGCTCCCACTCACTTTCTTGTAAATACAAAGCTTCTCCAAAAGTCTCAGATAAACCCATATGCTTTGATCACACTATCAAAGCGCTTATTCCAACTCCGAGAGGCTTGCACCGCACCATAAATTGATCATTGGAGCTTGCACACTTTGTTAGTACCCTTTGGATCGACAAAACCTTCTGGTTGCATCATATACAACTCTTCTTCTAGAAATCCATTCAAGAATGCAGTTTTACATCCATTTGCCAAATTTCATAATCATAAAATGCGGCAATTGCTAACATGATTCGGACAGACTTAAGCATCGCCACGGGTGAGAAAGTCTCATCGTAGTCAACCCCTTGAACTTGTCGAAAACCTTTCGCAACAAGTCGAGCTTTGTAGACAGTTACATTACCATCGGCGCCGGTCTTCTTCTTAAAGATCCATTTATTTTCAATGGCTTGCCGATCATCGGCAAGTCAACCAAAGTCCATACTTTGTTCTCATACATGGATCCCATCTCAGATTTCATGGCTTCCAGCCATTTTATGAATCTGGGCTCACCATCGCTTCTTCATAGTTTGTAGGTTCGCCATGGTCAAGTAACATGACTTCCGAATAAGATTACCGTACCACTCAGGTGCGTATTTTACTCTGGTTGACCCACGAAGTTCAAGAGTAACTTGATCTCAAGCTTCATGATCATCATCATTAGTTTCCTCACTAATTGGTGTAGTTGTCACAGGAACCATTTCTTGTGATGAACTACTTTCCAATAAGGGAGCAGATACCGTTATCTCATCAAGTTCTACTTTCCTCCCACTCACTTCTTTCGAGAGAAACTCCTTCTCTAGAAAGGATCCGAATTTAGCAACGAAAATCTTGCCTTCAGATTTGTGATAGAAGGTGTACCCAACAGTCTCCTTTGGGTATCCTATGAAGACACATTTTTCCGATTTGGGTTCGAGCTTATCTGGTTGAAGTTTCTTTACATAAGCATCGCAGCCCCAAACTTTAAGAAACGACAACTTTGGTTTCTTGCCAAACCACAGTTCATAAGGCGTCGTCTCAACGGATTTTGACGGTGTCCTATTTAACGTGAATGCGGCCGTCTCTAAAGCATAACCCCAAAACGATAGGGTAAATCGGAAATAGACATCATAGATCGCACCATATCTAGTAAAGTACGACACGACGCTCGACACACCATTTCTCCGTGGTGTTCCGGTGGCGTGAGTTGCTAAACTATTCCACATTGTTTCAAATGTAAACCAAACTCAGAACTCAAATATTCTCCTCCACGATCAGATCGTAGAAATTTTATTTTCTTGTTACGATGATTTTCCACTTCACTCTGAAATTCTTTGAACTTTTCAAATGTTTCAGATTTGTGTTTCATTAAGTAGATATACCCATATCTGCTCAAATCATCTGTGAAGGTGAGAAAATAACGATACCCACAAGGCCTCAACATTCATTGGACCACAAACATCAAGATGTATGATTTCCAACAAATCAGTTGCTCGCCCATAGTTCCGAGAACGGCGTTTTGGTCATCTTGCCCATGAGGCACGGTTCGCAAGTACCAAGTGATTCATAATCAAGTGATTCCGAAGCCCATCAAGATGGAGTTTCTTCATGCGTTTTACATCGATATGACCTAAACGGCAAGTGCCACAAATAAGTTGCACTATCATTATCAACTCTGCATCTTTTGGCTTCAACATTATGAATGTGTGTATCACTATCGTCGAGATTCAACAAGAATAGACCATTCTTCAAGGGTGCATGACCATAAAAGATATTACTCATATAAATAGAACAACCATTATTCTCTCGATTTAAATGAATAACCGTCTCGCATTAAACAAGATCCAGATATAATGTTCATGCTCAACGCCGCACCAAATAACAATTATTTAGGTCTAAAACTAATCCCGAAGGTAGATGTAGAGGTAGCGTGTCGATCGCGATCACATTGACTTTGGAACCATTTCCCACGCCAGATCGTCACCTCATCCTTTGCCGATGCTCGTCTATTCCAGTAGTCCCTGCTTCGAGTTGCAAATATTAGCAATGTAACCAAGATCAAATACCAGTGCTACTACGAGCTCTAGTAAGGTACACATCAATAACATGTATATCACATATACCTTTGTTCACCTTGCCATCCTTCTTATCCGCCAAATACTTGGGGCAGTTCCGCTTCAAATGTCCACCGCTTATAAAGAAAACACTCGTTTCAGGCTTAGGTCCACTTGGGTTTCTTCTCTTGATCAGCAACTTTCTTGCTGTTCTTTTGAAGTTTCCTTCTTCTTCCCTTTGCCCTTTTCTTGAAACTAGTGGTCTTGTTGACCATCAACACTTGATGCTCTTTCTTGATTTCTACTTCCGCTGCTTTTAGCATCGCCAAGAGCTCAGAATTGTCTTAGTCATTCCTTGCATATTATAGTTCATCACGAAGCTCTTGTAGCTTGGTGGCGTGATTGGAGAATTTCATCAATGACACTATCATCGGAAGATTAACTCCCAGCTGAATTAAGTGATTGTTATACCTGCACATTTTGAGTATGTGCTCACCGATGTAACTATTCTCCTCCATCTTGCAGCTATAGAACTTATTGGAGACTTCATATCTCTCAATCGGGCATTTGCTTGAAATATTAACTTCAACTCTGGAACATCTCATATGCTCCATGACGCTCAAAACGCCGTTGAAGACCCGGTTCTAAGCCGTAAAGCATGGCACATCGAACTATTGAGTAGTCATCGCTTTGCTTTGCCAGACGCTCACAACTTACGCTCAGCTCTCTGCAGCAGGTTCGTCACCCAGCGGTGCTTCCAGGCGTAATTTTTACGTGCGACAATGAGGATAATCCTCGTTACGGACCCAGTCCGTGTAATTGCTACCATCATCTTTCAACTTTGCTTTCTCAAGGAACGCATTAAAATTCAACGGAACAACAAAGACGAGCCATCTATCTACAAGAAACATAGACAAGCAAAATACTATCGGTACTAAGTTCATGATAAATTTAAGTTCAATTAATCATATTAAAAAACTCCCACTTAGGCAGACATCTCTCTAGTCATCTAAGTGATCACGTGATCCAAATCAACTAAACCATGTCCGATCATCACGTGAGACGGAGTAGTTTCAATGGTGAACATCACTATGTTGATCATATCTACTATATGATTCACGCTCGACCTTCGGTCTCCGTGTTCCGAGGCCATATCTGTTATATGCTAGGCTCGTCAAGTTTAACTCGAGTATTCAGCGTGCAACTGTTTTGCACCGTTGTAGATGGACGAGAACTTATCACACCCGATCATCACATGGTGTCTGGGTACTACGAACTTTGGCAACGGTGCATACTCAGGAGAACACTTCTTGATAATTTTAGTGAGAGATCATCTTATAATGCTACCGTCAATCAAAGCAAGATAAGATGCATAAAGGATAAACATCACATGCAATCAATATAAGTGATATGATATGGTCATCATCATCTTGTGCTTGTGATTCCATCGCCAAGCACCGCCATGATCACCATCGCCACCGCGCGACACCTTGATCTCCATCGTAGCATCGTTGTCGTCTCGCCAACTATTGCTTCTACGACTATCGCTACTCCTTAGTGATAAAGTAAAGCAATTACATGGCGTTGCATTTCATACAATAAAGCGACAACCATATGGCTCTGCCATTGCCGATAACTCGGTTACAAAACATGATCATCTCATACAATAAAATATAGCATCACGTCTTGACCATATCACATCACAACATGCCCTGCAAAAACAAGTTAGACGTCCTCTACTTTGTTGTTGCAAGTTTTACGTGGCTGCTACGGGCTGAGCAAGAACCGTTTTACCTACGCATCAAAACCACAACGATAGTTTGTCAAATAGACTCCGTTTTAACCTTCTCAAGGACCGGGCGAGTCATACTCGGTTCAACTAAAGTGAGAGAGACAGACACCCGCGGTCACCTTTAAGCAACGAGTGCTCGGGCGGTGAAACCAGTCTCGCGTAAGCGTACGCGTAATGTCGGTCCGGGCCGCTTCATCTCACAATACCGCTGAACCAAAGTATGACATGTTGGTAGGCAGTATGACTTGTATCGTCCACAACTCACTTGTGTTCTACTCGTGCACATGACATCAACGCATAAAACCAGGCTCGGATGCCCTTGTTGGGGAACGAGTAATTTCAAAAATTTCCTACGATCACGCAAGACCATGGTGATGGCATAGCAACGAGAGGAGAGTGTCCGCCCACGCACCCTCGAGACCGAAAGCGAAGCGTTATAACAACGCGGTTGATGTAGTCGACGCGTCTTCACGATCCGACCGATCCAAGCACCGAACGACGGCACCTCCGAGTTCTGCACACGCTCACTCGATGACGATCCCGGACCGATCCAAAGCAAAGTGTCGGGGATGAGTTCCACAAGACGACGGCGTGGTGGCGATGTTGATGCTCCACCGACGCAGGGCTTCGCCTAAGCTCCATGACGATATGACTTCTCCGCGCGGGGCTTCGCCTAAGCTCTACTGACGATATGACCAAGTGGAATATGGTGAAGGGGCACCGACACGGCTAAGGAAAGATCCGTAGATCAACTTGTGTGTCATGGGTGCCCCTGCCCCAGATATAAAGGAGCCAAGAAGTGCGGCCAGCCTTGGGAGGCGCGCTGAGGAGTCCTACTCCCACAGGAGTAGGACTCCCCCCTCTCCTAGTTGGATTAGGATTGGAGGAGGGAAGAGGGAAGGCGCGCCTCTCTCCTGTCCTATTCGGACTAGAGGGGGGGGGGCGCAGCCCACCTGGCCGGCCCTTCCTCTTCTCTCTTATGGCCCATTAAGGCCCATAGACCTCCCGGGGTTCCGTAACCCCCGGTACTCCGTAAATTTCGATTTCACTCGGAACACTTCCGATGTCCAAATGTAGGCTTCCAATATATCAATCTTTATGTCTCGACCATTTCGAGACTCCTCGTCATGTCCGTGATCACATCCGGACTCAACAACCTTGGTGCATCAATACTTATAAACTCATAATGAACTATCATCGAAGCGTTAAGCGTGCGGACCCTACGGGTTCGAGAACTATGTAGACATGACCTAGAACCATTCTCGATCAATAACCAATAGCGGAACCTGGATGCCCATATTGGTTCCTACATATTCTACGAAGATCTTTATCGGTCAAACCGCATAACGACATACGTTGTTCCTTTGTCATCGGTATGTTACTTACCCGAGATTCGATCGTCGGTATCCAATACCTAGTTCAATCTCGTTACCGTAAGTCTCTTTACTCGTTCCGTAATACATCATCTCACAACTAACTCATTAGTTGTAATGCTTGCAAGGCTTAAGTGATGTGTATTACCGAGAAGGCCTAGAGATACCTCTCCGACAATCGGAGTGACAAAACCTAATCTCAAATACGCCAACCCAACAAGTACCTTTGGAGACACCTGTAGTACTCCTTTATAATCACCCGATTCGTTGTGGACGTTTGGTAGTACCCAAAGTGTTCCTCCGTAAACGGGAGCTGCATAATCTCATAGTTATAGGAACATGTATGGGTCATGAAGAAAGCATTAACAACATACTAAACGATCAAGTGTTAAGCTAACGGAATGGGTCATGTCAATCACATCATTCTCCTAATGATGTGATCCCATTAATCAAATGACAACACATGTCTATGGTTAGGAAACATAACCATCTTCGATTAATGAGCTAGTCTTGTAGAGGCATACTAGTGACTATCTGTTTGTCTATGTATTCACACATGTATTATGTTTCCGGTTAATACAATTCTAGCATGAATAATAAACATTTATCATGGTATAAGGAAATAAATAATAACTTTATTATTGCCTCTAGGGCATATTTCCTTCACCTGCAATTAGACATGGCACAAAAGTTTGTGAAGTATTTTTGTCCTGGATGACATAAATAAATTATTGCATAGTTTGCATTAGAAATCTCCTCACAAATATACATGTATGCAATATTTTTGGTCATATCCAAGGTAGTCATGTCCTCATCACACATTGGGGCACACCCTCAAGTGGTGCTCGATCACTCCCCTCGGGGCCCCCACCAGCTGCTTGGGTTCCCAAGCGAATACCTCTTTGTTTGCCCGCAAGAACTTCACCAGTGCCTCTTCTTGGTCGGGGTCAAGGTTGGCACCTATGGTGAAGGTGGCCCCTGAGGCCCCGTGATGATCAACCGGTACTTGCTTCGTCTTGGCATGATCTTGCGAAAACAGATGCTTCTTCTTTGCTGGTGCAGCCCCTTGGGCTCCGGATGTTACCTCGTCCGTAGGGCGAGCCGCCGTCGCGGCCCTGAAGGCGAGCCTGAGGGCCGCCAGGGCCTCCTTGGTGTCCCCGGCCACTGTGAGAACACCGTTGCTTCCTGGCATCTTCATGAGGTTGCAGGCGGGATGGGTTGCCGCCATGAACTGGGCCAGGGCAGGGTAGTCGAGGATGGCATTTTACGGGAGGCAGATGTGAGCGATGTCGAAGTCGATGAGCTCGGTGCGGTAGTTGTCGCGGGTGCCGAAGGTGACGGGGAGGCGGATCTACCCTATGGGGCTGGTGGAACCACTGCCGACCCTGGAAAAGGGCTTGGTGTGGCGGAGCCGGCCGAGCGGTACGTGGAGCAAGCTGAAGGCTTCCACGGAGAGCACATTGAGCCCCCCCCCCCCCCCGTCGATGAGGGTCTTGGTGACTACTACGTTGCATATGGTGGGCGTGCAGAGCATCGGGAGCGCGCCTGAGACCGCGGGGATTGCTGGGTGGTCCTCTGAGCTGAAGGTGAGGTCGGCCTGGGGCGTCGCCCATCCTGGGGGAGCCCCATACTACGCGCGAGCAGCACCCATCTGGCGTACGAACTGCTTGACGTGGCGATCTGAAGGTGGCGCCTGTGATCCACCAAGGAGGGCTGCAACGGCAGGGGCACCTGCGTCGTGAAGTGTGCGATGAAGAGGCTATACAGCTCCTCCCAGGAGGCCATAGAGGAGCCCGGCAGGTTCAGCAACAAGGCGCGCGGCACGCCTGTGAGGGCCATGGGGAACCAGTTAGCCATGACTTGGTCGTCACCTCCGGCTTCGAGAACGGCCTCCTCGTACCCCAACAGGAAGGCCGCTGGATCCGTCGTGCCGTCGTACCGCAGCGGCATCTCTGGCTTGAACTTGTGCGGCCACCGCACTTGCCGCAAGGCGGGGAGAAGGTCCGGATGCCCACGACGCCTCTGCGTGCGCCCGTCGGTCCAGTCGGAGGAGTGGCACCTGCCAAGCGAGCGGGACGAAGTAGACAGAGAGTCGAAGCTTCGGCGCACCCCTACCTAGCGCCCCAAATGTTGGATTAAGGGTTCGGGCAAACCCTTGAGGCTCAAACCCAGGGGTTGTTGGGGAACGTAGTAATTTCAAAAAAATTCCTACGCACACGCAAGATCATGGTGATGTCATAGCAACGAGAGGGGAGAGTATTATCCACGTACCCTCGTAGACCGTAAGCGGAAGCGTTATGACAACGCGGTTGATGTAGTCGTACGTCTTCACGATCCGACCGATCCAAGTACCGAACGTACGGCACCTCCGAGTTCAGCACACGTTCAGCTCGATGACGATCCCCGGACTCCGATCCAGCAAAGTGTCGGGGATGAGTTCCGTCATCACCACGGCATGGTGACGATGATGATGCTCTACCGGCGCAGGGCTTCGCCTAAACTCCGCGACGATATGACCGATGTGGAATATGGTGGAGGGGGGTACCGCACACGGCTAAGGAACGATCCGTAGATCAACTTGTGTGTCATGGGATGCCCCCCTGCCCCCGTATATGAAGGAGCAAGGGGGGAGGAGGCCCTAGGAGGGGGCGCGCCAAGTGTGGAGTCCTACTAGGACTCCCTAGTCCTAGTAGGATTCCACCTCCCTTGTTGGAGTAGGAGAAGGGGAAAGAGGGGGAGAGGAATAAGGAAAAGGGGGCTGCGCCCCTTGTACCATTCGGACCAGAGGGGGGGCGCAGGCCTCCTTCCTTTTGGCCTCTCTCCTCTATTCCCGTATGGCCCAATAAGGCCCATATACTCCCCAGCGAATTCCCGTAACTCTCCGGTACTCCGAAAAATACCCGAATCACTCGGAACCTTTCCGAACTCCGAATATAGTCGTCCAATATATCGATCTTTACGTCTCGACCATTTCGAGACTCCTCGTCATGTCCCTGATCTCATCCGGGACTCCGAACTCCTTCGGTACATCAAAACTCATAAACTCATAATATAACCGTCATCGATACCTTAAGCGTGCGGACCCTACGGGTTCGAGAACTATGTAGACATGACCTAGAACTATTCTTGGTCAATAACCAATAGCGGAACCTGGATGCTCATATTGGCTCCTACATATTCTACGAAGATCTTTATCGGTCAAACCGCATAACAACATACGTTGTTCCCTTTGTCATCGGTATGTTACTTGCCCGAGATTCGATCGTCGGTATCCAATACCTAGTTCAATCTCGTTCTTGGAAAGTCTCTTTACTCGTTCGTAATGCATCATTCCGTAACTAACTCATTAGCTACATTGCTTGCAAGGCTTATAGTGATGTGCATTACCGAGAGGGCCGGAGATACCTCTCCAACAATCGGAGTGACAAAACCTAATCTCAAATCGCCAACCCAACATGTACCTTTGGAGACACCTGTAGTACTCCTTTATAATCACCCGATTACGTTGTGACGTTTGGTAGCACCAAAGTGTTCCTCGTAAACGGAGTTGCATAATCTCATAGTTACAGGAACATATATAAGTCATGAAGAAAGCAATAGCAATGTACTAAACGATCAAGTGCTAGGCTAACGGAATGGGTCAAGTCAATCACATCATTCTCCTAATGATGTGATCCCGTTAATCAAATGACAACTCATGTCTATGGGTAGGAAACTTAACCATCTTTGATTCAACGAGCTAGTCAAGTAGAGGCATACTAGTGACACTATGTTTGTCTATGTATTCACACATGTATTATGTTTCCGGTTAATACAATTCTAGCATAAATAATAAACATTTATCATGATATAAGGAAATAAATAATAACTTTATTATTGCCTCTAGGGCATATTTCCTTCAGTCTCCCACTTGCACTAGAGTCAATAATCTAGTTCACATCGCCATGTGATTTAACTCCAATATTCATATCTGTATATGATTAACACCCATAGTTCACATCGTCATGTGACCAACACCCAAAGGGTTTACTAGAGTCAATAATCTAGTTCACATCGCTATGTGATTAACATCCAAAAGAGTACTAAGGTGTGATCATGTTTTGCTCGTGAGAGAGGCTTAGTCAACGGGTGCATCATATTCAGAGCCGTATGTATTTTGCAAATATTCTATGTCTACAATGCTCTTGCGGAGCTACTATAGCTAATTGCTCCCACTTTCAATATGTATCCAGATTGAGACTTATAGTCATCTAGATCAGTGTAAAAGCTTGCATCGTTGTAACTCTTTATGACGGGCTCTTTTATCACCTCCATAATCGAGAAATATTTCCTTAGTCCTCACTAAGGATATTCTTGACCGCTGTCGATGATCTACTATTAGATCAAAATTGTATTCCTTTGCCAAACTCAGAGCAAGGTATACAATAGGTCTGTTTACAAACATAGCATACTTTATAGAACCTATGGTGAGGCATAGGGAATGACTTTCATTCTTATTTCTATTTTCTGCCGTGGTCGGGCTTTGAGTCTTACTCAATTTCACACCTTGTAATACTGTGCAACAAACTCTTTCTTTGACTGTTCCATTTTGAACTACTTCAAAATCTTGTCAAGGTATGTACTCATTGAAAAACTTATCAAGCGTCTTGATCTATCTCTATAGATCTTGATGCTCAATATATAAGCAGCTTCACCGAGGTCTTTCTTTTAAAGAACTCCTTTCAAATACTCCTTTATGCTTTCCGAGAAAAATTCTACATCATTTCGATCAACAATATGTTACTCACATATATTTATTAGAAAGCGATAGTGCTCCCACTCACTTTATTGTAAATACAGGCTTCACCAAAGTCTCAGATAAAACTATATGCTTTGATCACACTATCAAAGCATTTATTCCAACTCGAGATGCTTGCACCAGTCCATAGATGGATCGCTAAAGCTTGCACATTTTGTTAGCTCCTTTAGGATTGACAAAACCTTCGGTTGCATCATATACAACTCTTCTTTAATAAATCCATTAAAGAATGTAGTTTTGACATCCATTTGCCGATTTCATAAAATGTGGCAATTGCTAACATGATTCGGACAGACTTAAGCATCGCTACAGTTGATAAAATCTCATTGTAGTCAACACCTTGAACTTGTCAAAAACCTTTTTGTGACAAGTCGAGCTTTGTAGATAGTAACACTACTATCAGTGTCCGTCTTCCTCTTGAAAATCCATTTATTTAACATGGCTTGCTGATCATCGAGCAAGTCAATCAAAGTCCATACTTTGTTCTCATACATGGATCCTATCTCAGATTTCATGGCCTCAAGCCATTTCGCGGAATCTGGGATCATCATCGCTTCCTCATAGTTCATAGGTTCATCATGGTCTAGTAACATGACTTTCAGAACATGATTACCGTACCACTCTGGTGCGGATCTTACTCTGGAAGACCTACGAGGTTTGGTAGCAACTTGATCTGAAGTTTCATGATCATCATCATTAACTTCCTCACTAATTGGTGTAGGAATCACTGGAACTGATTTTTGTGATGAACTACTTTCCAATAAGGGAGAAGGTACAATTACCTCATCAAGTTCTATTTTCCTCCCACTCACTTCTTTCGAGAGAAACTTCTTCTCTAGAAAGGATCCATCTTAGCAACGAATAACTTGCCTTCGGATCTGTGATAGAAGGTGTACCCAATAGTTACCTTTGGGTATTCTATGAAGACGCACTTTTCTGATTTGGGTTCGAGCTTATCAGGTTGAAACCTTTTCATATAAGCATCGCAACTCTAAGCTTTAAGAAACGACAGCTTAGGTTTACTGCTAAACCATAGTTCATACGGTGTCATCTCAACGGATTTAGATGGTGCCCTATTAAACGTGAATGCAGCTGTCTCTAATGCATAACCCCAAAACGATAGTGGTAAATCGGTAAGATACATCATAGATCGCACCATATCCAATAAAGTCGATTCGACATTCGGACACACCATTATGTTGTGGTGTTCCATGTGGCGTGAGTGTGAAACTATTCCACTTTGTTTTAATTGAAGACCAAACTCGTAACTCAAATATTCATCTCCACGATCAGATCGTAGAAACTTTATTTTCTTGTTACGATGATTTTCCACTTCACTCTGAAATTCTTTGAACTTTTCAACTATTTCAGACTTATGTTTCATCAAGAAGATATACCCATATCTGCTCAAATCATCTGTGAAGGTCGAGAAAATAATGATACTTGCCACGGGCATCAACACTCATTGGATCGCATACATTGGTATGTATTATTTCCAACAAGTCAAGAGCTTCGTTCCATTGTTCCGAGAACGGAGTTTTAGTCATCTTGCCCAAAAGGCACGGTCCGCAAGCATCAAATGATTCATAACCAAGTGATTCCAAAATCCATCTTTATGGAGTTTCTTCATGCGCTTTACACCGATATGACCCAAGCGGCGGTGCCACAAATAAGTTGCACTATCATTATTAACTTTACATCTTTTGGTTTCAATATTATGAATATGTGTATCACACGATCGAGATCCAACAAACCATTTTCATTGGGTGTATGACCATAGAAGGTTTTATTCATGTAAGCAGAACAATAATTATTCTCTAACTTACATGAATAACCGTATTGCAATAAACATGATCAAATCATATTCATGCTCAACATAGCGCCAAATAACATTTATTTAGGTTCAACACTAATCCCGAGAGTATAGGGAGTGTGCGATGATGATCATATCAATCTTGGAACTACTTCCAACACTCATCGTCACTTCCCTTCAACTAGTCTCTGTTTATTCTGTAACTCCTGTTTCGAGTTACTAATCTTAGCAACCAAACACGTATCAAATACTCAGGGGCTACTATAAACACTAGTAAGGCACATATCAATAACTTGTATATCAAATATACTCTTGTTCACTATGCCATCCTTCTTATCCACCAAATATTCAGGGCATTTCCGCTTCAGTGACCATTTCCTTTGCGATGTAAGCACTTCAGTTTAGGCTTTGGTCCAGCTTTGGTCTTCTTCACGGGAGTGACAACTTGTTTGCCATTCTACTTGAAGTTTCCCTTTCTTTCCCTTTGCCCTTTTCTTGAAACTAGTGGTCTTGTCAATCATCAACACTTGATGCTCTTTCTTGATTTCTACCTTCGTCGATTTCAACATCACGAAGAGCCCGAGAATCGTTTTCGTCATCCCTTGCATACTATAGTTCATCACGAAGTTCTAGTAACTTAGTGATGGTGACTAGAGAATTCTGTCAATCACTATCTTATCTGGAAGATTAACTCCCACTTGATTCAAGCGATTGAAGTACCTGGACAATCTGAGCACATGCTCACTAGTTGAGCGATTCTCCTCCATCTTTTAGCTATAGAACTTGTTGGAGACTTCATATCTCTCAACTCGGTATTTGCTTGAAATATTAACTTCAACTCTGGAACATCTCATATGGTCCATGGCGTTCAAAACGTCTTTGAAGTCCCGATTCTAAGCCGTTAAGTATGGTGCACTAAACTATCAAGTAGTCATCATATTGAGCTAGCCAAACGTTCATAACGTCTGCATCGCTCCTGCAATAGGTCTGTCACCTAGCGGTGCATTAAGGACATAATTCTTACGTGCAGCAATGAGGATAAACCTCATATCACGGATCCAATCCGCATCATTTCTACTAACATTTTCAATACAATTTTCTCTAGGAACACATATAAAAACATAGGAAGCAAACAACATAGGGAAGCAACAACGCGAGCTATTGATCTACAACATAATTTGCAAAATACTACCAGGACTAAGTTCATGATAAATTAAAGTTCAATTAATCATATTACTTAATAACTCCCACTTAGATAGATATCCTCTAATCTTCTAAGTGATTCGTGATCCATATCAACTAAACCATGTCCGATCATCACGTGAGATGGAGTAGTTTCAATGGTGAACATCACTATGTTGATCATATCTACTATATGATTCATGCTCGACCTTCGGTCTCCGTGTTCGAGGCCATATCTGTATATGCTAGGCTCGTCAAGTTTAACTTTGAGTATTCGCGTGTGCAACTGTTTTGCACCGTTGTATTTGAGCGTAGAGCCTATCACACCCGATCATCACGTGGTGTCTCAAAGACAAAGAACTTTCATAACGGTGCATACTTAGGGAGACCACTTCTTGATAATTTTAGTGAGGATCATCTTAAAATGCTACCGTCAATCAAAGCAAGATAAGATGCATAAAGGATAAACATCACATGTAATCAATATAAGTGATATGATATGGCCATTATCATCTTGTGCTTGTGATCTCCATCTCCAAGCACCGTCGTGATCACCATCGTCACGGCGCGACACCTTGATCTCCATTGTAGCATCGTTGTCGTCTCGCCAATCTTATGCTTCTCGACTATCGCTACCGCTTAGTGATAAAGTAAAGCATTACAGGCGTTGCATTTCATACAATAAGCGACAACCATATGGCTCCTGCCATTGCCGATAACCGGTTACAAAACATGATCATATCATACAATAAAATATAGCATCACGTCTTGACCATATCACATCACAACATGCCCTGCAAAAACAAGTTAGGCGTCCTCTACTTTGTTGTTGCAAATTTTACGTGGCTGCTACGGGCTGAGCAAGAACCGTTCTTACCTCGCATTAAAACCACAGCGATAGTTTGTCAAGTTAGTGCTGTTTTAACCTTCGCAAGGACCGGGCGTAGCCACACTCGGTTCAACTAAAGTGAGAGAGACAGACACCGCCGGTCACCTTTAAGCACGAGTGCTCATAGCGGTGAAACCAGTCTCGCGTAAGCGTCACGCGTAATTCGGTCCGGCCGCTTCATCTCACAATACCGCCGAACCAAAGTATGACATCTTGGTAAGCAAGTATGACTTGTATCGCCCATAACTCACTTGTGTTCTACTCGTGCATATGACATCTACGCATAAAACCTGGCTCGGATGCCCTTTGTTGGGGAACGTAGTAATTTCAAAAAATTCCTACGCACATGCAAGATCATGGTGATGGCATAGCAGCGAGAGGGAGAGTATTATCCACGTACCCTCGAAACCGTAAGCGAAGCGTTATGACAACGCGGTTGATGTAGTCGACGTCTTCACGATCCGACCGATCCAAGTACCGAGCGTCACGGCACCTCCGAGTTCAGCACACGTTCAGCTCGATGTAGATCCCGGACTCGATCCAGCAAAGTGTCGGGATGAGTTCCGTCGACGACGGCATGGTGGCGATGATGATGCTCTCGGCGCAGGCTTCGCCTAAACTCTGCGACGATATGACCGAGGTGGAATATGGTGGAGGGGGCACCGACACGGCTAAGGAACGATCCGTAGATCAACTTGTGTGTCATGGGGTGCCCCCTGCCCCGTATATAAAGGAGCAAGGGGGGAGGAGGCCGGCCCTAGGAGGGGGCGCGCCAAGTGTGGAGTCCTACTAGGACTCCCTAGTCCTAGTAGGATTCCACCTCTCTTGTTGGAGTAGGAGAAGGGGAAAGAGGGGGAGAGGAATAAGGAAAAGGGGGCTGCGCCCCTTGTCCAATCGGACCAGAGGGGGGCGAGGCCTTCTTCCTTTGGCCTCTCTCCTCTATTCCCGTATGGCCCAATAAGGCCCATATACTCCCGGCGAATTCCGTAACTCTCGGTACTCGAAAAATACCGAATCACTCGGAACCTTTCCGAACTCGAATATAGTCGTCCAATATATCGATCTTTACGTCTCGACCATTTTGAGACTCCTCGTCATGTCCCCGATCTCATCCGGGACTCGAACTCCTTCGGTACATCAAAACTCATAAACTCATAATATAAGCATCATCGATACCTTAAGCGTGCAGACCCTACGGGTTCGAGAACTATGTAGACATGACCTAGAACTATTCTTGGTCAATAACCAATAGCGGAACCTGGATGCTCATATTGGCTCCTACATATTCTACGAAGATCTTTATCGGTCAAACCGCATAACAACATACGTTGTTCCTTTGTCATCGGTATGTTACTTGCCCGAGATTCGATCGTCGGTATCCAATACCTAGTTCAATCTCGTTCTTCGCAAGTCTCTTTACTCGTTCGTAATGCATCATTCGTAACTAACTCATTAGCTACATTGCTTGCAAGGCTTATAGTGATGTGCATTACCGAGAGGGCCAGAGATACCTCTCCGAGCAATCGGAGTGACAAAACCTAATCTCAAATCGCCAACCCAACATGTACCTTTGGAGACACCTGTAGTACTCCTTTATAATCACCCAGTTACGTTGTGACGTTTGGTAGCACCCAAAGTGTTCCTCCGGTAAACAGGAGTTGCATAATCTCATAGTTACAGGAACATATATAAGTCATGAAGAAAGTAATAGCAATGTACTAAACGATCAAGTGCTAGGCTAACGGAATGGGTCAAGTCAATCACATCATTCTCCTAATGATGTGATCCCGTTAAACAAATGACAACTCATGTCTATGGCTAGGAAACTTAACCATCTTTGATTCAACGAGCTAGTCAAGTAGAGGCATACTAGTGACACTATGTTTGTCTATGTATTCACACATGTATTATGTTTCGGGTTAATACAATTCTAGCATGAATAATAAACATTTATCATGATATAAGGAAATAAATAATAACTTTATTATTGCCTCTAGGGCATATTTTCCTTCAGGGGTGTGCATGAAGAACTCTCTCTCCCCCTAGCTCGCTCCGCGATGATCTCAAGGCCTAACTCGACGAACCCAAAGAACTAGAGACACGAGAGTTTATACTGGTTTGGGCCACCATTGTGGTGTAATACCCTACTATAGTGTGTGTTGTGGATTACCTTGGAGGCCGAGGATGAATAGTACAAAATAAGAACAGCCTCCCGAGGAGAGGTGTTCTTGAGCTCGGTGAGCTAGTGCGTAGGAGACTGGTCTCAATGATCCGTCTGTATCCCATCCCCCTCCTATGGTGGTGGCTAGTCCTATTTATAGAGGCTCTCGTCCTCTTCCCAATATTAGGCAGGAAGGGATCCCACAACGGCTAATTTTGAAGGGAGACAACTAGTACAAGCTATACTGACCAAAGGTGGTCTTCGCCTGCCAAAGGCTCTGGTGGTGACGCCGCCGTGGGCTCCGCGGTGACCTCCGTCCTGTCGTCCTGCCAGTCTTGGTCTTGTTTCACCGATATGGAAACCTTTGCCTGACACCTCGAGACTCCTCATCTGTGCTTGCCCCTTTAGCACCAAAGAGGAAACTGGCACACTGCGCCCGCTGGCGTCCTCCTGTCCTTGGTCGTCATGGCTCACGTCACGTGAACCTCGCGAGGTGCCCCTTGCATAGATATCTCCGCTCCTCGGGAGCCAGCCTAGTGAGGCCGCCCCTGAGGAGGTCTCAATGTCGTCCGCCTCGCAAGGCTTGGCCCCTCACGAGGGTCTTGAGTGGTTGTTGCTGAAGATGGGCCGTACCAGGCCATTGGTGGAGCCGTGTTGTGGGCCGCAGGCAGGCAAGTCTGGGGACCCCCATTCCCAGGACGCTGACACCCTATGAATTACAGTCCCCCGCGTGAGCTCCCCAACGTGAGACCCGTGGGCAGGGGGTCGCCTTGGAGCTGCTGCCTTCTTCTTGGCACTTCCTTCTCCACTTCCAGGCTTCCCTCTTGGATGGTGTAGATGTTCTCTTCTTATTGGACTCCTCCTCGATGAATGTGTAGCTCCGCTCACACCTATGTATGCACACGAGAGAGGGGTCAAGTAGTATACCATCCTCGAAAGGTACAAGTGGACACGTTTAAAGGAGATGAATCACCTTCGTATGTATGAAGTAGATGTCAGACGTGTCACTTGCCAAATGGACTCTTGACATGGTGATGTCCATAGGATGCTCTGCATCAGAATTTCAAGAAGCAAGAAGCACCGGAGGCCAGGGAAGGCCTCCGTCGTAGGATCCGGCTGGGAAACCGGTCCGGAGATGTTGCGACCTCATCCGTACAGGACGGGAACGAGGAGGAGGAGGATGAAGAGGAGAGTGCCACTTCGCACTCCAAAAAGAGGCCGGTGTCCAAAGACACCAATGGGGTCCAGCCTTCCCCAGCCCCAAAGAGACGACACCAGCCTAAGCTGGTTAGACCTGACAGCTCGGGCGACGAGAAGTTCGAGGCATCCGAGGAGCCCGCGAAGAAGGAACCCAAGGTCAAGCCCCCTGGTAGCAGGTAAAGTGTATGTATTTTCAGCTATTATGCTTTCAGTAGCTTGCTTTAGTTGAACAGTAACCCCTTCGAATTCCAGTCCCCCGCGTGAGCTCCCCACCTATTAGACTTCAGAGGGGACATCTCCACCCACCGAACTGGTGGACAGTGGGTCAATGGCGCATTTCGCGCCTCCTTTGGTCCCCGAGGAGGCCGAAGAGGTGCGGCCCCGAAGGACACCTCCTCCTCCGACCGTGGAGGAGGAGGCCAATGCCATAATGGCCGAGGTTAACACCTCGATCACTGAAGAACAGGAGGGAGCATCCCTCCTGGCTGACATGGGAAAGGAGTCCGGACCATCCGGACCCCAACCACCAACCGCCCCTGAGCCCCCAAGGCCGTCGACGACACAAACCCCTCCCAGCGGGGAAGGAGCCGGGGGGCAGTGCCAGCGTCGAACACCTCTACACGGGCGGCAGCCGGCTGGCTAGAGGCGTTGGAGGAGTTGGCGAACAACTCCGCCATCATTGGCGGGCACCGCACTCTTATGAGTGCGGTTATGCAGGGTGTTCGGTCCGTCCAATTCGGACTGAACGACGCTGTCCAAGGACTGATAACAGGCTTTGAGGTAAGTCAAGTAATGCGTCTTCCTCATAATGCGGCCGTAATTGGTACTTCGGGTAGGCTGTATATGTACCAGCCCCCGATGCTCTGCAAGTTCTTCAAAGAAAAACTACAGAGTATCAAATTCGGCAAGCCAACTAATGATGTTGATATTTTTGTGGCGTGATGTAGGCATCTTCCGTGGCCGCGGCTGCTAATGTCGTGGCGCTTGAGGAGATGAATCGAAAGCTCAAGCTTTCCGATAAAGAGCTTGACCTTGTCAACAAGCGGCTTGATGAGGCGCAAGGTAAGTCCATTGATAGGATATGCAATTTATTTAGTGTCAGATATTGACAATCCGGATTATGAGGTGATCCTTTATTATGTTGATCTTGCAGTGGCCGCCGCCAAAGTTGAAGGCTTGAAGGAAGCCTTGAAAAAGGCCGAGGCCAAGGCGGCCACGGAGAAGGCGGCCGCTGAGGAGGCGGTGGCCGAGCTCGAAAAGGCCAAGCTTGTTGCAGGTCAGCATGTGATAGAGGCGGGGTGTCCGATCTATCGATGAGATGATAACTATCGATTTGGTGGATACGACTTTGACGATCCGACTACAAACGTGCAGACGTTGCACCCTAGCAATCGCTAAACCAACTCAGAGAGGTTATTGACCACGCCGGAGCACGATCAACCTGACCACAAATGTCTATTCCTGCAAGCAATCGAAGAACAAGCAAGAATATGATTAAGCAATCGGAATATTGCGAGTATGGATGAAGTATTGATAAAAGTGGGGTTTCATAAGCGGTCTTCGTCTGGTCGTTGGACACAAACGAAGTACACAAAGTTGCAGCGATGGCTAACTTTTAACTAAAAAAACCAAGTCTAAACGATTTTGTAAATGCTATATTTATAGGGGGAAAGAGAAGTGATTTAGTCCACCCTTCGCAAGGTAGGACTAAAACACCTCCTGAGTCGTTTCCCCTACAATATGGACTCTAAAATAGCATATGAAGTGGTATTTCGAAAATACATGGGCTTGGCCCAAAAATAAGGTGGCACAGCACCAATAATAAGCTATTGACGAAATTTATAAAAGGCCATCTTGTATATTTTGTCCATCTTCTTGTATGTCATCATGGTGGCTTCAAAGTGCGGAAATCTCCACTACAAACTCTGTTCTTGTTCTCTTCGCACGCTCCTTCGTCTTCATGCTTGATCATGCTCCTGTTCATCCTTCTTGTCCATGCTAGGCCCTTCAATTGTAAGCAACAAAAATGTATCGAAGTTAGGCAGCATCATATTCTCATGAACTTTAGAAACATTACCAAGAAACGAAAGTACCTGATAATATAGCTGGCATGCGCGATCTATACTAATCGATCCAATTGGTATAGTAGTAGGGGTTGTGGATGTTACTATGGCCTCCATGTCCTCATCATTCTCCCCTTCTTCAAAACAAAGCCGTCAAAGGCGTTGCTTAATCTGAAATGTGGCTAACAAAAGAGACAAGGTGTACACTTTGTATATGTATATGTCATCCATTTTTACATATCTCAGTTGTGGCACATGCGATACAATTATGCACCCTTCAAAAGTCGTGAAATATAAAGCCAATATATTATCACAAGAAGTCAAAGGCATGAAAATATTGCAACTCAGTTTGCACATATAAGTGAGGCTCTTAATCGTAACAAAAGATTAGCAATGCTCATCAATAAACCATCCCAAACCTTGATGAACCATCACCAAGATTAGAGGTCATATCAAAATGATTAAACATTGGCACAATTATTTTCAAACATATTTGATCCAAATCTGATTTATTCCCTGACTCACATGGTTGTTTCTCAGTTAATTCAATGGGTGCACTCGACATTGTTGACATTGTATTTGTTTGATCACATGGCAAAGTCAAATCATCAACATAGTCCTCTAAAATAGGTGGTGTGATCAAAGTAGTGGGTTGGTCATCACATGGTGCATTGAAATTGGCATGGCATTCATCGTACTCATGTGGAGGTGACAGATCAGTACCTTTGTCATTACCTTTTATGACCATCTCAGATGATGTAGGCACTCTCGGCGGTGATGTGTCAAATGGTGGAGGTGATGTAGTCCTCACAACAAAGGATGTTGTTGTCATAGTATGCCTAGTAGTTGAAGGAACAACCGTATCAACTCTTGGAATGTGCACTGTGTTCTTGTTCTCCTTGTGGATAACACGTCGTTTTATTTCCTGTTCAGCTTTGCAAGCAAGACGAAACAAATGGTCCATAGGATAACACTCTTCATGAATTAGTATCTCTTGAATAACACGGTTTAATCCTCCCCGAAATCTATCCATAAAATCATCTTCACTTTCCCCTAACAAGGAGTGCAACAAGGTAGTTTGTAAATCATCATAATATGTTGTTACAGTGTCACTAACTTGTTTTAAATGTTGTAGTTTTTTAATCATTCCACGAGTATAATGAACATCAACAAATCTATCTCTCATGACAGGTTTAAAATCATCCCAAGTAGTAGGTATATAATCAAGGTGTAACCGACAATATTCACACCACCAAACTAAAGCATAACCAGTGAAAGAACCAACCGCAACTTTAACTTTTTACGTTCATCAAAATTATGGGAAGCAAATATATTACTTATGTCGAACTCCCATTCAATATATAAAGCAGGTCTAAAACGGCCATTAAATGGTGGTATAGAAATATTAACCTGATCATGTGCATTTGGATGTTTGTGCACCTCTCGTGACGGTTGTGGTATTTGCATAGATGGTGGCACGTCTTCCGCGATCGACCAAGCCCATGAATTGACTCTGGATCCTGTCATGATTAGTAAAAACAAGAAACAAAATCCAAAAATAATGTTCCTTTAACTATTAGGATGTGGTGGTAAAACACTCACAGTAAAGCAAATATCAATGTCTTACAAGTTCTTATCATGCAGCAAGCGATGATCGGCAACCAGCGGTGTCAAGTTACTCCAAAAGTTGGGTAAACCGATTGCCAGATGAACGTATATATACACGGTGTAGAAATATGTGGAGCTGGGTTAGCTTTATATATGTGAAAAAAATGCTACAACCACATTAATTAATGCAAGCTGAAAATTCATTCAAAGTGGTCGAGTGTTGTTTCTAGGCTAGACCGTACTAGAGACGTGAACCTAAGACACCAATGAATTCACGAATGCGATCCTGAAGATCCTAGTTGTTCCCTTCAAGTAAAATGACTAGCACATATTTTTTTTACCTTCTCAAACAAAGGCATCGCTCCAACCGAACCAACTAAATCATCTCTAAAAAAAAAACCCAACTAAATCAGTACTTTAATCCTTGCCAAATATTTTCTGTTCTTTTGTTTTCTCTCCAAAGTCCAACGTGGCAAACTAGTATTTCTCCAAATAGCACACCACGCCCTTTTTTTTGGCTTGGCTCAATGGCTCTCCCTCATGTGTGCACCCAACCAACTTCTTTTTTTTTAAGATCCAAACGTGGCAAACAAGCAACTCTCCTTGATTTACATGCAGATTTAAATAGAAAATTTATCTTCTTCCAAAAAACAAACAAACTCACGTGGGATTACTTCCTCAACCGAACTGTTTTTTTTTTCTGTTTTCTCTTTCCTTCTGTCTCTCCTTTTCTCTCTCTCGCTTCTATCCATACAGATCTCCCTTTCTCTGTTTTTTTGGCAACCGGCCTAATTATCCTTTCCTTTAATTTCTCCAACGGAATGATTCAAGGCAACAAAAACCACGTGACACTTTCCTTCTTTTTTTTCTCACCTTCTTTCTTTCCTTCAATGATTAGGAATCTTTCCAAATACGTTCATAATTTGCTGCTGCACCAACTGTACCATGCACCCTATTTTTATTCACTTTTGGCAACGTCCTAAAAGAAATCTCTCACAATAAATTCGGATTCCAAGGTCTATACCACCACGTTGACCAAAAAAAAAGGAGCACTAGTGGCCATCCAAACTGTTTTTTTTTATTTTGGGCACTACTCTGCGCCGGCGCACCGGCGCAACCATTCGGCCGGTCTACGCAAGACCGTACGATCCTAAGCGCCTAGCCGTCGGATGTGCCCTCTCACTTCATCCTCCTCCTATGCTGGTCGTCTCACCTGCGGCGCCCGTCACCCCTGTCGCCCGCCATGGCGCCCGTCGCCCGACCATGGGGCCACCCACGCTCGTCGGCTTGGCTGCCCGCTGCGGCGCTCGTCGCCCAGTCGGCGCCGTCGCCTGACCGCCCGCCGCCCGACCATGGCGCCACCAGCGCTTGTCGGCCCGTCCGCCCGCCAAAGCGCTCGACACCGGTGAGCTGCTGGTTGCAGCTCCGCTGCTCGGTGGTGCTTCCATCCCCTCACCTCTCGCTCGCCCTTGCATAATCAATGGCGGCAGACGCCATGATCGCATCCAAAACAACGGGTGGTAGCAAAAAATGTGATGCTTCGACCAAACTAGAAAGCGGTAGTAGCAAAAATGAAAAACAAATTGAAGCTTGGCTTGTCACAGCTTTGGAATTGCTGGTTCCAACAAAATTAGATATTGGTTGAAGCAAAATTTCTTGCCAGTTGTATCAAAATAGCTTTGCATCTCGGAAAAGCATATGCTCCAGCAAAAAAATCCAATGGTTCCAGCTAAAAAGATGTTGGTTGAAGCAAAACTGTCATTGTTTGTATCAAAAATTGGTTGTCGATCCCATAGAAGAAAAAAGCCATCGCCGCCGTGGCTGGATGTATAAAATTTGTCTTGGCTCCAACAAAATATAGCATGGTTGTAGCAAAAATCGATTGGAAAAAGCAGACGATGTCATGGAGATGGATGTAGCACAAATCCACAAAAACACCGGTAGTAACAAAACCAAACACGGTTGTAGCAAAATGGTTCGCGGTTCAAGCAAAAATTTAGACTGTTCCAAAGAAAAAGCACTTCCAAAATCTGGATCATAGCAAAAAATATTGCTGATTCCAGCAGAACAAAACACCGTTGTAGCAAAAAATCCCCGCTTGCAGCTCCTACCGAGGCTTTCCAGCATCTCATCCGCTCGTTCGCGATGTAGCATCCGTTCAGCACAGGTGGAGTCGGTGCTCGCGGGCAGCAGCTGGGGCAGGTGGGGAGCGGCTTCACTGAGCAGCGAGGGGCAGGTGGGGCGTGCTTTCGCGGAGCGCTGCATGGGGGCAAGTGGGGAGCGGCGCTCGCCGGAGCAGCGGAGGGGCAGGTGGCGAGCATGCTCGCTGGAGCCGCGAGCATTGATGGCAAGAAAAATGAATGGATGTGAAGCCTAGACGAAAGGATAAGGCCTGATGCTAGCGGTTGATGGGCCCATCAGCCACGCGTCCCACCACAGGAGAGAGGCCGCATGCCTGGCTAGCCACACGATGAAAAAGTATTGAACGGGTCGCGCGCGACCGGCCGAAGCTTCGGCCGGCTCGCCAACTACAAACGTTTCCCTCTGATTTTTTCTCTTCAAAACTCCAAAACGTGCCCACTACTTCTCTCGGGAAACGCACTAGGATATCTTAAACTAAAAGATTCCAAAAAAAAGAGCACAACCACTTCGTTTTCTTTTAACTTTGCTTTCTCTTGCGTGGGGCACTTCTGGACCGAATAACACTTTTCAAATTATTGCACTACTAGTACAAATCTGAACCAAGTTGCCTCGTAAAAGAAAAATACTCAATCTCTCAACGGAAACAGATCCACACCTTCCCTTATTATCTCCTTCTTTTATGCCAACATCCTTTAAGGGCCTAAACAAATCTGCTCTCTTTCTCTTCTTTCCAACCTCCTGACAGAATTCGTTTCCAAACGATGGAAAGTACAAAGGCTGCTGTAGGAGAATACATATGATGGCGACAATGGCAAAAGTGAATGGATGGTGGTGATGGCGGTGAACAAAACAGGGGCAGCGGAAGATGGAAATGAAATGGATGATGGTGCGAGGGGACATGACGTGAACAATATGTGACTAGAATTCGAATCTCTAAAAGACTAGACACCAGAAACCAACAACTCGATACACAATGCAACCGAAAATTCAACAAAACAAAAACTAAGTAGTAATGGCGAAAAGGCTCAGACTGTCTCGGACACGGATGAACTAATCTAACTTTTTTTTGTCTTTTTCTTGGACTATAGCTATGAAGAACAGATGCAATCTAGACTATGAAAAACTAGAAAATCTCATCGAGTAACCTGAAAAATGATACCACTTAATATAGGCGGGGTGTCCCATCTTTTGATGAGATGATAACTACCGATTTGATGGACACGACTTTGACGATCAGACTACAAACATGCACGATGTTGCGCCTTAGCAATCACTAAACCAACTCCGAGAGGTTATTGACCACGCCGGAGCACGGTCAACCTAACCACGAAGGTCTATTCCTGCAAGCAGTCGAAGAACAAACAAGAATATGATTAAGCAATCTGAATATTGCGAGTATGGATGAAGTATTGATAAAAGTGGGGTTTCATAAGCGGTCTTCGTCTGGTCATTGAACATAAACGAAGTACACGAAGTTGCAGCGATGGCTAACTTTTAACTAAATAAAACCCAAGTCTAAACGATTCCCTAAGTACTATATTTATAGGGGAAAAGAGAAGGGATTTGTCCACCCTTCACAAGGTGGGACTAAAACACCTCCTGAGTCGTTTCCCCTACAACATGGACTCTAAAAATAGCCTATGAAGTAGTATTTCGAAAATACATAGTCCTGGCCTAAAAATAAGGTGGCGCGGCACCAATAATAAGCTATGGAGGAAATTTATAAAAGGTCATCTTGTATATTTCGTCCATCTTCTTGTATGTCATCATGGTGGCTTCAAAGTGCGGAAATCTCCACTACGAACTCCGTTCTTGTTCTCTTCGCACGCGCCTTCGTCTTCATGCTTGATCATGCTCCAATGTCCATCCTTCTTGGCCATGTTAGGCCCTTCAATTGTAAACAACAAAAATGTATCGAAGTTAGGCAGCATCCTATCCTCATGAACTTTAGAAATATTACCAAGAAATGAATGTACCTGATAATATAGCTGGCATGCGCGATCTATACTAATCGATACAATAGGTATAGTAGTAGGGTTTGTGGATGTAACTATGGCCTCCATGTCCTCGTCACCACGAGGCTCGGGTCACCGAAGTCCAAGTGGAGCTCTAGGATGCTGCCAAGAAGCTGGATGCCCTTGAGAAGGGGCGGGAAGAGCAATCCTCCAAGCTATCCAAGGCAGAGAATGAGCTCCAGGAGGCGAGGAGTGATGCTTGTGGTGTCCGGGAGGAGCTCCGACAAGCCGCGCAAATTTCCAATGGTAATAAATATATACTGCAGAGTGTGTTTGGAGGCAACAGATTCGTCCTACTGGCGAAGGTCTAGCGCTCCGCAGGCACCTTCACCGAACTCCCGGAGAATGCGGTGGCCGCGGCGAGGCATTGTGCCACCTGCGAGGAGGACTCCACGCAACGGCTCTTTTGGTGACAGTTTCCGGACTCTGAGCGTCCTCCCCTCCTCGGCTTTTTCCTCCTAAGGTATTTGACCGGGCAAACCAGTAGTACAATCTCAGGGGTTTTCCCTTGCCCTCTTAGCCGAACTAGCGGAACATAAGGGGCAAACACAGGAGCCGGGCAACCCAACTAATGATGCAGAGCATCTTATGGACATCACCATGTCAAGAGTCCATTTGGCAAGTGGCGCGTTGATAGAGGCAAAGGTGTCCCGATGTTTCGATGAGATAGCAATCGTTTTCTGTGAGATTCGACTTTGACGATCCGACTACGAACGTGCGAAGATGTCGCGCCTTAGCAATCGCTAAACCAACTTCCGAGGGATTATTGACCACGCCGGAGCATGATCAACCCGACCACGAGGTCTATTTCTGCGAGCAAAGGAAGAACAAGCAAGAAACTGAGATTGCAATCTGGATATTGAGAATAAAAGAGGAAAGCTTTATTAATGAAGGTGGGGTTACGTGGCGCCTTGGTGCAGTCGTTGAACCCAAGCGAAACGTGAAGTTGCAGCTATGGCGAACTTTTGATCTAAACAAAACCCAAAGTCTAAGCGGTGCCCTAAGGGCTGTATATATGGAGGAAGAGGGAGAATTTCGTGGCCCTTGGGGAAGGGGTCCGAAACCAACCCTATCTCTTGTTTCCCCACACATACGGACTCTAAAAACAGCCTATACTTATGTATTTCGAAACTACATGGGCCTGGCCCAATAATAAGGTGACGCAGCACCTAGAATAGCCTCTGGACGAAATTTATGAAGTGGCATCTTGTATATTTCGTCCAAGGCTTCATTCACTCCTTATGGTGGCTTCAAAGTCCTGAAATCATCACTTGTAACTCTGTTCTTGTTCCCCTTGCGCATGCCATCAACTCCATGCTTGTTCTTGCTCCAATGTTCACCCTTCTCCAAGCTAGGCCCTTCATTTGTAAGCAAAATAAACTATCCAATTTAGGCAGCATCATATCCTCATGAACATTAGAATCATTACCACGAAACGAAAGTACCTGGTAATTTAATTAGCGTGCGCGAGCTCTAGTAATTGGTCCATTTTATGTAACAGTAGGGGTTGTGGGTGTAACAATGGTATTGATGTCCTCATCACACGTGCAACATCTACTTCACATACACAATGGTGAATCATCTCCTTTACACGTGTTCACTTGACCCCTTCGAGAATGGCATACTACTTAACACTCCACTCGTGTGCATGCATAGGTATTGCTGGAGCTTCACGAATGACGAGTAGGAGTGCAAGCACCAAGGAACACCAACACCATCTGCGAGGGAAGGGTGGAAGTGAAGACGGAAGAAGACGAAGCTGCTACAACCTACAGCCGCCGGACGTCCGGACATCCGGTACCTGACGCATCCTAGACGGCCAGAAGAACTACAACTGACGCGTGCTAGAGCGGACGGACGACCGTCGCCCACCGGACGTCCAACAACCTCCGAAAATCCGGTGCCGCTACACCCGAGAAGAATCAGCGGACTTCCGACGCGCGCCGGACGTCCGGACCATCCCGAGCCACCGGACGTCCGACCCCCACCGGTTGTCCGGTACCTGCCTGTGCGCAGCCGCGGGTCTTTGGCCTTGTATCCCTCTCCCTCTTACCGCTTCGTGGCTTAGACTATAAATAGACCACCTACACCTCCTTTCTAGGGTTAGAAAATGTGATAGCTCATTTAGAGATAGAGCTTTGCTCATCCATCGGGATCTACTCCACCGAGAGAGACTGCGGCCTCGATCTATGGAGAAGATCCATCTTGGACTCAAGACACCGCAAAGGAAGATCCTTCTAGGATATCATCAAGACCTCCTCATGGAGATGAACTTTACCTTGTACCTTTTCCTTTGTTGTTCGTGTACCTTGTGGATCTTGTGTGTTTGATTGTCTAGTGGATGTGTGATTGGAATTGTTCTTGAGTGTTTCCCCTTGTGATTTCTCCCCCTTCTTCCCCATGTTCATCGTGTTCTTCGAGGGAATCCACTCCAATCATGAAAGATCGTGCCACTAGGGTTCTACCCTACATCATCATGGTATCATGAGCCATGTTGATCACGTATTTGGAGTCCCTCCCATCATTTGCTAGCCTTCTTTTGCTTGATTTCGTCCTAAATTCAAAAATCCCCACCAAAAATAACCCAAATGTTTTTGATGATTTGTTGGTTTGATGATGTTTTGTTGATTTTGATCCATGGATTTGCTTGGTTTCGAGTGGATCTAGCATTTTCCCAATTTTCCCCATCTTTCATTCACGAAATCTCGTCAATTTTAACCCCAAAATCCCCAAATTCCGCCCAAATTCGCACCCCGGATCTCAAATCCCGCCTTGACCCCGATACACCGGACGTCCGGAGCCTCCCGAACCACCGGACATCCAACAATTTCCGGACGATCGATGCCACCCAAAAGAACGAAATTAGCAGATTTCCGGGCCCTACCGGACGTCCGACGATCGGACATCCGTCCATTTCCGGACGTCCGATACCTGTAGATATTGACTTCGGCTGATTCTTGTTTCGCCCATAACTAATTCACCCGAACTCCGATTTTGACGTTCTTTAGCTCGCTTTGAAGCTATTGACATACCCCTTCCCACAAAAATACTTACAACATCATTTGACTCCATCAAATTTTAACAATTTTGGCATCTTTGCCTAGGCCCTCCACCATATCATCCGCATAACCACCACTGACTTCCGCAACCTAACCCATTTTGTTCCCCTTAGCATTTGAGGTTGTTTGAGTTGTGATTTGAGTCTCCTAAAGTGTTTCGGCTACTTAGGGACGGTGACCTCAACTTCGACATCGTGCATAGTACACCACCATAACCTCCACTTCCGCATTGCCTACTCGCATAACCCATCATTACATTACTACCATTTGACATTTGAGATTTTGAGTTCGTGGTTTTTCCGTTTCCTAAGGTGTTTCGGCAAATTAGGACTGGTTCGACATCGATAACACCGCCACTCATCATCGCCACGAGGT
This sequence comes from Aegilops longissima, assembly GCA_021605205.1. Lineage (NCBI taxonomy): Eukaryota > Viridiplantae > Streptophyta > Magnoliopsida > Poales > Poaceae > Aegilops > Aegilops longissima. The sequence continues at coordinate 222,573,433 of CM038676.1, read as the reverse complement.
CGCCATCGACTTTGACTACTTCACCATCATCCGCCCGTTGCTTACACTCGACAAACCATTCACGGTAACCTCGACGACACCATTGTATATTCCTCTTGCCATTGCATTTATAACCCCTAGCCCATTTTGCGTCACTTACCTATTGAGACTAGCCATTTGAGTATTACCGGCAATGTTACTTGTGCACATTAGTGATCTACGCCTTCAATTGCATACATACCATATCATATTGGTATCCTCTTAGTATCATAGTACCATCCCTTGTGCCCCAAGTTTGTTCCCGCATATACACAATTGCTACCTTGGTTTGTGCATTTCGCATTATGGCCATATCAAAAACAAAAAAAACTTTTAAGCAAAGAAAAGAGAAAAACAAAGAAGCTTGTAAGCAAGAGCCATAACAACGTATCATAGCGCATTACAATATATCATATGGTATCATACTTGATCATCTAGGATCATCTTGTGCTAAAGCACCGGAACATACATACATAGCATACTTGGGATATGAAGTTTATCCATTTTGCATCTTATAGGTTGTGCACAAGTGTCGTATCTGCCTATTGAACAATCGTGCTAGCGTCTCTCTTGAGTTGTGCAACACGAGCGTTTTCCGTGGATTCCGCATTTTATGCTCATTCCTTGGTTGCACGACCCCATTTATCTTTCCGTGTGTGTGTTTCCATGTGCCCCTTATTGCTATTGGTCTACTTCTTTCACTTGTGCATTTGTGAATCTCTTTCAACATTATTGACTCTTGCATCAAATTTGTGTGCCACTATCCTCACCAAGCTACTCCATAAGCTTTACTTGATAGGTGTGAGTGAACAAGTCCGGTACCAATACCACTATTCTTTCATTTCACATTTAGTGAAACGAGATACATCCTCAACTTTGGGAAAAGGTAACTTGGTAATGTTTATCAACCTTGTGCCTCAAGTTTGTTCCCGCATATACACATCCGCGACTTCTACGAGCTACTACGACCTCGACACCGACCATGAGATTCCTTTCTATGGGACTCTATGATGAGGACATCAATACCATTATTACACCCACAACCCCTAATATTACATATAATGGACCAATTACTAGAGCTCGCGCACGCCAATTAAATTACCAGGTACTTTCGTTTCTTGGTAATGATTCTAATGTTCATGAGAATATGATGCTGCCTAAATTGGATACATTTGTTTTGCTTACAAATGAAGGGCCTAGCTTGGAGAAGGATGAACATTGGAGCAAGAACAAGCATGGAGTTGATGGCATGCATAAGGGAACAAAACGGAGTTACAAGTGATGATTTCAGGACTTTGAAGCCACCATAAGGAGTGAATGAAGCCTTGGACGAAATATACAAGATGCCACTTCATAAATTTCGTCCAGAGGCTATTCTAGGTGCCGCGTCACCTTATTATTGGGCCAGGCCCATGTAATTTCGAAATACATAAGTATAGGCTGTTTTTAGAGTCCGTATGTGTGGGGAAACAAGAGACAGGGTTGGTTTCGGAACCCTTCCCCAAGGGCCACGAAATTCCCACCTCTTCCTCCATATATACAGCCCTTAGGGCACCGTTTAGACTCTGGGTTTTTGATGTAGGGTGGAACCCTATAGCGTCGATCTTTCACGTTTGGAGTGGATCCTACGGGGAATCACGAAGAACACGCGAAAGAACAAAGGGAAACACGGAGGAAACGAGGGAGAAATCACTTAACCAACAAGGAATCAATCACACAAGTGCTAGATCACCGAACACAAAGAGATACATATGATCCACAATCAACAAAGGTAAGGATACACGAGTAGCCGTTCTTCTCCGAGAGGAGGTCTTGATGGGGTCCACCCTAGAAGGGGGTCTTGAATCCGCTTGGGGGATCTTCTCCGTAGAGGTCCTGAGCTCCGAGGAGAAGTAACCAAGTGGATGAGCAAGGCTCTCACACAAACATGAGCTAAACCAAAGCTAACCCTAATACGAAGCTAGGAGAAGAGTATATATAGTGCTAAGTCACGAAGGGGTAAGTAAGGGCGAAGGGGTACACGGGCTCGGCCCACTACACTGTGCGCAGACAGGCCGGTTGTACCGGTCGCGGGGGCGGTTGTACCGCTGAGAGCTCATGAGGGGCGGTAGTTCCGGCCGAGGAAGGCGGTACTACCGCAGGGAGGTCGGCACTGGCTTCTGGAGGTGGGCGTCGAAGGAGCCAGCGGTTGTACCGGATGTCGGGGCGGTAGTTCCGGTCTTTGGGCATAAACCGGTAGATCCGGTGCTGTACCGGCCTTGCACCGCTTGATCACCGAATAGCGGCCGGTTGTTGGGCGGTAGTAGGCCGGTTGTTCCGCCCGGCAGGTTGTGGTGCGGTTGTACCGGTCCTTCCAGGTTGGGCCGAATGCTTCCTTGATCTTGAGGTCCGTCTTGCACCGTTCCTTCTCCTTGGTTGCTTACCTGGTACCTGAGCACAAAAAGCATCTCCGTTTGAGGTAGTAGCCATGTCTCAAGTGGGTCAAAGTGAAGTTCAACAAGGAGAGAGTTAACCTCGGATTGAATAGCACGTGCTCGAGCTCTCGTCGTGGGTCCTTGTGGGGTTGGATGTGTCGATGTAGAGTCCATGGGGATGATGGAAGGATGCTCCGCATCATCTCCCCTCCCTTGGGAAAGATCCGACCTCGGAACAAAATCTTCATCACCATGGAAAGGCGAGAGGTCTTTGACGTTGAAGATGTCGCTCACGGTGTACTTGTCTCGTGGGAGTTCAATCTTGTAGGCGTTGTTGTTGTAGCGTGCTAGCACCTTGAAAGGTCCATCGGCTCTAGGAAGAAGCTTGGACTTGCGTTCTTTGGGGAAGCGTTCCTTGCGAAGGTGTAGCCACACTAGATCACCATTGTTGAAGACCATGGGTTGCTTGTTGACGTTGAGCTTGGTCGCTAGTCGTTGTACTTGGCGCTTGATGGTTTGTCTTGTATCCTCATGCATCTTCTTGATGTAGCTTGCCCGTGCACTCGCATCCATGTTGGTGCGCTCTTGTAGAGGGAGAGGTAGAATGTCCAATGGGGACAACGGGTTGAAGCCATAGACGACCTCGAAGGGGGACTTGCCGGTAGTTGAATGTCTTGCACGGTTGTAGGCGTACTCGGTGATGGGTAGACATGCTTCCCACTCCTTGATGTTCTTCTTGATCAAGACACGAAGTAGAGTGGATAGTGTGCGGTTCGTCACCTCCGTTTGGCCGTCGGTTTGAGGATGGAATGTCGATGAGAACAAGAGCTTGATTCCGAGCTTGGCGCATAGGGTCTTCCAAAAGTAACTCAAGAACTTGACGTCACGATCGGAGACGATTGTCTTTGGTACTCCATGGAGTCGCAAGATTTCCCTACAAAAGAGATTTGCAACATGTGAAGCATCGTCTATCTTGTTGCAAGGAATGAAATGTGCCATCTTAGAAAATCTATCCACAACAACAAACATGGAATCCTTTCCGTTTTGAGTTCTAGGCAACCCAAGTACAAAGTCCATGCTAATGTCTTCCCAAGGTTGATAAGGAATAGGAAGGGGCATGTAAAGACTGTGGGATTGAGCTTTAGACTTAGCTTTGCGGCATTTAGAGCAACGGTTGGTGAAGCGTGAGACGTCGCGGAACATCTTGGGCCAAAAGTAGTTGTTGGAGAGCGTGGCGAATGTCTTGTCACGTCCAAAGTATCCCATGAGTCCGCCTCCATGAGCCTCTTGCAAAAGGAGCAAACGAAGAGAAGACTCGGGAATGCATAGTTTGTTAGCTCTCATAAGATAAGCATCCTTGATGTAATATTGTTCCCAAGAAGTATGCGTCAAACACTTAGCATAAGGAATAACAAAAGATGGATCATGCTCATACAAGTCTTTTACATGCTCAAAACCAATAACATTCAACTCAAGTTGAGTGACAAGCATGCATATGCGTGAAAGCGCGTCGGCAACTACATTTTCTTTACCCTTAATGTACTTGATCACATAAGGAAAAGATTCAATAAATTCACTCCATTTTGCATGACGCTTGTTCAATTTAGTTTGACCTTTGAGGTACTTAAGCGTTTCATGATCGGTATGGATGACAAACTCATGAGGTCTAAGGTAATGTTCCCAAACATGTAGCACACGCACTAAAGCATACAATTCTTTGTCATAGATGGGATAATTAAGTTGAGCATCGGAGAGTTTTTCACTAAAATAAGCAATGGCTCGTTTTTCTTGCATCAAAACTCCTCCAATCCGGTACCACTTGCATCACAATGAACCTCAAAAGTTTTGTCAAAATTGGGCAAAGCAAGAATCGGAGCATGAGTAAGCAAAGACTTGAGCTCATCAAAAGCGGTTGATTGCAAAGTTCCCCAAACAAAGGGAGTATTCTTCTTACTCAAGGCATGCAAAGGAGCGCAATTGTGCTAAAAATTTCACAAAGCGACGATAAAAACCCATAAGACCAAGAAAACTTCGCACTTGTTGCAAATTGGTGGGTTGGGGCCAAGTTTTAATTGCTTCAATTTTAGATTCATCAACATGGACACCCTTTGAGGATACTACAAAACCCAAGAAAACCACTTTGTCAACGCCAAAAGTGCATTTTTTTCAAGTTTGCATAAAGGCTTTCCTTGCGAATAGTTTGCAACACAGATTTTACATGATTGATGTGCTCTTTCATGGTTTTGCTAAACACAAGAATATCATCAAAGTAAACCACAACGAAGATTCCAATGTAAGGTCTAAGCACATGATGCATAAGACACACGAAAGTTCCGGGTGCTTCCGACAAACCCATAGGCATCACTAACCACTCATACAAGCCAAATTTGGTTTTGAAAGCAGTTTTCCATTCATCACCTTCTTGAATGCGGATTTGATAATAGCCACTTTTAAGATCAATTTTTGAGAAAAAGTTGGCTCCACTAAGTTCATCAAGCATATCATCTAAGCGAGGAATGGGATGCCTATAGCGGACGGTGATAGCATTTATAGGTCTACAATCGGAACACAAGCGAAAACTTCCATCGGGCTTAGGCACAAGTATAACGGGAACGGCCCAAGGGCTTAAGCTTTCACGTACATGACCGTTGTCGATTAGTTGTTGTACTTGCCGTTGAATCTCCTTGGTTTCTTCGGGATTGACTCGGTATGGAGCTTTGTTTGGAAGTGGCGCTCCGGGGATGAGGTCGATTCGATGCCCAATGCCTCGTAGAGGAGGTAGACCCGGAGGTAGCTCATCGGGGAAAACATCTTGAAATTCCTGTAAAAGAGATTGAAACACCAAAGGTAGCTCGTGAATGGTGTTAGTTTTTGGTTCTCCATCCTTGCACACAAGGACAAAGTGCATCACACTCGATGGGTTCTCATACACTTCTCTCATCTCACTTTTGGTGGCAAATAGGATGAGGTTTTTCTCTCTAGGCGAAGAGGCGCTCAAGTTTGGCTTGTGGCTCTCACTCACTTTTTGGTGGATCACTTTCTAACTCTTGTCTCTATGATGGGTGGCTTGCTTGTCGGCTATCACTTGACTAGGAGACATAGGTCGTAGCACATAGTCCTTCCCTTTCATCTTGAAGCTATAATGATTGGTGCGCCCATTGTGGATGACGCCACGATCGAATTGCCATGGTCGACCAAGAAGGAGGTGGCAAACCGTCATTGGGACCACATCACATTCCAAAGTGTCTTCATAAGCACCAATTTTGAAGGAGACTTGGACCGTATGCTCGACTCGTATAGTGCCGGAGTCACTTAGCCATTGAACCTTGTAGGGGTGCGGGTGCTTCCTCTTGACCAATTGAAGTTTGGAACATAGTTCTTCACTTGCCAAGTTGTGGCAACTACCTCCATCGATGATGACCTTGACGGATCTTCCGTTGATGCCGGCCTTTGTGTGGAAGATGTGGCATCTTTGGTCGTCTTCTTGTTGATGTTGAAGAGTCGAGACCTTGGAGACAACGAGAGTGGGGCTCGAATCCTCATCGCAAAAGACTTGATCATCTTCATCTTCGTTCACTTGCCTGTGCATGGCCACTTGCTCAAGGGCTTCCATCTCCTCATCACTCATTGAGTCATATGTCCGTCGTCATTGAGGATCATGGTCCGCTTGTTGGTGCATTCATAGGACTTGTGGCCTCGGCCGCCGCAAGTGAAACACTTGAAGGAGCTTGTTTTGATGGTCTCATCGGTCGTAGTAGATGATGAAGCACGCGGCTTGAAGTTGCTTGTAGTAGGAGGAGGACGACTTGAACTTGTCGAGTTTCTCTTGTAACTCGACTTGTCATCGTTGTTTGTAGAAGGTTTGGTTGATGTAGATGTTGGAGGAGGTGTTGAAGCTTGGTTGTTGGAGAAGCCGTAGGTCTTGGACGAGTACTTGGCGTACTTGAAGTCATCTTGCACTTGACGTTCCGCCTTTGTAGCTTGATGCACGAGCTCAATGAGGGTGGAGTATGGTTGGAAGTCGGCGATCTTCTTGATGGGATGATTGAGTCCATTCAAGAAATGTGCCATAGTTTGCTCATCATCTTCCTTGACATTGGCTCGAATCATGGCTATCTCCATTTCCTTGTAGTATTCTTCAACACTCTTTGTTCCTTGCTTGAGAAGTTGGAGTTTCTTGAAGAGGTCGCGGTTGTAGTAGGTTGGCACAAAGCGTGCTCGCATGACATCCTTCATTTGAGCCCAAGTGGTGATTGGAGGTTCACCTCTTGCTTGTCGTCGCTCAATGATTTGTTCCCACCATATGAGCACATAGTCTTGGAACTCAAGCGATGCCATAGCGATTTTCTTCGCTTCATCGTAGTTGTGCAACCGGAAGATTTTGTCAACCTTCAATGCCCATGAGAGGTAGTCTTCGGGGTCATTGCTTCCATTGAACTTGGGCATGGTGAATTTTAGCTTTCCGTAGCGTTGCTCTTCATTGTGTTGTTGGCGATGTTGATGATGACGCCCTTGACGTGGATTGCAATCGTCTTCATGTTGCTCTTGGCGTGGAGGAAGACCATGATCAACTTGCTCTTGTTGAACTTGAGGTTGAAGTGGAGCTTGACGAGCTTGTGGAGGAGCTTGAGGAACTTGACGTTGTCCATGAGGTTGGTAGTTCCTCTCTTGGATTTCTTCTCGAAGGGCTTCCTCTTGATTGCGCCGTTCGCGATTGCGGTTGGCGAAGGCTCTACTTGATACTTGAAGGGCACATTGCGCCTCAAGAGCTTGCGCTTCACGTTGTTGTTATTGAAGACGTTGAGCCTTTGCGTCTTGTTCGTCTTGGTGTAGACGCACTCGTTCTTCCTCTTGGCGCCGTAGTCGTTGTCGTTCTCGAGCTTGAGCAAAAGCGTCTTGGTTTGATTGAGGACGAGGGACTTGCTCATCAACTTGCTCTTGCGAATGCTTGTCATGTAGCGGGTTGCGAGATGCATGACGGTCTTGACGTGCGGCACGACGAAGAGTGTTCGAAGTAGGTGTACTTGAGTCGTAGAAGGTGTCGTCGGAGTGTCGACTCGAGCGGCTCCGTCTTGATGATGAAGAAGTGGAATGATGCCGGTTTCTCATCAAGGCGCGGACCTCGTCCATTCTTGCATCATTCTCTTGCTTGTGAGCGTCGAACTTGTTGTCCAAGTAGTCTCTTGTACGTTGCTCGGAGAGTCGCAAGTCGGTGGCGAGATTGTCGATGCGGTCGCTCATTGCTTGTTGTTCTTGGTGCAACGCTCGTTGTGCACCAAAGAGGTGGTTCTAGGTGACGTATGATGACATGTCCTCGTCTTGTTCGACGAATAGTGGGTTGGTAGAAGTACTTGGCCTATCCATCATTCCAAGCAAAATTGTGAGTGGTAGAAGGAGAAGAACTTATACCAATGTACCTTTGACCGATGTTGATGATGAATCAAGTTCACTCAAATGCGGACAATGAAATAGCACTATTGGTACCAATACTTGTCGGTTCTCACACCTACACAAATAAAAGCTTATGGTGGAGCTTGGTGAGGATGGTGGCACAAAATTTGATGCAATTGTAAGTAAAAGGCCAATAATGTTGGAAAAGGTACACAAATTTGCAAATGCAACAAGTAGACCAAGCAACTAGTGGTACACGAAACACACACGCAAATAGATAAGTGGGATTGTGCAAACCAAAAGTGAGCCAAAATGTGGAATCCACAAAAATGCTCTTGTTGCACAATACTAGAGAGACGCTAGCACGATTGCACAATAGGCGGATACGGAACTTGTGCACAACCTACTATGCAAAAATGCAACTATCTCTATTCCACGTATGCTATATGTAGGGTATTTCGGTGCGATGATCCAAGATGATCCAATATGACAATCTTAATGTAGTATGATGCTATGGTTCTTGCTCATAAGCTCTTTGCTTATCTTTCCTCTTTGCTTAAAAGCTTGTGTGGCTCTTTCACTTTTGAGCCCTTTTCTCATGCAAAATTTCACGGACCAAGATAGCAATTGTGTATGCTATGACAACTTTGTGACACACAAATGGATCCCAAGATATGCACCACGGTGGTATGGTATGTATGCTATGGAGTATGATCACTAATGTGCACAAGTCACGTTGCCGGCAATACTCAATGGCTAGTCTCGATGGGTAAGCTACGCAAAAATAAGGCCATGTGGGTATCAATGCAATTTCAAGGTATGACAAAGATGTCGTCGAGGTTACCGTCCTTGACGATGATGAGTCCTTGGGGAAGATGAGCGGTGGTGATGTTGACATCGAACCGTACCTATATAGCCGAAACACAATAGGACACGGGAACCACAACTCAAATTCTCAAAGACCAAAAGCAACAATGGTGGAAACGGAAAATGGTGGTGGATGGGGGTTGTCAATAGCTTCTCAACGAGCTAAAGAACGCGAAAATCGGACTTCAGATGTGGAAGTTATGCTGAAAATGGTGAAACTCGAATGCTGAAATTGGCACAGGCGGTAGTACCTTTCGGACGGGCGGTTGTACCGCTCGAGGTACTCAGCGGTGGTACCGCTCGGAGGGGCGGTTGTACCGCTCGTGTCGGGATTCGACACAGAACGAAACGGGGCGCGAATTTGTGGCGGAAATGGAGGATTTCGGGGGCAAAATTGGGTGGATTTCGTGGATGGAAAGAGGTGGGGAGGGTGGGGAAAGCTAGATCCACACACAGCAATACAAATCCATGGACCAAATCCAACAAAATTTCATCACACCAACAAATCACAAAAAAAATTTGGGGTTATTTTTGGTGGGGATTTTCGGATTTAGGACGAAAACAACAAAATCAAGCTAGAAAACACGGGGTAGGGGCTCCAAAACATGATCAACGTGGCTCATGATACCAAGATGATGTAGGGTGGAACCCTATAGCGTCGATCTTTCACGTTTGGAGTGGATCCTACGGGGAATCACGAAGAACACGCGGAAGAACAAAGGGAAACACGGAGGAAACGAGGGAGAAATCACTTAACCAACAAGGAATCAATCACACAAGTGCTAGATCACCGAACACAAAGAGATACATATGATCCACAATCAACAAAGGTAAGGATACATGAGTAGCTGTTCTTCTCCGAGAGGAGGTCTTGATGGGGTCCACCCTAGAAGGGGGTCTTGAATCCGCTTGGGGGATCTTCTCGTAGAGGTCCTGAGCTCCGAGGAGGAGTAACCAAGTGGATGAGCAAGGCTCTCACACAAACATGAGCTAAACCAAAGCTAACCCTAATACGAAGCTAGGAGAAGAGTATATATAGTGCTAAGCCACGAAGGGGTAAGTGAGGGCGAAGGGGTACACGGGCTCGGCCCACTACACTATGCGCAGACAGGCCGGTTGTACCGGTCACGGGGGCGGTTGTACCGCTGAGAGCTCATGAGGGGCGGTAGTTCCGGCCGAGGAAGGCGGTACTACCGCAGGGAGGTCGGCACTGGCTTCTGGAGGTGGGCGTCGAAGGAGCCAGCGGTTGTACCGGATGTCGGGGCGGTAGTTCCGTCTTTGGGCATAAACCGTAGATCCGGTCTTTGCACCGCCTTGCACCACTTGATCACCGAATAGCGGCCGGTTGTTGGGCGGTAGTAGGCCGGTTGTTCCGCCCGGCCGGTTGTGGTGCGGTTGTACCGGTCCTTCCAGGTTGGGCCGAATGCTTCCTTGATCTTGAGGTCCGTCTTGCACCGTTCCTTCTCCTTGGTTGCTGACCTGGTACCTGAGCACACAAAGCATCTCCGTTTGAGGTAGTAGCCATGTATCAAGTGGGTCAAAGTGAAGTTCAACAAGGAGAGAGTTAACCTCGGATTGAATAGCACGTGCTCGAGCTCTCGTCGTGGGTCCTTGTGGGGTTGGATGTGTCGATGTAGAGTCCATGGGGATGATGGAAGGATGCTCCACATCAGTTTTGTTTAGATCAAAAGTTTGCCATAGCTGCAACTTCATGTACTTCGTTTGTGTTCAACGACCAGACCAAGGCGTCACAGAACCCCACCTTCATTAATACAACTTTCCTCTTTTATTCGCAATATCCAGATTGCAATCTCAGTTTCTTGCTTGTTTTTCGTTTGCTCGCAGGAAATAGACCCTCGTGGTCAGGTTGATCATGCTCCGGCGTGGTCAATAACCCCTCGGAAGTTGGTTTAGCGATTGCTAAGGCGCGACGTCTTCACACGTTCGTAGTCGGGTCGTCAAAGTCGACTCTCACAGAAAACGATTGCTATCTCATCGAAACATCGGGACACCTTTGCCTCTATCAAGGTGGTGGAAAACGCGAAAGCAATTCAACAAACTTGTTATCGAGCTTTGTTTCAAACGTCTTCTCCATGCCATCTATCTTCTCCATGGCCTCGTCAAATCTGTTTAGCACATCTTGCACCTGTCCACTCATCATTTGCTGAAACTTATCATGAAGCTCCTTGTTCGTCAAGTTCTCCCGGTCAGTCTAAATCGGCTTGTGATCCCGGCATGGTTAGCAACAATAGAAACACACAAGAATATGATCATACAGACTACTAACAAGTGGTGGTGGTGGTGGTGTCACAAACCGTCAAGCAAATCTCAAATTCTTACCAGTTCTTACCCAAAGAATGGCGGTGATCGGCAACCGTTGTAGTCAAAACTCTCAAAGCTTGGATAGAGCGATTACGGGAGAGTCAAACACGATGTAGATGTATGTGGAGCTGGGAAGGCTTTTAATATGGTAGCAAAAGGGTCAGCAATAATCAATTCAGAGATGCAAAGTTGAATAAACGCCAACGACGGATCTTGGTTGGTCCTAGACTAGACCGTGCTAGAGACGCGAGCCTAGAACACTAACAAAATCACGGAGCTGCACGTAAACAAGGGAGGAGCACACTCTGAATTTTTTTCTCTTTTTTCCTTTTTTGCACTTTTTTCCTCTTTTTTGCTCCGCAACAAATTTTTTTCGAAAAAGTCTACAAATGGTCTAAAACTGCCTAGCCGTAATTTTCCGACTTAGTTTTTTTGAAACCGAACTATTTTTCTTCTCGGATGGCTCGGATGTTGGGGAGTCCTACTCATCACGACTCGGAGTATTGCGTGATCTCGCAATCGAGAACAAAGCAACAACCATCGGACTCGGACTAGGACTCGTGGCGGAGATGAATCTGGTGGAAACTCGGACCGGTGGAGGATATTTGCGTATGCGATGGAACACGGATGGTGGCGAATCTGTGATGGAGGTGGACTCGGATTAGCGTGATGGCGGTGGATATGTGGTATATGGTAGCGGCGATGACGATTGTGGTACATGGCAGCGGTGATGACGATGGTGGTATATGGCAGCGGTGATGATGATGATGCGGTGGTGATATATGGCGATGGCGACGTGACAACTCGTGAATGTAACTCAAACTCTAAAGGACTAGACGCTAAGATCAGCAACTTGACACGGCGATGCAACCGCAAATTCAACAAAGCAAATACGAAAAGATTATGCAAAGGCTCGATTGATTCGGATAGGATGAACTAACCCTAATTTTTTTGGATTTTTCGTGGACTCGAGGTATGAAAAAATGACTCGATCTAAACTATGAAAAACTGTAAAATCTCACCGAGCAACCTGAAAATCTGATACCACTTGATAGAAGCAAAGGTGTCCCGATGTTTCGATGAGATAGCAATCGTTTTCAGGAGAGTCGACTTTGACGATCCGACTACTAACGTGCGAAGACGTCGCGCTACTTAGCAATCGCTAAACCAACTTTCGAGGGGTTATTGACCACGCCGAGCATGATCAACGACCACGAGGGTCTATTTCTCGCGAGCAAACGAAGGACAAGCAAGAAACTAAGATTGCAATCTAGATATTGCGAATAAAAGAGGAAAGCTTTATTAATGAAGGTGGGGTTCGTGGACGCCTTGGTCAGTCGTTGAACACAAACGGCACGTGAAGTTGCAGCTATGGCGAACTTTTGATCTAAACAAAACCCAAAGTCTAAACGGTGCCCTAAGGGCTGTATATATGGAGGAAGAGGGGAATTGCGTGGCCCTTGGGGAAGGGGTCCAAACCAACCCTATCTCTTGTTTCCCCACACATACATGCACTCTAAAACAGCCTATACTTATGTATTTCGAAATTACATGGGCTGGCCCAATAATAAGGTGACGAACACCTAGAATAGCCTCTGGACGAAATTTATGAAGTGGCATCTTGTATATTTCGTCCAAGGCTTCATTCACTCCTTATGGTGGCTTCAAAGTCCTGAAATCATCACTTGTAACTCCGTTCTTGTTCCCCTTGCGCATGCCATCAACTCCATGCTTGTTCTTGCTCCAATGTTCATCATTCTCCAAGCTAGGCCCTTCATTTGTAAGCAAAATAAATGTATCCAATTTAGGCAGCATCATATTCTCATGAACATTAGAATCATTACGAAGAAACGAAAGTACCTGGTAATTTAATTGGCGTGCGCGAGCTCTAGTAATTGGTCCATTATATGTAACAGTAGGGGTTGTGGGTGTAACAATGGTATTGATGTCCTCATCACTCTAGAACCCGAGAAGTATCTCGAGTGGGAGTGCTTGATGGACGACTACCTCACGCTACATCAAGTCCCTTCCAAAGAGCAAGTGAAGTACGCCACAAGTATCGGATTCTGGGTTCCGGCAAACCCTTGAGGTTCAAACACTGGGGTGCGCACAAAGATCTCTCCCTTCCTAGCTCGCTCTCGCAATGATCTCAAGGCATAGCTTGTTGAACCGAAGGAACAAGAGACACGAGAGATTATACTGGTTCAGGCCACCATTGTGGTGTAATATCCTACTCCAGTGTGGTGTGGTGGATTGCCTCGTGGGCTGAGGATGAACAGTACAAGGGATGAACAGCCTCCCAAGGACAGGTGTTCTCACTACTGCAGGTTGCTGCTAAGCAACACTACGATCAGAGACCCTTCGACGAAATTGTGTGCGATGCATAATCGCAAACGATTGTGTAAAAATACCGTCAGAAAAGGTGCAAAACGTTTGCGATGGAGGATGCATCAAATATGGTTCAGATTTTAGTTGCGTGTGCGATGCAGGGCATACGGTTCAGCTTAATTAACCGTTTGCGATGAGGAGGAACAAACGAAACGGGCAGCCAGATGAAGGTGTGTGTGATGTACATCATACGGTTCACTCGAATGAATTGTTTGTGATTAGGCAACACAAAAGAAACGGTCGGCCAGATCAAAGGTGTGTGCGATATACGGCATGCGGTTCACTCAGATGAACTGTTTGCATTGAGACATGAGAACAGAAACGGTTCAAATGAACAAGATGTGTGTTATACGAGGCAAACAGGTCTGTAATCAGAAACGTGTGCGAAGACCGATAACAACACAGGCGACATCGCTAACAAGCCGTGTGTGTTGTGAGCAAACGATTGCTGGTATACAATTGTGAGTGATTGATGAAAACATCACCGACGGGTTCCATTGTTTAGTCCGTATGCGATGTGATTTTCTTTGTCCGCTTTAACATCTACGCCTGCCTCTGAGCATCAACATATATACTTAAAAAGACAGCATACATAAACCAATTAAGCATACAATTACACAAGTGACTACACACATAACATTTCCACACACCAAAGAAAGCAATTACATGCATACTAAAGTAGGAGAAACGAGGATATAATCATCTACTTATTGTTGCGACGACGCTTGCCATTGCTCGCTCCGGCCGATCCTCGCCGTTTTGGGGAAGGAGGACTTCCTCATGTCAACGATCCGCTTTGTACATGTCATAGCTCGTGTACGCCTCCTTGGCAGCAGACGCGACATGAGCTTTGTCAAGTTTCTCCATCCGGGCCGAAAGTGCGTGCAGGCTTGTCCTTGTTGCACCTAATCCTTCATGTCTCTGTAGTAGGGGTCGGCGATGGCCTCGGCGAGGTGAACTAGTGAGTCCTTCTCATGCTCCTTGCTTCCCCTGATCTTGTATTGGCCCTGGATGTCGACAAGATTCTGGCAGGCGATGCCCGAATTCTCGAGCGCCTTTACATCGTTGGTGATGTCCACCATAGCGAACATGTAGTGGGGAACATGGCGAAACGCTCGCAAGGCCTTGTGGCCAAGCAGTAGTGGTAGACGAGGACGTGGTGGCGCACGCACATCTGGGTGACGGCGACCTTGGGACGAGACCCGGCACGAGCGCGAGTGTACTCGAGGTCGAACCCGACTACCTTGTACTTCTCCTCCGCAAGCAACGGCTCCATGATGTGGATGGAGTGCTCGCCTGCATCGGTCGTTGGTGTACACCACCGAGAGGTCCATGAACCTTCGTGGGTGTCCACCACGCAAGACGCATGGTGAACTCGCCGTCGTCGTCGGCAGCTGCTCAGAGCGCCATTGAGCCGCCAGAGGATACCCTCTAAGAATTTCTCGTGGTGGGTGTGCTTCTTGCAATGGTGGGGCGCGATCGAAAGGTTGAAGAGACACAAGGGTAGGTTAAATGGCCGCTGTAATAAATGGGGGCCGGCAGGCCTGGAATCGTCATGTCTTGTCACGACGTTCATAGCGGAGGACTCCAGTGCACACTTGACAACACCGCACCGCACGCGTGGGCTCGAAGAGGCACGAAATGTATCGTCAGTGAGCCTGTTCCCGCGCTACCGCGCTGTTTACCGCGCAAGCTTCCCACCCGGCTAGTTTGGCCACGTGTCAGCTAGAAGAGGGACAAATCGTGGGCGTTTATTGGCAAAAGCTTTATAAAAATGAAGCGTGTGGAATGACTTCGCTCATAAGTTTACCCTTGGGTGATGAGGTCAAAGTTACACAGAAGGGTGACGATGGACACTCGAGTGCGATAATTAATTCTGCGCTCTCAAAGATAATAATCGTGGAAGAAACCAACTGTGTGCAATAATGTCAAAGATCGCAGTCGAGTTAGCTATACAAATCGTGTGCTGTGAGATCGACAAGGTAAACCGATTCGAGAATGGTTAATAAAATCTAAGACTATTGCATATTAAGGTCAAAATAGTGCTAGCAATATACGAGTCTCATATGATGCCATTTTAACGATTGTACCACAAAAACTCGAAATGTTATAAGGTTCAAATTCCAAAGTTATATGGCTCAAATTCGAAGATTACAAGGTTCAAACATCTTTCTCTCCCTAATAATAAAGCACAGATTGAGTCTCCGGGTTCACCGTCGCCTACTTTTTTTTCCGAGTTGGCTTTGCGTAAGTCTGGTCCGCTTCGGTGATTAATAGTCCAGCCTAGATCTCCGTGACATCGATAAAAGAAAAAACAGCCGACAACATAAACCACGATCGTAACCTCCTCCTTTTCCTTATAAAAAAGAACTTCTCATCAAGATCCGTTCCTCCTCCTTCTCCATCTCTTCCACGATCGGTTCTCCTCAGATGCGGACTCTCGGTTGAGTTGAACTCCACCCTCGCCGCCTTCCCCGACCCCTTTCATAAATTTGGTCTTGGCATAGATGAGGGAAGCCATGAGGAAGGTAAGGACAGGCGACCTAGAAAAGCAAAGAAAAGAATTGAAACAAAGTGCACACATAAGAATTGTTGCCATAATTCCGTGGGCAGCAGCTGTCTCCGCGAGACTTGGTCTATTCGTTTCCATCGGGCGAGAAGCCGTCGGCTAGCTCTAGCCTAGTAGCGCATAATCGTGATCAATCCATCCACCGCCTTGACTTGTACGTGGTTGTCCTCTGCAGAATCCATCCACCGGCGTGTTAGCTTAGCTAGGCTAGCTTACATGTTGGTCACTCTCACCCATAAGCACCAACCGCGAAGAAATTGCATTGTAAAGAAAGTCGGATAGGTACTCAGCATATGCTAGCACGCCAAGACGCCACCGACGTCGGTGGCGTTTGACCGCTCAACACGCCCAACTCCTTGATCAATCCATGCACCTCGATGCTCCTGCGCAGTTGCGCTTGGCTACCGACATGTGCTTTCTATTAATTGCTTTGGTTGTCTTTGTCTTCGTGCTAATGGAGGTGTCCTCGCCGAATCGCAATTGGAAATGTTACATGGCGTGATGATGATCGATGAGATCGTAGGCGAATAAAAATATGAAATAACCATGCTTCGCTTTGATGTTTTCCTGATGTGTTCACATGCTTTTTGATAGTTCCCAACAGATTACAAGCACGAGGACTGCCAAGACGAGAGCTACTCTTTTGGCGCCCATGTTTTTGTATGCAGTCATGCAAGCAACAATGGTAATGAGATTGAATATTAATTTATGCCGGCAACTAAGTTAATCGCAGTTTCATCATGTCTCCAAGCTAACCCTTTTGTTTAATTAATTTCTTCGGGCAATGCCGCATGCTGCTGGTTGATACATATGTGTACGTGGATGGAACAAATGGTTGGCAGGAACTAATGCACAAGGCACCGCAGATGTAGACTCCAAAACTTTGATGTTTGTTCAAATTAGCCCCAATGAGAATGGCGTGGGCAGAACTCTCCGCTCGCTGAACTTTATGAAATGACCGAGGTGAATTTTGCAATTTACCCTCCTTTTAAGTGGGTACTAATCAAATCTAAATTATCATATCCAGGCCATAGATCGCTTTTTCCGCATATGCATAATTCATAAGTTTCTCTTTTCTTATATTTTCATTCACCAGGAAATTTTACAGATTACATGTCTATAAGAATGTTTTATTGACATGACCAACTTTTTATTTCCTCCTGTTGCAACACACATACCTACCTACTAATAAAACAAGGTAATATTCTTGATTTCGTCCTGCTTTGATCATATTATTTTCATTCGTATGTTTTATTGACATAATCAACTTTTTGTTTTCTCCCGTTGCAACACACATACCTACTAATAAAACAAGGTAATATGGTTTCGTCCCACTTTGATCGTATTATTTTCGTCCGTATGTTTTCTCGACATAACCAACTTTTTGTTTCCTTCCGTTGCAACACACATACCTACTAATAAAATAAGGTAATATTCTTGGTTTCGTCCCGCTTTGATCATATTATTTCCGTCCATATGTTTTCTCCCGTTAGTTTGGCGGTTCAACAATGTGGGACTATCCCATATTGTAGCCGTTGCACTCGCCTCCAAGATTTGAGCAAAACTCCACCAACCAAAAGCCCACCTCGCCTCCCAACAATATAACAACCTAACACTTAAAGAAACATAACAACCAACAACTGGCCTAGATGATGATTGTGTTAGATGAAGGGTTGCTTTAGTAATTAGTACCACCTCGCCTTTTGAAATAAAACTTCACCAATTTTTATACGGCCGAGACTTGCTTCGAAAAGCAAGGAGACGCTAGAGATCAAATAAGATGTGATGCATGCGCGGGGGGGGGGGGTTTAATTGAAAGGGATTTATGGTAATTAAACATCATTGATTTGATGAGAGAAAAAACCAGAGAGATGCTCATGCTTTCCATAGGCCGCAGATTGAATGAGAGAAGAAAGGGGGGACGGAAACGGGAGGCTTTGCGAGCGTGGCCTTGAGTATTAAAGAGAAACTCAGCGGGGTCTCCGCCACCGGCGGCGCGGCGTGGAGGCGTCCACAATCCTCTGCATCCGTGTGGAATGAAATGCCGACAATAGCCTACCTGGCCGGTCATATGCCTTATTGTAATGATGAATCTAAGAAAGAAAATAGATAAAGAGGACAAAGATGAGCAGAATGTAGGAAGAGGTTGGAGATGACATGTGGGTCCGTTGAGAGTAATTGTGGTGGGATGCCAAATGTTCTCACGTTGCAACGCACGAGCATTTGTGCTAGTCCCTAATAATAAAGCACGGGTTAAGTCTCTTGGGTTCACCGTCGCGTCCTTTTTACACAAAGGTCCCTGTAGTTTTTGGTCATTGAACCCGTAGTCCTTTCTTAAGTGAGAAAAACGTTTCATTCAGGCTATTTCCCAAAATCCCCCTGTAGTTCTCAATATTCGACCCGCGGTCCAAAAGCACAGGCTCTCAATTCTAAGAAAAAAAAGAGCACGGGCCCTCCCTTGCCTCCCAATTCCAGTTGCCAAAAGGCGACCGACCCCGGCGACGCTCGATCCGGTGAGCCTGGAGCGCTCTCCTCGCCGCCGGTGCCACGGCGTTGGTCGCCGTCGCGGCCGTCTTCTTCCCCTGGCCCGGCCTCCCGCCTCCCGTGTACGCGCGCTCCTCCCCCTCTGTCCCACCCCCTCGCTGCCGACCCCGCCCGCCCCTTCGCCGCCGCCATGGCCGTCAGCGCCGTCCGCGTGCTCCGTGTCGACAACTACAACTCCCCCGCGCACAGGAGCCCCTTCTCCTTCTCCTAAACGTGCACAAACTCCTCCTGAACAGCGTGCGCCGCCTCCGATCTGTGCTCTCTCTCCTCTCCACGCCGCCGATTTGTCCTCTTCAGCTTTCTTCCAGCTCCATGTGCTCCTTCCTCTCCCCACCGCCCCCAATCCTACCCGGCGCCACACCCAGCCTCGTCCACGTCGATCTCCTGGCGCTGGCGGCTGCGTTCAATTTGGATGGAATTCAGTGCCATGCCCGTGCAAAAGAAATACTCCAACACGATAGCCATGGATGGCGGATCTGGATTTCACAAATTTTTCAGTGCCATAAAAAGAAAGCCTCCACCGGATTAGATCACAAGTTCTGAAGATGAACAAATCAATGTTGCGTCCGCCGACTTCGCCGTCGCCTCCGCCAACTTCGCCTGAAGACCATCCTCCGTTGTCTCCATCGACTTTAACGCAAGAACATCCGCAATGGCCTCGGCCGACTTTGCGGAAGACCATTAGTCGTCGCCTAGACCTACTTCGTCGCAGGTATCTTTTTTCTTTGTGCAAAATATGATGGAGCTATGTTCGATTTACAGCCAGAGTTTACTGATGGTTAAACTAGCAATTTGAATTGGCGTGAGCAGGTATTTAACGCAATTGGTCTGTTGGCATAGGCTCAAGCAAGAAACTCATCGATCTGTACTTTCGCCATCTTGTTTCCTTTGTTAGCTGCAGCAATAGTGCTTCTTGCTGTACAATATCGGCATGCCAATTGATACAATAGTTTTGTCAACTGATTCATGTTGTAGTGCTTCTTGCTGTACAATACCACATCTGGTTTCCACCAAGAAGCTGGATCAGTGACATTGGACTCTGGTAAGGTCGTGAAAATTCTTGCAATCCAGACTTGGGAGAGTCAAATTTACAAGTAGCTTTTATAATGATAGCTAACATCAGCTTACTATGGTTTATTTGGTCCATGTAGAGCTGGCATGGTACGGCTACACTTCCAATAGTTTTACTTGCTAACAAAAATCAAGTATAACTAAAAGAACAGATCTTTCTCTTGCTGAAATAGGTTTGGACGCATGGTGTGGTATATATATGTTATGTTTAGCCGTATGTAGTAATGCAATGCTCATGGTTGATAGTGCTACAGATTTGCTTAGTGGGCAGGAATAACTGGTTAGCCTTCCATAACTTCTATTTCTATTACTGCAGAATAATTGTTTTTTACATGGAGCTGACTGTTATTTCTTCTTTTTCATCAGGATTTAATACATCAAGTTAACTGCTATTCCTTCTTTTGTTCCAGTAGTTAAGGGCGCATTTCGGAGGGGAGCATACGTATTACCTTGATTGAGTTTAGTTTCGTGTGCTGCATTACTGTTATAATTAAGTTACCAGCAGCAAAGAAAGAGAGTCATGTAGGCACTAAAACTGATAAGGTAGTTTGCTCTTGCAGATCAGCTGGTTGATCATTTTTCCATACAAGTGCTACTAAACTCTACCAAGTTCTATAATGACACAATAGTAACTTGTCACAGGACAAGTTTACTGAGTAATGAGTATGCACAGAAGCTTTGATTCTTTGTCATCTATAGTCTACTTGGAATATAACTCACAAGGTAAGAACATAATAACTGTTTTTTGTCGTTTCAATGTACATCCATATTGGCTGACAAGCTATCTTGCGAAGCCCTGGATCACGGCATTCCCGTGGAGGAAGAGGGTGGCGGGGTCGAGCTCCTGTGAATAGAGGGAGGCGAGGATGGGTGCGGCAGGTAGAGCCCCGTCCTCCTTTGTCCTCTCCCATCGAGCGTCGTATCAAAGAAGCAGCAGCTCCCAACCTCCATCCCGTCTCCTCTCCTACATCGGCTGTGCCACGCCACACTCATGGAGAGTGCAATGTCAACCGTTGGATCTGCAGAAATTAAAGTCGCCGGCATAAAGAGAGATCTTGTGGACGTATAGGATGAGGTGCAAACCGCAGAGGTAAGATCCTGCTCAACATTGCAGAGTTAGGAGTGAAGGTCGTGATTGCTATGTAGCTGGTTTTATTATTTGTTGAAAGTTCCTTGGTCCAATTGTTCGGAGTTCTGATAACTTATAGTGGGATTGTTGTTTCTTTATTGGAAAAAAACTCACAATCTTTAGTTTAGAAGGTTTAACTACACTTTTCTCGAACATCGGTGTACATTTTGAAAGTTGTTTTATAAGATCCGCTTTGTTAGTTTGTTACCGTGGTGATGTCTTTTCTTCACAGGGGTGATATATCAAATCCTAGAGTTGTAAATAAGAAGTTATTTTTACTCTGTTTCAGGATACTACTCCAATGCCTATCCATTTACAGATTTACATGCTTGAACATTTGCACCAAAATACAAGATGCATGTTTATCTTGCTTAGTTATTCACCTATATTGAGCCATATGAAGTTATCTTCCTGGATGTGTAATAAGACATCAAGTTGTTCAATCATTAACTACTGCTATGCTTGAACTTCCATGAAGAGCTTTGAAAATAAATACTGTGCACCTCTATTTAAAGTGCTTCTTCTCTGCATTTCTATAAGAAAAACTATACGCAAATCATGAAGCACTAGATGGTATCAACCAAACTGTTAATGGCCGCAACCTAATAATACTTGCCCTTTCATATGGTAGAGAACAATTGCACAGTAGCTGTTAAGGCTTTGATATTTGTGGCACATTCGATCCCACCTGATTCATTCCTTTTCTTGTGAACATGTTCTAAGTTTGCTTTAACACATAAATTTGTTCTATTGCCTTGCTAGCAATATAGTAGAAATGAAATGAGTATGTACTAAATATGTTTTTTCTGCTTTATAATTATCAGCGATCTTCCTGGCTTCAGCATAAAGGTAAAATTTAGTGCATTTGGTAGATTTCAACTAGCTTGGAAAAGGCAAAACCATATGCTTAAGCTTCGGCATTCAGCAGTACATAAATGTATCCTGTGATATTTTCTGTATTTATTGCAAAAGGAAAACCTAACCGCATTTGAGCTTCTGGACCTTGGAGTAATTACCTATATGTCACTGATGGGATTAACTGCCTTCCCTGCCCAGTTTGACTTTTTTGTTTCTCATACAGGGAGCTGTTAATCAGCGCCAACTGATGATAAGGAATAAGCGCCTGTTTTCTTGTTTGTTTAGTACTTGACCATACAAAGAACTGCTTGGTAAATAGCGGCATTGAATCAAAACGAGCGAAGTAGCATTCCTGGGAAAATGGATAGATAGGGGTCTCTAACAGATGTTACCATATGTTATTGCATCTCAAGATAGGCAAGTATCTCTGACAGATGTTAGCATATATTCTTGCATCTCGAGATGATATTGGATAGCTTGCGTGTGCATATATCTCAAGGATAATTGATTTATGTTATATGTCTGCAGTCATGCTTGCATTAGCATCAATTAATATTATGTGTCTGTTCTTTTTGGTTGACCCATGGTCTCCTTGTGATATTATAGTAATCCAGACCTAATTAGGGCACCGGTTCATGTCTCATTACACTATTCACTGCCCACAGTAATTCAGAGTTGTAGATAGGGACGGAGCGGTGAGAACTGATTGTCCTCTACCGGATATGCAAAACGGTGCTCGGGCTCAGATGAGCTCTTTATCTAGGCCCTCAATATGCTTCCAGATTCGTGCTCGTCAGTGTATATAGTAGTGTATATGCGGTGTATTTTTGCTTTTCTATGTTTTAAAAGTCTTACGCCCGGCACACGCCAGTCTATGATCTGACAGCAACAGCGTCACTGCAACACTGCACCGAGTCAGTAGGTGTAAGTAGGTCCCATTGATTCACGAGCGTGATGGGCATGCACCTCTTTATTTCTGTCAGATATAACATCGGATCACTAATTAAGAAAAGAAACTGCATGTTTAGTACTGTAAATTAAAGATTAACTTGCATGCCACTATCTCAGCAGTAGTGGAAGGCACAAATTAGCAGCAACCGATTATCCTCAATTAGCACCTAACATGATTAGCATTGCTCGATCACAAAAACACAGAAGAATTCCATGATTCCTCCGATGAAGTACTAACAAACCTTAACCAGCAATTACTAACTGTTATCTGGCCTCTCGTCGGAAATAAAAAAGAATCGACAGGCATGCTTACGAAGAGCACAGCCTGCAACCAGAGCGTTCGTTAACAACAGCGACGCGCCACGCTCGACGCCGGCCGCCGGGTGCCAAAATGGGCACCTTATCTGCCTGCTCGTGCACGCTGCTGCATGCGTTCGCCCGCGATGTCGTTGAGCCTGGTTGCTTGCGTTGGCCGACGCCGGCGATGCAGGATCGAACAGTCCCAAGCATCAGACTGGACGGTGATGCAAGATCCATGTGCATGTTAGGCGGGGACCCTCCATGGTCTTCTTTGTCTCGGATGCCGAGCTCATAGAACAGCACGTCTGCGGTGTAAATTCAGGAGGGGCTAGCCGGAACCGCGAGTGCTTTGCATGGCTATGGCATGCGGCCGCCCTCGCTGCCGGCGGCAAGGATTAACGAGAGCCTCATAGTCGCAGGTGACAGGACTAAGAAGAGAGAATTGACCGAGAAACTGCTACCTTCTCACATAAATGCCTGAGAAATAAAGAGGAGAGAGAGAGAGACGAATGGAGTAACTGACGAGAGAGAGCGAACAGTTGTATTTTCCCACGTACACGCTTCGTATTTCCTCTCAAAACTAGAAAGTGGCGCAGATCACGAGACTACTCTATGGTTCAGATAAAGAGCTCAGCTGAGCTCGGGAGCCAAAACACTGCTTCCGACTTCTTTTTGTACGTTTGATTGAACAGTCGACCTCAATATAATATCATTTTGATTAACATATCATGTGATAATTTTTTCTATTGGTTGCAAAAGAAAAAACAAATGCCCATTTGGTCTTTTGGGGCTTGCAGTAGAGTTACCTCTATTCCACTGATGATATTAACTAGCTTTCCTGCCCAGTTTGATATTTGGTTTCTCATACTAGGAGTCGTTAATAAGCTGCAACTAATGAGATGGAACGATATTTTTTGTGTAGCACTTAACCACAAGAAGAAACTGTTTTGTGAATATCGGCATCGAATAGTAACGAATGAAGTAGCGATACTGGGAAATGGATAGGCCGGTGTCTCTAGCAGGTGCTAGCATCTATTCTTTGCATCTCAGGATGATCTGGTACACAAATTTTCTCTCTCTTTGTTGTACGATGATCTTAATAGATCAATAACCTGTATGAGAAACAATATGTTTGTCATTTTGATTATCAGATCATCACTGTCAGGTACTAATGTATCTTTTGGATGCTATATATATATATATATATATATATATATATATATATATATATATATATATATATATATATATATATATATATATATATATATATATATAGAGTATAACCTGACTATCTTGGCCTACCCAAGTGAAATTACGATAAAAGAAAAGCATGGATATGGGGAGAGGTGGATAACTAGATTGGCATGTACTTAAAAAAGGGACTTACTTTATTTTAGAATTCCACAATGAAATACTATATATATATATATATATATATATATATATATATATATATATATATATATATATATATATATCCTACGACTGGCCTAATTGGGTGGGCTGGTCTCCACTTCTCCCCACTGATTAGTTAGTTGATGGTAAAACTGGTTGAAAAAATAGTAACGCAATTAATTTGGTTACCATAGTATGCGCATACACTCCGCTTCTCCACCATCCCCGCTGATTACTTAGTTGAGGGTAAAACTACTTGAAGAAATAGTAACAAGATCAATTTGGTTACCATCGTATACGCTGGTCCACATATGCCCCACTTGGGAAGTTACTAATTATTGGCAGTAAAATGGATAGAATAGGTGGTAATGGAAGAAAATACTTTACCTAACAAATTAAGAACTACGGGTGGTTTAGTCCGTTGGCCCTTAAGTCTAGTAAAACCATGCTAATATCTATTAACGAATTACTACATGTGCCTTGCACGAATTACTACAAAATTGGTAGTAAAAAGGATGAAGTAGATAGTAATGAAAGAAAATGCTTTACTAACCAATGAATTAGAGATGGTTCAGTCCGTTGCCTTGTAAAGCCTAGTAAAACCATGCTAATATCTAGTAATGAATTAAAATGTGCGAACTCTAAAGACTTCCCATTTCATTTGTAAGATACGCTTGAAACATAGATTATATTTTTTCCAAAAAGGGACAGAGTAAATGATAATGGAAGAAAATGCTTTACCGATTTGATACATTTTCACTCTATGGCTCATATTACTAACCATGGTAAAAGACATGTTCAATAAAGTAACGAAAATTAATGAGTTGCCATCAGGATGCAACGCCCCCTTGCCACGTGCTCTTTACTCATGCTAGTAAAAGAACTTGGTAAATATAGTAAGAAAACTAAAAGGGTTACTGTCAACATGCAACGTTGCCTGCCTTGCATTCTTGTAACTCATGGTAGTAAAAACATGGCAAATATAGTAACCACATTACCATCTGCATGCACCGGCCCCGTTTAACATGCGTTTCCTACACTAGTAAAAAAATTGGCAAACATAGTAACAGAACTAAAAGATTTACCATAAGTATTCCACCCCTACACCCTGCATTCTTGTTTCGCACCCTAGTAAAAAACCCGCTAAATAAGGTAATCAAATTAAAAGATTTACCATCTGGATGATGTGGTGGGGTTAACTTGAGAATGGCGTAACTAAGTGGGCAACTGGGTGCGCTCAGTGGGGCGGAGCGTAGGATAAAATACAATGCGCTCGGGCTCACTTTAGCAAGGGATCAGCAGCTGAGCTGATGAGTCACTCTCTTGTTTAGTTGGGATCACCAGCTGAAGTGCGTACATACTAAAAGAATAAGATACCTCATTTTAATGTCAGACACTCTTGAGCTTTATTAATCCTGACTACTATACATATAAATTCACTCAGTAGAAAAATAATAGTCTTGAAAATTTCTAGCATGTTGTTGCCTGGGTTGATGACTAGCTGAACAATTTTGTTGCCACTGCTTGCAACCGTGCCACTCCTTCTCAACTGCAATCTCTGCTTGCCCAAGTTAAGTCCCTCCTCCTTACCAACGGCCCACCTCAAGAACGCACGGGCAATTTTTCTAGAATCAAGCATCTTCCATCCGAGGGTAGTGCCAAGATGGAGGAGGAACCATGAGAGGCATGAGTAGGCTTCTTCACATCTACGGCCCATGGTCCAGACAACAACAATCCTAAGTGAACTATTTGGCCAAAATGAAAACTAGACTTTCACTAAATTCTTCATAGCAAAAAAATATTAAATCAAATCTTTTTTAGCTGAATAAAGCCAGATCTACTACACGATTGGGATCAGAGAAAGATTGAGAAGGCGCCCGTAGCAATGCACGAGCGTCTTTACTAGTATATTAAAAATGAAATTCAGCTCATCAGCTACAAAGGCTCGCGCTGATCCGCTGAATATGGATATCATAGAGGTTCAAACTAATATCACCGCTTCTAAGTCTGGCTTCAAAACTTCACAATTTTTGCAAAGGGGTCAACCACTGAGAAGTCATGTATGGGGTTGACACGGTGACTTCCGATTACTCTGTCATCTGAAGTTCCAAAATGAAATTCAGCATTTTTGGAGCCTACTCCATTCTGCCGCAGGCACCGGCGCCGGCGCTGATCAACAAACCATTCATTTTTGCGAAATAAATGTAGGGAAAATCTCATTTCCTTCAGCACCCTTGCTCTGAGAACGAAGAACTTGGCGAATATAATCTCCGGTAAGGTCCCTCGGTAGGAGTTCAAAGTAATTTATGAGAGATGCAGATCTAGGCATTCGATGTGATTGTTATATTTTATCACATTATCCACCACTGGGCCTAATCTTATCTGCAAAAGAAGAAAACGTGTTAGTGCCTACATGCACTTTTGAACATTACTACAGGCCTGGCTATTTGGTTTGGAGGATTTGTAAAATGCACTAACATGCCATCTTCGATATGATTAACATGGGAATTTGATTACATTCTAGAAAAATGTAGCCTTCTTCACAAGAGGTTGGAGTGGATGAAAAGTTTCCTAAGAAAACTAGTACAGATGAATCTAAAGGAGAAATGCTTATTGATTGTAACCATATGGATCAAGCAACCAATATGGGGGAGGGGGGACATGTATGTATTGAAATCCTCCAAAAGAACCTTCAGAAATCGTAGTACATTGTCATTGTAAACTTGAAAAAAGGTGTCACAAATTGAACTCCCTTACGGTTAACATTTAACAGGAAAGGAACATCACCTCGATATATAGCTTCTCCAGGCAGGGAAAGCATCTCAGGAAACTAACAACTTGCTCCAGGTCGGACCGATAGATTCTAGTGCCAAGACCTTCACTATGCGCAGTTTCGGGGTCAAGCTTGTCAGAATCATTTTTCAATGATGATTTAACAAACATCTTCAAAATTAGAAATAATGTTAATTTGTAGAAGGAGAGGTAGAAGGCAGCTGTTGTACCTGAACGGGTGTGGATCCAA
This sequence comes from Aegilops longissima, assembly GCA_021605205.1. Lineage (NCBI taxonomy): Eukaryota > Viridiplantae > Streptophyta > Magnoliopsida > Poales > Poaceae > Aegilops > Aegilops longissima. The sequence continues at coordinate 222,546,191 of CM038676.1, read as the reverse complement.
TAACAAGTTCGGAGCATTTGTCAGACGAGTAGCCCACACTGTCAATTTCGGCGCAGAAATGACATTGATTCTTGATGGACCTTCTTGATCAACTACAAGTAATCTCTCAAGTACAGGTGTGTCTTGGATGACCATACCGTGGTACACATCTTGTGATGTCTTCCTGCCGCACCAGCAACACACATAAATAGTCCGGAGAGTCATGGAGGTGATGTGGAAGGTACTCAACCCATTAATCGCCTGAAGACGAAGGTACTCGAGTGCAGTACAGCCACGGAGCAGGCGCTCCATGTGACCCTTTGAGAGGCAGACGGCGACGAGGTTGAGGTGCTTCAGTCGTGGTTGAATAAGAGCGGGCGTGTCATTAAGGGGCGGGAAATGGCAGTTCCTGAACTTGGCGACACGCAGCATGGGCGCGAGGCAGAGTGCGGACATTGGCAGCGGCCGCATATGCCCATCATCAAAAGTGAGCTCCTCGAGCTGATCTAGGGCGGTGGATCGGAACCAGTCGTCAAGCTTGGCTCGGTCCTTGCCGTTGGAACGGAACTTGCCCATTCTAAGGCCTTTGGTTGGGCCAAGGTGACTGCCTAGGATCTTGGAGAATGCATCCAAGCTTTTGCGATAGCCATGGCAGATCTCGTGGGTGTCGATGAGGTCGAGAGGGCTGGAGTTCCATAGGGGGCGCCACCGCCGGGAAAGGAGGGTTGTCCGCGCCCCATATTTGATTGGGAGGAGGGAGATGATGACTCTCAACATATCATCGGGGAGGATGCTGATTAAGTCTAGGCCTGCTGGAGTCGCTTGCAGTTCTAGCTCGCCCCTCCTCCGCTTGTTAGCAGCCCCGTTCTCCACCTCCGGAGTCTCCCTGTCAGCGGCGCTTTCTGATAGAAATGGGAGTACAGGGAATATTTAGTTAAAACAGGGCAATAGAAAAGTGTATTGGTAACTAGAAGTTATTAGGTAGGAATATAGTAAGAAAGGAAATAACAATTGGTTGCTTAAATACTACACAATTCATTTGACATTGCTGGGTAAGTCAACATATGCAGATAGTTGAAAAAAAACTTACTTCGAACAAAGTCTGGACGGATGATTTTGTCAGGGAAGTTAGCATATATCTCATGACCAGGCCCTTTTATGTGTAGTGCAATTTTAGTTCCAGCTTTCAGTACATAAAACTTTGCAATTTTATTCCAAAAGCCAGTGCCAAAATAGGAGTCACCGCGTTCATCAAGTCTTACAGTAGCAACGATTGTAGATCCATGGTTTTTGTGTAGTATGACATCCATGGAGCCTTGTTCTATGTAAAGGGAAAAATTGTGCACTACATAATCTGTTGCATAGCGAGGGATGTTCTGCAGAAAATGGTAGGATTTTTAAAGAAAATATGGTAACATGCAAATATGGGCCCAAATTGAAAGAATTGTACAACAGTTGAAATCGAAGGACAAAAATCTATAATTAAACAGATAGGGTAAACATGATGTCATGGAAAAATGAGAGTAATCGAAAGAACAATACATCATTAATTTTCCTAATATAGAAAGAAGAGGGGGGAAATCCCCTTTGACGTATATGGTGCATGTGTCACCTTTTATCCAAATGTAGCAATATTTGGAATATGTTCAGGAAAGTAGGCCATGCCAACCGATTTAGGGTGAGATTGAAAACATACAAGCGTGCTCAAGTTATTCGCACGGAGAGATGGAATCTCGTGGGGGTCATAAAGTCCTCAAGTGTTTGCATCGTACATTCTATGAATGAAAGAAAACCCTCAAATCAGCTTGAATAAAAATGAATTCACGGTGATTTCCGTCGGGTGATTAAAGGAGGCAAGTGAACTGGGATAAGAGAAGAGATAATATCTCGCTAAATTAGTTACCTTGTCGTCCATGAGAAAGAACCCTCGGTACGGCAGATTCCCCAACCGAGTGGAGCTGGGTCGACCGCGAGCAGCATCGAGAAAGTCGATGGCGATAGACGGCGGCAAGCGGAAGTGGCGAAATGCGGTGGGCTTTGTCGGCAGCCTGGCGGTGGCGGCAGGCGTCTAGCTAAGTGTTTACCGCCGGTCCGCCGTGATAGGCGGTGCCATGGCATAGACGCAAAGGAGCTTGTGCAGGTGTGAATGGGGAACGTACCGGAGGGGCCGAGGGGGTGGCGGGCGGGGTAAGGGTTTTGTGACGTGCGGATGGTGATGGTTTTCTTTTTTCCTTTGTGAATTGGGTGGTGAGGGTTTTCTGTCCCACAAAGAATTTTGGGGGCGACGTTTTGCTAGACCAAACCATGTATGATTGACACAGCAGGCAAAATGAAAGTCATTGCACACGGTTCCAATTTTGGGAACTGTGTGTGATTGACGTACTACCTCCGTCCTGATTTATTGGTCCCCTCTTGTAATTTCTACCAAAATTTGGCGAAATATTTAACATACTCAGACATAGATGATAAGCGCACACGTACATAAGCATAGTTCAACCATAAGTACATAGTTCGACCGTCATTAAGCATACTCAAGCGTACATAGTTTGATCCATCCCACATCTCATCTCACATGCGGCTGGCACGATCCCGAAGCTTCTCCAGGTACTCGGCATACGCGCCATGCGCCACCCTGCGAGAATACTTTTGCTTGAAGGAGCCAACGGCCCGTACTCTTGCATGCGCCAAAACACTTGGATACGCGTCATGAATCTTGTGGTTGCAAAATGGACATCCATAGCCGTCGTTCCAGGTCCTAATACGCCTGATATGCATTCCCGCATAAAGCTCCCTCAGGATTCGCCTCTTGTACCTCCTCTGTGCATCTTCATCCTCGATGTCCACATCGTCAGACAGCACCTATACAAATAGTAAAACAAATTTGGCATCAAATCACTGATTACATGCCGTGAAGTAGAATTAGGAATTTATGGCTATTTATTTATACATATCCAGAGATTATGGTTCGATTTTTAAGCACGATGCCTATGTACGCACCAATCTTGAAGAAAATAATGGCACAAACATATGTAGGTCATTCAAAATCAATTGTCAAGTCCTCGCTAGGAATTATTAGCACGAACACTAATCCTAGTCGGATTACTAGCAGAAATCATTTGCACAAATGAAACAACTAATCACTTATCACCTGTACCATTCAAACAATCAACACACTACATGGATCTTACTAAACTTACTCAGATTTCATGGATTGGGAGAACATAATCATAGGATTTCTTCCAAAAAGGGGGAGGCAGGAGTAACCAGAGAAACACTATGATCTATTTGACACATAAATGGGTATAGATGACTAACTAGCTGTTCGTCGTTGTCGGAGTCGTCGCCGGAGTGGTCGTCGGAGTCGTCGCCGGAGTGATCGTCATAGTTGGTGTGGAACTCCGCCTCCGGCTATGGAAGCTCGACGCCGTCGACGATGTCAGGGTGCAGCGATAACTCGCTGGCGGTGACGGCAACCTCTGTCTCCATCTCCACACCATGCTCCGATGCTTTAGCAGCCCCGGCGTCGCCACTCCCTCCGATGGGGCGCTTCGGCGGCATCCTCATACACTGACGGCTTTGAGGACTGAGAGCGCGCCGAGGATGCAAGCGAGAGAGAGGATGTGTGTGCGAAGCGAGGATGGGGTGCGGCCGCTCGTGCGCACCATTAATATGGAGTAGTGGGAGTTGTGGGAGAGAGGCGGGCGGCGGTCAAACCGATGGCTCACCTCCTAGTGAGCCTGCACACCGGCTGCTGGCATGCCTACCAAAGTTTCACATAGCTACTCGCATGCCTCCCGATGACACTGCGCAGCGAGCACGACTCCGTCAATTCACACACCTACACGCACGCCTCCCCGTCTGCCTGCGCGGTGGACTGCTCGCATGCGTCCCGTCAACTCACGCCTGCTCGCACACCACACGGGTCGCACGGTGGCATGTATATTGTTTTTCTATTAGGATGATTAATGCTGCCACTTTATTGCTTAACCGAAGCATGGCACGTATTCATTGTTGGTCTAACGCTCACTGTCGGTGTGGAACGACACCTATGGGATCACAAGAATCCCTACTACGGTTGCCGGGGCACGGGGTTGCGAGAGAGCAGGGTTAGTAGCCAGCACAAGGATCGTTTACCTAGGTTCGGGCCGCGAGGATGCGTAAAACCCTAGTCCTGCTTTGGTGGGTGTATTTCAGAGGGTTCTTGAGCTCTCAAACTAGCCGCGGTTAGTGCGTGGTTCGTAAGAGCCGAATCCTTCTCCAGTATGCCATGGGCCTCCTTTTATAGTCGAAAGGGGCTGCCACAGTGGCACACAGGAGGTGGAAAGGCGTATAGTGCCTTGAGCTTATCGCTCATATTACAGGACAAGACGCATTTAATGCGTAGCTTAAGTGCCCCCTTGCTTTATTGGGGACGTGGGCGAGGCCCGCCCCGTCCGTCGCCGCTCCTCCTCGCTTTGACACGCGCATACGCCGGTGAGGCGGTGGTGCCATGTAGGTAGGCAGCAGCCGAGGTGGCGCAGTGGTGGAGCCTTCACGAAGATCTGCATGCCGCCACGCAGCGCTCGATGAGTTGGCTCAGGAGCTGCATGTTGCCACGCAGTGCCCGCCAGCCTGGTTGGGCTGGCAGCTGCATGTGAACGGCGGTGGAAGCTTGGTTGGCGTGGGCCTGACGGTGGCCCTGCTGGCGTCTTTGGTGAGGGCCTTGCCGGGTGGCCCGGCAAGGGTCTTATCGTGGCGCACTGTCGTCCCCGGCAAGGGCCTTGCCGGGGGTCTGGTGGCCTTCCTCGGCAAGGATCTTGCCGAGGATCGTCGTCTTCTAATCCTCATCTGATCTTGATTATGTCTTCACAAAGATCTGCATGCCACCACAGAGGTGCCTTCCCGAGCCCTGGCCCCACGTGGATGATGGCGTCGGGGACCGTGGGCTCAAGGGTGGCTCGCTCTGTTGGTGTGGGGCGAGCTGCCCCGACAAGGGTCTTGCCATGGGAGCCTGCTTCGTCCCTCTGCTCCTTGTGGTCTCGGCCTTGGCGTTGCTCTGATTATCTTGAGTTTCGGTCTTACCTTGGCGTACCTCCCCTGCTCTACTTGGTGTGACCGTATGCGACTCCAACTGCCTGCAGACAGTAAAGGGGCACAAAAGCGTGCCCTCTTTTTGTACACCGACAGAGCCCGGACTGGGCCCACATAAGCGCGACACGTTGTTGGGCCAGGCCCAAAACAGTGCGCAGGCAGGCGGGGCGGTTTTTACCGCGGTAAAACTCTTCACGCGCTTCACTTCCCACGACCCGCGCGCGCGGCGCGACGTGGAGGGGTGTGCGTGACGTGGGCGACATGCGTGGGGCGGTTTCCACACGCATGCGTCACATCGCAGTAAAGAGGCGACTCGTGCCTTCCCTGTAAAAAGAGGGAGGCATGGAGGCGCGACTCATTTACTGAACGGGGCCGGGGCGCGGTCTTCAAGGCGTCCACTCCCCACGATCATGGGGTGGGGAGAGGTCGCTTCGCCTGTTCCCTCGGTTTTGCGCGTCCGCCACGCGTCCTCCATGCACGTGGGGTTGCAAGCGGTGGAGGCGGGAAACTGGGCCGTCACTAGTTGGGACAGCGGGTCGGTCCTGTTTCCCTGCGCCTCTGGTGGCTGGATTGGCCGAGCGGGGCGGCCGAGCCCTGTCCCCGCCTCCTTATAAAGAGGGGGAAGGGGGGACGACGTCCCGCACTCTTTCGTCATCTACATCCTCTCGCTTCTGCTTCTTCCTTTCACTCGCCATGGAGAAGGGGAATCCTGGTCCCTCGACGGTGGCGGCGAGGGTCGCCGCCCGACAGTGCGTCCCTCCTTCTCCTGAGCCACGGTGGTGGAACCGGCCGCGATGGGAAGGGGGAGGGGGCGAGGTCGTGGGCGAGGCCGGGGCAGAGGTCGTAGTGTTCGGGGAAGAGGAGGACGGGGCGACGCGCCGGCTTCGCCCCCGCCAATGGTGCCTTTTCCAATGAAAGGCCATGTTGGAGACCAACCCCGTGAGTTCTTCATCAGGCTACCCCGGCCTCCACGTCGCCGTCTTCGTCTGCCCGCCCCGTTCGCTCGGGAGATGGAGCATGACCCGCCCCAATCCCTCAGATTGCACATGAGGGGTTGTGGGAATGGGGGCACGCGGGTCGACGTCGACTTCCCAGCTCCTTGGGTCATGTACCTCTGTCGTGGGTGGAAGACGTTCGCTCGTATCCACAGCCTGACGGCGGGGCTCGTCCTCTACTTCAAATTAATGGAGGACGGCCTGCTCTCCGTCAAGGTCTTCGGCGACTTAGGGACTCGCCTGAAGTGCTGCGTGGAGAGCTCCCCCGATGGAGATTCCGACGATGGAAGCTCTTCCTCGAGCGAAAGTGATGAGGAGGACAGTGGGGCAGACTGCGGGGACGAGTCCGACTAGGCGTCGGACGCCTGTGCTCGGGCGAAAAGCGGCAGCAGCAACATCTCGCACTGGCTGCTCTTGCGGCAGTAGTTTTGCCGGGCGGGCCAGCCTTGAACTTCTTGGGGCCGCCTCCTTGGGCGGCTGGCGTCGGAGGCTGCGGAAGAGGAAGAGGCGGGCGACAAGGCCGCCAACTCAGAGTACTGTGGCACCGACGCCTTCGCCCAGATCGCCGGTCCTGCCGCCTCATCTTCCAGCTCCTTTCCCTAAGATCACATCACTGCCCGCCTCGGGCGGTCACCGATGTGTTCTCTTGGTTCTTTCTGCTGCTCGTAGCTCGCCTAGGCGCCCCTTTTGCCCTCTCGCCTCCTTGACCTGCCTCCCGAGGAGAGGGACAAGAAAGGGATCACGGGCATCTTATCTCTCTTCTTTAGTTTGTAAGCTTGCATGCCTTTGTTAAATTCAGAACTTGTAATCCCCTTGCTCATGTTTTTCATTCCGTATGGACTGTACCTGTATGGGATGTTTTTTAACGAAAAAGGGATGCTTGCCGGGTTTTTCGTTCGTGGGTAGACCCCGCGAGAAGGAGCGAATCCTTGTTATTATTTAAGATAAACGCCGCCCAGCACAGTGCCTTGCCGCCCCCCACTCCACTCGATTGTTCTCGCGCTCTTGGCGGAGGCAGGGATGAAGTGGGCTTTAGGCTCCTCGTTCTACCTCCTTGTCGCCGCGGCTACAACCAAATCCGGACCCAGGAAATAATCCTTAGGTACAGGAAAAAGGGGAGCGCGGCAGCCTAGAGATAAAAACGAGGTTTCACATGCCCCATTCCGTGCTCAAATGCATGATGAGGATGAAAGACTTATCTCGATTCGCAGCCCCGCAATCTCATCTTGCCGTGGTTGGATCCTTGTGGTTGCAATCCCCGCAACTCGGTTTGCCGGGTCGGGACGCCATCCGCTTCTTTCTCCCAAGTAGCTCGGCGAAGTGCTCATGTGCCCTGCGAACCAAAAGAGGATGAAGAGAAAGCAGATAGACGCCAAGACTGACCTCTAAGCTAGGGGTTAGTCGCTGCTGAGCACTATCAACCCTAACCAAGGAAGAGACTCTACCTAGCATGCATGCTATGACTTAGGGCGCCAACGCTTCATTTATTTATGCTCAGGGTATGCGCTTGGCTTTGTACGAAGGGTTACATGCCTTGCCGGCAAAGCTTGTACAAAAGGTGGCTTGCCGGGAGGCCTAGCAAGCCGCTCCTTATGGGTAAAACTTGCGAAGATGCCCGATGTTCTAGGAGTTGCTCACTTGGACGGCATCTTCGGTCTCCGTAGGATCGCCGGCCCGGTGACTCAGACACCGATAAGGGCCTTCCCACTTCGGTGTCAACTTGTTGGCATTCTTGGTCGATCGAACGCTACCAAGAACAAGGTTGCCTTCCTCAAAGCTTCGGGCATGAACCTTGCGGCTATGGTAGCGCGCAAGGCTTCTTTGGTAGCTCGCTGCTCTCACACCGTCCAAGACGATCTTCCTCAAGGAGCGTCGCGTCATCTTGGCACAACCGCTCTTGCTCAAGCTCATCACAAGCGAGCACTCGAGGTGACCCGATATGAGTTTCGTGGGAGAATCGCTTCTGCCCAGAGACCAGGGCAAAGGTGTCCGGCTGGTGGCTCGATTTGGCGTCGCCCCGATCGACCAAAGAACCGGCGGCATTCATCAATCCAGCGCCTTCCGCTCTTCCGCAGCTTGTCAAAAGTCTTTGTCCTTAGGCCTCGCAACACTTCAGATTCGCCCTCGCTGGCGTTGCTCGTGGGTGTGCCATGAAGCAAAACAGACCTTGCCGCCGAGGTCTTGAATGTACTGCATGAAGGTGTGGCTCGTGAACTGCGTGCCCTTGTCGGTGATGACTCTATTTGGCACACCAAAACGGCAGACCAGTCCTTTGAAAAACTTGACGGTGGACCGGCGGTCACCTTTCTCACTGCTTCCATCTCCGGCTACTTTGTGAACTTGTCGATTGCAAAGTACAAGTACTCAAAGCCCCCGACAGCATGGGGGAAAGGGCCCAGTATGTTGAGCCCCCAGACCGAGAATGGCCAGGAGAGAGGGATTGTTTGAAGGGCTTGGGCTGGTTGATGAAGCTTCTTTGAATGGAACCGACATGCTTCACACTTGGTTACTAGTGCCGTCGATCACGGAGGGCGGTGGGTGAAGAAACCTTGCCGAACGCCTTTCGGCAAGGCCCTCGACCTATGTGGGAGCCACATATGCCTCCATGTATCTCCACCAACAGCTCCAATCCTTCCTCCCGGGATGCACTTCAATTTCACGCTGTTGCCTTTCTCTCATGACAGACGCCATCGACGAACTGGTACAGGGCGGACCGACGGGCTACTTTTTCCGCTTCTTCCTGCTCCTCAGGAAGCTCCCCTGTTTGGAGGAATCAGACGGTATGCTGTGCCCACGCCGGAGCCTGGGGCTCGACGGCAAGGACCAAAGGCATTTCTTCCGCCATGGAGGCGGCTGTCTCTACGGCTAGGGCTTGATGCCCTGCCGGAGGCAGCTGATCTTGGGCAGGCTCAGCGTCCGGGGCACCACCCTTGCCGGCAGCCCCAGAGGGCTCGGTAGGAAAGTACTTGTTGGGACCCGACTTCCTTCGATTGTTCTGCCCTGTTGATGGTTTGACAGATGGTTGAGTTAGGCGGAGCAAAAAGGTACCCGGTTCCACAGGTAGCTAGAATGTGGCATGCTTTGACAGGTAAGCGGCGGTGTCGTTCTCCATTCGGGGGACGTGCTCCGCTTGGATACCGTCAAAGCGCTCCTCCAGCTTCCTCACTTCATCTACGTAAGCTTCCATCAATGGGCTCTGGAAATCCTTGTTGACCTGCCTGACAACAAGCTGTGAGTCACCCCTGACGATGAGCTTCTTAACCCTGAGGTCTGTCGCGATCCTGAGAGCGGCAAGCAATCCCTCGTACTCAGCAGTGTTGTTGGTGGACATGCCTCTGGGAAAGTGCATCTGGATCACGTACTAGAGGTGCTCCCCGGTAGGTGCGACGAGCAGCACACCGGCACCGGCGCCTTGCAGCGAGAAAGCCCCATCAAAGTACATGATCCAGTCGCGATCTTCCTCTTTGCCGGGGAGAGTGGTCTCCTGGATTTCTTCGTCAGGCGTTGAGGTCCATTCTGCAACGAACTCTGCCAAGACTCTGCTCTGAATTGTCGAGGTACTTTCAAACTTCAAACCGAAACTTGATAACTCCAAGGCCCACTCCACAATCCTCTGGTTGCATCCGGGTTATGCAAGATCCATTGCAACGGAGGCGGGTGACGACAAGGATCTCGTGGGCTTGGAAGTAATGATGCAGCTTCCTCGAGGCCATAAGGAGGTCAAGAGCAATTTCTGCACACCGGAGTACCTCGATCTAGCTCCTCGCAAGAGGGAGTCGACAAAATAAACCGGTGTCTGCATCATCTTCTTCTTCGCACCACCTCTCTTGGATCTGCGCTGGCACCGCCTCGATGGCACCAGACTCTGCCGGGCCTCGCCTTGTCGGCACCAGTTCTCGCCGGGAATCTTGGGCTTGCCATCCGCTGGTTCTGCCACCGCCACTGCCTCCTTGTTAACCTCCCTCTGCGCCACTAGTGCGGCGCTGACCACTTGATTCGTCGCCGCCAGATATAGCATCAATGGCTCTTGTGGTTTAGGCGCAACCAGTATTGGCGTGGAGGAATGGTATCCTTTCAAATCCTGCAATGCTGCCTCGGCTTCTGGGGTCCATTCCATTGGGCCTGCCTTCTTCAAGATTTTGAAGAAAGGAAGGGCGCGCTCGGTGGACTTGGAGATGAATCGGCTCATGGCGGCAACGCAGCCGGTCAGCCGACACACATCTTTGATCCGCTTGGGTGCCTCAATCTGATCAATAGCCTTGATTTTGTCTGGGTTTGCCTCGATCCCGCGCTGCGACACAAAGAATCCGAGAAGCTTGCCGGATGGAACACCAAATACACACTTCTCAGGGTTCAACTTGAGGCTGATCTTGCGCAGGTTGGCAAATGTCTCTTCTAGATCTTGCACAAGAGTTGGCCCGTCATTGGTTTTGACCACTGTGTCATCCATGTAGGCCTCCATATTTCTATGGAGCTGAGGTCCAAAACCAATTTGGACTGCTCTTGCAAATGTTGAGCCAGCGCTCTTCAACCCGAAAGGCATCCGTAAAAAGCAATGCGTACCACATGGGGTGATGAACGTTATCTTTTCTTCATCCTCTCTTGTCATGAAGATTTGGTGGTAGCCCGAGTAGGCGTCGAGGAATGATAACAGATCACACTCGGCCGTGGAGTGAACAATCTGGTCGATGCGCGGCAACGGGAAGGGGTCCTTAGGACAAGCCTTATTGATATCTGTGTAATCAATACACAGCCTCCACTTCCCATTCGCCTTGCGCACCACTACCGGATTGGCCAACCACGTTGGGTGGAGCACTCCTCTCACCAACCCCGCCGCCCACTTCCCGATCTCTCTCGTGATGAACTCCCGCCTCTCCGAGCCTCGCTTCGACCTTACGCTTGACGGGCGCGATGGGGGCAGACAGCTAGGTGGTGCTCAATCACCTCCCTGGGAACACCGGGGATGTCGGATGCTTGCCATGCAAACACGTCGACATTCGCCCATAGGAAGGTGACGAGCACGCCTTCCTATTTGCTGCCGAGGGTGGAGCCTATGGTGAAGGCCCCTCCCGTGCCATCCTCCCTGGCGGACACCTTCTTGGTCTACGGTGGCTCGGCTCTGGGTCTCTTGCTCTTGCCGGAAGAGCTCTCTGGCACGTCCTCGACTGTAGCACAACACTCTGAAGAGGTGCGCTTGCCAGAGTGGGTGTGAGAGGTCTTGCCGGGCTTCTTCTTCCCTCCCGGGGCTTCAGCAGCCGGAGCAGGCGCCTTGGTGGCAGCTGCTGCAACTGCTTCCCGGTAGAGTTGGTCGGCGCAAATCAGCGTGTCCTTCTTGTCGGAGGGGACGGAGATGATGGTCAACGGCCCGGGCATCTTTAGCATGTTGTAGGCGTAGCGTGACGCCGCCATGAACTTGGCTAGCGCCGGGCAGCCGAGGATCCCGTTGTAGGGCAAGGGGATCTCGACCATGTCGAAGACGATCCTCTCCGTCCTGTAGTTCAACTCTCCTCCAAATGTCACGGGTAGTGTGACCTTTCCCTTCGGCTGGCTCCTCCCCGGATTGACCCGTTGAAACGTGACTGTTTCCTCGAGGTCTCCATCAGGGATTTGCAACCTTTTGATCACGACAGGCGAGATCAGGTTCAGGTCGGCCCCGCCATCAACCAACATCTTGTTCACCCTGAGGTTGTGTATCGGTGGTGAGACCAACAATGGCAAACACCCGACCATGGTAGTGCGGTCAGGGTGGTCCTCGGCGTCAAAGATGAGGGCATCTTGGACCACTTCAACAGCTTTGGCGTCGAACGCGGCTCGCTGCTGTAATCTCACGCGCCTACTGCTTGAGCTGGCGGTGAGAGGTTTGCAGCGAGGCGCCTCCATCGACGCACATGGCCTATGTAGCCTTCTGGAACCCTTGCTCACCAGACTCGTCGTCCTCGTCGTGATCACCGTCTTCTTGTTTCTTGTCGCGGCCCCGGGCGGGCCTCTCTTGCTGGTTGTCCTTGCCGGGGCGGCTTCCTTGGCCGCCACGCTTCTTGCCGGATCGCTCAGCACCGTCCTGGTCCTTCTTCTTGTCCCGCCTCTCGTACTCAGCCTTTTGCTTCTCAGCAAGCAGCTCGACTTGTCGGCAGTTCTGGAGGTCGTGGCCCTTGGTGCAGTGGATCTTGCAGTATTGCTTGCTGGAGCTTCCTGGCTTGTCGGTAGCCGCCAAGGCCCGGCAGGCGGCGCACCCGGCAATCTCCTTGCCGGGGGCGCCTACCTTGACCTTCTTGCCGGCACCGGCGTCGTCAGATCCCTCAACGGCAAGCACGGCCTTGCCTTTACGTTTCCTGTTGCGACGCCGGCCCTTCTTCGTCGGGGTAGCGGCCTCTTCATCGGTAGAGTCGGTTTCCGCGCCGGCGTCTTCTCCGGGGTACTTCCTTCCCTCTTCAGGCCGCGCGCACCTATCGGCCAGAACGTAGAGCTCGGCCACATCCTTAACCTTGGTCATCGCCAGCTCCTCGCGCATCTTGCGATTGCGCATGTTCTGGTGGAACATGCTAATCAAAGCGGCGGGATGAACGTCGGGGATGTTGTACTGCACCCGGCTGAATCTCTGGATATGCTTGCGCAAGGTTTCCCCTTCTTTCTGGGGAATGATGTGCAGATCACTGGCCTGGCCATGAGCTTGGTGGCCTCCTGTGAAGGCGCCGACGAACTCATGGCACATATCCGACCAAGAAGAAATGGAATCCACCGGCAAGTGCATCAACCAAGACATCACATTGGGCTTGAGCGCCAGCGGGAAATAGTTGGCAAGCACCTTGTCGTCGCGAGCCCCAGTAGCCTGCATCGCTATGGTGTAGATGCTGAGGAACTCGGATGAATGGGTATTGCTAGTGTACTTCTTGCCGACGTCGGGCTTGAACGTGCGGTGGGACGGCCACTGGAACTGCCGCAGCTCACGGGTAAAGGCCGGGCAGCCCACCTCGTAAGGTAGGCCGCCGGAGCCCCGAAGTGCCGGTGGTCCATAGCGGGTCCCGCCCGCTTGTCCGACTAACGGCGCGTTTCGCGCCGGCGCTCGATGGTGGTTCGAGCGTCTACGTGAGCTCATTCCCGAAGGACTTGGCGCTGGTCGCGGAGGGTCCGCGGGTCGGACGACGCTATGGAGAAGTTATCACAAGCGTCATCACGACGGGCCGACGCCCGCGGCGGCTGGCGAGGAGGAGGAGAGTGCACCGTGGCCGCAACTCCCCCGGTCCTCCCAGCGCCAGCATGCGGTGGCCCGGTGGAGCGCCGACCCGAGGGTCCCGCCGGTCGCGGATCGTCTTTGTTGGCGACGGCGACGAGGCTCCGGATGGTGGCCCTCCACTCTTCAAGCTTCTCCGCAGCAGGAGGAAAGTCGAGGAGCAGCTGCGCGCGCGCCAAAGCTTCTGCTGGCGTGGGCGGTGGCGACAGCTACGTGGATTGCGGCGCGCTTCGACTTCTAACTACGTTAGAAGGAGCTCCGTTACGACCCAGCGGCCGCGTGCCATTTTCACCAGCGCTTCGGCGGGCGTGCTGAACCCCTTCATCCTGCAGATGGCGCACGGGGCTCTTCCCACGGCGGTGCTCAGGGTCACCAACGTAGTGACGCTGCTCGGCGCGCACACCATGGGAAGAGTGCACAGTGGTCACCGGTGTGGGCTTCCTGGAGGTTGCTGCGCCGCCCGGAGGTGGCACAACGACACCCCTGGAGGGCCTCACGCCGCCTGCGGGGGGCCCAGCTCCGTCTTTGGATCCGGCGATGTGTGGTCGGTCGTCTGGTGCGCGAACGACACCGCTCGCCAGGCTCTGACTACTAGGGCAATGCTGGTGCTCGCGAACCGCGGCCCGGGTCCTGTTTGCGACCGGTCCACTGCTCGCCCGCACCGGCACGGGCCGTTCGGCTCCCAACGAGCCGACCGCCGTGGCCGTCTTCTTCTTAGGAGCCATGGCGACGAAGAACTACTAGGCGGATTACTAGACCAGATTCTCACAACTACGCACGCCCCTGCCTGGCGCGCCAAAGATGTCGGTGTGGAACGACACCTGTGGGATCACAAAAATCCCTACTACGGTTCCGGGCGGCGGGGTTGTGAGAAGAGCAGGTTAGTAGCCAAGACAAGGATCGTTACCTGAGGTTCGGACGCAAGATCGTAAAACCCTAGTCCTACTTTGGTGGGTGTATTTCAGAGAGTTCTTGAGCTCTCGAACTAGCTGTGGTCAGTGCGTGGTTTGTAAGAGCCGAATCCTTCTCCAGTATGCCATGGGCCTCCTTTTATAGTCGAAAGGGGCTGCCACAGTGGCACACAGGAGGTGGAAAGGCGTACAGTGCCCTGAGCTTATCGCTTGTATTACAAGACAAGACGCATTTAATGCGTAGCTTAGGTGTCCCCTTGCTTTATTGGGGACGGGGGCATGGCCCGTCCCGTCCGTCGCCGCTCCTCCTTGCTTTGACATGCGCCCTGGCCAGTGAGGCGTGTGGTGCCATGTAGGTAGGCAGGCAGCTGAGGTGGCGCAGTGGTGGAGCCTTCACGAAGATCTGCATGCCGCCACGCAGGCGCTCGATGAGTTGGCCTGGGAGCTGCATGTTGCTACACAGTGCCCCCCACTGGTTGGGGTGGCAGTGCATGTGAGCGGAGGTGGAAGCTTGGTTGGCGTGGGCTGACGGTGGCCCCGCTGGCGTCCTTGGTGAGGGCCTTGCGGGTGGCCCGGCAAGGGTCTTGCCGTATGCTATTGTCGTCCCGGCAAGGGCCTTGCCGGGGTCTGTGGCCTTCCTCGGCAAGGATCTTGCCAAGGATCGTCATCTTCTAATCCTCATCTGATCTTGAATATGTCTTCACAAAGATCTGCATGCCAACACAGAGGTGCCTTCCCGAGCCCTGGCCCCATGTGGATGATGGCGTCGGGGACCGTGGGCTCAAGGGTGGCTCGCTCTGTTGGCGTGGGGCGAGCTACCCCAACAAGGGTCTTGCCGGGCTGCTGAGGCTGCCCCGGCAAGGGTCTTGCCGAGGGAGCCTGCTTCGTCCCTCTGCTCCTTGTGGTCTCGGCCTTGGCGTTGCTCTGATTATCTTGAGCTTCGGTCTTACCTTGGCTTACCTCCCCTTCTCTGCTTGGTGTGACCGTGGGCGCGGCTCCGACTGCCCGTGCATAGGTAAAGGGGTACAAAAGCGTGCCCCTCTTTTTGTACACCGACACTCACGGTTTGAATAAATAATCCGTTTGGGATATTGGTTCCCAATTATTAAAAATCTCCCATCTATAATTAGATAAAGATCACATCAAAACTGGTCTCAAATTTGACAAAAAAAGTACAATGCCACTTTGTATTGGTGTCTATATGACAAGACGATAAGTTTCATGAACTTCAAATAAGTTTTGGATGTACTAGAATTTAAAAATCAGGATTCACAATGTTTGAAATTTGTTGCACGGGGAGTAAACATGCACCCAGTGAGACACATGTGTTTTTGCAATCCATTTAGGTGCACTGTCACGTGTGCATGTAGCTCAATTTTGGTTTTTGCACACATTATACCCGTAGAAATCAATCAATCAATGTACTAAAACGTTTTAATGATCTCTGTGATTTTTTTGAAATTAAAATGTCCCTCCTTTGGTAACATGTAAGTTCACCGCGGGATAATTAATTTAATATACATCTTAGTTGCGGTGGATTCGCGGTGTGTGTAGCTGGTCTGGGGGTGGTGGGTGGCTCGCAGTACACTACAAGTTGTGAGCCACTGTGTTGGTTAGCCATTTTGTTAGGCAGGCCGGTGCCACATCAGAGTCGTGAATCGTTATTCAAAACATTACACAACCCTTTCATACATAAATGTTTTGGCCACATGCAGTCGATGGTTGTCCTACACGACACTCGATACTCGCGTGTGACGCTTTCTGTGGGCCTGCGATGTCCTCGTCCATCACTTTGACGAATAGCCGGCAGTGAGGTTAATTTGACCAGCAAGGTAGAATCTTTTTTGTTTGTGTTATGGTGGTATATAGTACGCGTCGAAGAGGTGGGAGGGGACTAGCATATATACTATACCTACGCGTCTGTGAACAAGTACACCTCACTCAATGTCGGGACTTTTCGTTACCGAGGCACGTGCCAAATCAGAATTGTGAAATTGGTTATTCAAACATCACACAACACCTTTTTGGGCCACATGCATATCCTAGCTAGGACACTCACGTGTGACGCTTCCATCTGTGGGCCCACGAGGCCATCGTCGATGCATGCATGCATCACTTTGACCTACATCAGGAGAGGTTAATTAATTTCACCATCGATGAGGATTCTTTTGGGTTGTACATATATTACGGCAGGAGCATATAGTATGCGGTGAAGAGGGGGGAAGGGGACCATCATATGTAGTACGCTTGATATGAACCTCACTCTGTGTGGGTGCATGGTTTATGGTTTTTGAGGCATGTGGCACATCAAAGTTGTGCATTTTGGGTATTCAACATATATATGTTTGGCCCACATGCAAAGCGGTGGTGGTTGTCCTCTCGCGCCCACTTAAGCGGTTATCAGCGATATCGATGCTTTCCATCTGTGGGCCCGTTTGGTCCATCACTACTTTTTGCCTAACAACAAGATATGTTAATTTGACTTAGGATGGGATTATTATTTTTGCTCTAGGATGACATGCATGATACAGTTTGAGCACACACACATGCATGTGTACGCATGAATCCCTCCCATCGAGTCGAAGTGGCTAGTACAACGACACATCATGAACTAATCTCGCTCTGTGTGGGGAGCTAGTGTATGATATTTTACACACGCGCCACATCAATGTTGTGTATTCAAACATGCATGCACGCATCACCTCCATACATATGCATGTAGTGGTTGCCTTCAAACGATACACTCCCTCGCATGGTCATCGGCAAGCCTATATATTCATGGGCCCGCGTGGACATCCATGATCACCTTGACCAACAACAAGATAGGTTACCATGGCAGATTCTTCATTTGGTTCGTGTTATCGTAGTATAGGTCATGGTGAGATTCAGACGTAATTAAGTTTGAGCACATATACTATGCACGCATGCATGAATCCCCATCGTTGGCTTGAAGTGTGGTGTAACATACACATGTATCGTCAACCTACCCCTCACTCAGTGTGGGGATTTCTAGTTTGAAATCACGGTGCCACATCAAAGTTGTTCCATTGTTACTCAAAAACACACCTCTCCATACATATGTTTGGGCCACATGCATGCAGTGGATGTCTTCGGGGACTAGTTACTCGCGTGATTATTGGCGAGCTAGGCCATCTCCGGGGTCGCATGGACGGCCATCACTTTGACCAACAACAAGAGAGAGAGGTTTTACGACCAAGGTGGATTATTCTTGGTCCGTTTTACGATCCATCTTGGTGAGATATATGCCCCTCTGGCCCGCTTGTTGAAAGTGTGTGTGTGTGTGGGGGGGTTGATACTCAGCACTTTTCTAGGTGAACCTCGGTTGGGGGCACATTCATAGCTTAGGATTCCCTCTGTGGTGACACGAGGGGGTGGGGGCTGCTAGCTACTTCACACTTTGCTAGGTGAACCTCGGTTGGGGGAGGGGCATGCATTCATAGCTTAGGAATCCCTTCGTGCCGACACGAGGGGGGTTCTAGCTACTTCACACTTTACTAGGTGAACCTCGGTTGGGGGGCATGCATTCATAGCTTAGGATTCCCTTGATGCCGACACAAGGGAGGGTGGCTGCTAGCTACTTCAGCACTTTGCTAGGGTGAACCTCGGTTGGGGGGGCACATGCATTCATATTTTAGGATTCCCTTCGTGCCGACACGAGGGAGAGGGGCTGCTAGCTACTTCGCACTTTGGTAGGTGAACCTCGGTTGGGGGGGCATGCATTCATAGCAGAATCCCTTCGTGCCGACCACGAGGAGGGGGCTGCTAGCTACTTCAGCACTTTGCTAGGTGAACCTCGATTGCCGGGGGGCTTGCATTCATAGCTTAGGATTCCCTTTGTGCTAACACGAGGGAGGGGCTGCTAGCTACTTAGCACTTTGCTAGGGTGAACCTCGGTTGGGGGGCATGCATTCATAGCTTAGGATTCCCGTGCCGACCACGAGGGAGGGGCTGCTAGCTACTTCGCACTTTGCTAGGGTGAACCTCGGTTGGGGGGGCATGCATTCATACTTAGGATTCCCTTCGTGCTGACATGAGGGAGGGGTCTGCTAGCTACTTCGCACTTTGGTAGGTGAATGAACCTCGGTTGGGGGAGGGGGGCATGCATTCATAGCTTAGGATTCCCTTCGTGCCGACACGAGGGAGGAGGGGGGCTGCTAGCTACTTCGCACTTTGCTAGGTGAACCTCGGTTGGGGGGAGGGGGCATGCATTCATAGCTTAGGATTCCCTTCGTGCCGACACGAGGGGGGTAGGGCAAGCAATACCGTGCACTTTGCAAGAGAGGTGCCACATCTAAGTTGCATTTGGTATTTGAAAATCAAACCACCCTTTTGATACATAAATTTGGTCCACATGCAAGTGTGTTCTTGTTCTGACCCTCTCCCGCGTCATTTTTTGCCAAATTTATGAACATTAGACAAGTCGGATGACGCAATAGACATGGTTCACTCAAACTAACTGTGTGCCACGCCGGTGCACCTGTCACGCACACATCCGCACAGTACATTGGGCTCCACGAGGCTCCCCCTCTTAAAAATATATGCCCGCCTCGAGGGTTTTTTTGTTTCATAACACACGGTTGTTATCTCCAGACCATACGCGATGTTTCTTGTTCCCAATCCCGCCTACATCCCTAGAAAATATCTGCCCGCCTCGAGGGTTTTTCTGTTTCATAACGCACGGTTGTTATCTCCGGACCGTGTGCGATGCACTATCATCAAAATTTTCAGTAGCCCGGCATTTCACTCCCGCGTTTGACTCCCGCTGTCACATCCTAGCTAGTCCATGCATTAGAGTGTTGCATCATGTCTATTTTTTCATCAGAAACTTGAATTGGGGAAGACAGAACCCCCAGCACCCCTCTAAACTCAACTAGGGTTTACTAAAAATAATTTCAATGAACCTGAAATGCCCTTCTAAAAATTTCACCCTCTTTGTCTTGGGTTAGTACCTATGACAAAATTGGTGCACGTTTTTCTAGGTCAACAGAAGGCCATTGGATTAAATCATATGTACCTTGAGTTTGGGCATTTAAATTATATAAAATATTTCAAATGCTCAAATAACTCCAAACAAAAATGTTCCATGCTGGATATATTCCAACTAGGGATCATGTGTAGTTCGGTGAATTTTGGAAGTGCCTAGCTATTTTTAATAAGTCCACAAAGTTACAGAAAAAAAAACTGAAACGAAAATTCTTACATCGCCACCCAACGGCCCACTGCTGCTTGGCCCAGCCCAGCCCGGCATGGTAGCTGCTTGGCAGCGAGCGAGCAGGTAAGTGCTTCGATGGCGAGCACAACATGGTGCCACGCAGCTGCCGCCGCCTCGCCGCTTCCCTCGCCGAGTTGTCGATCTGGGACGCCTCTCTCCACCCCGAGCTCGCAGACACCTTTCCTCCTCCCGGCTCCTCTCCCTCGCTCGCCGCACCATGGCCGATGCCGTCGCGCCGCGCCACCGTGAAACCCGTGCTCTCGGCGACCTTGCGGCGCGCCGCCGTGTCGGCGCCGCCACCCTCCTCACCTTCGAGCAAGCCGAGCCCGGCGCTCGCTTGCCTCGAGCCGCTGCACCGACCTCGCCACCGCCACCGCCGGAGATCCCCTTCGCCGTCGCCGCCGCACTAGCTCGTCCCCGACCGCGTCGAGTACACCAACGTGACGGCCGTGAGCTCAGCAACCCTCCCATCCTCTCCGTTTGCTCTCTCGTGCACCGTAGCGACCCCACGGAGCTTCACCACACGCACCACCGCCGAGCTCGTCGCCGACGTGCCTCCGGCCATCCACCGTCCACACCACGGTGTCTAACATGCTCACCGCGTCGCGTAGAGCCTAACGCCCCACTCCACGCGCCTGCGCCGTGCCCGTATAGCCGGGACCATCTTCACCCGACTCCGGCGACCGCCTAGCTCATCGCCGACGACGTTTCCGGCCACCCCGACCTCAACCACCACCACCAAACGCCGCGGCTTGTTCCCGGCTACACGCAGATGGCCTCCGCCGTCCATTTGGACGCCGGAACGTGCCAACGCACTCTCGCCGCCGCGTCTGGCCTCACCGGCAGGCTTTGACCATTGAAGTTGACCGGGTGGGCCCAAGTTGACTCCCCTGAGTCTATGGCAAGTGGGCCCCCTGCTAATTAACTTAGTTAGTTTAAACTGATTCTAATTAGTTAAATTAAGTGCTGACATGCGGGACCCACCGGTCAGTTTGACCTGGACATCCCCGTTGACCTCTCGGCGTCACCTGGACTTAATCTTTGTCGCGATAATTGAATTATTGGAATTTTTACGATATAGGAAATTCGAAAATAGTTCAAACTTCAAAATTCATAGAAATTAATGTGTAACTCCAAATGCAAAGATTTATATACTGAAAAATGATCAGAAAAATCCATTCTATCCATTGGTAAAGGTTTCATGCATGATAGAACAAGTTAACCTTGCTGTTTAAGCAGATTAAGATAATGCACCTTTATGGCTATGTTAAATGAGCTAACATTTGAATCTTTGATTCAAATGAGTTCATCCTTTACATTCTAGCTTGCATTAGGCCAACACACATTCATATTGCCATGTCATAGCATGCATCATATTGTTGCATATTGTCATGTGTTGTT
Organism: Aegilops longissima; assembly: GCA_021605205.1. Classification (NCBI taxonomy): domain Eukaryota; kingdom Viridiplantae; phylum Streptophyta; class Magnoliopsida; order Poales; family Poaceae; genus Aegilops; species Aegilops longissima. The sequence goes on along the minus strand of CM038676.1, from coordinate 222,525,374 downwards.
TATGTTGGTGTGTCTTTCGTGATAGGTTACGCCTCGAGGATAACCCGAATATCCGTCGAAGGCGTATCCTACTACCACTACATCGGACAAGCAACCCATTGATCATTCCGATACAAACCCATGTTCTCGCTTTTGCTCTTGTTTACTGCATTAAGACAACACGATTCAAACTGTTGTGTGCTGCGGTAGCTGAACCCACTTCCTTTGCATGACATGTCATTGCCACAGTAACTAGATGAAACCCACTAGTATGTGTAGGAGTTGACTGAGCCATGTTTGTGATTCCTACCATGCTATGCTTGCTATGCTTAGAGTTGTGTCAGGTCTGGCTCATCGGGATGATGAACTGGAGTGAAAGGTTGTGTCGGGTTCGAGAGTGAAAGTGTTGAACACGTTTTGGTAAAGGTGTCGATGAGAGGCCATGTAGGAGTACATGGTGGGTTGTTTCATTGAAGCCGTCCCTAAGAACTGAGATCTGTGTGTGTGATTTAAGACTTAGCTACTACCACGCATTGGGATCCTTAATTGACCCTCTCGACTTATTAACCACTCTTGTCCTCAGTCCGGGAGTTGCAAGTAGTTTCTGGTGTTTGTAGCATGCTGGGGGCCGACACCCTTGCTGGGCTTCCGCTTGAAGGTTACCGAGTACATGTCGTGTAGCGGCGATAAGTGGTGAGAGCGTGTGTGAAGAAGTACACCCCTGCAGCGGTATAAAACTATTGAATAGCGCGTCCATGATAAAGGACTACTTGGTCACCTATACAGTTCATAGACAAGTAAATGGATACTACTAAAAGCCTCAAGATAAGTGTGAGTACATGGATGGCCCTCTCGTGGGTTGACGAGAGAGGATCCACGGTGAAGTATTGTGATGGTGATTAGTGGACTCGTGTGCGAAAAATGCTTTTCAAGTGGTGTCACGTAGGATAGCTTAGCCAAGAGTCAAAAGCGGCTTGCCGCAATAACTCCACTACCTTATTGAGAATGTGCATGTATAATAGGATTACATTGTAAGACTTCTTTGAGTACCTCCGTACTCATGTTTGCTTAATTAATGTTTTTAGACGACAACACCCCCCTCCGATGGGTTTTATGTAGACCTTGGCGTCGGCGGTGAACTAGCCACCCGGTGGTGATCCAAGGCTTGTGAAGGGCCATTGTAGATAGAAGGGCTTCATCAAGCTTTCTTTCTTTCTAGAGTATGTACTCAGACTAGTTTGCTTCCGCATGTGCTTGTATGTTTGTATGATTTGAGTGCTGGGTCATGTGACCCCTATCTGTATGGATATGTTATGTATGGCTCCTCGGAGCCTCTTAAATAAAGTACTTTGAGTTGTAGAGTTTTGTTGTAATGCCATGTTGTATGTACTCATATCGGGCATATTGTGTGTATGATTGAAATGCTTGGTATGAGTGGGATCCGACAATCTAGTTGTTTACCCTTGGCAGCCTCTCATATGGGGAAATGTAGTCTCGTGCTTCTGGCGATAGTAGTCCGCTACAGCCGGTTCACGGAGTCCTGCTAGCCCAGACTACTGCTTTGGACACTTGGTGGCGGCATGTGTTTCACGCCGTTCCTATATCGTCCCTTCGGGAAATGTCACGGTGATATTGAGTCTGCCTAGCCTGCTACAGCCGGGATACCGGAGTCCTGTTAGCCAGTGCTACAGCCCAAATTCATCGTTGATGATCGACATGCTCGATGTGATTCATGTATGCTGTCCCCATGGGTTAAGCGCCGCTTTGGGTCACGACTAGCCATGTCGGCCGGGTTCTCTGTCATGTGGATGCTAGCGACACTATCATATCGTGAGCCAAAAGGCGCAAACGGTCCCGGGCCATGGTAAGGCGACACCCGTGGGAATACCGTGCGTGAGGCCGCAAAGTGATATGGGGTGTTACCGGCTAGGTCAATGTGACTCGGAATCGGGGTCCTGACAGTGTTGGCATCAGAGCCGGACTGCCTGTAGGTTCGCTAAGCCAAACTGGTCGATGTTGAGTCTAGAAATGATTTAGTTATATGTAGGGGAATTGATTGTGGGAGGGACGTAAGGCTCTTTTTACTCCTTTACCTTATGCCCTCTGATCGGAGTCATCCTCTTCTCATTCTACGTGGGTATAGGACTAGGCTCTCTTCTCTCTATCAGGTTCACGTGTTACTAATCCGTAGTAACTTATAGGAATGTTGGTTACCAGTCTCAGTACAGTTTCTACCACTTTAGTATGCTATCAGTTGAACCAGAACCTTGATATGATGTTGTTGAGTGGTTTTGCAAACCGTTGTGAATATCTCAAATCTTTCTCTGAGCATTTACAGTCGTTATGCTGTCCAATTTCTCCTAGAAAATTCTAATGCCTTTGCATTATTTTGTGCTTTCGAGATGGCCACCGTCCCCGAGAACCAAGTGGTTAAATCGACCCGTTGCATTGATGTATGTGGTCACACAGCCATGCTGGTTCGATTGATGGTCGAGACAGGTTACCGATGGTATCCCGAATATACCGTCGAGGAGCAGTTTAGAGACTTTAATCAAAGCCAATATCTGTGCACGGTCAGGATATATCCATCTTATCCCGGAGCTACTGAACCGCTCCACTGTTCTTATGGACTTGGGATTACTATTGGGATGTCCGTGCAGGATGCAGCCTACTCGATGATGACTATTATTCGAGCCAGAACTGCTCTGCTGTGCAACACCGATTTCCGCTACATGCCAGCATCCCTCCCTGGGGCGCACGGGTACCTCCATGCTATGTACAGTGACGCATCCCATGAGGATTCACTTCTCCGCACCACTACTGAGATGCTGGAAGACAAGGACCGAGAAAATCGGGCCTTACGTATGGAGCTCTTTAACGCTTGTTCTGATCACTGGGCCACTTTAACACGGTTTGCCCCTGCCGTGCAAGCTGGATACATGGACATGAGGGACTTGTACCCTGTACGGGCTAGTCTGCCAGATTTCACGGAGTGGCGTGAGGTAGGAGGCATCACTCCTCCTCGTGGACCTCGTCTGCCGCCGTTTGTAGGACCAAGGCCACATCCGAGTCCCTATGGTCCGCAAGCTCCACAGGACCGTCTGTTCCCAGATGATCATGTTCCGCTTCCAGGCTTGGGTGGTGACTTTTATGAGGATTACTACAGAGCTGTCTGAGCTAGTAGTAGTTTCGCTAGTGTTGTAATAGTTGTATTTCCACTGTCCTGCGTGACCTGAGGAATATGACCTAGTGTGTATCAATTCCGTAGGTGTAGAAAAATAATGTATAGGAGCTTGGAATGCCTTCGATGAGATGTAACGTCTTTCATCATAGTTGTACCTTAGCCTGGGCTTGTACTAAACTATGTATGGTGTGTATGACCATTGGTATATATATGGCAGTTTCGATATTACCATGTCATACGGATGAACATCTCTGCATTCGTTGTTATCCATTACATCCCGCACTTCCTTGCCCAGATTTTGCCATCCTGGTCTAAACCGTTGTTTTGTTTTCCTAGGATGGTCAACACCCGCAACAACCCTGCTGCCCCGGAGCAGGGTGAAGCCAGTGCAGCCAGGAATGAAAATCTGCCTCAACCGCCTTCTCGGCGAAGTTATCTTTGGAGGCGTAAGCGAAACAAGCGTGAGACCAATCGCTTGTCGGGGCGGATTGAGCGAATGCCGCACGCCAGCCAAGGAATGATCTGGTGTCACTCAATGACTTTGTCAAGCTGTATCCACCGAAGTTCAAACATTCCGTTGAGCCTCTCGATGCGGATGAATGGCTTCAGACATCACCCACAAGCTACGTTACGCCAGCGTGGCTGAAGCCGATAAGGTTACTTTTGCTGCCTACCACCTCGAAGGCCCTGCTAGCCTTTGGTGGGAGAATTTCGAGCTATCGCCCGGTTGGCCAAATCACTACCTAGGCTGAGTTCGGTCGGCTTTCGTGAGCATCACATCCGGAAGGTCTCATGGATCGTAGAGGAAGAGTTCGCAACTTCACCCGGGGTAGGTATTTGTGGATGCATACTGATCGTGAGTTTGGAAATCTAGCACATTATGCTCTGAAGAAGTATCCACCGATGCCAAGAAGCGGGCAAGGTTCCGCAAGGGACTTAGCCCGAAGCTTCGCCGTGATCTTCGCTCGCTGCGAGTGCACCTCCTTCGAAGTTAGTCAACAAGGCTATCGGTCTTTGGCTGGATAGTCGACTTTGAAGCCTCACATAAGCACTCCGTGACTTTGGTTCTTCATCCGGCTCTGGATCTCGGAAGCGCGGTTGTGGATTCAAGCACCGCTCTGCCACCCAGATTCACCCCGAGGCCATCCTTTGAGGCGCCTCGTCCCAATAACAAGTATGCACCGCCCAAGGCCTATGGTGGCCCGCTGCTAATGCTGCTCCACGCCCCAATGTGATAACCTTGTTTCAAGTGTGGAGAGACGGGTCACTACATCCGTGAGTGTCCCAGAACAACCCAAGTCGGATCGGAAAGTCATTGGCCGTGGTAAGCCGCCGGGAAAGGTGCTCACGCCAAACCAGCCGCCCTTGCTCGTGGCCACGTCAACTACGTTTCAGGTGAGGAAACCCATGAGGATCCCAACGTCGTTCTCGATCGCTCCTTGTTAATTGCCATCCGCAGCTGTTTTTTGATCTTGGAGCATCTCATTCATTTATTTAAGAGAGCTATGCTCGATTGCACAACACCACATTACGTGACATGCACACCTCCATGGAAATTCAGACTCGGTTCTAGATGGCAAACCTCTAGAATAAGTCATGGGAATGAAATCCTTGTCGACAGATTAGTCTTCCTTGCATCTCTAATAGCTCTCAAGTCCTCGGACATAAACATCATCTTGGGTATGGACTGGATGTCAGCCCATTATGCTAAGATTGATTGCTCTACTAGAACTGTTCAACTCACCCATCCTTCGGTTAAGACAGTTAATGTTTCGACCCTAGTGTCTAAGCGTCAGCTCTACTCCTTAAATGCCAACCCCCTTCCAGACCTCGAAGATATTCCGGTAGTCCGTGATTTTCCGGATGTCTTTCCAGAAGAACTGCCAGGTGTTCCACCTGACAAGGATGTCGAGTTCGTGATAGATCTTGTTCCAGGAACCGTTCCAATCTCTAGAAGACCTTATAAGATGGCACCCCTAGAACTAGCCGAGCTTAAGAAACAACTCTATGAGTCCTTGCAAAAGGGTTTCATCCGTCCTAGTTCATCTCAATGGGCTTGCCCCGTCCTCTTCGTCAAGAAGAAGGATGGAACGGATCGGATGGTTGTAGATTACCGACCTGTCAACTTGGTCACTATCAAGAACAAGTATCCGCTCCCGGGATCAACGATCCGTATGATCAGCTCATTGGATCCTCGATCTTTTCAAGATGGATTTGAGGTTGGGCTACCATCAAATCAAAATCAAGAACGGGGACATTCCTAAAACGGCCTTTGTTACTCGTTATGGCCAATACGAGTATACCGTCATGTCCTTCGGGTTAACCAATGCTCCAGCCACTTTCTCTCGGTTAATGAACTCGATCTTCATGGAGTATTTGGATAAATTCGTCGTGGTTTACCTCGATGATATACTCATCTACTCCAAGAATAAGGAAGAACATGCCGAACATCTAAGGCTAGTATTGATGAAACTTCGAGAGCATCGCCTTTATGCCAAATTCTCTAAGTGTGAGTTCGGTTACCGTAAGTGACCTACCTAGGCCATGTAATCTCGGTAAGGGCATTGCTGTCAATCCCGAAGCGAAGTTCAAGCCGCCCTGATTTGGACTCCACCTGAATCGGTCAAGCAAGTTCGAAGTTTCCTTGGTTTAGCGAGCTATTGCCGCCGCTTCGTCGAGAATTTCTCCAAGGTTGCTAAGCCTCTAACCGAACTCCTCAAGAAAGATAAAAGTTCGAGTGGACCCCACAAAGGCGAGTTCAGCTTTCAGGGCGAAAAGACGCTCGACATCTCGCACCTGCATTTGTACCACCAGATTTTTCTAAGGACTTTATTATCTATTGAGACGCTTCGCGGCAAGGACTAGGTTGCATACTCAGGCAAGATCGTCATGTGATTGCCTACGCCTCCCGACAGTTGCGTCCACATGAGGATAACTATCCCACACACGATCTAGAGCTTGCGGCAGTGGTCCATGCACTCAAAACCTGGCGACATTACCTTATTGGTAATCGATGCGAAATTTACACTGATCACCAAAGTCTGAAATACATCTTCACCCAACCGGATTTGAATCTCAGGCAAAGACGTTGGGTCGAGTTGATTACAGATTACGACTTAGGAATATCTTACACCCTGTGCAAAGCCAATGTCATGGTGACGACTAAGTCGCAAATCTTATTGTAACAATCTGATGTTACAACAAAGTCAACCATTTCTCCACGAGGAATTTCGTAAGCTTAACCTTCACCTTGTTCCTCGAGGATTCCTTTCCACCCTGGTGGTGAAACCTACCCTTACGGATCAAATCATAACCGCCCAGCGGTATGATAGAGGAATATCTCGGATCAAGGAGAACATTGCTAGCGAAGCTGCTAAGTGTTTCTCCATAGATGAGCGAGGTGTTGTCTTCTTTGAGAACCGCTTGGTGGTTCCCAAGAAACAACAACTACGGCAACTAATCCTTAAGGAAGCTCATGAATCCCCTCTCACCATTCATCCGGGTAGTACTAAAATGTATCAAGACCTACGCCAGAGGTTTTGGTGGACTAGGATGAAGAGAGAAATCGCTCAATACATTGCTAATTGCGACGTCTGTCGTCGAGTTAAAGCAGAGCATCAACGGCCTGCTGGCACCCTTCAACCTTTGGAAATTCCTGATTGGAAATGGGATAAAATCGGTATGGATTTCATTACCGGGTTTCCCAGGACCAAGAGAGGGAATAATGCTATCTTCGTTGTTGTCGATCGTCTTTCCAAAGTAGCCCACTTCCTATCCGTTCGTGAGAGTATAACCGCTAGCCAGCTAGCTGATTTGTACATCTCCCGAATAGTGTCTCTTCATGGTGTTCCATTGGAGATTAACTCAGACCGTGGAAGTCTCTTCACCTCTCGATTTTGGGAAAGTTTCCAAAATGCTATGGGAACTCGTCTCTTCTTTAGCACCGCCTTCCATCCCCAATCAAGTGGTCAAGTAGAACGAGTCAATCAAATTCTGGAGGATATGCTTCGAGCTTCTGCCATCTCTTTCGGCATGAATTGGGAGAAATGCCTTCCATTCGCCGAGTTCGCTTATAACAATAGTTATCAAGCTAGCTTGGGCAAAGATCCTTTCGAAGTTCTTTATGGACGAAAATGTCGAACGCCTCTTAAGCGGTCGAAACCGGGAGAGACAACTCTTTGGCCCGGATATGATCCAGGAAGCAGAAGAGCAGGTTCACGTTATTCGTGAGAAATTGAAAACAGCCCAATCTCGTCAAAAGAGCCAATATGACCGCAAGCATAAGCCTATGGCTTATGAAGTTGGCGAGAAGGCTTATCTTCGGGTTACTCCTTTGAAGGGAACCCATCGATTCGGTATCAAAGGCAAGTTGGCTCCTCATTACATTGGACCCTTTCGCGTTCTTGCCAAACGAGGAGAAGTTGCCTACCAATTGGAACTACCTCTGCATCTTTCCAGAGTCCATGATGTCTTCCACATTTCTCAGCTCAGGCGTTGCTTCTCGGATCCTATCCGTGGAGTGGACCATGAAACGCTTGATCTCCAAGATAACCTCACCTATCGAGAATACCCCGTTCGTATCCTTGATCAAGCCGAGCGTACCACTCGACGTCAGAATATCAAGTTTCTCAAGGTTCAATGGTCAAACCATTCCGAGCAAGAAGCAACTTGGGAAAGGGAGGATCGTCTACGACTTGAGTATCCCACCTTCTTCGCGACGGATCCTAAATCTCGGGACGAGATTCTTCTGAGTGGGGGTGAGTTGTCACATCCTAGCTAGTCCATGCATTAGAGTGTTGCATCATGTCTATTTTTTCATCAGAAACTTGAATTGGGGAAGACAGAACCCCCAGCACCCCTCTGAACTCAACTAGGGTTTACTAAAAATAATTTCAATGAACCTGAAATGCCCTTCTAAAAAGTTCACCCTCTTTGTCTTGGGTTAGTACCTATGGCAAAATTGGTGCATGTTTTTCTAGGTCAACAGAAGGCCATTGGATTAAATCATATGTACCTTGAGTTTGGGCATTTAAATTATATAAAATATTTCAAATGCTCAAATAACTCCAAACAAAAATGTTCCATGCTGGATATATTCAAACTAGGGACCATGTGCAGTTTGGTGATTTTTCGAAGTGCCTAGCTATTTTTAATAAGTCCACAAAGTTACAGAAAAATAGAAAAAAGAAAACTGAAACGAAAATCCTTACCTGTCGCCACCCAACGGCCCACCTGCCGGCCCAGCCCAGCCCGCCGCCAATGAAGTTGTTTGGCTTGGCCAGTAGGTAGACAGTGCTCGGCGGCGAGCACAAACATGCGTGCCACGCAGCTGCCCGCCGCCTCGCCGCTTCCCTCGCCGAGTGTCGGCCGACGCTGGCGCCTCTCTCTCCACCCCGAGCTCGCAGACACCTTTCCTCCTCCCAGCTCCTCTCCTCGCTTCGCCCGCACCATGGCCGACGCCGTCGTGTCAGCGCCACCGTGAAACCCGTGCTCTCCGACGACCTTTGCGCGCGCCGCCGTGTCAGCGCCGCCACCCTCCTCACCTTCGAGCAAGCCGAGCCCCGAGCGCTCGCTTGCCTCGGAGCCGCTGCACCGACCTCGCCCGACACCGCCACCGTCGGAGATCCCCTTCGCCGTCACCGCCGCACCAGCTCGTCCCCGACCGCGTCGAGTACACCAACGTGACGGCCGTGAGCTCAGCAACCCTCCCATCCTCTCTGTTTGCTCTCTCGTGCACCGTAGCGACCCCACGGAGCTTCACCGCACGCACCACCGCCGAGCTCGTCACCGACGTGCCTCCGGCCATCCACCGTGCACACCACGGTGTCTAACATGCTCACCGCATCGTGTAGAGCCTAACGCCCCACTCCACGCGCCTCGCCGTGCCCCGTAGCCATGGGACCATCTTCACCCGACTCCGGCGACCGCCTAGCTCATCGCCGGCGACGTTTCCGGCCACCCCGACCTCAACCACCACCACCAAACGCCGCGGCTTGTTCCCGGCTACACGCAGATGGCCTCCGCCGTCCATTTGGACGCCGGAACGTGCCAACGCACTCTCGCCGCCGCGTCTGGCCTCGCCGGCGACTAAACGCCGGCAGGCTTTGACCATTGACGTTGACCGGGTGGGCCCAAGTTGACTCCCCTGAGTCTATGGCAAGTGGGCCCCCTGCTAATTAACTTAGTTAGTTTAAACTAATTCTAATTAGTTAAATTAAGTGCTGACATGCGGGACCCACTGGTCAGTTTGACCTGGACGTCCCCGTTGACCTCTGACGTCACCCTAACGCAATGCTGTCGCAGTAATTGAATTACTGGTATTTTTCTGATATAGGAAATTCCAGAAAATAGTTCAAACTTCAAAAATTCATAGAAACTAATCTGTAACTCCAAATGCAAAGATTTATCTATGAAAAATGATCATAAAAATCCATTCTATCCATTGGTAAAGGTTTCATGCATGATAGAACAAGTTAACCTTGCTGTTTAAGCAGATTAAGATAATGCACCTTTATCGCTATGTTAAATGAGCTAACATTTGAATCTTTGATTCAAATGAGTTCATCCCTTTCTGTTCTAGCTTGCATTAGGCCAACACACATTCATATTGCCATGTCATAGCATGCATCATATTATTGCATATTGTCATGTGTTGTTTATGTTCGTGTGTCTTTCGTGATAGGTTACGCCTCCGAGGATAACCCGAATATCCGCTCGAAGGCGGTATCCTACTACCACTACATCGTGCAAGCAACCCATTGATCATTCCGATACAAACCCATGTTCTCGCTTCGCTCTTGTTTACTACATTAAGACAACGCGATTCAAACTGTTGTGTGATGCGGTAGCTGAACCCACTTCCTTTGCATGACTGTCATTGCCACGTAACTAGATGAAACCCACTAGTATGTGTAGGAGTTGATTGAGCCATGTTTGTGATTCCTACCTTGCTATGCTTGCTATGCTTAGAGTTGTGTCAGTCCGGCTCATCGGGATGATGAACTGGAGTGAAAGGTTGTGTCGGGTTCGAGAGTGAAAGTGTTGAACACGTTTTGGTAAAGGTATCGATGAGAGGCCATGTAGGAGTACATGGTGGGTTGTTTCATTGAAGCCGTCCCTAAGAACTGAGATACGTGTGTGTGATTTAAGACTTAGCTACTACCACGCATTGGGATCCTTAATTGACCCTCTCGACTTATTAACCACTCTTGTCCTCGGTCAGGGAGTTGCAAGTAGTTTCGTGTTTGTAGCATGTTGGGGGCTGACGCAGCGCTGACCTTAGGGGTGGGCTGTGTTGCGGTAGGCACGTGGCCAGTGTACCGATTCGCCTGTTTGGTGTCTCGGGAACCCTGCACACATCGTTCGGGGCCGTTAGTGGAAACCTCGGCGGACTCCTGCGGATGGAACCCGAATAGGCGATAAACTGGACTAGCGACTCGTGTGTTTAGTCGGTCGTGGCCGACACCCTCGCTGGGCTTCCGCTTGAAGGTTGCCGAGTACATGTCGTGTAGCGCGATAAGTGGTGAGAGTGTGTGAAGAAGTACACCCCTGCAGGGTATAAAACTATTGAATAGCGCGTCATGTAAAGGACTACTTGGTCACCTATACAGTTCATAGACAAGTAAATGGATACTACTAAAAGCCTCAAGATAGTGTGAGTATCATGGATGGCCCTCTCGTGGGTTGACGAGAGGATCCACGGTGGAGTATTGTGATGGTGATTAGTGGACTCGTGTGCGACAAATGCTTTTTCAAGTGGTGTCACGTAGGATAGCTTAGCCAAGAGTCAAAGCTGGCTTGCTGCAATAACTCCACTACCTTCTTGAGAATGTGCATGTATAATAGGATTACATTGTAAGACTTCTTTGAGTACCTCCGCACTCATGTTTGCTTAATTAATGTTTTCAGACAACAACACCGCCCCCTCCGATGGGTTTTATGTAGACCTTGACGTCAACGAGTGAACTAGCCACCCTGGTGGTGATCCAAGGCTTGTGAAGGGCCATTGTAGATAGAAGGGCTTCATCAAGCTTTCTTTCTTTCTAGAGTATGTACTCAGACTAGTTTGCTTCCGCATGTGCTTGTATGTTTGTATGATTTGAGTGCTAGGTCATGTGACCCCTATCTGTATGGATATGTTATGTATGGCTCCTCGGAGCCTCTTAAATAAAGTACTTTGAGTTGTAGAGTTTTGTTGTGATGCCATGTTGTATGTACTCATATCGGGCATATTGTGTGTATGATTGAAATGCTTGGTATGAGTGGGATCCGACAATCTAGTTGTTTACCCTTGGCAGCCTCTCATATGGGGAAATGTAGTCTCGTGCTTCTGAGCGATAGTAGTCCGCTTCTGACCGGTTCACCGGAGTCCTGCTAGCCCAACACTCTGCTTTGGACACTTGATGGCGGCATGTGTTTCACTTCCTATGTCTGTCCCTTCGGGAAATGTCACGCGTGATATTGAGTCTGCCTAGCCTGCTATAGCCCGGATCTTGGAGTCCTGTTAGCCCGATGCTACAGCCCGAATTCATACGTTGATGACCGACATGCTCGATGTGATTCATGTATGCCTGTCCCCAAGGGTTAGTGCCGCTTTGGGGTCACGACTAGCCATGTCGGCCCGGGTTCTCTGTCATGTGGATGCTAGCGACACTATCATATACGTGAGCCAAAAGGCGCAAACGATCCCGGGCCATGGTAAGGCGACACCCGTGGGAATACCGTGAGTGAGGCTGCAAAGTGATATGAGGTGTTACCGGCTAGGTCAATGTGACTCGGAATCGGGGTCCTGACACCCGCGTAGTAAAAATTTTAGTACCTGCGTCATTTCCTCAAACACCCCCCTCCACACACACACACACACACACACACACACACACACACCAAAACCTCCTCGGGCATGCGCACACGCACGCACACACACAAACACACACACACACTCTCCCTCGCTCGAAACCCTAGCAAGGTCCCCGCCGTCGCCGCAAGGCCTCCATTGTCAACATCTGCCGGTTTGCCCGTGCAGATTACCCACCGATCTACATACCCAGGCCGCCCTGAGTTTCTTAGATGACGCCTGCCCCCCTTTCCCGCAGATCCCCATCCCCATCCCCCACTCCAGAGCGTCGCCGCCTAAGCCCGGCTACGCTTCCTGTCGAGCTCGAGGAGTGACTGGCCCAAAAAAGGCGTATAGCGGTCTCTTCGCCCGACGTTGCCGAGGAAGCTGACGACCATTACTGGCGGCGGGCACTCAAGCAGCGAGCTAGAGTATGTGGGCACGTCTCGTCCGCCAGCTGTGACATTGAGGTCATCGACAGCGACGGCCTGAGGCGGGCTGTGTCACAGGTTAAGTGGCCCACCCCCAACCCCTTGGGTTCAACAGCCGTCGATCTCATCCATGGCCCAGCCGCTGATCTCCTCTGGCTCGCTGTCAACAATTTGCCATTCTACATCGCCATCGAGCCCCTTTTGTCATTTCTGAAGGACACGTTCTGCGACGTTGGCTTGGGATCCACAGCTTCCAAGTCAGACCTCATCGACGGCGACCACGAGGAGGGCACCCTCTCCGGCTCTTCCAAGGGGAAAGAGCCCATCTGATCTTCCAAGGGGAAAGCGCACGTCTGCGACATCAGGGAGGGCACCCTATAGCCGTGCTCTTCCAAGCGGAAGGAGCCCATCTGCGACAACATGGAGCCCATCCAGGGTCCGTGCTCTTCCCACGGGAACGAGCCCATCTGTGAAAAGTGAGGAAACCTATGATTTGTTTTGTCGAGTCCCTTTTGCAGTGTAGTGAAAATATGTCCAGTTTTAATTGCTATATCTGGTTGTTTGCAGTATGCCTTGTTTTTTTCAGTTGTTCACCATGTGATGCTCTATATGTGCAATTATTTACTGTGCAGTACATTTCATCAATCCAGTTTTAAACGTACTGATAGGAATGCATATATTTGCTCGCTGTTAAGCCTGTTTTTTTGGAAAAGGATGTTATAGCTAGCATATGGCTCTTTTAAAGTTTTTTGATTGTTCGGTTGTTTGTAGTTAGCATATGTTCAGTTTCAAATGCTATATTTGGTTGTTTGTAGTATGCCTTGTTTATTCCAGTTATTCACAACGTGATGTTCTATATGTGCAAGTATGAACTATGAAGTTCAATTTCATCAGTACCAGTTTCAACAATACCACTATGAATGACTACATTTGGTTGCTGCATCTTGTAGTTAACACGCCTTTCCATTTTTATTTAACCATAACTAGTGTACTTAGACCGGCACAATACCAGTTTGAGTGACTATGTTTGCTTGTTGTTAAATGTTAGGCCTGTTGCAGTTAGCACACCTTTCCACTTGTTTTGCTTTACTAGCGTGCTTAAACCTGCACACTGAAGCTATCTTTTGGAGATTATTTTGTCAGCCATGTATAATTTTGGTTGATGTTTAGCCTGTTGTGCGTAACATGCTTCTCGATATACCTACACAGGACAATTTTGGGAACAACTGTTGTTTCCCATCGAGGTTAGTTTCATCCCATGGCTTATATCTGCTCACGGTTCAGGATATCGGTAGCTGGTACCATATAGGCCGGCGGCTAATAAGGGACTAATCGGTGAATCGGACTTTTAACTGAATATATCTGCAACCCATTTTTTGTTAGGTTAACTAGGGCCATATGTAACATATCTGCGGCTACATAGCGACATGCACAGTACTTAATGTCTAAATATGCAATCCTAGGCTTCATAGAAACAAGGAAGAGTGTTACATTAATGTTCTAATGATGTCTAGATATACGTAGAAGAGCAGCAGCAGCAACAGCAACACCACAGCCTTGTTTGGATACTCAACTTAGCTAGAGGTTAGAGTTAGTTTCTAGCTCATTACTGACCCTGAACTAACTCCATCCAAAGAGTTGTTTCGATGGCAGGGTTAGATTGACAATAAATGCACTAGGAGAACTAGCTCCAATTAGCCCCTGTTGGGTTGGATAGTTTTTTTGGGTGGGTTATAGATGCAACTAGCTCAAACTAGCCCTCTTGTTTAGATATACTTTAGGGCTATTTGAGCCCGAACTAGCTCAAACTAACAGTAACCCATGGATATAGCAGCAGTTAATCAACAGATAATTCGTAAGAATGAACTAAACTCCTTCCGGCCCATAATATAAGATGTTAATTCATCTAATATATGAGTATATTGGATGTTATAAGATACTCCCTCCGTTCCTAAATATTTGTCTTTTTAGATATTTCAAATGGACTACCACATAGGGATGTAGTGTAACGCCCCGGATTCGATGCGCCAGGTGTCCGCCAGTTATTCGTCGTTGTTGCCTTGTCATTTGCTTGCGTGTTGCACTTTTTACCATGTCATCATCTGCATTTTATATCATGTCATCATGTGCATTTCATTTTGCATACGTGTTCGTCTCATGCATCCGAGCATTTTCCCCGTTGTCCGTTTTGCAATCCGGCACTCCTATGTCTCCCGGCGCCCCCTTTTGCCTCTTTTCGTGTGCGGGTGTTAAACGTTCTCGGAATGGACCGAGGTTTGTCAAGCGGCCTTGGTATACCACCGGTAGACCGCCTGTCAAGTTTCGTGCCATTTGGAGGTCGTTTGGTACTCCAACGGTTAACCGGGTAGCCGCAAAGGCCTCTTTTGTGTGCAGCCCAACACCCCTTCCAAAGTGGCCCAAAACCCATCTAACTCCCCTCCATGCTCTCGGTCGTTCGATCACGATCGTGTGGACGAAAACCGCTCCCCATTTGGACTCTCCTAGCTCCCTCTACCTATAAATATGTGATCCCCTCTGGATTTTCGCGCAGTCCAGCCCTAGCTCCCCTCCTCCTCGCGCCGCCGGACGAAATCCCTCTCCGCGCCGGACATGTCCGCCCTCCGCGCCTTCTCTCTCCTCCCACCATGCGGCGCCCGGCCGAGGCTCGCCCCTGCCCCAGCAATCCAGCCGCCGCCGCCGCCACTTGTTGTTGCCGAACGCCCGCGCCACCAGCGCATCCCGTCGCCGGCCGCCGTGCCGCCGCCAAGCGCCGGCGCCGCCGCCCGTCACGCCCGCGCCGCCGCCCGGCAGGCGCGCTCGCCGCGCCTCGAAGGCGCCGCCCGCGCCTCATGGCCGTCGCCACCGCCGTGCCCAGCGCGCCGCCGCCTGGCCGCCGCCTCGCCTGCCACCCGGCCGTCCGGGTGCCGCCGCCGCCTCCCTGCCCGCCATCACCGCGCCCGTCGCCCGGCGGATCCGGCCGGATCCGGTCCGGGGCCACCTCCCTGCACCTCCCCGAGCCTCCCCGGCCTCTTCCTCCTCGTCTCCGGCGACGAATCCCGGCCGCCCTCGTCGTCCGTGCCCGAAGGTTGACTTTCCCCGAGCCCCGGATTTCCTCTAAGTCATATTTCTGCAGATATTTTCATGCATTTTCATCGCATCATGGCTCTGCATCCATAGCTCCGTTTTGTGCGTGTAATATGTCAAATTGTTCGACTCGATGAGTACATCATTTCATCTCATTGCATCATTTACATTTGAGCTCATCTTGATGCCCGAAATGCTGTTAGAAGAGGGCTATGTGATGTTAGTTTCAGATTCTTATCAGAACATGCACTTTTGTCATTTTTGCCATGATTGATGTGTGCATCTTATGAACTTGAGTCCTACATGTGTTTTGTAATATGCCATGCCATCTGTACAGGGGGTGTATGCCATGTATTTTTGTGATCTCTGTGGTGACTAGCACAAGCATGCAAACTAGGCTTCATGATGTTGCTGATTTCAGCCCCTGTTTTGCTGATATTTTTATGCCATGTAAACCTGATGCTACCGAGAGATCCATGCTTATTTTGAGATACTTCAGTAAGGATGTTTTGAACATATGGTCATGCTCTATCCATCCATGCCCTTTTTTGCAATTATGGAGTGCCATAGCTTGAGTCAATCGAGCTCTACTTTTACTATAAAATGTTTCCTGGCAGGTTGTTTACATGTTATTCAATTTTGCCAAGGTTGTTGTAGTTGATCCGTGTATGCTATGATGTTGTTCTTGCCATGTATAGCTTCTATGCCATGTCTTCTTACTGTGAGTTGCCTTTCCATGCCATGTATTGCTCTGTGGTGAGTGCTTCAAGCTCACCAAGATGCCTACTTATTGTTGTTCCTGCCATGTTTAAATCTGTAATATAACTTGCTATGTTTACATGGGTGCCATCATATTTTCTGTGCCCTTTTGGCTCATGGTCAGTAAGGGACTTTTGTTATATGCAATTAGTAGATTCATGCCATGCCTTTTTTGCCATGATAAGTTCCTGTAGCATGTTGTTTGATAGCTCTAAACATTCCAACCTGATGTTGTTTTCTGCAAAGTCTGAAACTGTTATTATTTGCAATCTTGCCATGTCCTTTTGAGCATGTTTTAGTCATTTCTGGAGATAGCTCAGTGTTCATGTTTTGTCATGCTTTACCTGCAAATCATGCCCATGCCTTTTGTTTTCATGTTGAGGTCCTGTATCATGTTGTTTTGATGCTTGCAATATGCCTAGTTGCTGTTTTGGACAGATTGTTGTCATGACTTGTATAGAGTGTATGTGTTGCACCGTTGCTCCGTTTTGAGTGTGCTCTATATGAAACTTGCTTGATTTCGCATGTAGTTTCATATTATCATGTTTCATCCATGATTTGAGGTGTGTGCTTGATGTTTGTATGCATTTTGCATCAATGCCATGTTTAACTTGTTTTGCTCATATCTTCTAGGCCGTAGCTCCGAATCTAATGAACTTTATATGTAACTTGACTAGATTTTCGTGTAGATCATCGTGGTGCATCTTAACTTGCTGTTTAACAACTTGAACATAAGGTTTATTCAGATCTGGACCAATTTCGAAATTTGCATATGAGGACTTACCGGAATTGTTCTATGTGTTTCCGGCCTCATTTAAACTTGCTTTGATGTGTTGCTCTTGTTTGCATCATCTCTTGCCATGAGTAGCCTCATCTAGCCTTGTCATGCATCATGCTTGATTGTGCATCATGCCTTGTTCATGTGTGGTGTGTTTACCATGTTGTGTGCTTCTTCTTGTTAGTTCGCGTTTCGTTGCGATCGTGAGGATTCGTTCGTCTACGCTTGGTCCGTCTTCGTGGCTTCTTCCGTTCGTATTCTTCATGGACTCATTCTTCTTCCGTGTGGGATTTCAGGCAAGATGACCGCTACCCTGGATCTCACTACTATCATTGCTATGCTAGTTGCTTCGTTCTTTCGCTATGTTGCGTACCTATCACTTGCTGCTCAAGCCTCCCAAGTTGCCATGAACCTCTAACTCGTTGTCACCCTTCCTAGCAAACCGTTGTTTGGCTATGTTACCGCTTTGCTCAGCCCCTCTTATAGCGTTGTTAGTTGCAGGTGAAGATGAAGTTTGTTCCTTGTTGGAACATGGAGATGTTGTTCCTTGTTGGAACATGTTTACTTGTTGGGATATCACAATATATCTTATTTAATTAATGCATCTATATACTTGGTAAAGGGTGGAAGGCTCGGCCTTATGCCTGGTGTTTTGTTCCACTCTTGCCGCCCTAGTTTCCGTCATATCGGTATTATGTTCCCGGATTTTGCGTCCCTAACGCGGTCGGGTGATCTATGGGACCCCCTTGACAGTTCGCTTTGAATAAGACTCCTCCAAAGAAGGCCCAACATTGGTTTTACCATTTGCCTCACCTAGCCCTTTTTCCCTTGGGTTTCCGGAGCCCAAGGTCATCTTTATTTTAGCCCCCGGGCCAGTGCTCCTTCGAGTGTTGGTCCGAACCGAGCAGCATGGGCCACCACGGGCAACTCGAGGGTTGGTTTTACTCGTAGCTTGACTTATCCGGTGTGCCCCGAGAACGAGGTACGTCGCGACTCCTATCGGGATTTGTCGGCACATCCGGCGGCTTTGCTGGTCTTGTTTTATTCTGTCGAAATGTCTTGTAGCCGGATTCCGAGACTGATCGGGTCTTCCGGGAGAAGGAATATCCTTCGTTGATCGCGAGAGCTTATCATGGGCTAAGTTGGGACACCCTGCAGGTATAAACTTTCGAGAGCCGTGCCCGCGGTTATGTGGCAGATGGGAATTTGTTAATATCCGGTTGTAGTAAACTTGAAGCAAACTCTTCTAAAATACACCAACCGTGTGCGTAATCGTGAGTGTCTCTTTTCGGGTTGATCGAGAGGAGAACACTGTTTTCGGGTTATGTCGACGTAAGTAGGAGTTCAGGATCACTTCTTGATCATTACTAGTTGGCGACCGTTCCTTTGTTTCTCTTCTCGCCTCATTTGCGTATGTTAGCCACCATATATGCTTAGTCGCTGCTGCAACCTCACCACTTTCCCTTCCTTTCCCATTAAGCTTTGCTAGTCTTGATACCCATGGTAATGGGATTCTTTGAGTCCTCATGGCTCACAGATTACTACACCACCAGTTGCAGTGTACAGGTTGTGCGATGATCATGACGCGAGAGCGATGTTTACTTGTGTTGGAATTCTTCTTCCGCTTCTTCTTCGATCGGGATAGGTTCGGTCGGCAGCCTGGGCTAAAGGTGGTGGATGTCGTTTGAGCTTCGTTTATGTTTCATCCGTAGTCGGATGTTGATCTTGTATGTTGTATTGTTGTATTCATGTGACATTGTATGTCTTGGTTGTATCCCTATGTATTATGTAATGTTGATGTAATGATATCCACCTTGCAAAAGCATTTCAATATGCGGGTCTATCCTTGGTGGGACCTTCGAGTTCCTTTTGGATAGGGTCGCATATTGGGCGTGACAAGTAGATAGACATATTATAAAAGAGTGTTATACTACATCATTGTGCAATTGCTGTTTAGCTTCTAATATTAACTTGGTGCTTTTAGGTACATATGTCATTGGTAAAGATCCGCGTTTCGACCCTTACTGCATATGGGGCAATGAGATATCGATGAACCAGCATCAAGTGAGGAAGCTAATAAAGATTGTTAGTAAAATGGGTCCAAAGATGGAAATTAAACTATTTGTTTACACTTTATCCAAGAGAACAACGAACTGCAAGATGGTAAGTAAGAACTCTGCAGCCTTCTTTTTACTGCCCATAATGATTTGTGTTAGATGACAATGTCTGAATCTTTTTCCTTTGCAGTGGTTGCCAAAGCAGTTTACTCAAGATTACCTCTCAAACTACATGATTAGTGGGCATGCAAAGGTTAAAGTATTTCTATCAGAACACGATGATTATCTAGATGTTTTCATGAAGACCGTGAAGGATGGGTGGTCAGCCATCACAAGGGGTTGGACTAGAGTCGTGCGTGCCTTCTGCATGGAGGAGGGCACAATATGGGCATTCCGCTTCACCTTGTTCAGCACCTAGAATATATTTCGCCTCTTTCTTTACCGTCTTTAATAGTACAAGTATACAACTGTGGTTCATCATTCTTTATTTGGTTCTTATGTAATTCTTGAACATATGTACCTATGAATCGAATAATGCATTGGTTGTTTGAACCTGAAGGATATGAATAAAGTTGTAGCATACATTCGAATTCAAATCCAAATCCGGTACAATTTGGAAAAGCAGCAATTAAATTACGGTGAAATTACGCTCTCCAGGTTGTTATGGCACACACGGTTGGTAAAACACAAACGTTTGCGATATGCACCATAATCCGAGACGGTTCACAGAGAGGAAACGTGTGCAAGCATGCACACGGTTGCCGTTTGCAAAGCGTGTGCGATGTCAGACAATATCACAAACGGTGCGGGCAAACTAAACGTTTGTGTTAGTTGCCTTATCGTACACGATTCGCAACCATGAACTGTTTCCGATGAAGTATACATCGTAAACGTTTCACCACAGAATAGCGTGTGCGATAGTTGTCGTGTACGACGATGTTACGACGGTCCAACGTTTCATAATCCTGTCCGACACTCGTACGACGATTAGCTAATCTTCTTAGCGGTGAACCATTTGTGATGGGCCGCGCATCATACACGTTCAATAATAGTGAACCATTTGTGATGGGCCGCGCATCGTAAACGTAGCACCACAAAATACCGACTGCGATGGCAATGCGAGCAGAAACGAGTAGGAGTACTGTAGGGCCCCTATCCCCGATGGTTTCTGGGTCGTGTGGGAAGGACCCCCCCTATCGCCCACACTCACTTGGCGACGGTTCCAAATGCCGTCGCGGAAAGGGGTTAAAAACCGTTTGTTTAGGACCGACGCGCACCAGTGTCTTGAGCTTGGTGAGCTTGTGTGTGCAAGGATGGTCCGAATGATCCCTCCCCTGCTAGGGTGGTGGCTAGTCCTATTTATAGAGGCCCTGGTCCTCTGATATGTCCATTTTGCATCATGCTTTTATATCGATATTTATTGCATTATGGGCTGTTATTACATATTATGTCACAATATTTATGCATATTTTCTCTTATTTTACAAGGTTTACACGAAGAGAGAAATGCCGGCAGCTGGAATTCTGGGATGGAAAAGCAGCAAATATTTGAGACCTATTCTGCACAGCTCCAAAATTCCTGAAACTTCACGGAGGCACTTTTTGGAATTAATTAAAAATACTGGCGAAAGAATCAACCAGGGGGGCACCCACCATCCACGAGGGTGGGGGCGCGCCCTACCCCCCTGGGCGCGCCCCCTGCCTCATGGGCCCCCTGGCAGGCCTACAGTGCCCATCTTCTGCTATATGAAGTCTTTCACCATGGAAAAAATGAGGAGGAAGATTTCGGGATGAAACACCGCCGCCACGAGGCGGAACCAATCTAGGGCTCTGGTGGAGCTGTTCTGCCGGGGAAACATCCCTCCGGGAGGGGGAAATCATCACCATCGTCATCACCACCGATCCTCTCAGCGGGAGGGGGTCAATCTCCATCAGCATCCTCACCAGCACCATCTCCTCTCAAACCCTAGTTCATCTCTTGTATCCAATCTTTGTCCCAAAACCTGAGATTGGTACCTGTGGGTTGCTAGTGGTGTTGATTACTCCTTGTAGTTGATGCTAGTTGGTTTATTTGGTGGAAGATCATATGTTCAGATCCTTTATGCATATTTATACCCCTCTGATTATGAACATGA
The DNA here is from genome assembly GCA_021605205.1 of Aegilops longissima. Classification (NCBI taxonomy): domain Eukaryota; kingdom Viridiplantae; phylum Streptophyta; class Magnoliopsida; order Poales; family Poaceae; genus Aegilops; species Aegilops longissima. Next base: position 222,504,135 of record CM038676.1, on the reverse strand, counting down.
ATATGATTTGTGAGTAGTTATGTTTGTTCCTGAGGACATGGGAGAAGTCTTGCTATAAGTAGTCATGTGAATTTGGTATTCGTTCGATATTTTCATGAGATGTATATTGTCTTTCCTCTAGTGGTGTTATGTGAACGTCGACTACATGACACTTCACCATTGTTTGGGCCTAGAGGAAGGCATTGGGAAGTAATAAGTAGATGATGGGTTGCTAGAGTGACAGAAGCTTAAACCCTGGTTTATGCGTTGCTTCGTAAGGGGCTGATTTGGATCCATATGTTTCATGCTATGGTTAGGTTTACCTTAATACTTATTTTGTAGTTGCGGATGCTTGCGATAGGGGTTAATCATAAGTGGGATGCTTGTCCAAGGAAGGGCAGTACCCAAGCACCGGTCCACCCACATATCAAATTATCAAAGTAACGAACGCGAATCATATGAGCGTGATGAAAACTAGCTTGACGATAATTCCCATGTGTCCTCGGGAGCGTTTTCCTTTATATAAGAGTTTGTCGAGGCTTGTCCTTTCCTACAAAAAGGATTGGGCCACCTTGCTGCACCTTGTTTACTTTTGTTACTTGTCATCCATTACAAATTACCTTATCACCAAACTATCTGTTACCGATAATTTCAGTGCTTGCAGAGAATACTTTACTGAAAACCGCTTGTCATTTCCTTCTGCTCCTCGTTCGGTTCGACACTCTTACTTATCGAAAGGACTACGATAGATCCCCTGCACTTGTGGGTCATCAAGACTCTTTTCTGGCGCCGTTTTCGGGGACTGAAGCGCCTTTGGTAAGTGGAATTTGGTAAGGAAAAAATTATACAGTGTTCTGAAATTTACTGTCACTTGTTACTATGGAAAGTAATCCTTTGAGGGGCTTGTTCGGGGTATCTTCACCCCGACCAGTAGAACAAAGAGTTTCTCCTCAACCTACTAAACCTACTGAAAATGTTTACTTTGAAATTCCTTCGTGTATGATAGAGAAACTGCTAGCTAATCCTTTCACAGGTGATGGAACATTACATCCCAATTTGCACCTAATCTATGTGGATGATGTTTGTGGATTATTTAAGCTTGCAGGTATGCCCGAGGATGTTATGAAGAAGAAGGTCTTCCCTTTATCTTTGAAGGGAAAGGCATTGACATGGTTTAGGCTATGTGATGATATGGGATCATGGAACTACAACCGATTGAAATTGGAATTTCATCAGAAGTTTTATCCTATGCATCTTGTTCATTGTGATCGTAATTATATATATAATTTTTGGCCTCGCGAAGGAGAAAGCATCGCTCAAGCTTGGGGGAGGCTTAAGGCAATGTTATATTCATGCCCCAATCATGTGCTCTCAAGAGAAATTATTATTCAAAAAATTTATGCTCGGCTTTCTCTCAATAATCACTCCATGCTCGATACTTCTTGTATTGGTTCTTTTATGATGAAGACTATTGAATTTAGATGGGATTTATTGGAAAGAATTAAACGCGACTCTGAAGATTGGGAACTCAACGAAGGTAAGGAGTCAGGTATAACACCTAAGTTTGATTGTGTTAAATCTTTATGGATACCGATGTTTTCCCTGAATTTAGCACTAAATATGGACTTGACTCTGAGATAGTAGCTTCTTTCTGTGATCCTTTGCTACTCATGTTGATCTCCCTAAGGAGAAGTGGTTTAAATATAATCCTCCCATTGAAGTAAAAGTAGTTGCACCTATTAAAGTTGAAGAAAAGACTATCACTTATAATGTTGATCCTGTTGTTCCTACTGCTTATATTGAGAAACCACCTTTCCCTGTTAGAATAAAGGATCATGCTAAAGCTTAAACTATGGTTCGTAAGAGTAACACTATAACACCTACACCCCCTGAGCAAATTAAAGTTGCACCTAGTATTGCTATGGTTAAAGATCTCTTGGCCAATAATATTGATGGGCATGTTATTTACTTCTGTGATGAAGCTGCTAGAATTTCTAGACCGGATACTAAAAATAAACATAGACCTGTTGTAGGCATGCCTGTCATTTCTGTTAAAATAGGAGATCATTGTTATCATGGCTTGTGTGATATGGGTGCTAGGGTAAGTGCAATACCTCATTCCTTATACAAAGAAATTATGCATGATATTGCACCTGCCGAGATAGAAGAAATTGATGTTACAATTAAGCTTGCTAATAGAGATACTATTTCACCAGTTGGGATTGTTAGAGATGTTGAAGTCTTGTGTGGGAAAGTTAAATATCCTGCTGATTTTCTTGTTCTTGGTTCCCCACAAGATAAATTTTGTCCCATTATATTTGGTAGACCCTTCTTGAATACTGTTAATGCTAGGATAGACTGCAAAAAGGATGTTGTTACTATTGGTCTAGGGGATATGTCTCATGAATTTAATTTTGCTAAATTTCGTAGACAACCTCATGATGAAGAATTGCCTAGTAAAGATGAAATTATTGGTCTTGCTTCAATTGTCGTGCCACCTAATGATCCTTTAGAACAATACTTGCTAGACCATGAAAATGATATGTTTATGCATGAAAGAAGGGAAATAGATGAAGTATTCTTTAAACAGGGACCTATTTTGAAACACAACCTGCCTGTTGAAATCCTAGGGGATGCTCCTCCACCCAAGGGTGATCCCGTGTTTGAGCTTAAACCATCACCTGATACTCTTAAATATGCTTATCTTGATGATAAAAAGATATATCTTGTTATTATTAGTGCTAACCTTCCAGAGCATGAAGAAAAGAAATTATTGAAAACTCTGAAGAAGCACTGTGCTGCTATTGGATATACTCTTGATGATCTTAAGGGCACTAGTCCCACGCTATGCCAACACAAAATAAAATTGGAGAAAGATGTTAAACCGGTTGTTGATCACCAATGACGGTTAAATCCTAAGATGAAAGAAGTGGTAAGAAAAGAAATACTAAAGCTTCTGGAGGCAAGTATAATTTATCCCGTTGCTGATAGTCAGTGGGTAAGTCATGTCCATTGTGTACCTAAGAAGGGAGGTATAACTGTTGTTCCTAATGATAAAGACGAATTGATCCCACAAAGAATCGTTACAGTTCATAGAATGGTAATTGATTTCCGCAAACTAAATAAAGCTACTAAAAAGGATCATTACCCCTTACCTTTTATTGATCAAATGCTAGAAAGATTATCCAAACACACACATTTTTGCTTTCTAGATGGTTATTCTGGTTTCTCTCAAATACCTATGTCAAAAGAGGATCAAGAAAAGACCACTTTTACTTGCCCTTTCGGTACGTTTGCTTATAGACGTATGCCTTTTGGTTTATGCAATGCACCTGCTACCTTTCAAAGATGCATGATGGCTATATTCTCTGATTTTTGTGAAAAGATTGTTGAGGTTTTCATGGATGATTTCTCCGTATATGGAACTTCTTTTGATGATTGCTTGAGCAACCTTGATCGTGTTTTCCAGAGATGTGAAGAAACTAATCTTGTCTTGAATTGGGAGAAGTGCCACTTTATGGTTAATGAAGGCATTGTCTTGGGGCATAAAATTTCTGAATGAGGTATTGAAGTTGATAAAGCTAAATTTGATGCTATTGAAAAGATGTCGTGTCCTAAGGACATTAAAGGTATAAGAAGTTTCCTTGGTCATACCGGTTTTTATAGGAGGTTCATTAAGGACTTCTCTAAAATTTCTAGGCCTCTGACTAATCTCTTACAAAAAGACGTTCCTTTATGTCTTTGATGATGATTGTGTAGAAGCATTTGAAATACTTAAGAAAGCCTTGATTTCTGCACCTATTGTTCAGCCACCTGATTGGAATTTACCCTCTGAAATTATGTGCGATGCTAGTGATTATGCCGTAGGTGCTGTTCTAGGACAAAGAGTTGATAAGAAATTAAATGTTATTCAATATGCCAGTAAAACTCAAGACAGTGCCCAGAGAAATTATGCTACTACTGAAAAAGAATTTTTAGCAGTTGTATTTGCTTGTGATAAGTTCAGACCTTATATTGTTGATTCTAAAGTAATTGTTCACACTGATCATGCTGCTATTAAATATCTTATGGAAAAGAAATATGCTAAACCTAGACTTATTAGATGGGTTCTCTCGCTACAAGAATTTGATTTGCATATTATTGATAGAAAGGGAGCTGAGAACCCCGTTGCAGACAACGTATCTAGGTTAGATAATGTTCTTGATGACCCACTACCTATTGATGATAGCTTCCCTGATGAACAATTAGCTCTCATAAATGCTTCTCGCACTGCTCCATAGTATGTTGATTATGCTAATTACATTGTTGCTAAATTTATACCACCTAGCTTTACATACGAGCAAAACAAAAAGTTTTTATATGATTTAAGACATTACTTCTGGGATGACCCACACCTTTATAAAGAAGGATTAGATGGTGTTATTAGACATTGTGTACCTGAGCATGAACAGGAACAGATCCTACGCAAGTGTCACTCCGAGGCTTATGGAGGGCACCATGCTGGAGATAGAACTGCACATAAGGTATTGCAATCCGGTTTTTATTGGCCTACTCTCTTCAAGGATGCCCGTAAGTTTGTCTTGTCTTGTGATGAATGTCAAAGAACTGGTAATATTAGTAGACGTCAAGAAATTCCTATGAACTATTCACTTGTTATTGTACCATTTGTTGTTTGGGGCTTTGATTATATGGGACCGTTTCCTTCCTCTAATGGCTATACACATATTTTAGTTGTTGTTGATTACGTTACTAAACGGGTAGAAGCTATTCCAACTAGTAGTGCTGATCATAACACCTCTATTAAGATGCTTAAAGAAACTATTTTTCCGAGGTTTGGAGTCCCTAGATATTTAATGACTGATGGTGGTTCACATTTTATTCATGGTGCTTTTTGTAAGATGCTTGCTAAATATGATGTTAATCATAGAATTGCATCTCCATACCACCCACAATCTAGTGGCTAAGTAGAATTAAGTAATAGAGAGATCAAATTAATTTTGCAAAAGACTGTTAATAGATCTAGAAAGAATTGGTCCAAGAAACTTGATGATGCATTATCGGCCTATAGAACTGCATATAAAAATCATATGGGTATGTCTTTGTATAAAATGGTTTATGGAAAAGCATGTCACTTACCCCTCGAATTAGAACATAAGGCATACTAGGCCACTAAAGAGCTCAATTATGATTTCAAACTTGCCGGTGAGAAGAGGCTATTTGACATTAGCTCACTTAATGAATGGAGAACTCAGGCCTATGAGAATGCTAAACTGTTTAAAGAAAAAGTTAAAAGATGGCATGACAAAAGAATACAAAAGCGTGAGTTTAATGTAGGTGATTATGTGTTGCTATTCAACTCTTGTTTAAGTTTGTTTGCAGGAAAATTTCTCTCTAAATGGGAAGGGCCTTACGTTATCGAGGAGTTCTATCATTCCGGTGCCATAAAAATCAACAACTTCGAAGGCACAAATCCGAAGGTGGTGAACGGTCAAAGAATCAAACATTACATCTCAGGTAATCCCATAAATGTTGAAACTAATGTTATTGAAACCGTAAGCCTGGAGGAACACATAAGGGACACTTTCCAGAATGTTTCGGACTCTGAAAATGAATAGGTATGAGGTACGGTAAGTAAACCGACTCCAGAACAGTTCTAATGGCAATTTTTCTCCGTTTTGGAATATTTAAGAAAATAGGAAAATAAGAAGTAATGCGGGAAGGACACGAGGCGTTCACGAGGGTGGAGGGCGCACCCTACCCCCCGGGCACGCCCCCTGCCTCGTGGGCACCTCGTGTGCTCTCCGGACTCCGTTTTCTTGCACTGTACTTCTTTCAGTCGGTAAAAATTCATTATATAATCTCCCGAAGGTTTTGACCACCGTACCACGCAAATATCCTCTGTTTTTGTTTTGAGCTATTTTCTGCCAGAGTTGTCAAGGCCAGGCATCATGTCATCCCCCTCCTCCAACAATGAGGGCAACTATGCTTGGCTAATGAAGATAGAGCTGAAGAGAAAAGAACCCGGGGAGATCAACAAGGATGATGGGATCAAGAAGGCCATGGAGTATCAAGCCCCGACAGCAGAAGACGAAGACATCATCCAACCTCATTACAATCTTCTTACCCCAACAGAGATTGAAGCTTTCAAGATGATTGAGTTAGCTCGCATACAAAATAAGTATCTCACACGTGAAAATATTTTGTTGAAGGAGCATGTCACCGCACTCAAGGGCATTATCCGCAAATTGGAAGATCTCCTGCGCTCGATGTGCGATTATCCATCATCACCACCATCTTCCTCACCAGCAAAGGAGAACTGAGTACATGGGTATGGGCACTCCCCTTGGCAACTGCCAAGCTTGGGGGAGGTGCCCCGGTAGCGTATCACCATCACACTTCTATCTTTACCGTTTTCCTTAGTTTGATCCTTTTGGTAATATATTGATCTAGTAGAATAAAGTTTTAGTATGATTTAGTTTTGAGTTTTGCCTTATGATCCTTCTATGAAATCGAGTCTGTGAGCTATATATATAATAAAGATTAGTGTTGAGTCAAGGGCTTGATTATCTTGCTATGATCTTGAGGGAGTTAAAGAAAAAGAAAGAATAAAAAGAAATAAAGAGATCATATTGATCTTATGGAGAGTAATGACTTCACATATAAAGAGTATGATGAATAAAAGTTGTTGAGAATTGAAAAACATAGTTTTGGTCATCGTTGCAATTGATAGGAAGTAATAAAGAAAGAGAGGTTTTCACATATAAATATACTATCTTGGACATCTTTTATAATTGTGAGCACTCATTAAAATATGACATGCTAAAGAGTTGATGTTGGACAAGGAAGACAACGTAATGGGTTATGTTTTCTTATATCCGAAATAAAGTATATTGTCATGGATCATCCAACATGTTGAGCTTGCCTTTCCCCCTCATGCTAGCCAAATTCTTTGCACCAAGTAGAGATACTACTTGTGCTTCCGAATATCCTAAACCCAGTTTTGCCATGAGAGTCCACCATACCAACCTACGGATTGAGTAAGATCCTTCAAGTAAGTTGTCATTGTTGCATGCAATAAAAATTTCTTTCTAAATATGTATGATTTATTAGTGTGGATAAAATAAGCTTTATAAGATCTTGTGATGTAGAAGAAATAAAAGCGACAGACTGCATAATAAAGATCCATATCACAAGTGGCAATATAAAGTGACGTTCTTTCGCATTAAGATTTTGTGCATCCAACCATAAAAGCACATGACAACCTCTGCTTCCCTCTGTGAAGGGCCTATCTTTTATTCTTATCTCATACCTTATACAAGAGTCACGGTGATCTTCACCTTTCCTTTTTACATTTTATCCTTTGGCAAGCACATTGTGTTGGAAAGATCCTGATATATATATATATATATATATCCAATTGGACGTAAGTTAGCATGAACTATTATTGTTGACATTACCCTTGAGGTAAAAGGTTGGGAGGCAACGCTATAAGCCCCTATCTTTCTCGGTGTCCGATTGAAACTCCATAACCATAAGTATTGTGTGAGTGTTAGCAATTGTGAAAGAGTAAATGATAGTTGAGTATGTGGACTTGCTGAAAAGCTCTTATATCGACTCTTTTTGATGTTATGATAAATTGCAATTGCTTCAGTGACTGAGATTATAGTTTGTTAGTTCTCAATGAAGTTTCTGATTCATACTTTACATTGTGAATATATTGTTACTTTAGCATAAGAAATCATATGATAATATATATGTATATATATATATATATATATATATATATATATATATATATATATATATATATATATATATATATATATATATATATATATATATATTGTTGTTATAAGAATGATCATGATGCCCTCAGGTCCGTATTTTATTTTATCGACACCTCTATCTCTAAACATGTGGACATATTTTTCGTTATCGGTTTCCTCTTGAGGACAAGCGAGGTCTAAGCTTGGGGGAGTTGATATGTCCATTTTGCATCATGCTTTTATATCGATATTTATTGCATTATGGGCTGTTATTACATATTATGTCACAATACTTATGCCTATTTTCTCTTATTTTACAAGGTTTACACGAAGAGGGAGAATGCCGGCAGCTGGAATTCTAGGGTGGAAAAGGAGCAAATATTAGATACCTATTCTGCACAGCTCCAAAAGTCCCGAAACTTCACAGAGGTAGTTTTTGGAATTAATAAAAAATACTGGCGAAAGAATCAACCAGAGGGGGGCCACCCACCATCCACGAGGGTGGGGGCACGCCCTACCCCCCTGGGCGCGCCCCCAGCCTCGTGGGCCCCCTGGCAGGCCTCCGATGCCCATCTTCTGCTATATGAAGTCTTTCACCCTGGAAAAAATCATGAGGAAGCTTTCGGGACGAAACACCGCCGCCACAAGGCAGAATCTTGGCGGAACCAATCTAGGGCTCCGGCGGAGCTGTTCTGCCGGGGAAACATCCCTCCGGGAGGGGGAAATCATCACCATCGTCATCATCACCCATCCTCTTAGCGGGAGGGGGTCAATATCCATCAACATCTTCACCAGCACCATATCCTCTCAAACCCTAGTTCATCTCTTGTATCCAATCTTTGTCCCAAAACCTCAGATTGGTACCTGTGGGTTGCTAGTAGTGTTGATTACTCCTTGTAGTTGATGCTAGTTGGTTTCTTTGGTGGAAGATCATATGTTTAGATCCTTTATGCATATTAATACCCCTCTGATTATGAACATGAATATGATTTGTGAGTAGTTACGTTTGTTCCTGAGGACATGGGATAAGTCTTGCTATAAGTAGTCATGTGAATTTGGTATTCGTTCAATATTTTGATGAGACGTATGTTGTATTTCCTCTAGTGGTGTTATGTGAACGTCGACTACATGACACTTCACCATTGTTTGGGTCTAGAGTAAGGCATTGGGAAGTAATAAGTAGATGATGGGTTGCTAGAGTGACAGAAGCTTAAATCCTAGTTTATGCGTTGCTTCGTAAGGGGCTGATTTGGATCCATATGTTTCATGCTATGGTTAGGTTTACCTTAATACTTCTTTTGTAGTTGCGGATGCTTGCAATAGGGGTTAATCATAAGTGGGATGCTTGTCCAAGGAAGGGCACTACCCAAGCACCGGTCCACCCACATATCAAATTATCAAAGTAAGGAACGCGAATCATATGAGCATGATGAAAACTAGCTTGACGATAATTCCCATGTGTCCTCGGGAGCGTTTTCCTTTATTTAAGAGTTTGTCCAGGCTTGTCCTTCGCTACAAAAAGGATTGGGCCACCTTGCTGCACCTTGTTTACTTTTGTTACTTGTCACCTGTTACAAATTACCTTATCACGAAACTATCTGTTACCGATAATTTTAGTGCTTGCAGAGAATACTTTACTGAAAACCGCTTGTCATTTCCTTCTGCTCCTCGTTGGGTTCGACACTCTTACTTATCAAAAGGACTATGATAGATCCCCTACACTTGCGGGTCATCATCCTCTTCCCAAATATTAGGTGGGTAGGGATCCCACAACGGCCATTTCAAAGGGAGACAACTAGTACAAGCTATCCTGACAAAAGGTAGTCTTCGCCTGCCAAAAGTTGTGGTGGTGACGCCATCATGGATTCCGCGGTGACCTCTGTCCTGTCGTGCTGCTGGTCTTGGTCTTGTTGCACCAATATGGAAACCTTTGCCAGACACCTCGGGACTCCTCGTCTGCGCTTGCCCCTTTAGCACCAAAGAGGCAACGAGTACTCTGCGCCCGCTGGGGCCCGCCTGGCCTTGGTCGTCATGGGTCACGTCATGCGGACCTCGCGAGGTGCCCCTTGCATAGACATCTCCGCTCCTAGGGAGCCAGCCTAGCGGGGCTGCCCCTGAGGAGGTCTTGTGTCGTCTGCCTCGCGAGGCCTGGCCCCTCACGAGGGTCTTGAGTGGTTGCTGATGAAGATGGGCCATACCAGGCCATTGGTGGAGCCACTCCCTGGGCCGCAGGCAGGCAAGTATGGGTACCCCCGTTCCCAGGACACCGACAGTAGCCCCCGGGCCCGAGGTGCGCTCGTACTTGGCTTCGAGGTGAAGCCAAAGGGCAAGTGCGGAGCACCGCGGGCCCCAATAGCCTGCGGCCTTGATTGATGCGGGGCGATTGAGAGGACGTGGGCGTCTCCGCTTCCCCATGCTGCCTCGGCAACTTCCCGACTTGACGAGTCCCTGCTACATGCAGAAAAACCATCATTACCTCCGATCATGGAGGCCGGCGGTTGGCCTCCCTCTGGCTATAAATGGGAGGGGGGCGGAGCCCCCGTCGCTCATCCCTTCCTTCATTTTGCCGGCTTCTTCTTCCTCCTCCTTGCTGCGACACTCATGGTGCCGATACGGAGGTTCTCCGCTGCTGAGAAGGGGAAAACTCCCCGCGAAGAGCCAGGGCCACTCCCGCCGAAGAAGAGGGTAGCCCACTCCCGCGATGTCGTCGTGAGCCGGAGGTGACGAGGCCTTGGCATGAACGCCCTCCCCCCGGCTATCCGCTGCCTTTGTACGCCTAGGCAGAGGGCTCCCGAAGAGGAGGCAGCGACCGACACCAATCGCGCCGTGGCCGCGGTGGCCGTGTTGTGGCGGTGCGCGCCGCCGCCCCGAGAACCCACGCCGAGGGCTCCTCGCGCGAAGTTTTGGTGTGATACGTCTCCACCGTATCTACTTTTCCAAACACTTTTGCCCTTGTTTTGGACTCTAACTTGCATGATTTGAATGGAACTAACCCGGACTGACGCTGTTTTCAGCAGAATTGCCATGGTGTTATTTTTGTAAAAAAAAAGCAGAAATAAAAGTTCTTGGAATGACCTGAACACTACTAGGAAAAACACTACCAGTAGCGTAGGTTTTTTGCATAGCAGTAGCGTAGGTACCCGCGCTACTACTACGACGCTATAGCTAAATTTTAGCATTAGCGCATTTTTACCCCACGCTACTGATAAACAGACATAGCAGTAGCGCTGGTGCCCCACACTACTACTATCCCAAGCCCAAGCTACTACTAATGTAATAGTTGTGGCATGTCTATGATACACCCACGCTACTAGTAACTAGTTAGGATTCAAACAAAATAAAAATCTACCTATTCCAGTTTAGACATACATTTCATACTACTCACATACGTGCATTTCGTAATACATATTTGTTATGCGTACATCAATCATACATATCTGACATAGATAATATATATATATAGACACACACACACATACACAATATACGCCACCTGTATAGGTCGTCAGCGTTGTTGCCTCCGAAAGCCGGTGTTGGTGGTGTTGACGTCGTCGTCGTCCCCGCCACAGCACCGTGATGATGTCTTCGTCGTCACCGTAGCAGCACCGTGATGATGTCGTTGCTGCCGCAGCCCCGTTTCGATGTCTCATGCCCATGTGTTCCCTACTAGAAACTCACAAATCCTAGAATTAAACAATGAACCAAGACCACTACTAGGAACTCACAATGACCTGGAGCATTAGTACAGTATAATAGTAACCTATAGAGCACTAAGTAACGATAGCAGAAACAAGAGCATATAGCAGCATCATAGTATATATGAATTATAAGCAGTACCAAACAGACCAATCCTAGAAATTGGGGAAAACCAAACTTAAGAAGGATACGGTGCTAGGCATGACCACAAGTGAAAGGAGATAAGGAATTCCAAGGCGGTACCAAATCTTATTATAGATTCTGAATCCAAGATTTTGAGGCAAATTGTAACAAGCAAAGGTTGTGCACCGAGTAGAAGTAAATCCCAGGTCATCCGTAAGCAATCAACAAGGCATCGGCAACAGCAGATGTATTACCAACATTGTACCCTTTACTGTCAGGTCATTTCCATTTAACTCTTGGTTGCAGATGTATTATTGATGTAGTAATAGTAATCATCAGCAGTAACAACACTTGGTGTGTCAATCCATAAGCATCAGAACCAACAATGATCTATCTAGCTACACAACGGTACTAGTATTACGGTCTATTTGACTAGCAGAAAAACAGAGTTGTTCTAAAACAGAACCGAGGAAATTTACAGGTACCTGGGTTTGGCCATGGATGCCAAATCAGGACAACTCAAAAATCTTTCAACTGAACATTTCTATGATGAACAATCCTTTAGACTTCTAAGACAGATGGCTCATCTGCTGCTAATAAATGTTCACAGGACAGTTCTAAAGTGTACCAGATAATTAGTTTTTTGTGAAAGCTAGAGCAAATGAACCGCAATCAAGTACAGGTGAAATTGAACAGACTTATAGACTCATCCCCAGCAACTTACCAGTATATTGCCACTCACCTCTCACCCATGGATGAACACTGAACGGACTTAGAGGTCAAAATTAGGAATTATTTGGATGCACCTCATCTCTCACCCATGAGTATGAAAACTATAGATTAGACGGGCCAGCATGTGAGTCTAACCAAGAATTAGAAGTACCTCGCCTGCATGTGGTTCACTGCTAGAGTTAGCATGTATGTATGCACAAACAACAAGGTTACAAATAGGGTGTGTACTAGTTAATTGGTTGACGATCAAATAATTCAACTTGCTCAACCACCATTTGAGTTGGAACTTGATCAATGGTTGGCTGGACGTGAATAATGCATGAATCAGATATTACTAGATACATGAGCAGCATCAGCATACCCTCTGGTCCTTGCAACCTGCACCTTCCTTGTAATCGAGTGCTGATCTGCACAGAGCTCGGCACACATCCCCATATGGAAATCATTGTACACATCCCACAGCCCATCCTTGAGCATCCCGTCGATGAGGACGTCATGCCCAAACCGTGACCCTCATCAGCATTTCATGTCAATAGATGACCTTGTTAATGTTGGGCGTACCCAAAGACTTGGGTTTGCCGGGTGCCCGACAACGATGAATGAAGAAAATATAAAAGGACAAAGTATACTACACAAATACACTTTATTTTTTACGACCTTAACTTTGCACGCATTCAGATGGAAGAGATGAGCAGCAACCAACTGTATCTATGTGTGTGTGTGTCCCCCTGACTTTGCTGCAGTTCAAGTGCAAGTAGGCTGTGCTGATAATTGGTTTGATCTTTACAATTTATTTTCCTTCTCTGCTGATGCCATAATTGGAAAATTTTGAATTTTAAACTGTGTGTGTGATCAACCATGTAGACGCAACTACAGGCAGGGTGTATACAGAAGTCACACACACACACACACACACACACACACACACAGAGAGAGAGATAGATAGATAGAGAGAGAGAGAGAGAGAGAGAGAGAGCAGCTGTGTGCATTCTCTTTACAGATTGATTCTAATGAGTGTTTATTGCACATGCTTTATTTACCAACTTGCAGCAGTTGTGTGCATTCTCTTAGAGTTCATTTATTTATTGGTTTCCAAATGGACTAAGCAATCAATGTTGTCAATCATCTATCCAGAATGGATACTATATAGTAAAAAAGCTACTTTAAAGAGAATGCACAAAGAGATCGGCAACCTCTTATACATCCCTATCTCTGAACTAATAATTGGTACAACAAGTGGATGTCCGTCTGATAGAAGAGGAAAATGCAGACTCCTTCCTCTGCTCCAGCGACTCCATCTTGCTCCTACAGAGAAGAGGACGGAGGGAGACGCTGCCAACGGCTGATGCTATCCTTTTGTTGGAGAAAGGAGTACTCCGCACTAGACTATATTGCGGCACAGAAAATCTAAGACCATCCCCATCTGAATCTCGATAGCAGCAGGAATCAATAACCCTAGCTTGTAGCTACAGATCCATCACTTACATATCAAGCAGCGATGGTGTCCCAACACCAGCTCTTGGTAGGTATGGCGCTGCCGCCGGCTCCGGCTCCGGGCGACCTCTGCCCCACCGGCCACCAGCAGAAACATCGGCTCGCCCAGACTAGTGGTGGTGGTTGCAGCCAGGGGGTAGGCGCCCGAAACCCTAGCCGCTAGCAAAGGTGCAGGCCTTGAGGCATGGATCTGGATGGATGGGAGGGAGGGGCGGAGCTTGGGGAGCTTGGGGGCGCGTTGCGCGCGGCCGGAGCTCGCCGGAACCGGCAGCGTGTGCGGTGGCGACGGCAAGGGGATCGTGGCGGAGAGGAGCTTGACCGCGGGGTGGGGGTGAAGGTCACGAGAGAGAGTTTTTTTGAGGGATTCGCTAGAGAGAGTTTGGTGTGGTGGGTGGTGCGGCAGTGGACATACTCAGTAGTAGCGTGGGTGTCTCGCGCGCTATAAGTATTCACTTAGCAGTAGCGCATGTTTTATACCCCCCGCCATTATTATTGTCTGATGAGGGGACAGGGTGAAAATCATTTAGTAGCAACGCAGGTTTTTTGTGCCCGCGCTACTACTATGTCATACCAGCAGCGCGTTTTTTCTACCGCGCTACTACTAAGTAGCAATAGCGCGGGTCAAATAACCCACGCCACTACTAAATGTCTATCTATAGGGGTTTTCCTACTAGTGGAAACTTCACGGAGAATATTTTTGGAATATATAAAAAATACTGGCGAAAGAATCAAGACCAGGGGGCCCACACCACGTCCCACGAGGGTGGGGGCGCGCTACCCCAGGCGTGCCCCTTATCTCGTGCCCCCGAGCTCCACCGACCTCAACTCCAACTCTATATATTCACGTTCAGGAGAAAAATCAGAGAGAAGGATTCATCACGTTTTACGACACGGAGCCGCCGCCAATCCCTAATCTCTCTGGGAGGGCTGATCTAGAGTCCGCTCGGGGCCCGAGAGGGAATCCATCGTCGTCGTCATCATCAACCTTCCTCCATCACCAATTTCATGATGCTCACCGCCGTGCGTGAGTAATTCCATCGTAGGCTTGCTGGACAGTGATGGGTTGGATGAGATTTATCATGCAATCGAGTTAGTTTTGTTAGGGTTTGATCCCTAGTATCCACTATGTTCTGAGATTGATGTTGCTATGACTTTGCTATGCTTAATGCTTGTCACTAGGGCCCGAGTGCCATGATTTCAGATCTGAACCTATTATGTTTTCATGAATATATGTGAGTTCTTGATCCTATCTTGCAATTCAATATTCACCTATTATGTGTTATGATCCGGTAACCCCGAAGTGACAATAATCGGGACCACTCCCGGGGATGACCGTAGTTTGAGGAGTTCATGTATTCACTAAGTGTTAATGCTTTGGTCTGGTACTCTATTAAAAGGAGGCCTTAATATCCCTTAGTTTCCAATAGGACCCCGCTGCTACGGGAGGGTAGAACAAAAGATGTCATGCAAGTTCTTTTCCATAAGCACGTATGACTATATTTGGAATACATGCCTACATTACATTGATGAACTGGAGCTAGTTCTGTGTCACCCTATGTTATAATTGTTGCATGAGGAATCGCATCCGACATAATTATCCATCACTGATCCAATGCCTACGAGATTTTCACAGATTGATCTTTGCTTAGTTACTTTACTGTTGCCACTGTTACAATTACTACAAAACTGCTACTGTTACTTTTGCCACCGTTACCGTAACTTCCGTACTACTTTGCTACTAAATAGTTTGCTGCAGATATTAAGTCTTCCAAGCGTGGTTGAATTGACAACTCAGCTGCTAATACTTGAGAATATTCTTTGGCTCCTCTTGTGTCGAATCAATAAATTTGGGTTGAATGCTCTACCCTCGAAAACTGTTGCGATCCCCTATACTTGTGGGTTATCAAGACTATTTTCTGGCGCCGTTCCCGGGGAGCATAGCTCTATTCATTGAGTCACTTGGAATTTATATCTATTGATCACTATGAGGAACTTTAAAGACAAAAAAACCAAGATTTATCCCTCAATTACGAGGGGAGGTAAGGAACTGCCATCTAGCTCTACACTTGATTCACCTTCTGTTTTGAGTAAACTTGCGACACCTAAACCTGCTTCTGCTATCAATTCTGATATGTCGCATGTTATTGATTATGCCACTTCTGCTATGCATGATACTTATGGTGAAACTACTTCTATGCTTGATACTACTGTGCCACTAGGTGAATTTCTTGACGAACAACTTGTTAGGGCTAGAGAGATTGAAATTATTGAAACCGATAATATTGATGAAAGTGATGATGAAGATTCTCCCCCTAGATATGAATTGCCTGTTGTACCTGAGGGTTATGTTATGGATGAAGAAACTGCTAGAGACTTTCTTGCTTGCAATGATACATATGATCTTAAGAAATTATTAGCTAAGCTGAAAGAAAAAACTTTGAATGCTAGAATGAGATATGACCCTGCTTTTGCTACTTCACCTATTTGTATTTCCGATAAGGATTATGATTTCTCTGTCGATCCTGAGATAATTACTTTGGTTGAATATGATCCTTTCTATGGCTATGAATCTGGAACTGTTGTGGCACATCTTACTAAATTAAATGATATAGCCACCCTATTCACTAATGAGGAGAAATTTTGTTACTACTATATCCTTAAATTATTTCTGTTCTCATTAAAGGGTGATGCTAAGACATGGTTTAATTCTCTTGATCCTGGTTGTGTGCGTAGTCCCCAGGATATGTTTTATTACTTCTCTGCTAAATATGTCCCTGCTCATAAGAAACAAGCCGCCTTAAGGGAAATATATAATTTTGTGCAAATTTAAGAAGAGTGTCTCCCACAAGCTTGGGGAGGCTTCTCCGATTACTTAATGCTTTGCCTGATCATCCTCTCAAGAAAAATGAAATACTTGATATATTTTATAATGGACTAACCGATGCTTCCAGAGACCACCTGGATAGTTGTGCTGGTTGTGTTTTTAGGGAAAGAACTGTTGATCAAGCTGAATTGCTAGTGAATAATGTGTTGAGTAATGAAAATGATTGGACACTTCCTGAACCAACTCCGAAGAAAAGGTGTATTCTATTTCTCAGTCCTGAAGGTATGCAAGAGGCAAACAAATCTATGAAAGAAAAAGGTATTAAAGCTGAAGATGTTAAGAATATACCACCTATTGAAGAAATACATGGTCTTGATAACCCGACACATGTAGTAAAGGTAAATTCTCTCTATAGATTTGATGAAGGTGATATTCCTCATTATAAGTCTGCTAGCCAATGCTTAGATGAGTTTGATAATTTTATTGTTAAACAAGAAAGCTTCAATGCTTA
The DNA here is from genome assembly GCA_021605205.1 of Aegilops longissima. Classification (NCBI taxonomy): domain Eukaryota; kingdom Viridiplantae; phylum Streptophyta; class Magnoliopsida; order Poales; family Poaceae; genus Aegilops; species Aegilops longissima. The sequence continues at coordinate 222,487,010 of CM038676.1, read as the reverse complement.
TGTTGGTAGACAATTGAAACATAATGCTTATATGATTGAACACTTGAGTGATTATATGTCTAGAGTTAAAGGTGAACTTAAACTCATTAGTAAACATGCTTCTATGGTTACCACTCAAGTAGAACAAGTGCTTAAAGCTCAAAATGATTTGCTCAATGAATTAAATAACAAGAAAAATGATAATGCTATTAGAGTTTTGACCAGAGGGGGTAAAATGACTCAGGAACCTTTGTATCCTGAGGGCCACCCTAAGAGAATTGAGCAAGATTCTCAGAGAACTAATGTTGATGCACCTAGTCCTTCTAAGAAGAAGAAAAAGAAAAATGATAGGACTTTGCATGCTTCTAGTGAACCTGTTGTTGACACACCTGAGAATCCCAATGATATTCCTATTTCTGATGCCGAAACACAATCTGGTGATGAACATGAACCTAGTGATAATATTAATGATGATGGTCATGTTGATGCGAAACCTAGCGATAACAATGAGGTAGAGATTGAACCTGCTGTTGATCTTGATAACCCACAATCAAAGAATCAATGTTATGATAAGAGAGACTTCATTGCTAGGAAGTGATAACCCACAAGTATAGGGGATCTCAACAGTTTTTGAGGGTAGAGTATTCAACCCAAATTTATTGATTCGACACAAGGGGAGCCAAAGAATATTCTCAAGTATTAGCAATTGAGTTGTCAATTTAACCACACCTGGATAACTTAATATCTGCAGCAAGGTATTTAGTAGCAAAGTAATATGATAGTGGCGGTAACGGTAGCAAAAGTAAAGATAGCAGTTTTGTAGTAATTGTAACAATGGCAATGGAAAAGTAACTAAGAAAAGAGAAACATGTGAAAAGCTCATAGGCATTGGATCAGTGATGGATAATTATGTCGGATGCGATTCTTCATGCAACAGTTATAACATAGAGTGACACAGAACTAGCTCCAATTCATCAATGTAATGTAGGCATGTATTCCGAATATAGTCATACGTGCTTATGGAAAAGAACTTGCATGACATCTTTTGTCCTACCCTCCCGTGGCAGTGGGGTCCTATTGGAAACTAAGGGATATTAAGGCCTCCTTTTAATAGAGTACCGGACGAAAGCATTAACAATTAGTGAATACATGAACTCCTCAAACTACGGTCATCACCGGTATTGGTCCCGATTATTGTCACTTCGGGGTTAACGGATCATAACACATAATAGGTGACTATAGACTTGCAAGATAGGATCAAGAACTCACATATATTCATGAAAAGATAATAGGTTCAGATCTGAAATCATGGCACTCGGGCCCAAGGACAAGCGTTAAGCATAGCAAAGTCATGGCAACATCAATCTCAGAACATAGTGGATACTAGGGATCAAACCCTGACAAAACTAACTCGATTACATGATAAATCTCATCCAGCCCATCACCGTCCAGCAAGCCTACGATGGAATTACTCACGCACGGCGGTGAGCATCATGAAATTGGTGATGGAGGATGGTTGATGATGACGATGGCGACGATTCCCTCTCGAGCCCTGACGGACTCCAGATCGGGCCTCCCGAGAGAGAATAGGGCTTGGCGGCGGCTCCGTATCGTAAAACGCGATGAATTCTTCTCTCTGATTTTTTTCTCCCTGAACGTGAATATATAGAGTTGGAGTTGAGGTCGGTGGAGCTCCGGGGGCCCACGAGGCAGGGGGGGCGTCGAGGGGGGGGTGGGTAGGCGCGCCCCCGCCCTCATTGATAGGGTGTGGGCCCCCTGGCCTTGATTCTTTGGCCAGTATTTTTTATTAATTCCGAAAATATTCTCCATGAAGTTTCAGGTCATTCCGAGAACTTTTATTTCTGCACAAAAATAACAGCATGGCAATTCTGCTGAAAACAGCATCAGTCCGGGTTAGTTCCATTCAAATCATGCAAGTTAAGTCCAAGACAAGGGCAAAAGTGTTTGGAAAAGTAGATACGATGAAGACGTATCAACTCACCCAAGCTTAAACCTTTGCTTGTCCTCAAGCAATTCTGTTGACAAACTGAAAGTGATAAAGAAAAACTTTTACAAACTCTGTTTGCTCTTGTTGTTGCAAATATGTAAATCCAGCATTCAAGTTTTCAGCAAAGATTATGAACTAACCATATTCACAATAACATTTAGGTCTCAAGTTTACTCATATCAATGGCATAATCAACTAGCGAGCAATAACAATAAATCTCGGATGACAACACTTTCTCAAAACAATCATAATATGATATGACAAGATGGTATCTCACTAGCCCTTTCTGAGACTGCGAAACATAAATGCAGAGCACCTTTGAAGAACAAGGACTGACTAAACATTGTAATTCATGGTAAAAGAGATCCATTCATAGTCATACCCAATATAAATTAATCGTAATGGATGCAAATGACAGCGGTGCTCTCCAGCTGGTGCTTTTTAATAAGAGGGTGATGACTCAACATAAAAGTAAATAGATAGGCCCTTCGCAGAGGGAAGCAGGGATTTGTAGAGGTGCCAGAGCTCGATTTTGAAATAGAGATAAAAAATAATTTGAGCGGCATACTTTCATTGTCAACATAACAACCAAGAGATCTCTATATCTTCCATGCTACACACATTATAGGCGGTTCCCAAACAGAATGGTAAAGTTTATACTCCCCCTCCACCAACAAACATCAATCCATGGCTTGTCCGAAACAACGGGTGCCTCCAACTAACAACAGTCCTTGGGGAGTTTTGTTTGGAATTATTTTGATTTGATTTCCTTAGAGCATGGGACTGGGGATCCCGGTTACCGGCCATGTTCTCGTGAATGAGGAGCGGAGTCCACTCCTCTTGAGAATAACCCGCCTAGCATGGAAGATACAGACAGTCCTAGTTGATACATGAGCTATTCGAGCATACAAAACAGAATTTCATTTGAAGGTTTAGAGTTTGGCACATACAAATTTACTTGGCACGGCAGGTAGATACCGCATATAGGAAGGTATGGTGGACTCATATGGAATGACTTTGGGGTTTAGGGAAGAGGATGCACAAGCAGTATTCCCGCTTAGTACAAATGAAGGCTAGAAAAAGACTGGGAAGCGACCAACTAGAGAGCGACAATAGTCATGAACATGCATTAAAATTAATAAACATTGATTGCGAGCACGAGTAGGATAAAATCCACCATGAACATAAATATCATGGAGGCTATGTTGATTTTGTTTCAACTACATGTGTGAACATGTGCCAAGTCAAGTCACTCGAATCGTTCAAAGGAGGATACCACCCTATCATACCTCATCACAACCATTTTAATAGCATGTTGGCACGCAAGGTAAACCATTATAAACTCCTAGTAAATTAAGCATGGCATAAGCAACTATAATCTCTAATTGTCATTGTAAACATGTTCATTCAAAATAGGCTGAATCAGGAACGATGAACTAATCATATTTACAAAAACAAGAGAGGTCGAGTTCATACCAGCTTCTATCATCTCAATCAGTCCATCATATATCGTCATTATTGCCTTTCACTTGCACGACCAAACGATGTGATAATAATAATAGTGCATGTGCATTGGACTAAGCTGGAATCTGCAAGCATCTGACACAAAGGAGAAGACAATGTAATATGAGTTCTTGGTTAAATCAACAATAATGCATATAAGAGCCACTTCAACATTTCAATCATGGTCTTCTCCTCTCGACCCCAAAAGAAAAGAAAAGAAATAAAACTATTTACACGGGAAAGCTCCCAACAAGCAAAAGAAGAACAAGAAATCTTTTGGGGTTTTCTTTTTAATTATTACTACTACAAGCATTGAAAGTAAACTAGCTAGAAGCTACAACTATATATATATATATATATATATATATATATATATATATATATATATATATATATATATATATATATATATATATATATATATATATATATGTATATTGGTTTTTCTTAAGGTTTTTCAAACACACAAGAAGAAAGCGAGAAAAAGAAAAAAGCTAGCATGGATATTACAATGAAAAAGTATGAGCACCGACAACTAGAATGAGTGTGTGAACATGAATGTAATATCGGTGAGAAATACGTACTCCCCCAAGCTTAGGCTTTTGGCCTAAGTTGGTCTATGGCCACGGCTGGCCTGACAGATATCCAAAGTTGTAACTGGGGTCGTACTGAGATACAACAGCTATTGCCTCATGAGCTGCAGCTTGGAGGCGAGCTGCCCTCCGTCCTCCTCCTATACTCGTTCGCCTCCTCCCTGGTAATAATATATCTCCCTTTTTCCTGAAAGTCAAAGAAAGCAGGAGCAGGGAGAGCAATATGGAAAGCTTGACGTTTGTCAAAGATTAGTCGGTACTAGAGAGATTGTTCATTCCTCTCAATAAACTGATGGCGAACCATAGCATTATAATCTAAATAAGTAGGAGGCAACTCCATATCATTTTCACGAATGGGTACCTCAAGAAAATTAGCTAAACGGGTTGCATAAATCCCGCCAAACAAATCTCCACTAATACTGTTATGATGCAACCTTCGTGCAACAATAGCTCCCAAGTTATATTGTTTATCTCCTAATACAGCACTCTTCAGAACACTAAGATCTGGAACACACATGTGACAGGCTTCATCTTTACCGTTAATACATCTACCAATAAAGAGAGCAAAATAATGTATAACAGGAAAATGAATGCTCCCTATGGTAGCTTGTGTGATTTCTCTAGATTCCCCCACTGTGATACTAGCAAGAAAATCTTTAAACTCAGATTTACGAGGTTCACTAGCACTACCCCATTGCGGGAGTTTACAAGCATTATTAAAATCTTCTAAGTCCATGGTATAAGATTTATTATAAAGATCAAACAGGACAGTGTGAGAATTGCGTGATGATGTAAATGTAAATCTTCTCACAAAAGAATCCATTAGGGATTAGCATTGAGGGCACTTATTTGACTCGAAGCCCTCGAGTTCAGCATTACGCACATACGCGTCAAATTCATCTTTATTTCCTGCTCGTACCATGAAATTTTCTGACGGCCATCCACAAGGCCGCACTTGAGCTTCTCTTGGTGGTTCATGGTCTGGCTCATGTATTGCGGGCCTGGGTCCTTGCTTCCTTGAAGAACCACCTTGGTACATTTTTCTAAACATATTTCTTCCTCTGAAAAATTTCTGAAAATTTTAGTAACTCAAAATAAAAGTGTACCAAACTCAACAAGATTGATAGCAACTACTCTCACAAGTGCCTAGAGACTATATCATGAATTAGAACTACTTGGGACCATATAAATTTGACATGCAAGCTCAAGAACAGGGTCACCTAATCAGCAAAAATTTGCAATAATAAAGCACTAGAACAAAAACTAATTGGACCATTGGAGGAGTCACATACCGAAGAACAATCCCCCAAAGCAGTTTTGCGAGTGGAGCATTGAGCAAGGAGATCGAAAATCGCAGCAAGATGAGCTATGTGACGCCGGACTAAACCTATGCCCCCAGGGGTCATGGGCCATCTCCCCGGGAACTCCTGCACGTTGCGTACGCGGCCGGTGAGCAGACCTAGCTACCTCCTTCAACAAGGCAGCGCCACGCAGTCCAACCCCGCTGCCGCTCGATCCGACGCCTATTAAGCTTCTACTGATGTATACGACGCAGAACGCCCATACTATGCCCACGTGATGGTTAGTGCTATCGGGCCGAGGCCCTCGGATCAAATATCCAAATCTTAGTGGATTAGGCAGCGGTAACAAGCAGAGACTCACGAAGATGTGACCCGTTGCCTGCCTCGAGGACTTGCGGCAAGGGCTAGGAATGCCCGCCACGCCCGTAATTATCTCGCGGGCACCCTCCAGGTCAACCTGTCTCCACATCACTGCAATTAAGCTCGCTGGTACCCCTCGTGGTCGACCCGCCTTTAGTAACATGGCTCGGTGTAAAGTCATAGTAATCATAGTAAGCGTGTGTCTAAACATCAAGGGAAAGCCCGAGGAATCACCCCGGTGAATTCCACTCGATGTAATCATCAAGGTGAACGTAAGAGGATTCACCCCGAGGTCCACACTTGAGGGGTTGCACTGACGAGTCGTATCGAAGTGGTTAAAGAGGAAATCACCCTCGATGACCACGACCGAATAGCTACACTACAGGTTAACATCGAGTATCGATGAGGACTCACCCTCGGTACTCGATAGTAACCTAGTATTGTCGAGCAACTAAGGGGAAAGTGATGTGCGGTGTCGGGGCCTGGTCTTCGATCCCGTTGATCGTGTCTTCAATGATGAAGCAGGGGCAACAAGGACAAGGTGGGGGTCACTGATGGATCACTAACCAACCTATACTAGGCAGTTTAGGGTAAGCAGGTAAGGTACAACAACAGATACAAAAGCAGGCTATGCAACAGAATAGGAGCAAACAATAACAGTAGCAAAATCTAATGCAAGCATGAGAGAATGGAATGGGTGATATCGGGATGATCAAAGGGCGGGCTTGCCTGGTTGCTCTGGCAAGGAGGGGTCGTCGTCGACGTAGTCGATCACAGGGGCATCATCGGTCCCGGGGTCTACCGGAGAGAAGAGGGGGAAGAAACAGTAAATACATAACAAGCAAGTGCATAAAAGGACAACAGGCAGAGCTAGACGTGTTATAACGCGGTGCTATACGTTACCGGCGAAGGGGAAAGTCAACCGGGAATGTTTTCCCGGTTCCGGACCTGTGTCAGACAGATGACCGAAGGGGGAGAGTTTCATGTTCAGCATGCTAGGGGCATGTGACAGATGGACGGACCGCGTATCCGGATTTGTTGGATTTTTCTGAGCAACTTTCATGTAGAAAACATTTTCATCCGAGTTACGGATTATTTTCTATGATTTTCTCAAGTTAAACCATTTCCTGAAATTTTGTATTTATTTTAATCCGAATTGACCAAGTCAAAATGACTGGTCAAGGTGAACAGCGTTTGGGGGGGGGGTCCACATGTCAGAATTTTATTAAATTCTAAAAGTTATCTAATCTAATTATTAGGTGGACCCATATGTCAACCACACATTATATTAATTAAGCAATTTAACAAACCTACCTAATCCTTAGACTAATCTAATGAGCCGGCCTCTGGACAAAGGCAGCATTGCAACCGTAGTAGCCATGGGCGAGCATCACCTCAGAGGCGAAAGCAACATCAGCCCGCGATTAGCAGCAATAGCTAGCGAAAGCGACGCAGAGAACAAGCAGCAGCGGTAGTACAGAGAGTAGTAGCCCATCAAGAAGAGCAATACTGCGCCAAAGCAAAGAAAGAAAGACGTAGCACGCACACGGGGAGGTAGTAGGCGATGGGGAAGCAGGGGCGGACGGGGCGCCGGCTCGCAGAGGCGGGCGCCGGTGTGGCGCGAGGCCATAGCAGCAGCGGGAAGGCAACAACACAAGCAACAACGCATGGGGACAGCAGCGGCAAAGAAGCGCGCGGCGGTGAGGTGCAGGGCGCGGGTGGCCAAGAGCAGCCAGCATGGCTTCGGCCATGGAGGGTGCCAGCTCGCAGGGCGGCGCTACGGCGTGGATTCGACGGGGGAAAGGGGGAACGGAGCGAGGGGCTCACTGCGGGTTGGTAGTGGAAGGCAGCGGGCTCGGGGGAGGGTCGACGGCGGCGAAATCGGCGGTGGAGTGCGTCCGAACCGAGGAAGAAGAAGAAGACGAGGCGGGCGCTCCGATGACTCCGAGCTCGAAGTCGAGGGCGCAGACGATGCCGCAGAGCTCGGCGCAGATCCCGGCACGACGACGGAGCACGGACGGTCGGTGGTCGCGGTGGCCTTGGTGGACGGCGGAGCGCCGGCCCTTCCTCCGATGAACAGAGAGGAGAGGTAGAGATGGGGATAAGGGTCGAGGTGAGTGGGAGGAGAGGGGCCGAGGCGTCGGGGCGTGGAGGTTTTATCCTCCCGCCGACGCCGGAGGGGGTCCGGTGGCACCGGCCGGTCTGGGGCGGTCCGGCCGGACGTCTGAGTGCATTTACGACCGATGAGGGAGGGTTGAAGGTTGGCTAGCGAGTGGGCCGAGGCCTGTGGGGCGTGCAGGGGCCTCTCCTTTCCCTTTCTCTTTTTACATTGCTTTTTTTAACTTTCTGTTTTATATTTTCTCCATTGTTTTCTATTTTGAGCTATTGTTTGTTATTTATTTGAGCGAGCAAACGATTTTTGTTATAGAATACACTTGGCACATATATAAAGTACGTTGGCATAGGGCCACACACAAAGTCTCTTGTGGTTAGGGAAAAGTAAGTATATATGTTGGAATTTAAGCGACCAAACTAAATGTTGCTGGTCCACCAAAATATTGCCATGGCCAAAATAAAAAACCAATTTGAGTTGATTTCTCCAAGACAATTACTTGGCGAATAGTTGCAACCCATCGAACATTTTTATTTGTCAGACTGAAGAAATAAGAATTTGAGTATTTGACTTGTATTTCAAATGGAATTTGGATTTGATGTCGGTTTGGAATAAAATGATGATTAGCAAAAATTAATTATGATGGTGTGGCACGAGGGTGTTACAAATCTCCTCCACTAAAAGAAATCTCGTCCCGAGATTTAAAGGGTGGAGTAAGGGGGAAAGACTCGGGAAGGACGGAGCTCAACTCAAGATAGGTACCTGGGGGCTATCTCAGTGAACATGGCATAGGGGCACCTCTCGAGTCGAAATTCAAGAAAGACGTCGAGAGCAAGGTAAGGATGTGCAATAAGAAGCTTGAACCGGGTAGGCAATCGTCCGTTGCCTGAAACAGAGGGTGAAAGGGGTTCAGAGCAATGGGAATAGGTATTGCGTCTGATACCAGAATAGATCACTAGGAATGTGGCTCATGATTTACATATGAAGCCAAGTGAGAGGAACAATTTTTGAAAATAGGGATGTATAGGAGAGTCAGGTTTCGATCATGTGCAACTGTGGGTTATGGGCCCACCATGTGGGTTAAAAGTAGAAGGAGCAGTGACATCTTGCACGGTCTTGATAGCAAGGCATGTCAGAGGGTGTCCTGTCAGTTATGCCGGCAACAAGGTCGGTACCAAGGGCGAGGGATGAAGAGAACCATTTTCCTGCACGTTGAACGAGGTAGACCTATAGGCAAGGTTCTAGTCCATCGGTGGTTACCGAAATGTCATCAGCAATAGTAACAGGGTCTTACTGATAGAGTTGTACACCGAGGCGTTTACATAAGCAGGGAATTATTACTTCTTATATCATATAGATCACAAGAAGGGCTAAACATACCAATGGAAAGGAAAAATATGATTATCAAATCAAACAACCCAATGGAAAGGAAGATGTATTTACACATAAGAGTTGGGAGTATATCCTTCCCAAGGAAAAACGGAGCATGATATACATGATAGGACAGCAAGTTCAAAAGCATTTAGATAATGGGTAGAGGGAAGAATCATGATATTACCCATACAACGGTGTTAGGGTAACTGATCAAGAAACATTTAGCATTGTGCTTTCAATGTTCTGGTTGATGTTTGAGTACCACCTCATTCTTCAAGATAGCATCAATATGGTCAATGTGTAAAGGTCGGACTCGGAAACACAAAAGGATTCATCGGAACAACTTATAAAATAAGTCATATAATTTCAGCAAGGAAAATATGAGGAGGTGGCCGAGGATTCAGCAGCAATCCACCGACATGTCAAAAAGGATGTATTTCCAAAATTTATGAATAAGTTTGTGTTGGGGGGGGGGAGACAAGAATGTTGTCGATGATAACACAAACCAACGACGGGCAAGGATGGTATTTCTCATCACGAATTCGATTGATATCCTGGAAGAGCTCAGATAGTTGATGACGATCATGACACAATTGTCGAGAGATTTCATGAAGAAGTAATCGATGGGCAATGACATCAAGTCAAAGGAATGATGAAGCGAAATATTATTGGAACCACGAGTACGTCACAAACTCGAAATCAATCTTGCTGTTCAAGGCGGAATGATAAGATGAGGAAGACCGACGTACGCTTCGCTCATCGTCGAAAAGTTGTGCTCCAGGGATATGGACCAGGTAGCACAGTTAAAATTAGCACGATAATGATATACCCGATCAGGCTAGGAATGACTTGAGGGATTATTTAACTCGTAAGCAATGAAAATCACTTAGAGTTATTGATTCAGAGTGCAGGATCGATTCACTCATCGGTGTTCTTGAGTGACTAATAAATCGGAACCCAGGGGAAATATGAAACCGGTGAGAAGCAATACCAGATGAAGACTCATAGGAAGCAACATGGTCTTTTGGTATCCTCGAGATACTGGAGGGTAATAATCGAAGGAAGATCAAAATAGAGGTTGCGGAGATGTATTGATCTACAGAAGGCGAGTACTTTGACTTGTCCGAGAAATGGGATCAAAGGGGAACACTCATGGTCAGAACCACGATTGCAAGGGATCAAATCCCAAATATAAGATGATCTTATACCATGGGGATAATTAATTTTAAGAGAAGCTTCCATGATAAGATCTACATCGGGTCCATGGGCATGAACAGAAAGTTTCAAGGTCGACTCCCACTTCTTCAATGCATAACCTTTCATTCACTCCTCGTTTTCGAAGCAATTGTAGTGTAGAAGATTTATCTGGCGAAGTACCAGAAGAGTAATACTTGTGAGAACTCTCGGGTTCATACGGATTATGGAAGGCATAAGTTCAACCCATCGGGGCATTTTTACAAATCTATACAACCATCAACCAAGCAAAAGATACGAGTTCGAAAGCGGAGTATCGTAGTCAAAGCAGATGATACAATTTATCGAAGGTATTATGTATCAGGGAAAAACTCAAAATATTTTGGATGTGAAGGACACTGTCGGATAACAACCCAGCAATGGATCTGGCGATTCATGACAGAGTTGATGTGATTATCGGTAATCAATCAAAATGAAGAAGGGGATGCAAAGGCATTGGCTTATAGAAACATCTGAATGATTCGATGCTTGGGTACAAAGGAATTATGATTTCAAGACGAAGGACCAGAAGCAGAGGCTCTGATCAAAAGATGAGTAAGTTGAATATCACTAGGGATACAATTGACGGCAATTTGATTGGTCGAGAAACAACTCTTAGTCAAATGATGTCCAAGCCGGAAGGATGAATTATATGATCCGACTGAGGATTGCGAGCATCCACAACATATTGAATCAACGGACTCAAAAGGATAGTGACAAAGGATGCCAATAAGATTACTAGACTTATGGGATTATCCATAATGCAAGCAGGCAAGGAGAATCAAGAGTAATAGGCTGCAGAGGATTTTCGGAAGATCAGATAGTATTTCCAAGTATTTAGGAAAGTATATGAACAACTGGGGATGAAGGTACAAGTGGCAAGGATGTTATTCACGGGGATTATCTGTGGTCAAGAACTGCAAGGCAATGGGCACAGGGTCTCAAGAAACATCGAGGAGTATCTGCAGAATCCTCTGGTGAAGCAAGCGATCATCAGTAATGAAGGGGCTCTCCGGGAGGAAGTGGGTACGAGAACCTAATGTCAGAGTTAGTAAAATGTTTAACCTGAATAGAAAAGAGATCAGAATCCCAGAGTAAAGGTCGAGGAGTAAAAGATCCTAATACCACCCAATGGCGACGTGGGCCCGTAAGACACACAGCCATGGTAGTAAAAAATTTGTAGTGACTAGACTCGACTTCGGCCAAGGAGTAAGAAGGGGGGCTACCTACAGGCAGTCGGCTCTGATACCAACTTGTGATGCCCTCGATTCAATCGTACACTAATCATACACGCAAATGTGTATGATCAATATCAAGGACTCACGGGAAGATATCACAACACAACTCTAGACACAAATTAAAATAATACAAGCTTTATGTTACAAGCCAGGGGCCTCGAGGGCTCGAATACATAAGCTCGAATACACAAGAGTCAATGAAGCAACAATATCTCGAAAGTACGACATAAGTTAGACAAGTCCGCCTTAAGAAGGCTAGCACAAAAGCAACATCGATCGAAAAGGCAAGGCCTCCTCGCTCGAGCCTCCTAACTACTCACGGTCGTCGGCGACTTCCACGTAGTAGTAAGCATCGGCGGTGGCATCCGCCCCGGCTTCGATATCCGTTGCATCAACCGGAAAGAAAAGAAAGGGAAAAGGGGAGCAAAGCAACCGTGAGTACTCATCCAAAGTACTCGCAAGCAAGGATCTACACTACGTATGCAACATTATCAAAGGAAGGCTGTATATGTGGACTGGGCTGCAGATGCCAGAATAGAGAGAAGGCCTAGTCCTATCGAAGACTAGCATCTTCCGAAACCACCATCTTGCAGCAAACAGGAGGGAGTAGAGTAGCATAACGAAAGTAGTAGTGTTATCAACCTCGGCAGAGACCCTTTCTCGACACCTGCGAGAAAGAGATCCCGAGCCATACTATCCAGATTATCATCACAATCCAGTTCTCATCACCATCCAAATTCTCATCACAAGTATCCAGTTCTAGTTGTATCGATCGATACAACTCCAAGTGTCCGCTATCAGAGGACATGCTATCGATAGATGTTTTCTTCCTGCAGGGTGCACCAACTTACCCACCACGCCGCTTAACTCCGCGGACACACTTTCTGGGTCATGCCCGCCTCGGCCAAACAATACGCCGCAACCCGACCTAGGCTTAATAGAGAGGCCAAGACACCGGACTAAACCTATGCCCCCTGGGGTCATGGGCCATCTCCCGGAACTCCTGACGTTCGCGTGACGCGGCGGTGAGCGACCTAGCTACCTCCTTCAACAAGGCAGCGCCACGCAGTCCAACCCGGGCAGCGCCGCTTCGATCGCCGACATCTATTAAGCTTTGGTGATGTATACGACGCAGAACGCCCATACTATGCCCACGTGATGGTTAGTGCTATCGGGCCGAGGCCCTCGGATCAAATATCCAAATCGTAGTGGATTAGGAACGCGGTAACAAGCAGAGATTCACGAAAGATGTGACCCGTTCGCCTGCCTCGAGGACTTGCGGCAAGGGCTAGGAATGCCCTACCACGCCTCGTAATTATCTCGCGGGCACCCTCCGTGTCAACCTGTCTCCACATCACTGCAATTAAGCTCGCTGGTACCCTCGTGGTCGACCCATCTTTAGTAACATGGCTCAATGTAAAGTCATAGTAATCATAGTAAGCGTGTGTCTAAACATCAAGGGAAAGCCGAGGAATCACCCCGTGAATTCCACTCGATGTAATCATCAAGGTGAACGAAGAGGATTCACCCGAGGTCCACACTTGAGGGGTTGCACGACGAGTTGTATCGAAGTGGCTAAAGAGGAAATCACCCTCGATGACCACGACCGAATAGCTACACTACAGGGTTAACATCAGGAGTACTGATGAGGACTCACCATCGGTACTCGATAGTAACCTAGTATTGTCGAGCAACTAAGGGGAAAGTCATGTGCGGTGTCGGGGCCTGGTCTTCGATCCCGTTGATCTTGTCTTCAATGATGAAGCAGGGGCAACAAGGACAAGGTGGGGGTCACTGATGGATCACTAACCAACCTATACTAGGCAGTTTAGGATAAGCATGTAAGGTACAACAACAGATACAAAAGCAGGCTATGCAACAGAATAGGAGCAAACAATAACAGTAGCAAAATCTAATGCAAGCATGAGAGAATGGAATGGGTGATATCGGGATGATCAAAGGGGGGGCTTGCCTGGTTGCTCTGACAAGGAGGGGTCATCGTCGACGTAGTCGATCACAGGGGCATCATCGGTCCCGGGGTCTACCGGAGAGAAGAGGGGGAAGAAACAGTAAATACATAACAAGCAAGTGCATAAAAGGACAACAGGCAGAGCTAGACGTGTTCTAACGCGGTTCTATACGTTACCGGCGAAGGGGAACATCAACCGGGAATGTTTTCCCGGTTCCGGACCTGTGTCAGACAGATGACCGGAGGGGGAGAGTTTCATGTTCAGCATGCTAGGGGCATGTAACAGATGGACGGACCGCGTATCCGGATTCGTTGGATTTTTCTGAGCAACTTTCATGTAGAAAACATTTTCATCCGAGTTACGGATTATTTTCTATGATTTTCTCAAGTTAAACCATTTCCTGAAATTTTGTATTTATTTTAATCCGAATTGACCAAGTCAAAATGACTGGTCAAGGTGAACAGCGTTTGGGGGGTCCACATGTCAGAATTTTATTAAATTCTAAAAGTTATCTAATCTAATTATTAGGTGGACCCATATGTCAACCACACATTATATTAATTAAGCAATTTAACAAACCTACCTAATCCTTAGACTAATCTAATGAGCGGCCTCGGACAAAGGCAAAGCTGCAGCCGTAGTAGCCATGGGCGAGCATCCTCAGAGGCGAAAGCAACATCAGCCCGCGATTAGCAAAGAATAGCTAGCGAAAGCGACGCAGAGAACAAGCAAGCCAGCAGAGTACAGAGAGTAGTAGCCCATCGGCAAGAGCAATACGCGCCAGCAAAGAAGAACACGTAGCACTGCACGGGAGGTAGTAGGCGATGGGGAAGCAGGGGCGGACGGGGCGCCGGCTCGCAGAGGCGGGCGCCGGTGTGGCGCGAGGCCATAGCAGCAGCGGGAAGGCAACAACACAAGCAGTAACGCATGGGGACAGCAGCGGCAGGCGAGCATGCGTGCGGTGGGGTGCAGGGGCGCGGGTGGCCAAGAGCAGCTAGCATGGCTTCGGCCATGGAGGGTGCCAGCTCGCAGGGCGGCGCTACGGCGTGGATTTGACGGGGGAAAGGGGGAACAGAGCGAGGGGCTCACTGCGGGTCGTTAGTGGAAGGCAGCGGGCTCGGGGGAGGGTCGACGGCGGCGGAATCGGCGGCGGAGTGCGTCCGAACCGAGGAAGAAGAAGAAGACGAGGCGGGCGCTCCGATGACTCCGAGCTCGAAGTCGAGGGCGCAGACGATGCCGCAGAGCTCGGCGCAGATCCTGGGCACGACGACGGAGCACGAGACGGTCGGTGGTCGCGGTGGCGCGCGGTAGACGGCGGAGCGCCGGCCCTTCCTCCAGATGAACAGAGAGGGAGAGGTAGAGATGGGGATAAGGGTCGAGGTGAGTGGGAGGCGAGGGGGCCGAGGCGTCGGGGACATGGAGGCCTTATCCTCCCGTCGACGCCGGGAGGGGGTCCGGTGGCGACCGGCCGGTGCGGGCGCCCGGTCGGACGCACAGTGCAGACGACGACCGATGAGGGTTGGAAGGTTGGGCTAGCGCAGTGGGCCGAGGCCTGTGACGGTGCAGGGGCCTCTCCTTTCCCTTTCTCTTTTTACATTGCTTTTTTTAACTTTCTGTTTTATATTTTCTCCATTGTTTTCTATTTTCAGCTATTGTTTGTTATTTATTTGAGCGAGCAAACGATTTTTGTTATAGAATACACTTGGCACATATATAAAGTACGTTAGCATAGGGCCACACACAAAGTCTCTTGTGGTTAGGGAAAAGTAAGTATATATGTTGGAATTTAAGCGACCAAACTAAATGTTGCCTGGTCCACCAAAATATTGCCATGGCCAAAATAAAAACCAATTTGAGTTGATTTCTCCAAGACAATTACTTGGCTTAATAGTTGCAACCCATCTAACATTTTTATTTGATGATCAAGAAATAAGAATTTGAGTATTTGACTTGTATTTCAAATGGAATTTGGATTTGATGTCGGTTTGGAATAAAATGATGATTAGCAAAAATTAATTATGATGGTGTGGCACCAGGGTGTTACAAGCTAGAACTGGTGCTTTAGCTGGTTGGTGATCTTTTTTTGGGAGGAAGAAGGAGTGTGTGGGTGCAGGAATAAGTGGAGGGGGGCCACCAGGGGCCGACGAGGCAGGGCGCGCCAGGCAGGGGCGCACTCGACCTCGTGGCTGTGTGCTTGCTCCCCCTGGTGTTTTCTCAGTGCCAGATATTCTCAAATATTCTAGAAAAAATCATATTGCATTTTCAGGGCATTTGGAGAACTTTTATATTCTGGGTATTTTTTATTGCACGGATAATTCAGAAAACAGACAAATATACTATTTTTGCTTTATTAAATCTAAATAACAGGAAGTAAAAGGAGGGTATAGAAGGTTGTGCTTTCTAACTTCATACATCTCATGCTCATAAAAAGGAATCCACTAACAAGGTTGATCAAGTCTTGTTAACAAACTCATTTCGAATAACATGGAACCGGAGAAATTTCGAATAACACTATGTTACCTCAACGGGGATGTGCACATCCCCAACAATAAGAATATCATATTTGTTCTTGACAGTAGGAAGAGGAAATTCAAAACCTCCAATAGTAATAGTTGAAAATTTTCCAATAGAATTGATACTGGGGACTTGAGGTTGTTTCCTCGGAAAGTGTACCGTATGCTCATTACCATTAACATGAATAGTGACATTGCCTTTGCTGCAATCAATAACAGCCCCTGCAGTATTCAAAAAGGGTCTACGGAGGATAATTGACATACTACCGTCCTCGAGAATATCAAGAATAACAAAGTCCGTTAAAATAGTAACATTTGCAACCACAACAGGCACATCCTCACAAATACCGACAAGTATAGTGGTTGATTTATCGGCCATTTGCAAAGATATTTCAGTAGGTGTCAACTTATTGAAATAAAGTCTACGATATAAAGAGAGAGGCATAACACTGACACTGGCTCCAAGATCACATAAAGCAGTTCTAACATAGTTCCTTTTAATGGAGCATGGTATAGTTGGTACTCCTGGATCTCAAAGTTTCTTAGGTATTCCACCCTTAAAAGTATAATTAGCAAGCATGGTGGAAATTTCGACTTCCGGTATCTTTCTTTTATTTGTGACAATATCTTTCATATACTTAGCATAAGGATTCATTTTAAGCATATCAGTCAAACGCATACGCAAAAAGATAGGTCTAATCATTTCAGCAAAGCGCTCAAAATCCTCATCATCCTTTTTCTTGGATGGTTTAGGAGGAAAAGATATGGGTTTTTGAACCCATGGCTTTCTTTCTTTACCGTGCTTCCTAGCAACGAAGTCTCTCTTATCATAACGTTGATTCTATGATTGTGGCTTATCAAGATCAACAGCAGGTTCAATCTCTAAATCATTGTTATTGCTAGGTTGAGCATCAACATGAACATCATCATTAACATTATCACTAGGTTCATGTTCATCACCAGATTGTGTTTCAACATCAGAAATAGAAATATCATTGGGATTCTCAGGTGTGTCTACAACAAGTTCACTAGAAGCATGCAAAGTCCTATCATTTTTATTTTTCTTCCTTTTGGAAGGACTAGGTGCATCAACATTGGTTCTCTGAGAATCTTGCTCAATTCTCTTAGGGTGGCCCTCAGGATACAAAGGTTCCTGAGTCATTCTACAGCCTCTAGTCACAACTCTAAAAGCATTATTGAAAGCACAAGTGCTCCCTAGGTGGTTTTGGTAATTAATGTCAACATATCTCTTGTTGGACTAACACTTTTATCTAGTATGTTTCAGATAAGTTCAACAATGGAGTGGCATGGACTAAGGGATGTGGGAACTCCTTCAAGATGCTAAGGACAAAGGATTGGCTCAAGCTTCAAGCTAAAGACTCTTCATTTTACATTTTAGTGATCCAAGATCACATTGAGTCTATAGGAAAAGCCAATACTATCAAGGAGGGATGAGGCGTTGCTTAATGAGCCTCTTGCTTCATGTGCTTAGTGATATGCTCCAAAACCCTCCACTACTTTCTCACTTCCACACATATGACCTAAACCTAAAGTCAAAATCAGCCCTACCGATTCTTTCTATCCAGCGCCACCGAGTTCAGATGTCATAGCCACTGCCACAAACCCTAGGCAAATCAGTTTCACCGATAGGGATCTCGGTCTCACTGAGATGGGATTGTAATCTCTCTGTGTATGTCCATTACCAAAATCGGTCTCACCGAGTTTGTGTGATCGGTACTACCGAGATTACAATGCAAACTTTCTGGTTACCTTATTACCAAAATCTGTCCCACCGAGTTTGAGTAATCGGTCTCACCGAGTTTGCCTGACCAACTCTCTGGTTAGCTAATTACCAAAATCGGTCTTACCGAGTTTGTGTAATTAGTCTCACCGAGATTACGTTATGCCCTAACCCTAACCATATCGGTCCTACCGAGTTGCATGTCAGTCCCATCGAAAACCCTAATGGTCACCAGGTTCTCTAAATCAGTCTGACCGAGTTTGTTGATTCGGTCCCACCGAGTTTGGTAAATTGTGTGTAACGGTTAGATTTTGTGTGGAGGCTATATATACCCCTCCACCTCCTCTTCATTCGTGGAGAGAGCCATCGTACAAGCCTACACTTCCAAAGATCCTATTTCTAAGAGAGAACTACCTACTCATGTGTTGAGGCCAAGATATTCCATTCCAACCATATGAATCTTGATCTCTAGCCTTCCCCAAGTTGCTTTCCACTCAAATCTTCTTTCCACCAGATCCAAATCCTATGAGAGAGAGTTGAGTGTTGGGGAGACTATCATTTGAAGCACAAGAGCAAGGAGTTCATCATCAACACACCATTTGTTACTTCTTGGAGAGTGGTGTCTCCTAGATTGGCTAGGTGTCACTTGGGAGCCTCCGACAAGATTGTGGAGTTGAACCAAGGAGTTTTTAAGGGCAAGGAGATCGCCACTTCGTGAAGATCTACCGCTAGTGAGGCAAGTCCTTCGTGGGCAACGGCCATGGTGGGATAGACAAGGTTGCTTCTTCATGGACCCTTCGTGGGTGGAGCCTCCATGGACTCAAGAACTGCTACCCACGTGGGTTGAAGTCTCCATCAACATGGATGTACGATAGCACCACCTATCGGAACCACGACAAAAACATCCGTGTCTCCAATTGCGTTTGAATTCTCCAAACCCTTCCCTTTACATTCTTGCAAGTTGCATGCTTTATTTTCCGCTGCTCACATACTCTTTGCATGCTTGCTTGTTATGTATTGAGAATTGGGAAAAGAATAGAGTTGTAGTCCCCAGCAACGGCGCCAGAAAATAGTCTTGATAACCCACACGTATAGGGGATCGCAACAGTTTTCGAGGGTAGAGTATTCAACCCAAATTTATTGATTCGACACAAGGGGAGCCAAAGAATATTCTCAAGTATTAGCAGTTGAGTTGTCAATTCAACCACACCTGGATAACCTAATATCTGCAGCAAGGTATTTAGTATCAAAGTAATATGATAGTGGCAGTAACGGTAGCAAAAGTAAAGATAGCAGTTTTGTAGTAATTGTAACAATGGCAACGGAAAAGTAACTAAGCAAAGAGCAATATGTGAAAAGCTCATAGGCATTGGATCAGTGATGGATAATTATGTCGGATGCGATTCTTCATGCAACAGTTATAACATAGGGTGACACAGAACTAGCTCCAATTCATCAATGTACTGTAGGCATGTATTCCGAATATAGTCATACGTGCTTATGGAAAAGAACTTGCATGACATCTTTTGTCCTACCCTCCCGTGGCAGCGGGGTCCTATTGGAAACTAAGGGATATTAAGGCCTCCTTTTAATAGAGTACCGAACTAAAGCATTAACACTTAGTGAATACATGCACTCCTCAAACTACGGTCATCACCGGTAGTGGTCCCGATTATTGTCACTTCGGGGTTAACGGAACATAACACATAATAGGTGACTATAGAATTGCAAGATAGGATCAAGAACTCACATATATTCATGAAAACATAATAGGTTCAGATCTGAAATCATGGCACTCGGGCCCTAGTGACAAGCGTTAAGCATAGCAAAGTCATAGCAACATCAATCTAAGAACATAGTGGATACTAGGGGTGAAACCCTAACAAAACTAACTTGATTACATGATAAATCTCATCCAACCCATCACCATCCAGCAAGCCTACGATGGAATTACTCATGCACGGCGGTGAGCATCATGAAATTGGTGATGGAGGATGGTTGATGATGATGATGGCGACGGATTCCCCTCTCCGGAGCCCGGAACGGACTCTAGATCAGCCCTCCCGAGAGAGATTACGGCTTGGTGGCGGCTCCGTATCGTAAAACGCGATGAATCCTTCTCTCTGATTTTTTTCTCCCCGAACATGAATATATAGAGTTGGAGTTGAGGTCGGTGGAGCTCCAGGGGGCCCACAAGGCGGGGGGGTGCGCGCCAGCGGTAGGCGCGCCCCACCTCGTGGACGTGGTGTGGGCACCTGGCCTTGATTCTTCGCCAAGATTTTTATTAATTCCAAAAATATTCTCCGTGAAGTTTCAGGTCATTCTCGAGAACTTTTATTTCGCACAAAAATAACACCATGGCAATTTCTGAAAACAGCGTACATCGGTTTAGTTCCATTCAAATCATGCAAGTTAGAGTCCAAAACAAGGGCAAAAGTGTTTGGAAAAGTAGATACGATGAAGACGTATCAGGAAGCATGGTAAAGAAAGAGAACCATGGGTTCAGAAACCCATGCCTTTTCCTCCTAAACAATATAAGAAAAAGGATGATGAGGATTTTGAGCGCTTTGCTGAAATGATTAGACCTATCTTTTTGCGTATGCGTTTGACTGATATGCTTAAAATGAATCCTTATGCTAAGTATATGAAAGATATTGTTACAAATAAAAGAAAGATACCGGAAGCTGAAATTTCCACCATGCTAGCTAATTATACTTTTAAAGGTGGAATACCAAAGAAACGTGGAGATCCAGGAGTACCAACTATACCATGCTCCATTAAAAGAAATTATGTTAAAACTGCTTTATGTGATCTTTGAACCGGTGTTAGTGTTATGCCTCTCTCTTTATATCATAGACTTGATTTGAATAAGTTGACACCTACTAAAATATCTTCGCAAATGGCCGATAAATCAACCGCTATACATGTCGGTATTTGTGAGGATATGCTTGTTGTGGTTGCAAATGTTACTATCAATTTGTTATTCTTGATATTCCTGAGGACGATAGTATGTCTATTATTCTTGGTCGACCCTTTTTGAATACTGCAGGGGCTGTTATTGATTGCAACAAAGGCAATGTCACTTTTCATGTTAATGGTAATGAGCATACGATACACTTTCCGAGGGAACAACCTCAAGTCCACAGTATCAATTCTATTGGAAAAATTCCAACGATTACTATTGGAGGTTTTCAATTTCCTCTTCCTACTGCCAAGAAGAAATATGATATTCTTATTATTGGGGACGTGCATATCCCCGTTGAGGTAACTTAGTGTTATTCGAAAATTCTCCGGTTTCATGCGATTCGGAAAGAGTTTGTTAACAAGACTTGATCAACCTTGTTAGTGGATTCCTTTTGATGAGCATGGGATGGATGAAGTTAGAAAGCACAACCCTCTGTACCCTCCTTTTTATTTAGATTAAATAAAGCTAAAATAGTATTTTCTGTCTATTTTCTGATTTATCCTTGCAATAAAAATACCCCGAAAATAAAAGTTCTCCAAATGCCCCGAAAATGAAATATGATTTTTTCTAGAATATTTAAGAATTATTGGCACTGAGAACACACCAGAGAGGGCAACCACCTGGCCACGAGGGTGCAGGGCGCGCCCACCCCCCTGGGCGCGCCCCCCGCCTCATGGGCCCCTCGTGGCCCCCCTCCACTTATTCCAGCACCCACACACTCCTTCTTCCTCCAGAAAAAATCACCAACCAGCTCAAACCCGCGTTCTAGCTCGTTTTGCTGCGATTTTCGATCTCCTTGCTCAAAGCTCCACTCACAAAACTGCTTTGGGGGATTGTTCTTCGGTATGTGACTCCTCCAATGGTCCAATTAGTTTTTGTTCTAGTGCTTTATTTATTACAATTTTTTGCTGCTTAGGTGACACTGTTCTTGAGCTTGCATGTCAAATTTATATGGTCCCAAGTAGTTCTAATGCATGATATAGTCTCTAGGCACTTGTGGGAGTAATTGCTATCAATTTTGTTGAGTTTGGTTCACTTTTATTTTGAGTTACTAAAAATTTCAGAAATTTTCAGAAAATGATGAAGAGATTATTGAGGGCTCTTGAGTCAAGCTCAAGGATAAGCAAAGCGAAGAGGATAACAAGCCCAAATATAATCTCCCTCGCACCGCGGAGGTTCGGCCGTGTGAATGGCCTTGTGATGAGTTCTTGAGAGCAGTCGGGATTCATGATGATTTTTATTATTTGGCTAAGAATGCGGGCCTCGTCGACTTCCTGCACGACCGGCTCGAATAGTATCTCCTACTCACTAATATTTTTGTGCAAAATTTTCATTTCCATGCTAGGAGATCACCACCTTTGGTGGATTTTTATTTAGATGATGAGTTTAGGGAGATGTCCCTCTATGATTTTTGTGTGGTTTGCAAGTTGCCTTTTGAGGGCAGCGTCAAGGAACCACATCCTAGGGATGTGGCAGGATTTATTGATATGATTGTTGTAGGGGAAACGAGAAAAGTGTCAGAAGAAAGAACTACTAGCATACATTTCCCTGTTCTACATTACAATGCAATATTTGCTAGTAGATGTTTAATTGGCCGCGGGAACAGTGGGGGCCTCAGTGCTCCTGACCTCGCCATTTTGCGCCATGCGTTGTTCCGTTACAGAACTTTTAGTATATGTGCTATGGTTGCTAAACGATTGAATCTAAACCATACAAAGGGCCCCATTTTTGGAGGTATCTTTGCTTCACGTCTTGCTAAATATTTTGAGATACCTATTAGACATTATGAGAAGGAAGAAAAGTTGCTGCCCCCTATTTTCTTAAACTATAGAAGTATGGTACCACATGATTTTATTTGCGATGATAAGGAGAAGAGACTCATTTATGACCTGGTATTCGGTGAAAAGACTTGTCAGATTATTACATTGCCTGCACCTTCTTTGTTTAACATTTATTCAGGCATATACATCATCCTGCCCGATGACATTTATGCATATTGGGAGCGAACATGATCCCCAGAGCCAGAGCCAGAGCCATCTGTTTATCAGTGGGATCTGGACGAGCTCGCTAACCAGTGGCACCCTGAGGATCCTCCTCAGTACACTGGAGAGGACCACTTTGATCCGTGGGCATAGACCAACTTAGGCCAAAAGCCTAAGCTTGGGGGAGTACATATTTCTCACCGACATTACATTCATGTTCACACACTCATGCCAGTTGTCGGTGCTCATACTTTTTCATTGTACTATCCATGCTAGTTTATTTTATTTTCTAGCCTTCTTCTTGTGTGTTTGAAAAACCTTAAGAAAAACCAAAAAAAATAGTTGTAGATTTTAGCTAGTTTACTTTCCATGCCTGTAGATTCCAGCTTAGTCCAATGCACGTGCACTATTATTATTATCCACATCGTTCGTTTGTGCAAGTGAAAGGCAATAATGACGATATATGATGGACTGGTTGAGATGAGAGATGATGGTATGAACTCAACCTCTCTTGTTTTTGTAAATATGATTAGTTCATCGTTCCTGATTCAGCCTATTATGAATGAAACATGTTTGCAATGACAATTAGAGATTATAGTTGCTTATGCCATGCTTAATTAGCTAGGAGTTTATAATGGTTTACCTTGCGTGCCAACATGCTATTAAAATGGTTGTGATGTGGTATGATAGGGTGGTATCCTCATTTGAACGATTCGAGTGGCTTGACTTGGCACATGTTCACGCATGTAGTTGAAACAAAATCAACATAGCCTCCACGATATTTATGTTCATGGTGGATTATATCCTACTCATGCTTGCACTCAATGTTTATTAATTTTAATGCATGTTCATGACTGTTGTTGCTCTCTAGCTAGTCGCTTCCCAGTCTTTTTCTAGCCTTCACTTGTACTAAGTGGGAATACTGCTTGTGCATCAACTTCCATAAACCCCAAAGTTATTTCATATGAGTCCACCATACCTCCCTATATGCGGTATCTACCTGCCATTCCAAATAAATTTGTATGTGCCAAACTCTAAACCTTCAAATGAAATTCTGTTTTGTATACTCAAATAGCTCATGTATCAACTATGGTTGTCTGTATCTTCCATGCTAGGCGGGTTATTCTCAAGAGGAGTGGACTCCGCTCCTCACTCACGAGAAAATGGCTG
Source organism: Aegilops longissima (assembly GCA_021605205.1). Classification (NCBI taxonomy): domain Eukaryota; kingdom Viridiplantae; phylum Streptophyta; class Magnoliopsida; order Poales; family Poaceae; genus Aegilops; species Aegilops longissima. The sequence goes on along the minus strand of CM038676.1, from coordinate 222,462,967 downwards.
GTCACCGGGATGCCCAGTCCCGTGCTCAAACCAAATCAAAATAATTGCAAACAAAACTCCCCCTGGATTGTTGTTAGTTGGAGGCACCCGTTGTTTCGGGCAAGCCATGGATTGATGCTTGTTGGTGGAGGGGGAGTATAAACTTTACCATTCTGCTTGGGAACCGCCTATAATGTGTGTAGCATGGAAGATATCGAGATCTCTCGGTTGTTATGTTGACAATGAAAGTATGCCACTCAAAATATTATTTATCTCTGTTTCAAAATCGAGCTCTGGCACCTCTACAAATCCCTGCTTCCCTTTGCGAAGGGCTTATCTATTTACTTTTATGCCGAGTCATCATCCTCTTATTAAAAAGCACCAGTTGGAGAGCACTGCTGTCATTTGCATTCATTACTATTAGTTTGCATTGAGTATGACTATGACTGGATCTCTTTTACCATGAATTACAATGTTTAGTCAGTCCTTGATCTTCAGAGGTGCCCTGCATTTATGTTTTGCGGTCTCAGAAAGGGCTAGCGAGATACCATCTTGTTATATCATATTATGATTGTTTTGAGAAACTGTTGTCATCCGAGATTTATTATTATTGCTCGCTAGTTGATTATGCCATTGATATGAGTAAACATGAGACCTAAATGTTATTGTGAATATGGCTAGTTCATAATCCTTGCTGAAAACTTGAATGCTGGCTTTACATATTTACAACAACAAGAGCAAACATAGTTTGTAAAAGTTTTTCTTTATCACTTTTAGTTTATCAACTGAATTGCTTGAGGACAAGCAAATGTTTAAGCTTGGGGGAGTTGATACGTCTCCATCGTATCTACTTTTCCAAACACTTTTGCCCTTGTTTTGGACTCTAACTTGCATGATTTGAATGCAACTAACCTAGACTGACGCTGTTTTCAGCAGAATTGCCATGGTGTTATTTTTGTGCAGAAATAAAAGTTCTCGGAATGACCTAAAACTTCACGGAGAATATTTCTGGAATATATAAAAAATACTGGCGAAAGAATCAAGACCAGGGGGCCCACACCCTTTCCACGAGGGTGGGGGCACGCCTACCCCCTGGGCGCGCCCCCCTGTCTCGTGGGCCCCCTGGAGCTCCACCGACCTCAACTCCAACTCTATATATTCACGTTCGGGGAGGAAAAATCAGAGAGAAGGATTCATCACGTTTTATGATACAGAGCCGCCGCCAAGCCCTAATCTCGCTCGGGAGGGCTGATCTGGAGTCCGTTCAGGGCTCCGAAGAGGGGAATCCATCGCTGTTGTCATCATCAACCTTCCTCCATCACCAATTTCATGATGCTCACCGCCGTGCATGAGTAATTCCATCGTATGCTTGCTGGACGGTGATGGGTTGGATGAGATTTATCATGTAATCGAGTTAGTTTTGATAGGTTTTGATACCTAGTATCCACTATGTTCTGAGATTGATGTTGCTATGACTTTGCCATGCTTAATGCTTTTCACTAGGGCCTGAGTGCCATGATTTCAGATTTGAACCTATTATGTTTTCATGAATATATGTGAGTTCTTGATCCTATCTTGCAAGTCTATAGTCACCTATTATGTGTTATATTCCGTTAACCCCAAAGTGATAATAATCGGGACCACTACCGGTGATGACCGTAGTTTGAGGAGTTAATGTATTCACTAAGTGTTAATGCTTTAGTCCGGTACTCTATTAAAAGGAGGCCTTAATATCCCTTAGTTTCCAATAGGACCCCGCTGCCACGGGAGGGTAGGACCAAAGATGTCATGCAAGTTCTTTTCCATAAGCACGTATGACTATATTCGGAATACATGCCTACATTACATTGATGAATTGGAGCTAGTTCTGTGTCACCCTATGTTATAACTGTTGCATGAAGAATCGCATCCGACATAATTATCCATCACTGATCCAATGCCTATGAGCTTTTCACATATTGCTCTTTGCTTAGTTACTTTTCCGTTGCCACTGTTACAATTACTACAAAACTGCTACTGTTACTTTTGCCACCATCACCGTTACTTCCATACTACTTTGCTACTATACTTTGCTGCAGATATTAAGTCTTCCAGGTGTGGTTGAATTGGCAACTCAGCTGCTAAGACTTGAGAATATTCTTTGGCTCCCCTTGTGTCGAATCAATAAATTTGGGTTGAATACTCTACCCTCGAAAATTGTTGCGATCCCCTATACTTGTGGGTTATCATGGTGTGGGCGGAGATACCACCTTGCTCCTGGATCCGATTCCCACAGTTCATCTCTGCAGAGATGCCGCCGAGGGGGCCACTTGAGCTGGGGCTGCAGCACGCCGAGTGTGACGCCCCGGCGACGGGGGCGGAGGTTGAGGTCGTCTCCCCGGGCAAGATCTTCATGACCCGCGGATGGGGCGATGTCGCTCGCGGTTGTCGCGCGGAGGGTGTCCTCGCCATCCACCTCGAATACGACGGTGCTTCCACGATGTTCTTCAAGGTCTTCAATGAGGAAGGCTGCCGCCTGGAGTGCTGCCCTAGAGGGGGCCATCAGGACGGCACAGCGGCAGGCACTGGGCCCGCCGCTAGCCTCACCAGCAGTTCTCCGACAGCAGTGACGGCGCTTTGGAGTCCAGTGACTCTCACGAGCTCTGCCAGACTCCGGAGACGAGCGACGACAGCTACGTGCCCCCGAGCTCCCGTCGTGCCCGGAGCACGGCACGGCGTCCGCCCGTCGCCGTTGTTGATCTGGATGGAGTTGGTGTCGGCCTCCCGTGGTCCACTATTGATGATGGCATCGGCGACGACGCTTGTAGATAGGGCTCCTAGAAACCTTCTTCTTTTGTTCCCTGCGAGGAATTAAGGTGAAGCCCATGGGGGCGTGTAAAGGATCTGTAGTGCCTTTTGTGTTAATATCATCCTTATTATGAAGATTTACAACTGCATGTCTTGCTTCGGCTCGGTCCCTCCTTTCCTACCCCATGGTAGCTTAGTGCTCTACGCCGATAGGTCCCAGTCCCCAGGCAGGCTGCAGCCGTCGCTGGTATGCCAGGTCGCGATGTCGTGGTCAAGGCCAGGAGGTGAGCGGCCCGAAGTCCGGCGAGAGCTCCCGAGGCGCGATGCTCAAGAGGTCCCCTTTAGCGTGCAAGCAACTACCTGAAGGTAAGAAAGGAAGGCGGCATCGCCGTAGCAAGGCTGCAAGAGATGGGAATCCTGTGTCGCCGCGCTAGGTTGACTCGAGTGCGAGACTTATCTTGGCGGTCCAGAGTCGATCCCTTGTGCAGCGCCAGATCCGCGCGTCAGCTGGGTCAGGCTCGTGCGAGCTTCCCCCTCCTTTCACGTCCTTCTATGTGCTCTACGTCCTCGGATCCCGGCCCTCGAGCGAGCTCAGCTGCCACTGGTATGCCAGGTCTCAATGCCATGGACAAGGCCAGGGTGAGGGCTGGAGAGACAGTAAGAGCTCCTGAGTCGCGATGCTCAGGAGCCCCCCTTTAACGCGCAAGCGAATTGCATGAAAAAAAGAAGGAGCCTGCGGTGCCGTCCGTTGCCAGCCTCTGGAAGTTCCTGCAGGTTAGCACGAGGGAGAAATACAGGTTGCAACCGCGCTTGCTGGTCTGCCACTGGTCGTTCCGCAAGAAGACGAACGCACTGAGGGCCTAGTGAGGTGACGTGTGCGGGGTGTGCCGCGAGCCAGAGCTCGACCGCTCAGATTTGTCAGCGTTGCAGGGACGGACCCGAGCACAAGAGCCGTGCCAGCATGAGTAGCCCCCGTTGCGGGATGAGCAGGGGGCCGATCGACAACGTGAGTGGCCGCGATGGGTAACAAGTAACAGGGCTTTTGGAGCAACGGTGCCATGTCGCCTGACGTCGACAGACCGGTGATAACCATGAAATGACTCAAGCAACGAGGCAGGTTAGCTCAGATAGATGCAAGAACGATACACGCCACTGGGACGGACCCGAGCAGCTTGGGGAAGATGCAGCCCAAGGGGCGCTCCCAATAGAGTAAGCTAAAGATGATAAAGGGTGCACGTCGCTGGGACAGAACCGTGCGACTTGGGGATAATGCTGCCCGAGGGGCGCCCTATGACGCCCTGATTCAATCGTACACTAATCATGCACGCAAATGTGTACGATCAAGATCAGGGACTCACGGGAAGATATCACAACACAACTCTAAAACATAAATAAGTCATACAAGCATCATAATACAAGCCAGGGGCCTCGAGGGCTCGAATACAAGTGCTCGATCATAGGCGAGTCGTGGAAGCAACAATATCTGAGTACAGACATAAGTTAAACAAGTTTGCCTTAAGAAGGCTAGCACAAACTGGGATACAGATCGAAAGAGGCGCAGGCCTCCTGCCTGGGATCCTCCTAACTACTCATGGCCGTCATCAGCGGGCTGCACGTACTAGTAGGCACCTCCGGTGTAGTAGGAGTCATCGTCAACGGTGGCGTCTGGATCCTGGGCTCCGGCATCTGGTTGCGACAACCAGGTAGAAGGGAAAGGGGGAAAAGAGGGAGAAAAGCAACCGTGAGTACTCATCCAAAGTACTCGCAAGCAAGGAGCTACACTACATATGCATGGGTATATGTGTAAAGGGGCAATATCGGTGGACTGAACTGCAGAATGCCAGAATAAGAGGGGGATAGCTAGTCCTATCAAAGACTACGCTTCTCGCCACCTCCATCTTGCAGCATGTAGAAGAGAGCAGATGGTAAGTTCACCAAGTATCATCGCATAGCATAATCCTACCCGGCGATCCCCTCCTTGTTTGATAGAGGCGAGGGTGTCCCGTCTTTCGATGAGATGATGGATATCGCTTTGGTGGAAATCGACTTTGACGATCCGACTACGAACGTACAAGGACGTCGCGCCTTAGCAATCGCTAAACCAACTCCGAGAGGTTATTGACCACGCCGAAGCACGATCAACGACCACGAGGGTCATTTCCTCATGAGCAAACAAAGAACAAGCAAGAAACTGAGATTGCAACTGGATATTGCAAATATAAGATGAAAGCTTTATTGATCAAGGTGGGGTTCTGTGGACGCTTTGTATGGTCGTTGAACACAAACGGCACGCTGTGAAGTTGCAGCTATGGCTAACTTTAATCTAAACAAAACCCAAAGTCTAAACGGTGCCCTAAGGGCTGTATATATGGAGGAAGAGGGGGGATTTCGTGGCCCTTGGTGGAGGGGTCCAAAACAACCCTATCTCTTGTTTCCCCACACACGGACTCTAAAATAGCCTATACTTATGTATTTTGAAATTACATGGGCATGGCCCAATAATAAGGTGACGCAAAGCACCTAGAATAGCCTTTGGATGAAATTTATGAAGTGGCATCTTGTATATTTCATCCAAGGCTTCATGCACCTGCTATGGTGGCTTCAAAGCCCGAAATCATCACTTGTAACTCCGTTTTGTTCCCCTTAGCATGCCATCATCTCCATGCTTGTTCTTGCTCCAATGTTCATCCTTCTCCAAGCTAGGCCCTTCATTTGTAAGCAAAACAAATGTATCCAATTTAGGCAACATCATATTCTCATGAACATTAGAATCATTACCAAGAAACGAAAGTACCGGTAATTTAGTTGGCGTCTTGTGAGCTCTAGTAATTGGTCCAAGATGTATAGCGAGCGGGCTGTGGGTGTAACAATGGTATTGATGTCGCCATCATCCTCCCTTCTTGAAATGAAGTCGTCCTCGACGGAAGTTCATCTTCCTCACCCAAATAAGGCTTCAAATCTGCAATGTTAAAAGTGGGACTAACCCCAAAATCTGCAGGCAGCTCAAGTTTATATGCATTATCATTTATTTTCTCCAACACCTTAAAGGGACCATCAAGACGTGGCATTAGCTTTGATTTGCGCAAATAAGGAAATCTATCCTCACGCAAATGTAACCAAACAAGATCTCCGGTGCAAACACAACATGTTTTCTACCCTTATCCCCAAAGAAGTTTATATTTAGCATTCATACGCTCAATGTTTTCCTTAGTTAACTCATGCATTTTAAAATCAATTCAGCACGTTCTTTAGCATCAAAATTAACCTTCTCCCAAGATGGAAGAGGCAACAAATCAATAGGTGCACGAGGTAGGAAACCATACACAACTTCAAAAGGGCACATCTTAGTAGTAGAATGCAATGAACGATTATAAGCAAATTCAATATGAGGCAAGCATTCCTCCCACATTTTCTTATTATTCTTCAAAACAGCCCTAAGCATAGTAGACAATGTTCTATTGACTACTTGGTTTGTCCATCGGTTTGGGGGTGACAAGTAGTACTAAAAGCGTTTAGTCCCCAACTTAGCCCATAAACATCTCCAAAAGTGGCTAAGAAATTTAGTTTCACGATCTGAAACAATAGTATTTGGCACACCATGCAAGCGAATAATTTCACGAAAGAACAAATCAGCAACATTAACAAAGATCATCACTTTTATGACATGGTATAAAATGTGCCATTTTCGAGAATCTATCCACGACAACAAATATGCTATCCTCCCTTCTTTGTTCTAGGTAAACCTAAAACAAAGTCCATAGATATATCCTCCCAAGGAACACTAGGTACAGGCAAAGGCATATATAAACCATGAGGATTGAGTCGTGACTTAGCTTTTTGACATGTAGTGCAGCGAGCAATAAAACGCTCAACATCCCGTCTCATCTTTGGCCAAAAGAAATGTAGCAAGTACATCCTCCGTCTTCTTCACGCCAAAGTGTCCCATTAGTCCTCCTCCATGCGCCTCCTGCAACAACAAAAGACGAACGGAGCTAGCTGGAATGCATAACTTGTTAGCACGGAACACGAATCCATCATTAACGACGAACTTGTTCCATGTTCTTCCTTCTTTACAATTCTGCAATACATCTTTAAAATCAGCATCATGCACATATTGATCATTGATGGTCCAAACCAAATATTTTGAAGTCAAGTTGTGAAAGCATAGTATAGCGACGAGATAATGCATCAGCAATAACATTTTCTTTACCCTTCTTGTGTTTAATGACATAAGGGAAAGTCTCAATGAATTCAACCCATTTAGCATGTCTACGATTCAGTTTAGCTTGACTTTTAATATGTTTCGAAGATTCATGATCGGAATGTATAACAAATTCTTTGGGCCATAAATAATGTTGCCATGTTTCTAAAGTCCGAACAAGAGCATATAATTCTTTATCATAAGTAGAATAATTCAGACTAGGCCCACTCAATTTTTCGTAAAAGTATGCAACAGGTTTGCCATCTTGTAATAACACACCTCCTAATCCAATTCTACTAGCATCACATTCAAGCTCAAAAGTCTTATTAAAATCAGGAAGTTGGAGTAAAGGAGCATGTGTCAACTTATCTTTCAATACCGTGAAGGCGTCTTCCTGTGCGGTACCCCAAACAAAAGGCACATCCTTCTTTGTAAGCTCGTTCAGAGGTGCAGCAATGGTGCTGAAATCTCTCACAAAACACCTATAGAATCCAGCGAGGCCAAGAAAACTCCTCACTTGTGTGACCGTTTTGGGCTACGGCCAACTCTCAATAGCTTCAATCTTGGCTTTGTCAACTTCAATTCCCTGTGGAGTAACAATATAGCCAAGAAAAGATACTCGGTCGGTGCAAAAGGTGCACTTCCCAAGGTTACCAAACAAACATGCATCGCGTAGAGCAATAAAAACAGCACGTAAATGTTCCAAATGTTCTTCCAAAGATCTGCTGTAAATCAATATGTCATCAAAGTAAACTACCACAAATCGTCCAATGCAAGCACGTAAAACTTCGTTCATTAATGTCATGAAAGGACTAGGTGCATTAGTTAACCCAAAAGGCATGACTAACCACTCATATAATCCAAACTTAGTTTTAAATGTTGTTTTCCATTCATCTCCCAATTTCATACGAATTTGATGGTATCCACTACGCAAATCAACTTTGGAGAATATTGTAGAGCCACTCAATTCATCAAGCATATCATCTAGCCTAGGAATAGGATGACGATAACGAATAGTAATATTATTAATGCCTCTACAATCAACACACATACGTGATGTACCATCCTTTTTCGGCACTAGAATAATAGGAACAAAGACAAGGACTAAGGGATTCGCGATATAACCTTTGTCGAGCAGCTCCAGACTTGACGATAATCTCCTTCGTCTCCTCCGGATTGGTACGGTATGGTGCACGGTTGGGTAATGATGCACTGGGAATTAAGTCAATCGATGCTCAATCCTCGAATGGGAGGTAATCCGGTGGCACGCCTTGTGGAAAGACGTCGTGAACTCTGCAAAATGTTAGTGATGAGGAGGCAAAGAGGAAGGCACGTCCTCGAATGAAAATAATGCCTCTTTGCACACAAAAGCATAGCAAACAGATTTGCTGAAATCTAGCTCATCAATATCGATTTAGTGGCAAATAAACATGCACTTTTCAATTTAATTTCGAAGCAACATTAGATGGTTTACTATTAGGCTTCATTTGTTGCTCAAATTCTTTTGCCACAATCTGATTTTCACTCTTATTTTTATCCTGTTTTGCTTTATTAGCTCTATTAATATCATCTTTCAAAATGGAATCAGAGTCATAGGAAGCAAAGTAATATTTTATCCTTATGAACAAGAGTATCTCGATTGTTTCTACCATGGTGTATGTAATTTTATCAAATTGCCATGGTCGACCAAGTAATAAGGAACATGCTTGCATAGGTACCACATCACAATCAACATAATCAACATATGTAGAGATACTAAAATGCACACGAACGAAGACGTGTTACCTTAACCTTGCCGCTGTTGTTGAACCATTGGATGTAGTAAGGATGTGGATGTGGTCTTGTGGTGAGAGATAGCTTCTCCACCATCTCCATGCTAGACAAGTTGTTGCAGCTCCCTCCATCTATGATGACGCGCATGTAACGTTCCTTCACAACTCCCTTTGTATGGAACAAATTGTGCCTCGATTTTGCTCACTTGTGTGACCTGCACACTCAAAACACGTTGAGCAACTAAACTTTCATACTGTCGGCGTCTTGGAGCCATGTATTGCGCCTCATAATCGTAATCATCTCCACCATGTTCTTCACGTGTAATAAGAGCCAAAGTCTCCTCATCATAGTCACTAGCAGACTCATACCCACCATCCTCGTAGCAATCATCACACGCAGAGATTTGCATTCTCTCGCATAATGTCCTCTTCCCTTACAACGACGACAAATAATATCACTTGTGTGCCCTGTTGACGCCATGGAAGAAGAAGAGCTCTGCAGCTTGTTCCCGGCAGTGTGCTCTTGGCGATAGTGGTGGTTGTGCCCGCTTTCTTGTATCACGGTTGGAGGTGGAAGGAGGTGATGGTGCGGTGGAAGTAGATGATGCATGTGGTGTCCATGATGAAGGTCGACACAGTAGAAAAGTTAGTTCGCGCCAATGCTTGTCGATCCTCAGACTTCACGCTTAGCTTTACAAGCAAGATGGAATAAACGAGTGATATTAGTATACTCCTTATACTCTAGAATGGTCTGAATCTCTTTATTTAATCCACCCATAAAACGTGCAAGCATAGCTTCATTCTCCTCAACAATACCACATCTAACCATGCCGGTTTGTAATTCCCGATAATATTCTTCTACGAAATTTTTCCTTGTCTTAAGCGCTGCAATTTTTGAAGTAATTCACGTTGATAATATGGTGGAACCCAACGAGCACGCATAGCAGTTTTCAAAGCAGCCCAAGTAGCTGGAACAGGATATAATCTACAATGTTGAGACCACCAAACACATGCAAAGCTAGTGAAAGCACAAACATCGGCAGGAACACGTCTCTCCTCGTGGTATTGTAAACATGTAAATCGTTGTTCGTTTCTAACTCCCAAGTAAGATATATATCAGAACATATCTACCCTCAAACGGTGGAATATTCAATTTCAGTTTAGGGAGATGGTCATGATCTCGCACTGAGGTGGTGGTGCAGGCCTACCGTTGTGAAGATATACCGAGGTCGACCGGTGGTGGTGGTGCCGTGGTGGCATCGTAGTTCGATTTTGATCAACCTCATCCTCGTAATAGTCCTCCATCTCGGAATAACAGCATGAGCTACTGAAGCACCAACAGCAGAGCAGCGGCACCGAATTTTGTCTGGCTCAATAGGAACACGCTGTGCTCGCCCTCTTGTGCATGGCGTAGAACTGGTTGTGGAGGCGTTTGAGTAATTCATCAAACTTGGCGCCCAACTTGGTGTCAATTGACTTCTCAATGTCATCCATCTTCTCCATTGCCTTTCCAAAGCTGGCCATCACGTCTTCCACTGTTGACCCATCATTTGTCAAACTTATCATGAAGCTCTTTGTTCATCATGTTCTCCCAAATCAATCTCGTTGACTTGTGTTCCTGCCATAGTTAGCAGCAATAGAAATAGACAAGAATATGATCCTACAGACCCTCTTTGGAATATGGTGGTGGTGGGGTGTCACAAATCCCTCAAGCAAAACTCAAATTCTTACCAGTTCTTACCCAAAGAAGAAAGCGGTGATCGGCAACCGTTGTAGTCAAAACTCTCAAAGCTTGGATAGAGCGATTACTGTGGAGAGTCAAACATACGACGTAGATGTATGTGGAGCTGGGAAGACTTATAATATGGTAGCAAAAAGGATCAGCAATAATCAATTCAGAGATGCAAAGTTGAATGGACGCTCAACGATGGTACTGTGCTGGTCCTAGGCTAGACCGTGCTAGAGACGCGAGCCTAGAACACGAACAAAATCACGGCGCTGCACGTAAACAAGGGAGAAGCACACTGGATTATTTTTTCGCTTTTTTTTGCGCCTGTTTTTTTGCGCTCCTTTTTTTTGCGAAAAATCACTATAATGGAGAGTGTCTCAAAACTCTTCCTGTGTCAAATCGACAGGATGGGCACGAAATTTTTCGACCAATTTTTTTTCGACGCCGGACCCAAAAGCTGAAACGGGTCAAAAACTTTCTATAACGGCGACTATCTCAATACGCTTAGAAACACCTAAAATAAGATAGCGAATTTTTTTGTCAAGTGCGTTTTGGAAAATTTGGGCCTAAACGGAGGGTGGTTTCGGATTTTTTTTGAAACCAACCTCTTCTACTGACGGCAAAGATTGCTGGAATCAAACCTACTCGCATAAGGAAAACACAACTGGGAATAGATGGATCTCGAAAGTTAACCTAATATGCAAGGAACTCGGATTGATGGTGGATATATGGTGGTGGTATATGGCAGCGGTGGTGGTAGCAGTGGTAGTATATGGATATGGATCGGTGGTGGTATATGGATACGGATTCGGAGCGGTGGTGGTAGGTGGCGGGCGATGACGATGGTGCGGTGGCGGCGTGACAACTTATGACCGTAACTCAAACTCTAAAAGACTAGACGCTAAGACCAAAGAACTAGACACGACGATGCAACCAAAATTCAACAAAGCAAAACCCTAAAAAGATTATGCAAAGGCTCGATTGGTTCGGATATGATGAACTAACCCTAATTTTTTATGGCTTTTTCATGGACTGTAGGTATGAAGAATGACTCGATCTAAACTACTAAAAACTCTGTAAAATCTCAACGAGCAACCCGGAAATCGATACCACTTGATAGAGGCGAGGTGTCCCGTCTTTTGATGAGATGATGGATATCGCTTTGGTGGAAATCGACTTTGACGATCCGACTACGAACGTCGAGGACGCCGCGCTTAGCAATCGCTAAACCAACTCCGAGAGGTTATTGACCACGCCGTGAGCACGATCAACGACCACGAGGGTCATTTCCGCGAGCAAACGAAGAACAAACAAGAAACTGAGATTGCAATCTGGATATTGCGAATATAAGATGAAAGCTTTATTGATCAAGGTGGGGTTCTGTGGACGCTTTGTATGGTCGTTGAACACAAACGGCACGCAGCGAAGTTGCAGCTATGGCGAACTTTAATCTAAACAAAACCCAAAGTCTAAACGGTGCCCTAAGGGCTGTATATATGGAGGAAGAGGGGGATTTCGTGGCCCTTGGTGGAGGGGTCCAAAAACCCTATCTCTTGTTTCCCCACACATACGGACTCTAAAAATAGCCTATACTTATGTATTTCGAAATTACATGGGCTGGCCCAATAATAAGGTGACGAAACACCTAGAATAGCCTCTGGATGAAATTTATGAAGTGGCATCTTGTATATTTCATCCAAGGCTTCATGCACCTGCTATGGTGGCTTCAAAGCCCTGAAATCATCACTTGTAACTCCGTTCTTGTTCCCCTTATGCATGCCATCATCTCCATGCTTGTTCTTGCTCCAATGTTCATCCTTCTCCAAGCTAGGCCCTTCATTTGTAAGCAAAACAAATTATCCAATTTAGGCAGCATCATATTCTCATGAACATTAGAATCATTACCAAGAAACGAAAGTACCGGTAATTTAGTTGGCGGCTTGTGAGCTCTAGTAATTGGTCCAAGATGTATAGCAGCACGGGCCGTGGGTGTAACAATGGTATTGATGTCCTCATCGGTTGCCTGTTAGAGAGCGATCACGGGTTATATCCGCACTTGGAAGGTGTGTTTTATTAAGTATCCATTCTAGTTGTCGTAAGGTCAAGGTACAACTCCAAGTCGCCCTGTTATCAAGATCACGGCTATTTGAATAGATAAACTTCCTGCAGGGTGCACCACATTACCCGACACGCCGATCCCATTTGGCCCGACACACTTTTACGGGTCATGCCCGGTCATGAAGATCAACACGCCGCAGCCCGACCTAGGCTCAACAGAGAGGTCAGCACGCCGGTCTAAATCCTATGGCGCAGGGGTCTGGGCCCATCGCCCATTGCACACCTGCATGTTGCGAGGGCGGCCGAAAGTAGATCTAGCCTAGCAGGCGTCCGATCAATCCGGCCAAGGCCCTTCGGTTGCTAACGCCAAAAGAGCTTTGGCTGATACCACGACGCCGGTTGCCCATATCTTGTCCCACGTGGCGGTTAGTGAGTATAAGGTCAATGACCCAACTCAGATCAAATACCAAGATCTCGTAAGCGTGTTATTAAAGTAACCGCGAACGTCGACCAGGGCCAGGCCCACCTCTCGCCTAGGCGGTCTCAACCTGCCATGTCGCTCCGCCACAAAGATCCACATAGAGGGCCGTTGGGACAAAGGTCCTTTCAGCCCCCAATCCGTGAATCACTCGCGGGTGCTCCACGAGCCGACCCGACTTTAGTCACCACATGTATCATGTATAAAGTATATATTATATACCCGTGATCGCCTCCCGAGTGACCACGGCCTAGTAGTATAGCACAGCAGACGGACAAGAATGTAGGGCCACAGATGGAATACTAGCATCCTATACTAAGCATGTAGGATTGCAGGTAAAGGTAACAACTGTAGCAACAATGACAGGCTATGCAGCAGAATAGGATTAACGAAAGCAGTAACATGCTACACTACTCTAATGCAAGCAGGAGAGAGAAGGAATAGGCGATATCTAGTGATCACGGGTGGGGGGCTTGCCTGGAAGCTCAGCCGAGAAGGAGGGGTCATCAACACCGTAGTCGAACTGGGGTCGCCGCCAGTCTCGGGGTCTACCGGATAGAAGTAACGGAGGGGGAACACAATAAATAATAGAGCAATCAAAGCAACACAAGGCATAACATGGCAATACGCGGTGCTAGGTGTGCCCTAACGCGGTAGTAAGTGATACCGGCGAAGGGGGGAAACATCCGGGAAAGTATTCCCGGTGTTTCGCGTTTTCGGACAGATGAACCGGAGGGATAAAGTTGTGTGTTTGCTATGCTAGGGATGGGTGATGGACGAACGGGGTGCGTATCCGGATTCGTCTCGTCGTTCTGAGCAAGTTTCATGTAGAAAGTATTTTCATCCGAGATACGATTGATTTTATATTAATTTTTAAAGTTTTAACTGATTTACTAATTTCTGGATTTAATTTAATTCAAAAATAAATTAATGTTTAATTACAATGGTTACACAAAAGTGTACCCAGCAAATGCAATAGAGAGGCTGGCTGGTGGGTCCAGTCAGCTGAGTCAGCCGCTGACAAGTCAGCCTTATCCACTAAAACAGTGGTGTGGTCCCACCTGTCATTGTCTCAACCATTTATTCAGTGGTTAAATTTAACCTAGGGCTAATTAGAGGGGAGGCCCCACATGTTCAGGGAGTAATTAGATTAGTTAATTAGCCAGTTTAATTACTTTGTGGTTAATTAGGAGGCGGGTCCCAGCAGTCAGTGGCACTGGACGTCATTAGCGGCTGGGTTAAGTGGACACTTCAGCGGCGCCGACGTTTAGCCGCCGGCGACCAAAACACGACGACGACACATGGGATGTCGTTGAAAATAGGCTACAGGCCACCAAAACGGGCGTCGCTGGTCGCGTTCGAACGGGCATGAAGTCCCGCGGCAAACGGCGCCAAAGACGGACTAATCGAGCAAGGGGAGGGGCAAAATGGACGGCGGCTCACAGTGGAGCTTGCTGAAGTCTCGACGAGGCCGGAGTTCGTTGGGGAGGGGCGGATTGAGCGGCGACGACTGGCAGATGCATCCCGGGGAGGAGGTCGAGGGCGACGGCTTTGAAGGCCCCCCAGCCCGGTCCAGCGCGATGATGAGGCGCCCGGGATGGGCGACGGTCGACGAAGCGCCTGGTCATGAACCTGCCCCGACGTGGCAAAGGCGGCAAGGAGGCAAGCGCGGCGAGGTAATGGCGAGCCGCGAGATGGCGGCTGGTCTCCGGCAAGGGCGGTCGGCGCGAGGTGCGGCAGAGGAGGTTGGCGAGGTCGCCGATGAGAGGTAGGAGGCGCACGGGGCGGTGACGGCGACGAGGTCGTGCCCCGATCCAGATCGGGTCGGGGGGAGGAGACGAGGGAGCGAGAGGGGTTGTGGGGGCGCGAGTGGGAGGGTGCGGCGCTAGGGTTTGGTGGTGGGGCGGTTAGTAGCCCCCCCCCCCGGGGGGAGGGCTTCGGCGCGGGTGGGCTGGCCTGATGGCCTAGCTAGGCCAAGGCCCAGCGGGGGGAGGGGGTTCTTTGTTTTTTTGTTTTTTTGTTTTTTTTGTTGTTTTGTCTTTTCTTTTTCTGTTTTATTTCTAGTTTCTCTTTTATTTTAGTTTTATAGATTATAAAAGTAGTCCCTAATTTGGTCTAAATAAATATATTACTGCCACATAAGTTTGGGCAACTAAATAAGATAGTTTAATATTTTACAAATTTTAAAAGGCATTTCATTATTAATTTTAGCTAATGTTTTAAATACCTTAGTGTATTTAATTATTTTATAAAAATGTAGCTTCTCCACCATAATTACCTATGCATTATTGGTCACAACCCGAACATTATTTGATATTTGAAAACTTTTATTGTTTATCAAAAATTCAAATTTGACTTTGAAGCGTTTTGATCTAACGCGAGGTTAACACCAATAATCGAGGTGACGTGGCATCATTAGCAGAGGTTTACTATAGCTTGATTATCCGGGCGTCACAATTCTCCTCCACTACAAGAAATCTCGTCCCGAGATTTAAGAGGTAATGAAAGGGGGAAAGGTTTGGTAATGAATCTAGCGGGTCTTCTCATCCTGGCTTGCTCTTTTCGAAGAGGCCGGTCCAATACATTGATGCCTTCATACTTCTGCTTCAGGTCAAAATGATGAAGTCATCATCCTTCCCTCGGGATCTTCATCGCACGTACGAAAAGGATAAGGGGTAAATTTAGAAGAACGGACCTCTACAAGGTTGCTATCTAGTAGATGACATCAATGAAGACGGCGGAAAGTAACTCTCGAAATGAAACTTAGAAAAATTTGAGAGGAAATTAATAAGGTACAATAAGGAGTTTCATGTGACCAGGCACTCGTTCGATGCCTATTCAGAAGGTGAAAGGGTTTCAGGGCAATGAGAATAAGTTTTTCAGAATTGATGATCTCCCGGAAAGTGGCTCATGAATTTCATACGAGGCCACATGCGAGGAACAATCTCGAGAACAGGGGGTGTACAGGAGAGTCAGGTTTCGATCCTGTGGAACTATGGGTTATGGGCCTACTATGTGGATTAGAAGTAGGAAGGGTGGTGACATCTTGCACGATCATGTAAGCAAGGCATGTCAGAGGATAGTCTGTCGGTTATGTCGGCAACAACATCGGTACCAAGGGCAAGGGACGAAGAGAACCATTTTCCTGCTCGTTGAACGAGGCGGGCCATTAGGCAAAGTTCTCGTCCATCAGCGGTTACCGGGATGTCATCAACAGTAGAAACAGGGTCTCACTGACAGAGTTGTACACCGAGGTTTTTACATAAGCAGTGAATTATTACTGCTTAGATTATATAGATCACAAGAAAGCTCAAACAAACAAATGTAAAGGAAAATGTGATCATCAAGTTATACAGAACAATGGAAAGGGAAAAATGTGATTAAACACATATTTCAGGGGTATATCCTTCCCAAGGACAAGCAGAACGTGATATCCATGACAGGATATAATGTAGAAAACTCTTTAGGTATGGGAGAGAATTTTCATGACATTATCCATACAACGGTGTTTGGATAATTGAGCAAGAAACATTTAGCATTGGGCTTCAAATGTTCTTGTTGAAAATCGGAGTACCACGGACATGCTTCGAGATAGCATTGACATGGTCTTCAAGCAAAGGTCGGACTTTGGATACTCAATGGATTCATCAGGAACCACTTATAGAATAAGTCTTTCAATTTCCTCATGGAAGAATGGTTAACATTGCTAAAAGGAAGAACCATAACAATAGGTCCTCCGCCCAGGTGTGCTAGGCATGACATCACCTTACCGGATCTTATATAGACCAATGCTATAACTCTTGAAAAAAAATTCCATCCATCATGTCTGACCGGGATTCAGATCTGATTGGTGTCAGAATACCTCAGACTCAGGATGCCTGAGAAGAAGAGGTGCAACACAAGTAGACGAGTTGACATTATATGATTCTTGGGAAATGAACTATGAAAGCGAGTTTCGAACAAGGGTTCATCATTAAGCCAAGGGGAGGATGAGAAAGTGGCTGATGGACTCAACAATAATTCAACAAGGTATCCAAAAAGATGCATCTCCACAATTATGTGGATAAGGAGATTGCATTTGTCAGATCAAATGATATAATGAAGTATGCTCGAGGAAAACATAGACAATTAAACATTGGTTGAAAGGTGCACCAAAAGTAAGGGCTTAGGTAGCATGATCAATGTTAGAATGTTGATTCGATAACCAATAGTCTAAGAATGAACTATCGACCATTAACTCGAAGCAATAGGATTGCTAGAAGTTTTGAATTCATGCATCATAGTTCAATTGTCGGTATTCAGGTTAGAAACAACACGGGGATCAGAAAATGAATGGAGATGGCGAGAAGTATTACTATATCAAGAATTCTCAAGAGGTGGAGCAATTGTCACAATATCCTTGACATAAAAGATGGTAATACTCCAAGGTAGAACATAACATAAGCTGGTTAGCAAGGATCTCCATAACATGATCAAGTTGTGCTAACTCACACATGCACATACACATCATAATGGATGATGTGTACATTTACCACACACACCATTACTTTAGTTTGTGTCTCTTTTGTGTAGGTACCCATGAATACTTGTCAACCTCGCAATCCCACGAGTTGACGAAACAAGCTCTGGAGAGCAACGATGATTTGGGATCTCATGGATTGTCTTTCCCACCACTATCTTTGCGCAAACACTTCGCGCATTTCTTCTACATGGCCCTCACCTTGTTATGGGTTATTGTCCATTATATATCATTTGCCCATATTACCATGTTCACTCTGCATGATATGCTCATTACTATGCCTTTGCCATGCATTTGTGACCCATGCTTTGCATTACACATGATGATTGATTCTCATACTTGTATGTGTATTTGCAAGCTTGGTGGAGAGATCTCCTGTTATTGCCGTGTTCCTTTTGTGACCCAGTTCTATGATGATACCATGATCTTGCTTTGTGTTCGAGCTTGTGATATGTCATGTACATTGCCTATGTCTATTATTTGCTCACAAGACATGATTGCCATGATTTCCTCTAGTATGTTGCATCTTCGCACTACTAGCTTGCACGACTTGATTACTATGATTGCTTGCCTGGTTGCGTCACCAATGATTCATACTTGCTTATTTCATGCGGACATGCTTTGGACGTGATTATTATTGCTTATTGTCATATATCTCCATGTGTTGCCTCTCTCACGATAGATGATTTGG
Source organism: Aegilops longissima (assembly GCA_021605205.1). Lineage (NCBI taxonomy): Eukaryota > Viridiplantae > Streptophyta > Magnoliopsida > Poales > Poaceae > Aegilops > Aegilops longissima. The sequence goes on along the minus strand of CM038676.1, from coordinate 222,444,753 downwards.
CATGTATTGAGTGCAACAATGTTTCTAGTCTTGCTAATGAGATTGCCCCCATCGCATTCTCACATATATTTGGAGATTTTGACATATTTCTTGTGAAGCATGCTTGTCTTACCTCTTTGCACCATATACCTAGTGCCATGAATATAGCCATTTTTGCATCATATTATTCATGTACTTTCCCTTCTAATGGTTATGTGTAAGAGAAGAGAACCATCATGATGGATGATGTGTTTATCTACCATGCGCATATGTTCTTTGCTTTGTTTTGTGCATGTGTAAGATACTTGGACTTTGTGTCGACTTCCACTTCACGTGAGTTGACCATTTGAGCTCTTGAGAGCGAGCCTCATACATTCCACCACAACTCGCTTCTACACCGCATTTGCTTGCGCTTAGGCATTGTGAAGGACGCACAAGGATACGCCTTCAAGGTGACATCTTTCTTGAGCATGGATATTATGGATCATACTACTTGTGTTGCTTGCCCCATGAGACTTATTGGTCATCTTGGATAATTTGATTGCACACATGTTAGAGATCTTGCTTTGACTTGTCATTTTCACCGTTCCATGCATCATGATATATATGTCTTGTGTGTTGCATCCAATTCTTGGATCATTTGCTCCTATAATACGGTTGCACCAATATCATTTCTTCACATATGCCATGTCCCATTGCTTGTCACATGATTGACTTGATTGCCTCACACATGATGAACAATTGCTCTTTCTATTGTGTTGAGTGCCGCACTATATTCACTACACCCTATGCACGATATGCTTGGATTGTCTTGCACTTAACCCATGTGTTTAGAAATCTCATTTTTTCGGTGTTGTGAATGATTCTTATGCCTACCATAGACCTTTCATTGAGCAATTTGTGAATGCTTGCTATGGCCCTGAGTTAGATGCTTATTATCTTGACACACATATTTTCATCTCTACACTACAAGCAATATGTCAACTAGTGACCTTCTGTCAGTGACCCTGGAAGAATTGGTCATAGATCTATGACCATTTCGCACCAATTGGTCAAAAGTCGCTCGAGGGCTCCAAACCCTAAACCATTGCGACCATTTTGGTCAGAAAGGTCGTAATTTCCTTACACGAAAAGGTCATAAAGCAAACAGCGCTAGTCCGTTGCCTTATTTCTAGTTGTTAACGACCAATATAGATAGTCATAACCTTGTAAATTGTGGTGGGTTGCTATGACTAGGCGCCATCTCATCAGTTTTGCCTATACGTCATGTCCATGTGGCAGTTTTTGCCCTAGGTTGTGAAGCAACCTATATTTCTATTATTCCAAAAATTCCCAAACAATTCTCATAAATTCTTTGGGTCATACCTTCGTCAAATATGTAAAAACCTTCCTTGCCTAGTTCAAAAATAATTCAAAAATATTCATTTTCCTATTCTGTTCAGAACAACAGTTTGTGAAGGAAGTACCACTTTGGCATGTCCAAATAGTATCCATTTTCTACAGTGCTTTCCTATGCCCAAATAACCATCCTCCACCAAATGCCAGCTCAATCCATTCATTATTTTGAGCCCAGCTTCAACATTCGTATTTATGTCCAATGTGGTACTTTGTAAAGCAAGTACCACCTAGGCTCCTCCTTTTGAGGTGAAAATTTTTGAAGACGGTCTTCTTAGTAACCGATCATCCTCAGCCAAAACTCACGCCCATTAGCCATGTACATTTCCCGTACCGCTAATCAAACACTTGGCCGCTAATTCATGTTTGAGCATCGATCGGTCTCCTCGTGAGAATCTTATGTTGTAATTTTCTTCCTAGCACCTACCTGGGGAGTGCCCAACCCACTAGACATGCCTAGGCCACCCAGAACACATGGCAACGCCACGGTCACGCGGCAGGCATGCGAGTTTACGCGCTCTAGAGTTGGGCCCCTCGGCCACCGCCCAAACCTCGACGTATCGCCACCAAACCATGTATTTATGATTAAATAGGTACTTATGTAACTATAAATGATTTTTGGAAAAAATAAATAGCAAACTATGAGGCAGCTTCAGTTCAAATTTGACCCGCTTCCACCTGAATCGACGGAAATTTGTCTTTTTCACGAGAGGTGGATCAAAACTTTTTGCACCCTACCATTTTGTCAATTGTGCGTTAAATATGTCCTAGTATTTTAGAAAATTGATTTGGTCCAATTTTGCAACAATTATTTGGGAGGTCCTTCACAAAAAAACCTCCTTTTGGGCACTCGAAAAATGGAAAATGGTTTTTTCGTCCAAAGAAAATGAAAACTTACTTAGGCAACATTGTTTGCCATTCCAATATGCACCCTTGTGCACAATATGAGATCATTTGAACAAACTATGCCATGAATGTGGCCATAAGATTGATCATTTGGCTTGAAAGCCATGAATCTTCACACTTGATAGCTCGTTTCTGAGAACACTTTTTTAAAATAATTGCCGTATTACAAGTTTGTTATTTTTCCTGGGAACTTGGCCACATATAATGACACAATGCGAAGGTTTCCTAATTTTTTGATTTTTTTGATTTTTTTATGCCCGTTTCAAAATGCGGTCAAAACGGCGGGAATGACCGTTCCTAGCTAGTGGTTGAATCTTGGAATTTTTTTGGCGCTTCTCTGATAAAATAGATACTTATGTACCTAGAAATGATTTTTGGAAAAAATAAATAGCAAACTACGAGGCAGCTACAGTTCAAATTTGACCCGCTTCCAGCTGAATCGGCGGGAATTTCTCTTTTTCACGAGAGGTGGATCAAAACTTTTTGCATCCTACCATTTTGTCAATTGTGCATTAAATATGTCCTAGTATTTTAGAAAATTGATTTGGTCCAATTTTGCAACAATTATTTGGGAGGTCCTTCACAAAAAAAATTCCTTTTGGGCACTCGAAAAATGGAAAATGGTTTTTTCGTCCAAAGAAAATGAAAACTTACTTAGGCAACATTGTTTGCCATTCCAATATGCACCCTTGTGCACAATATGAGATCATTTGAACAAACTATGCCATGAATGTGGCCATAAGATTGATCATTTGGCTTGAAAGCCATGAATCTTCACACTTGATAGCTCGTTTCTGAGAACACTTTGTTAAAATAATTGTCGTATTACAAGTTTGTTATTTTTCCTGGGAACTTGGCCACATATAATGACACAATTCGAAGGTTTCCCAATTTTTTGATTTTTTTTTCAATTTTTTATGCCCGTTTCAAAATGCGGTCAAAACGGCGGGCTTGACCGTTCCTAGCTAGTGGTTGAATCTTGGAATTTTTTTGGTGTTTCTCTTATTAAATAGATACTTATGTACCTAGAAATGATTTTTGGAAAAAAAATAGCAAACTATGAGGCAGCTTCAGTTCAAATTTGACCCTTCCAACCTGAATCCATGGAATTTGTCTTTTTCACCAGAGGTGGATCAAAACATTTTACACCCAACCATTTGGTCAATTGTGCATTAAATATGGCCTAGTATTTTATAAAATTGATTAGGTCCAATTTTACAACAAATATATGGTAGGTCCTTCACAATAAAAACTCATTTCGGGCACTCGGAAAATGAAAAATGAATTTTCCGTGCAAAGAAAATGAAAACTCCCTTAGGCATCATTGTTTGGAATTCCAAGATGCACCCTTGCGCACAATATGAGATCATTTGAACAAACCATGCCACGAATGTGGCCATAAGATTGATCATTTGGCTTGAAAAGCCATGAATCTTCACACTTTATAAAATTTCTGAGAACATTTTTTAAAAATAATTACCGTATTATAAGTTTATTATTTTTCCTGAAAACTTGGTCACATATAATGACACAATGCGAAGGTTTTCCAATTTTTTTATTTTTTTTGAATTTTTTATGCCCGTTTCAAAATGCGGTCAAAACGGCGGGCTTGACCGTTCCTAGCTAGTGGTTGAATCTTGGAATTTTCTTGGTGTTTCTCTTATTAAATAGATACTTATGTACCTAGAAATGATTTTTGAAAAAAATAAATAGCAAACTACAAGGCAGCTACAGTTCAAATTTGACCCGCTTCAAATTGATTCCATGAAATTTGTCTTTTTCACGGAGGTGGGTCAAAACTTTTTACACCCAACCATTTGGTCAATTGTGCATTAAATATGGCCTAGTATTTTAGAAAAATGATTTGGTCCAATTTTGCAACAATTGTTTGGGAGGTCCTTCACAAAAAACCTCCTTTTGGGCACTCGAAAAATGGAAAATGGTTTTTTCGTCCAAAGAAAATGAAAACTTCCTTAGGAAACATTGTTTGCCATTCCAAGATGCATCCTCGTAGATGTATAATCACACAATACGAAGGTTTTTCATTTTTTTTGTGAATTTCCTATGCCGATTTCAAAATGAGATCAAATTTGCCCGCATGACCCTTCTTAGTTAGGTGGTTAATAATGCAAAACTATTGGTTTGTCTATGATGAAATAGCTACTTTTGTATCTAAAAATGATTTTTTAGAAAATAAATAGCAAACTATAAGATACCTGTAGTTCAAATTTGACTCGTTTCTTGCCGAATTGGCTGTTTCTCAAAATACCTAGAAAGATAGGAAATACAATCAAATTGATGATCATCGATGAAAGGTCGTCTAACTTAAGTGAAAATTTTAGTGATGCCATTTTGCAAAATATTTTTGGTAGCTGCCTCACAAACCTCCCTTGTTTTTAACACTAAGAAGAGGAAATTTTAATAGCTCATTTTCGAACCAATCAGGACGCAGCACACGGATCACCCCACTGTATTCGATCTGAGCCGTCCGCCTCCTACTGATCCAGCGTCTCTCCCTTCCTCCCTCGACCCCCTCCTTCCCGAGAAACCCTAGGTCAAGCGCTGCCGTCTCCCTCTCCCGCCGCCCCTCTCCCCGATCCAGATCCGTCTCTGCCTGCTGCTCTTCTCCTCCAAATCCAGCCCCGCCGCCGAGCACCTCCGCCCCAACGCCAGCGACTCCGCCCACTACCCATCGCCGGACCCCCGCGACCTCCGCCCTCTACCCCAACGCCGGCGACCCCCACCATCTGCATCTCCCCTCCCCTTCTCTCCAGCAAAATCCGCCGGATCGACTCGACCCACACAGGCCGCGCCCAGATCCGCCGGCAGAGGAGGAGGAGCCTCCTCCCGCCACCACCTTGCCTCCTCCCGCCGCGAGCAGAGCAGATCGGGCCGCGTGACAGCGGGCATGGAGGAGGACGCGGCGGCCGCGTTCGCGGCTGCTGCTGCCGCGGCGCCCGACTCGTGGGAGACGGCCTACCTCGATGGGGCCATGAGCCGCCTGCTCCTCTCCTCCTCCTCCTCCGGTGGCGCGGCGCGAAGGGTCTCCTCCTCGCCCGACCTCGCCGACGACCGCCATCAGCTTCTCGATGGTTCAGGGCCCGCCGCCGGTTCAGGGCCCCCTCATCCCACCACCGGTTCAGGGCCCCCTCGTCCTGCCGCCGGCTCAGGTAAGGCTCCATCTACCATCCTTCCGGCGGCTGATCGAATCCCCTCCCCTTTACAAACCCGATCCGATCTGATCTGATGCTGCCTTGGTTCCCAGGTCGCAAGGAGAGCAATAACGCATGCTGACGTGGTTGACGCGTTTGAGGTCGTGAAGTGTGACTGGGCTCCGGTTCGTGGGTACCTGAGATTGTGAGTGTGCATCCCTCAACTCCCCACCCATGTTGTTTTCTGTCGGTGTGACATGTGGTTGTTTGTCTTGCCTTGTGGGATTGTCTCCTTGTGATCTGTGAGCTTTTTATTGTCAAGTTAGACTCGTGATCTCAATTAAGCTATTCTGGAGTGGTCTGTGATATGTGTTTGTCTCTATGCTCAGATCATTGCTCAAGTTTGCTATTCTGGAGTGGTCTGCGTGATATGTTTGTTGCAAATCATTGCTTAAAGCATTTTGGGGGAATTCTGTAGAGTCTGCTTGTCAATAGATAAAATGAATAATTTAGATAAAGGAAACTAGTGGCAAGACCAGATATTATTATCAAGAAGAGAAGTCTAGGATTGTTATGCTGGGTCACTGAAGCGGAACTAGTTGTAGTTATGCAGAATAACTGGGGCAGAACTAGTTGTAGTTATGCAGAATAATTTACTACTAAGCAGAACAACTGAGGCAGAATTAATTATTGTGCTATGCAGAATAATTGACGCATAATTGCTGAAGCAGAACTAATTCTTAATGCGGAATAACTGAAGCAGAACTTGATTGTGTGGATTGTGTACAACATGCTCAAAGAATTTTATTACTTGTTTTTTCTAGTGGCGTGTAAATGAGTGGGGAGATCTCAGATGGGCTGTCGCTATTCAATGCAAGCATGAAACTGTGCAAAGATACTTTATCTTTATTTAAGATTGATGTACTCATGATTGGGGCATACTTAAATCAATGTGCAGGTCCTTGTTGAGTGAAGCATCCTCCTTCCTTTTTCTAACATGGGCATGGAGCATTTGATGAGTGTCGTGAATCCTTCATCAGGTTAGCCAAAGGCTTCCCCTTTGTTAATACAGTTTCTGTGTTTGGTGAATTGTGACTTGACTATTTGTACATAGGTTACATCTCACAAAGAGGTTTCGAACGTCGTGCTGATGGAACGATGGAGGAAATGAAAGAGCGACAGAAACAGAGGACAGAAAGAAGAGCGATGGATGACTACCAAAACACAGAAAGCAGAGATGGATCGATCAGATGTCCAATTCCATGCAAAAGCAGCAGGTATTTTCTCAATTCTCTGGTCAACTAGAATCTACCACGGCTCACACTCTGCATCTTGTATGTACTAATCAGAAGTCCCGGGCTGCGCTCCAGGCCGGCGTCGAGAAGCTCGCCAGCGCCGTCGGCGTCACCCTTGGCCCGCGAGGTGATGCTCAGCCGCCTCTAACAAATAATTGCAGCTCGCGTTTCATGCCTGAACCACTAGCTTTTCTGTGTTTACTGTGGTGCCAAACCACTAGTTCCATGATAAGGTTGTCAGAAAGTTCCACATGTTCAGTATCTGCTGCAAAACCTGACTGCACGCTAGCTAATTGCTCATTTCATCCGCATTTTCTACGCGCTGCGGTCTGCTGTGTGACCCAATTTTGAGTTAACAGAGCCACAAAATAGCATGAAGCACTAGATATACTCATGTTTGTCAGTAGACCGTATCCGTAGCTGTAGTTCATGTTTGTCCCTTTTTTGGTCCTTTAAAAAAAACTGAGGGAAATAGATGAGTATATCTAGTGTTATTTTTATGTGTTCATTTCTTTATTTTTGAAATAGGTTCAGTGTAGCTGTCGTAATTCTAGCAGTGTTCTTTGCTGACAGTACACTTCATGGAAATTTGTTGTAGTAATTTGTACAACAACATGATGTAGAAATTAAGTTCAGTGTAGTAATTAGTAGAAATTCAGGACTCACATACGAGGTACAAGCTACACATAGATGTGTTGTGTGGTTCGGGATGGTGTGGCATTTGATTCGCCTCTCTCCACATATTTTCTCCTTGCATGTCCTCTGCACCATTATGTTTTTGCACCCTGCGCCGTGCTTGGTTGTTGTTGCTGCTTGGTACTAAGTACTTGCCATGAGACTGGTTAGGTTGCATCTGTTTGTGCTGAGTTGCTTGCTTGCTCTCTTGCTGCAATCTTTCATCCACAGTAGCAGCAAGCAATTCGGTTAGCTGAGAGATTAGCTTCAATTCTGAAATTAAGCAATTCAACGAGCCGCTGATTTTTGCCAAAGTCATTCGCTGTTCAACCATCAGATTACCATGTCTGTATTATGTGCCAGTGTAGCTGTACTGATTCTTTGGTTTTCATCCGTGCAGCAGAGGACAAGGTCGTCATGGCCAACCAAGGCGCATGGTGCTCGCAAGCGACGAACAGAGGTTGTTTGACATCGGCACGGAGGAGGAGGACGGGCACGGACGGAGGACAGAGCACCTCTCTTCTTCCAGGTTGTTCTCCTTATCTTCACTTCACTTAATGTATGTGCCTGTGCTGCAGCTCACCCATGGTCTTGTTTGTCTTGCAGGTTAGTGAGCAGCTTCAGGAGGAGCTCAAGCACGACCACCAAGAGGCACCACCGCAGCAACAGGTAGCACGTCCATCTCCACCTCCCTCTCCCTCCTCCCAATACTTTTTATTAGATTATGTTGAGTACATTCTGAACCCCCTGATGTGACACAAGTATATGCACATGCTATGATTTAAGTGTTGCTTGTGTATGGCAAATAGGTTGAGCACCCACCGCTGTTTGATACTATTTTGTTTAGGATTTTGTTCCTCTATGCGTGTAATCTCCAGACCATGATCAAGCACACACACACGGTTGATTTGCATGGAACGATTACTACTAACTAAAGAAGGAAGCAGACTTCTTCACATAAAGGAAGATATGTCTGTTTTTGTAATATAAACAAATAAAAAAAGGTTGTTTGCATACAATCAGATCATTCTCACTTATTAGTTGAGTTCTAAGTATGTAGAATCTTTAGTTCTCTGGTTATATTATAGTCAGAATTATACTGTGTGACAATCTTTAGTTCTTGGTTATATTATAGTTAGAATTATACTGTGTGACTGAGTTCTGTTGGGAGTGTGCATGATTTTATCCATAGCTGGCACTATGGATAGAGCTTTGTGTGTAATCTGGAGTTGTTCCCGTTATTGTTCTATCCATTTATTGGTGTTACATGTGTAGCCAGTAACCAGGACCTGCACTTGTGCCATGCATATTCATATAGTCTCTATTGTCTTGTATGAATATCTCATTTTAACTGGCTCGGCTAAAAAAGCTTGGTACTAGCTGAAATCTGTTTATCATTATATAAAGAATTGTCCTTTACTCCTTTACTACTTTTTTTTGAATGGAATGTTCATATTGTATTGGCTCCAGTTTTTTCTGATTCTTCTCAGCCGATTCATGTAACAGGGCGACTGTGGAAGGCATGTTGTATTTCTGTCAGCCCAGTCCTGACTATGTCTGTCCGTGAGTCCGACATTTGATCGGTGTTGAAGGAGCTCCATGCTGAAGAAGAGAACACTTGTAGAGCTTGTAACATTACTTGGAGAGCTTGTAAAGTACTGTAGAGCTTTGCGTTTGTAGAGCTTGTAAAGCATTTGTATATGTTAGAGCTTGTATTACATGTCATTTGTAGAGGTTGTAGTGAATCTGGCTATTGTTATTTGAATAATTATGTGTGTTTTCTGCTTGCCTATTTAAATACTGGTTATTTTCTTACTATGAAATTCAAATATGATGTCAAATTGAAATATGAAGAATCTGAGCCTAATAGTTGGGACCCATTTATCAGAACCTGACAAGTGGGACCTGTTTGACTAATAGACCCATTTTATAAAAGAAGAAAACTAAAACTGCTGGTACAAAAAGGCCATGGCCCAGAAAATAAAAAGGCCGAATTGTAGGGCTTGGCCTGTGTAGTTCGCCAAAATTCATAGACAAAAAAAAACACAAATAGGCTGAATTGTTGGGCTAGGCCCATGTAAAACACCAAATTGGACCGGGCTGAATCTTGTGCCACATCAGCTTGCCACGCTGGATGCCTACGTGGCCTGGGGAAGTTGCTAGTGAGCAAAACGCCACAGTAGGAATATTTTGGTCGTAAACATCCACGACCTTCTATGAGAAGGTCGCTATAGTCAATTAACGACCCCCAGCTTTTGACCTTCTGTTTTTGTCAAAAAAGGGTCGCAAATGAAAAAAAAAATGGCCTTTCAGTGACCAATAGTCAAGGTCACAAGTTGACATATTTCTTGTAGTGCTACCTCACATTTACATGCTTCTCCCCATGATATCTTTGCTTGTGCTCGATTGATATGATTACATGCCATGTCACAGTCCTTTGTCACACCATATGCTTTGCATGATGATGACACTTGTTTGGTGACTCACCTCTTGAATGCTTGGTTTTGCACTAACGCTAACCACATTTGTTTTTCCAAGTGTTTGTTGTCGTTGCTCCTTTTGAAGTAATTACGAGACTGCGACATTGGAGAGTGCCCATTCAGAGTTTGAAGATGACGAGTACTTGGTGAACGTCCACTTCTACACGGCGAAGCCATCTCTTTCCTATGGTGATTTGGTTTTTGATCCGAGGTCGGATCTTTCCCAAGGGAGGGGGGGGGGGGAGATGATGCGGAGCATCCTATGGACATCACCATGTCAAGAGTCCATCTGGCAAGTGACACGTGCAACATCTACTTCACATACACAAAGGTGAATCATCTCCTTCACACATGTTCACTTGACCCCTTCGAGGATGGTATACTACTTGACACTCCACTCGTGTGCCTGCATAGGTATTGCTAGAGCTTCACGGAAGATGACGAGGAGTGCAAGCGCCAAGGAACACCTACACCATCCGCGAGGGAAGCGTGGAAGCAAAGACGGAAGAAGACGGAACTGCTACAAGCTACAGCCCCGGACGTCCGGACGCCACCGGACATCGACCCAAGCCAGAAGAACTACAGCTGACGCGTGCTACATCGGCCGGACGACCGACAAGTCCCAGCGCCCGGACGTCCGACAACCTCCGGAAACCCGGTGCCGCTACAGCCGAGAAGAATCAGCGGACTTCCGACGCGCACGGGACATCCGGACCGTCCTGTGCCACCGGACATCCGACCCCCACCGGTTGTCCGATACCTGCCTGTGCACAGCCGCGGGCCTTTGGCCTTGTATCCCTCTCCCTCTTACTCGTTCGTGGCTTAGACTGTAAATAGACCACCTACACCTCCTTTCTAGGGTTAGCAAATGTGATAGCTCATCTAGAGATAGAGCTTTGCTCATCCATCCGGATCTACTCCACCCAGAGAGACCGCGGCCTCTACAGAGAAGATCCATCTTGGATTCAAGACCCCGCAAGGGAAGATCCGTCTAGGATATCATCAAGACCTCCTCATGGAGATGAACTTTACCTTGTATCTTTCCCTTTGTTGTTCATGTACCTTGTGGATCTTGTGTGTTTGATTGTCTAGTGCATGTGTGATTGGACTTGTTCTTGAGTGTTTCCCCTTGTGATTTCTCCCTGTTCTTCCCCGTGTTCTTCGAGGGAATCCACTCCAATCGTGAAAGATCGGGCCACTAGGGTTCTACCCTACATCAACTATTGACCCAAGACATAGTTCGCAACAGATGCATATAGTGCAATATCCGAGACGCCGGATACCTAGCGGGAAGCGGTGCCGGACTTAAGGATATTGAGCTGATATATAAATCGAACTCGTGACTTATTAATATATTTTTCATGCCAGACTGTTCGAAGAGCGATGAGAGAATCGGAAAAGGACAGAAAAATTGCAAGAATGCGGATATCCGATCACCATAAGGGGTATTTTATTATTTCTCGTAAGCTCAAGACGTCTAACCGTACAATTCAAACTACGAAGGTAGCACTTGCAAGAGAGAAAGAAAAAGGAAAATTCACAAACGAAAGGTAGACGCAGGGCCTTGATGCGTGAGTTGAAGCCTTCACTGTGCCCTACTGCACGTCTGCGCCTTTGCTTCTGATAGGTGGGGGCCGAGATCTTCAATGAGACCTTGATGGGCGAGGGCTCTACCGGTGGTGCTTTATGCTAGGGGTATCAGGAGTTAATCCCTAGGTCGTCCGATGACAAGGTCGCTCCGAAGTTTGGTTGAGCCGAACATGTACTTCGGATTAATGAATGCCTCACGGCTGCCCATGGAATTTTAAGCGCAAAGGTGTGTTGTTAAGGCACATGGAGCATAGAGAACATGGGTGTGCCGTGAGACGCGTATCCCTATTTGCGGTGAACGCTCCAGGTTCCCATGACGGAGAACGGTTTCAAACCCGTTTTCCGTTGTCTCCGTCCTTTACGGCGGGTCGGCATCCGGGCAGGCCTTGTTGAGGTTGGTGAAGTCGATGCACATTCGCTCCTTCCCGCCTTTCTTCGGCACTACGACGGGGTTCGCCAGCCATTCGGGGTACCGAACCTCCCGAATGGCATCTGCTGCCTCTAACTTGCGGTTCTCTTGGACGATGAAGGCCTGCTTCTCCGTGGACTACCGTCTCGCCCGCTGCTTCACAGGGCGCGCATTGGGCCATACCCTTAAGTGATGCTGAATCACCTCTCTCGGGACGCCCACTAGTTGATTGGGTTCCCATGCGAATATATCCTTGTTTGCGCGCAAGAACTTCACCAGTGCTTCCTCTTGGCTTGTGTCGAGGCCGGCACCTATGGTAAAGGTGGCTCCTACGGACCCGTCCTCGTCGACCGGCACCTTCTTGGTTTCCGCCTTGTCTTGTGTGAACAACTGCTTCTTCTTGGTTGGTGCGGCTCCTTTGGACTCGGAGGTGCCTGCGTCGGTGGGCTGCTCCGTCGCGGTGGTCCTTAGGGCAAGCTTGAGCGCCGCCAGGGCCTCCTTGGCGTCCCCCTTGACGGTGAGGACGCCCTTGCTTCTAGGAATCTTCATGAGGTTGTAGGCCGGATAGGTCGCTGCCATGAACTGGGCCAATGCCGGGTACCCGAGGATGGTGTTGTACAGGAGGCCGATGCGGGCGATGTCGAAGTCGATCAGCTCGGTGCAGTAGTTATCGCGCGTGCCGAAGGTGACGGGGAGGCGGATCTGCCCCGGAGAACGGGTGGCGCCGCCACCAACTCCTGAGAAAGGCTTGCTGAGGCTGAGCCGCTCGAGCGGCACGTGAAGAAGGCTGAAGGCCTCCACGGAGAGCAAGTTGAGGCCGGCGCCGCCGTCGATGAGAGTCTTGGTGACGGCCACGTTCGGATGGTGGGCGTCTGAGCATCGGAAGCTGTCCGAGCGGTGGTGGTGACGGGTGGTCCTCTCGAGTGAAGGTGAGGTCGGTGCGGTATTGCCAGCCCGACGGAGCCCTAGAGCGCTTGGAAGCGGCACCGATCTGGCGAAGGAATGGCTTGATATGGCGGTTTGAAGGCGCTGCTTGAGAGCCGCCTAGCAGGGCTACGACCGCGTGATGCGCCGGTGCCGTGTAGCGCGCAGTGAAGAGGCTGCGCAGCTCCTCCCAAGATGTCACCGTGGATCCGGGGAGGTTGAGCAGCCAGGCGCGCAGCTCGCAAGTGAGGGCCATGGGAAGCCAGTTGGCCATGATCTTGTCGTCCGCTCCGTCCTCGAGGATGGCCTCCTCATACGCCAGCAGGAAAGCCGATGGGCCCGCCGCACCGTCGTAGCACGGCGGCATCTTGACGAACGGCGGCCATCGCACTACGCCGCAAGGCGGGGCGAGCTTGAGCCCTGGCCCGTTATTAGCGCCTACCGTTAGAGCTGGGAGCGAGACACCTGCCATGCGGGCAGGGTGCAGCAGCGACGGAGCGCAGATCGATGGAAGGAAAGCTATGGCACACCCCGACCTGGCGCGCCAAATGTCGGATCACAGGTTCCGGCAAAACCCTTAAGGTTCGAACTCTGGGGTGCGCGCGAAGTTCTTTCCCTCCTACCGATCCACGCCCTAGCTTGCTAAGATCTCGTGGACGAACTCAACGAACTCACAACACGAAAGACACAAGATTTATACTGGTTCGAGCCACCGCTGTGGTGTAATACCCTACTCCAGTGTGGTGGTGGATTGCCTCTTGGGTTGATGATGAACAGTACAAAGGGAAGAACAGCCTCCTGAGGTTGAGGTGTTCTTGTGCTCTGTGAGCTTGTGGGTGAGAGGGTGGAAGATGGAATCGATCCCCCTACGGTGGTAGCTAGTTCTACTTATATAGGCCCTAGTCCTCTTCCCACATATTGAGCGGGAAGGGAGCCAACAACGGCCAATTTGAAAGGGGACACCTAGTACAGCTTATCCTGACAAAAGTAGTCTTCGCCTGCAAAAGGCTCTGGTGCTGACGCTGCCTTGGGCTCCATGGTGACCTCCGTCTTGCCGTCCTGCTGGTCTTGATCTCGTTGCACTGATACGGAAACATTTGCTTGACGCCTCGGTACTCTGCGCCTGCGCTTGCTCCCTTAGCACAAAAGGGGAAACAGGGACACTGCACGCGGTGGCGCCCGCCTGACCTCGATCGTCATGGCTCATGTCATGAGAACCTCGCGAGGTTTGCCCTGCCTTGATCTCTCCGCTCCTCGCGAGCCAACCTGGTGAGACCGCTCTTGAGGAGGTCTTGTGTCGTCCGCCTCGCGAGGCTTGGCCCCTCGCGAGGGTCTTGCACACCTTGTTGATGAAGGTGGGCCGTACATGCCTGCTAGCACAGCCACACCATGGGCTGCAGGCAGGCAAGTCTGGGGACCCCCGTTCCCAGAACGCCGATAGTAGCCCCCGGGCCCAAGGCACACTCGGGCTTGTCTTCGAGGCGAAGCGAAAGGTCAAGTGCGGAGCGCCGCGGGCCCCAAAAGCCTACGACCATGGTCGATGCGTGGCGGTTGATTGGACATGGGCGTCTCCGCTTCCCCACGCTGCCTCGGCAACTGCCCGACTTGACAAGTCCCTGCGACATGCAAGGGAAAATCATCATTACCTGTGATCGTGGGAGGCACCGGTTGGCCTTCTCCCGCTATAAATTGGGAGGGGGGCAGATCCCCCATCGCCCATCTCTTCGCAGTCCGCTTGGTTCTTCCTCCCTGCCCCTCTGCTAGTAGCAATGGCGCCGTCGAAGAGGTTCTTCGCCGCGTAGAAGGGCAAGGCCCCTCGGGAGGGGCCCGGCTCCCCGGCGCCCAAGCATGGGCGCGGCCGTCCCCGTAAGCAAACCGCGACCCCCGCCGTGGCCCCCCGCTCCCGGGGTGGCGTCGCTGCGCGTGGCAGGGGTCGCTCCGGTCGCGGCAGCCCCGTCGACGAAGGGAGACGCGACGTGGTTGCGCGGCCTACCCGACCGCGCTTCCTCTCGGTAGAGGTGCTGCCGGAGTTCGTCGTCTGGTCGGAGGATCCGGCCGGCAACTGGCTTCAACTTCCGCGCTTCTTCGCGGACGAGCTACCAGCCTCCGATCCAGGTGGGCTCTGGCTGCAGGCCGACGGTTGCTGCAGCAGGGCTTCTTGGGTTGTGGTCGAGGTCTCCGTTGCGGGCAACATAGCTCGGCCCTTGGTGGCGAGACATTTGCCAGCGCATGTGCTCGGGCAAGCGGTGCACCCTCCACTTCAAGTATAGCGGTGATGCGACCTCTACGTGAGGTGTTTGGGGAAGATGGTCGCCGCGCCGGGTGCTGCCCCGAGGTGAACGACAGCGAGGAGGTGCTCGGCCTCGGGGACGGCCGCGACGAGGACGAGGGCGAGCCTGCCCTGGGCACCGGCCGCGCCTTGTCCAGCTACAGTGGCTCTTCTCTTGGCGACAGCTCCAGCAGCGGCGGCTGCGACTAGCCGCCACGCTGCCGCGCTCGCTTCGAGGGTGGTAGCGGGTCGTCCCGTCGCCGCACCTCCGTGAAGCGCGAGGAGGGATCCGGCTAATGCTTGGGACGTCGTCGAGGGCCTGCCCCCGTGGACCGTTGCAGGGGCGAGCGCCGCTTTTGTTTTGTTCTCCTTTTCTTTCCTGCATGAAAATGAAACCAGTATGGGCCCGGAGGGGCATGTATCGAACTATGATTCCTCAATCATTATGCTATGCTTGTTGTTTCCGTGCTGTGTTGTTATTTTGTGCAGAGATAACTTAGCTTGGCGCGTTCGGGGCGGCCTCCACTTCACGGGGCACTTGTTTCCTCGTGCCCGTCTTGACTTAGTGGTCGCTCAGGAACTGCAAAAAATTCATTAGGAAGCTCACTTGGAGACTTGTCGTTCACCCAACCCTTGACCCAGCGCTTCGTATCACGGTACCCGAGGGGCACAGATTAGGAGAGATGCGCCAGCTTGTGGGCTCGAACGAGGGTGCCTCGCGAGAAAGCAGACGGAAGGCAAAGAGAAGGAAAAATGCTCGCGAGGGCACATGCCTAGCCCCCTCACGAGGTATGCGAGAGAGAGAGAACACAGGTGAACTAGAGTCAGAAATAGCGGCAAAAGGCGACGGAACCAAATCAGCAAGGAACACCAGAAGCAAACTTCGACTAAAAGAAGGCGAGCCAACTACGGAAAGCAAATGAAAAGCCGCGTCCGACGCCTAGTCTAGTCTTCAAGTCTTCTCACCAGTGCGGAGCTAAGTGCTGCCACTAGGCGTGGGAGGGAGCCCCCGAGGCCCGAGGGCGGCGCTCCTGAGACTCCGGGACGTGTACAGCCCCACTCATTATTACGTGAGAGTGTCACGGGCGGCGATCTTCACAGGCACCGGGCCTTCTTCAGAGGCACTGGCCTTTCTTCATAGGCGCTAGGCCTTGCTTCATGGGTAGAACTTCCGAAGGTGCGGGATGTTCCAGGCGTTCTGGATGGGCACCCCGTCCTGCGTCTCCAGGCGCGCGGCGCCAGGCCTAGAGACATGGACAACCTTGAACGGGCCCTCCCACATAGGTGAGAGCTTGTGCAGCCCTTCCCTAGAGAGGACCCGTCTCAGGACGAGGTCGCCCACCTCGAGCGTCCTGGAGCGGATGTTGCGATAGTGGTATCGCCGCAGCGCCTCCTGGTACCTTGCCGCCCTCGGTGCAACCTCACGGCGACGTTCCTCCCCCAGCACGAGGTCCATCCCCCACGTGGCGTCCTGCTGCGTTTCATCAAACGCCAGGACCCGTGCGGAGCGATGCTTGACCTCGTGAGGGAGGACCGCTTCGGCTCCGTAGACGAGGAAGAACGGGGTCTCACCCGTCGGCTTGGTGGCGGTGGTGCGGATGGACCACAACACGGATTGGAGTTCGTCGTGCCAGCCCCTGCCGCAAGCCTCGAGCTTCTTCTTGAAGGTCCTGGTCTTGAGGCCCCTCAGGACCTCTGCGTTGGCTTGTTCGGCCTGACCATTGCTCCTGGGGTGCGCCACCGAAGCGTAGCAGATCTGCGTTCCAAGGTTAGCACAATATGTTTTGAAGAGGTTACTAGTGAACCGCGAGCCGTTGTTGGTGATGATGCGGTTGGGAACCCCGAAGCGGCTCACGAGGCCCTTGATGAACTTGACTGCCGAGCCAGCTGGGATAGTGCGGACGACTTCCACTTCCGCCCACTTGGTGAACTTGTCGATGGCGACGTAGAGGTAGCGGTAGCCCCCAGGCGCTCGAGGGAACGGGCCCAAGATGTCTAGCCCCCAGACTGCGAATGGCCATGTGAGCGGGATGGTCTGGAGGCCCTGAGCCGACTGATGGATCTGCTTGGCATGGAACTGGCAGGCTTCACAGGACTTCACCAGCTCTGCTGCGTCATTGAGCGTCGTGGGCCAGTAGAATCCGCTGCGGAATACCTTGCCGACGAGGGTCCGTGATGACGAATGGTGCCCGCAGTCCCCGTCGTGTATGTCAGATAGCAACTCCCTCCCCTGGTCTCTGGAAATGCAACGCAGTGAAACATCATTGGGCCGCTTCCTGTATAACTCACCGTCCCGAATGCAGTATGCCGTGGCCTGTCGGGCCACGCGCTCTGCGTCCTCCTGTTTCTCCGGCAGTGTCCCTTGCATCAGGTATTCCTTGAATTCCTTGGTCCAGCATCCCTCCTAGGGCTTGAGCACCAAGAGCAGGTGAGCTCCTGAAGTCGGGCCACAGGCTGGGGCTCCTATGGCAGGCGGCTGTGGGAGGTCCTCCCGAGGCTGAGCTTCGCTTGAAAGTGGTGGTGTCGTTGATGGCTTGAAGAGCCATTCCTCAAAGACGCCGGGCTCTTGTGGCTGCCGCTTGGATGCTCTCTTGGCGATGTCGTCAGCTTCCTTATTGGTGCCCAGGGTGGCACGCTGGCGCAACTCGGGCCTAGGCGCTTCTCCATCTTGCGCACCTCCGCGAGGTATGCCTCTATGCTCGCCCTTCGGCTCGTATACCTTGTTGGAGAAGTTGACGAGGAGCTGCGAGTCGCCCTTAACGGTAAGGCGCTTCACCCCCAGAGCTGTCGCGGCCTTCAGGCCAACAATGAGGCCTTCATATTCTGCCATGTTGTCGGAGACCTTCTTGCCCTGCTGAAAGCAGAGCTGCACAGCGTAGTAGAGCTTGTCCCGAGTGGGCGAGATGAGTACTGCTCCAGCGCCCACGCCTTGGTGCGTGAAGGCGCCATCGAAATACATGACCCAGCCGTCTGGCGCCTCACTTCCTGGTGAGGTGGACCGGTCTTCGCCTACTTCAAGTGTCGGGGCATCCGTCCATTCCGCCACAAAATCAGTGGCCGCTGCTCCTTGATGACCACGGTAGTCTTGAACTCCAAGCTGGAATGCTGCAGCTCGATGTTCCACTCGGCGACCCTTCCAGCAGAGTTGGGGCTCCTGAGCACTCTCTCCAATGGGTAGGCTGAGACGACCTTGATGGGGTGGCCCTGGAAGTAGTGCCGCAACTTGCGCGAGGCCACCAAGAGCGCGAGCAGGAGCTTCTAAGGCATGGGATATCGTGCTCTCGCGTCCCACAACACCGTGCTGACGAAATACACCGGGTGCTCGACGAGGGCAGGCGCGTTGGTGAGGCTCGCGTCTTGCGAAAGTTGGGGTGTCTCCTGAGGTGGTGGAACTCCTGACGCCTGATCGCTTGCGGGGATTTCGGCGACGTCGTCCTACCGAGCTTGGTCTTCTGTTGATGCCGCCGCGGCTCTTGTTGCGCCTTCCTGATCTTGCGTCATCCCGGCTGGTGGCGTAACCACGCTTGACAGCGCCAACAGTGCTCTTCGAACCGCCACCAGCGCACTTGTTGGAGTATTGGGTGGCGGCAAGGTAGAGTACTAGAGGTTCGAGAGGTCGTGGCGCCACCATCACCGGAGGGCCGGTTAGGTATCTCTTGAGGTCTTGGAAAGCTCGGTCGGCCTCCGGGGTCCACTCAAATGGGCCCTTCTTCTTCATCAGCTTGAAGAAGGGTAGGGCGCGCTCTCCCAGCTTGGAGATGAAGCGTCCCAACGCAGTTACCCGACCAGCCAGCTTCTGCATTTCCTTGAGGGTCTGCGGTGGGCTCATGTCCTCAATGGTCTTGATCTTTTCCGGGTTCGCCTTGATCCCTCTGTGGGACATGAGGAATCCGAGCAGCTTGCCGGAAGGGACACCGAACACACACTTCTCTGGGTTAAGTCGCAAGTTCACCTGGCGTAGGCTCACGAAGGTCTCCTCCAGATCTTGGATCAAGGTTCTTGCCTCCCGAGACTTCACCACAATGTCCTCGACGTAGGCCTCCGTGTTTCTCCCGAGCTGCCATCCTAAGGCGATGTGCATCAACCGCTGAAAGGTCGCGCCCGTGTTGCACAGTCCGAAGGGCATGCAGGTGTAGCAGTACACCCCACACGGGGTCAGGAAGGCTGTCTTCTCTACATTTTCTACCACCATCTTGATTTGGTGCTACCCTGAGAATGCATCCAGGAAGCACAGCAGGTCGCACTCGGTGGTGGAGTCAACGATCTGGTCGATGCGTGGGGGCAGGCCTTGTTGAGGTTGGTGAAGTCGACGCACATTCGCTCCTTCCCGCCTTTCTTCGGCACTACGACGGGGTTCGCCAGCCATTCGGGGTACCGAACCTCACGAATGGCACCTGCTGCCTCCAACTTGCGAGTCTCTTGGACGATGAAGGCATGCTTCTCCGTGGATTGCCCTCACGCCCGCTGCTTCACAGGGCGCACATTCGGGCATAGCCTTAAGTGATGCGGAATCACCTCTCTCGGGACCCCCACTAGCTGATTGGGTTCCCATGCGAATATATCCTTGTTTGCGCGCAAGAACTTCACCAATGCTTCCTCTTGGCTTGGGTCGAGGCTGGCACCTATGGTAAAGGTGGCTCCTGAGGACCCGTGCTCGTCGGCCGGCACCTGCTTGGTTTCCGCCTTGTCTTGTGTGAACAACTGCTTCTTCTTGGTTGGTGCGGCTCCTTTGGGCTCGGAGGTGCCTGCGTCGGCGGGCTGCACCGCCGCGGCGGTCTTGAGGGCGACCTTGAGCGCTGCCAGGGCCTCCTTGGCGTCCCCCTTGACGGTGAGGACGCCCTTGCTTCCAGGCATCTTCATGAGGTTGTAGGCCGGATGGGTCGCTGGCATGAACTGGGCCAACGCCGGGTACTCGAGGATGGCGTTGTATGGGAGGCCGATGTGGGCGATGTCGAAGTCGACCAGCTTGGTGCGGTAGTTGTCACGCGTGCCGAAGGTGATGGGGAGGCGGATCTGCCCCAGAGAACGGGTGGCGCCGCCACCAACTCCTGAGAAAGGCTTGCTGAGGCTGAGCTGCTCGAGTGGCGCATGAAGAAGGCTGAAGGCCTCCACGGAGAGCAAGTTGAGGCCGGCGCCGTCGTCGATGAGAGTCTTGGTGACGGCCACGTTGCAGATGGTGGGCGTGCAAAGCATCGGAAGCCTGTCCGAGCCGGCGGTGGTGACGGGGTGGTCCTCTGAGCTGAAGGTGAGGTCGGCTTCAGGCGCTGCCCAGCCCGGCGGAGTCCCCGAGCGCTTGGAAGCGGCGCGGATCTGGCGAAGGAATGGCTTGATATGGCGGTCTGAAGGCGGTGCTTGAGAGCCGCCTAGCAGGGCTGCGACCGCGTGATGCGCCGGTGCTGCGTAACGCGCAGTGAAGAGGCCGCGCAGCTCCTCCCAACACTACATAAAAAAGACACTTCCGTGATGATACGTGTTTGTCACAGTAGGTCACGTTTTCTGTCATGCATGTACATCCATGACAAATTTATGACAGAATCAAGATAGTCATACCTGTGCTGTCGTAGAAGTGTTCCATGACATTACCAAAATTATCATCGCGGAAGTGTCCACTTCCATGACGATAAATCGCGCGTCACAGGAGTGCTTTCGTCAAGGGTGACCGACATGTGGCATCCACCGTAACGGAACGCCGTTAAGCTATCGAGTCAGGTTTCTGATCCGATAACCCGTTAACAGCCACGACCAATGGGGATTTTCCATGTGTAAAATTCGATTGGTCGGCGGAACTGCGTGTCGACTCGCGTTGGCACATGTGTCACTCATCCAATGGGCGAGATGCGCCTATGATATGCTGACACGTGGACCGACCCAAAAGTGGCCCATAAAGTTCAAATGGGCCGACCCAACTAAAGGCCCACAAGATTTTGCGGTCCATAATGGGCCAGCCAGCAAAAGGCCCACGAGATTTTTCGTATCATAATGGGCCGGCCCAGCTAAAGGCCCACGAGATTTTGTGAGCCATAATGGGTCGGCCCAGCTAAAGGCCCGCGAGATTTTGCGGACCATAATGGGCCGGCCCAGATAAAGGCCCAACATTCTCAGTTAAGGCCTGTATGGCTAGTGTCAAATCGGCCCGTCAACGGCCTGTCCTAAACTTGTCATCATTGCGACCCATGATCATTTCTGGCCCGTTAACAGTCCGCTAAGTATATGGGCCGAATTACGGCCCAGAGTATTTCCAGCCTGTTAAAGGTCCTGCTTCATTTGGGCCCATTTACAGGCCATTGAAACTTTCGGCCGATAAACGACCGTGAAGGATTTGGGTCATATTCGGCCATGTCTGACATTCGGCCTATTAGCGGCCCGCCATAGATTTGGGCCACTTTCGGCCTGTTGTGATTTTTGGCCTGTTAACATCGGACGAAATCCATGGGCCATATGTGGTCCAACGTCACATCGGACCCATTAACGGCCCATATAAAAATGACGATAATCTAGCCCGACCGAACTTCCGGCCTATTAAAGGCCCGTGTATTAGGTCGGCGCATTCTGACCCGTCCAATTTGACTGTGAAAGATCGCATCGTAAATGGGCCCAATCTCACTTTCGGTCTTTTAAAGGCCCATGTTTTTTGTGGGCTCGAGATATTTACACCTGTAAACGGCCTATTGTTACCGAGGGCCCAAATTATGTTTAGGCCTATTAAAGGCCCACCATGGGCACAAGCCTACCAGAAAAATATGAAATCTTATGCTGATTTAGGCCCAGATATTTTTAGTGGGCTACATGCAAATTTTGGCCCATAATCGTTTTTAGCCCAATTGGAATGGGCCCGACGAATGTTGGCATGTTGGGCTCCTACGAAGCTTTCGGCCGAATACATTACTAAGATAAACCTACACTATACAAAAATAGCGTCATAATTATTGCAGCCTTTGGCACCAGCATAAATGTTGTACCACACAAAAGGCCTGTTGGCATAAAGTTTACAGTCCTTGCAGATAAAAGCACCATCTGATGTATAGAAGCACAAATCATTTGACACGAGTGCCAATGTTTCAGTGTAGAATCGATGGAGCACACGATCTTCACCTTTTTCCGCCATTGCTCTTGAAGAACGGCGAATGTCGATAGTCGGTTTCAAAACCATTCATATCTTGACGACATTTGTTAACCACTATTCTTGTTTCCAAAACAGCGTCCATTAGGGATTGGACTTGTGTGCGGAGCATAGATATATCACTCTGTCTAGCAAGAAGATTTTGTTCGATGGCGATTTGGGCGAGGTTACCTTGACAACCAACCCGAATTACGCAGGAATGTGCTTTTTGCCTTCGTTAGTGGAGAGATCTTGGCGCACCGCAGCAAGAGGTGACATTGTGCTGTGGTAGCATCATCACCTTCGGTGGTTGTGGCTGTTCAATCATTTTTTCCATAGCTTCCTGAAAGTTTGAACTTGTAGATTAGTGTACCAGATAAGTTACTAATGAGACAAAAACAAACAAAGTAGGTTACACGTTTATATATAACTTATTTTGGTGAACTACTGTAATACATTAGCACGTATTGTAGTGCCAACTACATAATAAAATCACTTTCGGAACATACGTCCATGTAGCATGCCTACTGTATTGTCTATTTCCTCACATTCGTTGACATCTAAGGATAAAGAGGCATGGTTTAAAGTAGGATGAACATAGTATGACATCATTCATATCATGGGCAAACAGATATAAAAAAAACATGCTATTTTATCATTGTGTGCGCACGTGAACATAACAACTAGAATATAGATCAAACCAAAAGAATATCCTTCATCTCTTTTAAACCATGTAAGGTGAAATGATACGTTAAGACAACTGTGTATAAAAGTGAACAGAGTAACTGACATTGGCTGCAAACCAAGTACTTAAATGAACACATCACAGTACCAACCAGTTCAAAGCCAGGAGGAGTGAGGACTTACAACAGCGGCTTGAACTGGTGTGCTCATGCCCTTCATCTTGCTGGTGTGGCAATCCTTGAAGATTTGCCTGCATTTGGTTCGAGTTCTTTTGGTCGAACAGGCTTTCCTCTGTATTTGGAACAAGTCAATATAGATACGATAATATGACACAGAAAAAAAGGAAGTAGCAACTACTTACAAGAGCCTCAAAGTGTGCAATATAGCTACGAGATCCTGTTGTCTGTTGGAATTTCACTTTAGAACGGTTGGTCTTGTTCTTCGAACAGTTAGCCTAGAAGAAGATACACTTGTAAGGCACATACATAAATACAAGTTCAATATGTGGTTGATCAATTACATATAGCCAACCTGATACTTTGGATCAGACCAGTGTTTAACGAGGGCTGTCCAGTCTTCATCTATAATATATTCCACTGGAGATGTTTGGGCGATTTCATTGTTAGCCTTGCCTACAAAGTGAGATTTTCTAAGGTGGTACCGATACTGTCGCAGAGAAGACTGAAAAACATGAGTGCATGCTTGTTTAGTTGCATCATCTTTCGGATCCAACTTGAACCTCATCTGTTGAAAAAAGAATGTGAGTCTTATTAGGAGGAAGCTAGAAAGTATGGGACAGAGCAAGACAATATTACTAATTGCGATGAATAACATTACTTACGGATAATGGTCAAGGAAGGTGTTAAACTGGGTATTGTCTTTCTCATTCCTGTACTAGATCCACGTTGGGAGGATACGTGCATGACACCTAACGGCAACGGCTGCCTCTGATTCTAACTTGGCTAACTTTGTAGCATCACATGGCCTTTTTAAACCTGCCTCAAAATGGATCTCCATTCTTCCTCCTTTAGATTTTGTTAATCATCAAGCATTATCCACGATGTCATTTCCGCTTGCGTCGTGGTGCTAGTTGAACAACGAATATGGAAAGTGTTAGTGTACATCAAGCTGTGAGAGTACATATAAAGGAGCATGCAACTACAACTTGACTCGGTCAGTACCGTCTTGGTGTTGATGCTCATGAGGTTCATCTGATCTTGCCAAGTCTGTTGTGTCGCGATGTGTTTGAAGTAGTGTTAGGTGTGAAGGCAGCTTGGGGCGGCGGTTCGAACAAGCGAGCGAGTAACTTCGTTGAGATCTTTGGTACAATTGAAGCGGATCTGCAGCTGGTGGAGCGGTGATCTTGTGTTTGTAGATTTAGCGGTGGACTTGGACCTTCTACTACACTATAAGTACCGGCGAGAATCTGGACGGCCGATCCTTTTCCGTTTCACCCGACGAGTAACACCACTCCCTACTATATTATTTTCCTTGCTCTTTTTGACTTTGCCATGTCAAGCCGTACCCACAACACAAAAGAATAAAATCGCTCTTGAACTCATTGATGCATGATCTGAGACAAGCAATACTTTGATGTAAGACAGCCATATGAGGATGGAATATGTAAGGAAAACAGGACGGCATGACATATTCACAGCTACGATGTGTAAACTAAGCAGAAGGATTTTAAAGAAAATAGAAGTGATGCAAGCTAGACACCATATGAAAGATGCAACCAATATTACTCTGCCAAGTTAAAAGTGTCTTGTCATAAGTGGCAATTCGAAAAATTAGAAGCAGTACAACATAGAAATCAATGCAAGATGCAACCACTATCAAACTGCCATGTTAAAAGTGTCCAATCATGAGTGACTGATGCGGGATACACAACAGCAGTACTTTGATGTAAGAACATGCTATGATAGATAGATGCAATGTATTCTAGACATAGAACGCCATGACATATGCACATGTATAACATATGAACTCAACAGGTGCAATTTAATCAAAATAGAAGAAATACAGGCTAGACAACATATGCAACATGAAAACAATTATCACACTGTCAACTTAGAGCAAGCACCTGCGACGGAGTACGGGAGATGAACTCATCATGTACACTTGGGACTTCAACTTCATTAGCAGTAGCAGTGGCAAATCTAGAGAGTCTCTGTTTGCGTCGGTGTGGAGGACCATCAACATCCCCTAACTTACTCTTTTCCTTCCTATTTTCTGATATTTCCTTATGAAGTCAAAACCACAAGAAGATGAATAAAATTAGCTCTGCATAACTGGTTGATGCATGATACATACGAACACTACTTTGATGTAAGGCAAGCACATGATAGGAGGATGGAATATATACAAAAAAAGACATCGTTTCATATTCACACGTACAATAGGAGGATGGAATATGTATGAAAAAACAGTAAGCGGAAGGCATTTCAACAAAATTAGAAGAAATGAAAGCTAGGCACCATATGAACATGCAACCAATATCACTCTATCAGGTAAAAAGTGTCTCGTCGTAAGTGCCATTTCAAGAAATTAGAAGCAGTACAAGCTATAAGACAATGCAAGATGCAACCTACATCACAGTCCCAAGTTAAATGTGTCTTATGGGTAAGTGATCGTTGCAGGTATAAGTTGTAAGCTACGCAGATGCACTTCAACATAATCAGAAGCAATACAAACTAGACATCATACGGAAAACGCAACCACATATAACAGTTCCAAGTTAGAGCAAGCACCTGTGATGGTGGAGTAGGGGAGATGTGCTCATCATGTACACGTATGTTCTAGAAAGAGGAACACGTGTCATATTCACAGGCATTATGTGTAAAGTAAGCGGATGCAATTCAACAAAGTTAGAAGCAATACAAGCTAGACATCATACGCAACATGCAACCACATATAATAGTGCCAAGTTAGAGCAAGCACACTGTGATGGTGGAGTAGGGAGATGTGCTCATCATCTACACAGCTACGTTGTTGTCTAGCCTTGCGTTGTCTTGCGAATCTTGTTGGGAGGATGGCGGAGTAGAATCTGTAGAGAACCTCCGTTTGAGTTGCTCGAAGGACCACCATCATCCAATGCCTTGCCAATTTCCTTCAGCTTTATTGATTTTGCATTGTGAGGTCAAACCGACAAGAAAAAGGAATATAATTCGCTCTTGAACTCATTCATGCATGATCTTGTGAACACTACTCGATGAAAGGCAAAGTCATGATACGAGGATGGAATATGTACGAAAAAATGGGCGTCTTGACATATTCACACCTATGATGTGGTAACTAAGCAGAAGGCACTTCAACAAATTAGAAGCACTGCAAACTAGACACCATATGAAAGGTGCAATCAATATCACTCTGCCAAGTTAAAATTGTCTCGTCATAGGTGGCGTTCATCAAAGTAGAAGCAATACATGCTAGAAATCATATTCAAGACGCAAACCAATATCACCTGCGCCAACTTAAAGGTGTTCCATCATAAGCGAGTGATGCAGGATACACAAGAAGAGTAGTTTCATGTAAGAACATGGTGTGATAGACAGATATAGTATGTACCAAAAATTGGAAAGCGTGTCATATTCACACGTATCATGTGTAAGCTAAGCAGATGCAGTTTACACTAATTAGGAGCAATACAAGCTAGACACCATATGCAACATGCAACCAGATATCACACT
Organism: Aegilops longissima; assembly: GCA_021605205.1. Taxonomy (NCBI): domain Eukaryota; kingdom Viridiplantae; phylum Streptophyta; class Magnoliopsida; order Poales; family Poaceae; genus Aegilops; species Aegilops longissima. Next base: position 222,418,207 of record CM038676.1, on the reverse strand, counting down.
ACCAAGTTAGAGGAAGCACCTTGGATGGTGGAGTAGGGGAGCGGAGACTTGGACCTTGTAATGCACTATCAGTACAAGGAGAATCGGTACAGATGCTCCATTTACGTTGCTGCAGAGGACCACCATCATCGCCTTCCTTACTCTTTTCCTTCCTCTTTCTTGATTTTGCCTTGTCAAGTCAAACCCACAAGAAAAATGAATAAAATTTGCTCTTCAGAACTCATTGATGCATGATACTGACGAACACTACTTTGATGAAAGGCAAAGTCATGATACGAGGATGGAATATGTAAGAAAAAATGGACGGCATGACATATTCACACCTATGATGTGGTAACTAAGCAGAAGGCACTTCATGAAATTAGAAGCACTACAAACTAGACACCATATGAAAGGTGCAATCAATATCACTCTGCCAAGTTAAAACTGTCTCGTCATAGGTGGCGTTCATCAAACTAGAAGCAATACATGCTAGAAATCATATTCAAGACGCAAACCAATATCACACTGCCAACTTAAAGGTGTTCCATCACAAGTGACTGATGCAGGATACACAAGAAGAGTAGTTTCATGTAAGAACATGGTGTGATAGACAGATATAGTATGTACCAAAAACAGGAAAGTGTGTCATATTCACACGTATCATGTGTAAGCTAAGAAAATGTAGTTTACACTAATTAGGTGCAATACAAGCTAGACACCATATGCAACATGCAACCAGATATCGCACTGCCAAGTTGGAGCAAGCACCTTGGATGGTGCAGTAGGGGAGCGGAGACTTGGACCTTGTAATGCACTATCAATTACAAGGAGAATCGATCTGATGCTCCGTTTACATTCTTTGAGAGGACCACCATCATCGCCTTCCTTACTCTTTTCCTTCCTCTTTCTTGATTTTGCCTTGTCAAGTCAAACCCTCAAGAAAAAGGAATAAAATTTGCTCTTCAGAACTCATTGATGCATGATCTTGTGAACACTACTTTCATGTAAGGCAGCCGCATGATAGGAGGATGGAATATGTATAAAATACAGGACGGCGTGACATATTGACATGTATGATGTATAAAGTGTAAACTAAGCACAAGGTGCTTGAACTTGCTAGAAGCAATGCAAGCTAGAAACCATATGAAAGATGAAACCAATATCACTCTGCCAAATTAAAAGGGTGCCCTAACAAATGTATTTGAGCAAATTAGAAGCAATACATGGCAACAAGATAGAAATAATATGCAATATGCAATGAATAAAGGTGACTCAACGTAAGTGATTGATGCAGGATACAGAAGAGAGGTAGTTTCATGTAAGAACAAGGTTAACAAATAGATGTAGTGTGTACCAAAAATAGGAAGGCATGTCATATTCACAGGTATAATGTGTAAACTAAGCAGATGCAATTTACCCTAATTAGAAGCATTACAAGCTAGACACCGTATGCAACATGCAACCACATATCACACTGCGAAGTTAGAGTAAGCACCTATGATGTTGGTGTGGGGGAATTGCGGTCATCAACTAGAGAGCTACGCTGACTATCTTCATTTAGCCTTGCTGTTTCTTGAGAATCATGTGGGGAGGATGACACTACACTTTTTAAACGAGTATGGCGTCTCACAGTAACCCACCCGGGTGACTGTCTCATCATAAGTGATTGACGAGGGATACAAAAGAGCATCAGTTTGATGTACGAACATGGTTAATAGACATATGTAGTACTCCCTCCGTTCGGAATTACTTGTCACAAAAATGGATGTATCTACAACTAAAATACATCTAGATACATTCATTTCTTGGACGAGTAATTCCGAACGGAGGGAGTATGTATAAAAACAGGAAGGCATGTCATTATCAAAGGTATAATGTGCAAAGTAAGCAGATGCAATTTAACCAAATTGGAAGCAATACAAGCTAGACACCATATGCAACATGCAACCACATTTGACAGTGTGAAGTTAAAGCAAGCACACAGGATGGTTGTGTGTGGCAATTGAGATCATCAAGCGCTGAGCTCGTTCATGTCTCCAATCACGACATTGCATCCTTTAGCGCTGAGACGCTTAGTGCTTATCTTTGAATTACCTTTGGAGCGACTTACATCTTTTCTTTTCGGCATTCATCAACACTGCGTCGAGTTTGAAATACCCATGCATAAAAAACAATAGTGTGAGTATGGGTGAAGTGTGTGCACAATTAGTACAGTGTAAAGGTAGCAGATAGCAGGTCGGTGAGAAATAAATGACGGTAGACATATGATAGCTCTGCAACATGCATGGCACACTAAATTACTACAGGATTCTATGAAAATAACATTCGACCAAAAACAAATAGGTCAGTCCATCTTTTCTGCACCGTCTTATGTACAAAGAATGGCCAGATCGCCTTCATCTACCTCCAGCCAGTCAGTGTTGATGATCTTCCTTGAAACGGCAGCCACCACCGGACCATTCCCCTGCCTGCGCCCTCCCCTCAACCTCACCGCACCGCCGTGCTTGGCACCGCCCCCAGCAATCCATTCAAGCCCCGCCGACCTCCAGATCGGGCGCAAGCAGCTCCTGCGCCTCACACCCCTATGATAGACACCGATGCGCCGCTTCTCCGACGAACAGGCGGACTAGGTTCTCCGCGTGCCTAAGCGGGTGTTGCTTATTTTAACTGCGGTTCGACTGACCCTGAATTGAAATCCAGGTGGGCTACTGACCTCTAGGAGAGGTGAAATAGTAAGGGGAGGAAACCTTGTGCATTTAGTATCATGAAGAAGATGCAGTAAGAAGCGCTCAACTAGTTTCTTTCATGGGATGAATACGGTGTGAGCAGAGACGTAAGGTTTGCACGAATAAGGGAAGAGGAGTACCTCTTTCTGCTGGCGATCTTGTGTCCTCCTTCTGTTTTTCCAACGATCTTCTTGTGGTTCGCGAAGCGAGAAGTTGTGGAGGACGGTGCAGCCTTGGGCGAACCCATGGGCAAGTTGTTGAGTGTGGTGTGGTGGCCGTCTGTCGGCGGCGGGGAAGCAGATCCGGCGGCAAAGCGGCGTGAAGGGAATAGCTCGGTGCGGTGGATGGTTGCGGCAGTGGAGCGGCAGCGATGAGGCGCAGGGCGGTGTGGTCGGAGTGGTTACGATGCGGCGCGCGTCGGCGTCGGCGTCGTGGAGGCAGCTCTACCTCGGCTTCACTGCTAAGTCCTTGAGGCGTTGTGGTTGCGGTTGCGTTGGACGGCGGCGTCGGTGTACCGGCGCTCGGCGTGATGGAGGAGGCGGCGGTGGATTAGGCGCTATGGGGTGGAGGACGGAGGAGGCTGGGGTTTGCGGATGGTGGAGAGGGTGTTTTGGCGCCCACGGAGTATCAATGGGGAAGCGGAGGGGCGGGGAACTAAGGGGACAATGTTTGGTTTGGGACGCGCTTGTTTGAAATTTGGGGAAAGTTACAAACTTTGCCCCATCTAAAATTTTGGACATATTGCGGGTTGGGGTAGGACAGTAATCTCGTGTGTCCCAAATGTGGGCGGGATAGATTTGGCCGGCGCATGGGTGTTTAGGCGCCCATGGCGTATGAATGCTTCTCGGGCGGTTGAGGCTGGCGTCTTGGTGAAGTTACAAACCTACCGGTTTAGACCTTTGGACATCGGCCGATAGGCTACACGGGCGAGTCGGGACAGTAATTTCCTTCCACCAAACATTAGTCTCACACGGTTTGGGTGACCAGAGGCCTATTTGGCGCCGTTCAATATTTGGGAGCGAAGCATTAACGTTTTCGGTTCTCTTGAATTGAACATTCAGGATTTGTCAAACTTCACAAATCTTTACTCTTGAAAATCCTAAAGCTACGATTATTTTGGAATGGAGGTGGTACATTTGAATATACATTGTACACAGTATATATTAAAAATATGCAACTTACCTCGGTTCATGCATGGTTCGAGATATAATCTCCTTGGTTGCAAAAAAAAAGTTAGACATGCGTATTAACATATATAGCATGTTCAAACGCACAACAAAGATTGATGCCCCCTTTTACATCTGATTTACAAATGCCATTATCTCGGGTTCAAATAGATGAATGCGCACTTCCTATGAATTCGAATCTTCGAAACCCCCTTTATGTTGAATTCGACATGTATTCTATTTCGTAGCTAGCAATTTGGAATGTATCCATGCAAGTGACAAATGTATAAAGTGATTCACACTAACAACATGGAGTGCACTAATTAATGTTTATATATGAATTGCAAAAGCATCCATTGCCTGTATTTCAAACCGCTCACACTCTATGGATCGATAATATGAAATAAACACATGCACATGCTAGAATACACAGAGTATGGGTGTCTGATAGACCGATTTTCGTCCATACACAATTTGCAAAATTCATGATCTCATCCAAAAATAATAATGCCGTTTATATTTTAAATTAATGCATAGAACCGCCTTTTACACGTAGATGCACTATGCCTCGGCCCGTTCTCACAAACGCGCTATATATCTCTCTATCTACCGCATAAGTGCACACACTTTATATGCATCGACATTTCTCTTTCACACATGCTCACAATCTCTCTCGGGGTGTCGGGGAGTCTCACGCACATGCTCTCTCTGTCTCTCTCTCTCTCTCTTTCTGACTACTATGTACCACTCTTTTCACTAATCTCAGTTGGAAAACACTATTTCTCTCACATGCATATATACACACATACGGTCTCTACTAGCCCTCTATCGCACATATATGTGCCTACGTGTCTCCCACACATATTATCTTTAGGCCTCTCTCGCACACATTGCCCCCCAGACACACCTCTCTCTTAGTAGTTGGCAGATATGATTCCATCATATCATTGGTAGAGATATCCACATTGTTAGGCTGGATGGTATCTGAGGCAAAGTTTTACCCTAGTTCGGACCCTTGCAGTTGAGGAAAAAGCCTATTCCTGGTACTGTATATTAGTGATAGGGGTGTGTACAAAGTACACGTGAATACCAAGCATTGTGCGTGTGTGTATACTATCGACGAACTAGCCCCCAAGCTTCTATAACATACTGGGGGCCTAGGGTTACAAATCATATATAGTCGGCTTATCACCAGTGGGGATAGAGTCCTCCGCGACTCTGGTAGCTAGCTTCGTGTTGTACACCGAGTCCTCCACATGGGTCTTCGTATAACGCGTCTCGATCCAACCTATGTGGCGTAGGATGGAACCGACCCATGAGTCCTCATGTCGACCCACCACAACTAGAAATGATGTGCCCACCACACACACACACATAATCGGCCACTAAGAAAATAAGCATATACAATAGTACAATGTTATACATGAAAGTTAATTGCATGGTGCATCCAAAAATATTTGTTCTGCATTGTGAATGTTTATATATTCTCCTAAAATATTAGTCACGGGAAAGAGAAATGAAAGGCATATCTCTCCTTGTCTCCACCGGACATCCCCTCTTTCTACACCACTTTCACGTACGCACAAAAACTATCTCTCGGCCCTCTAAAAGTATGCATGCCCACGACACGTTCATGCATGATGGTCACTGGAGTTCGGAATATGCTCATTACGGTCACCATATACATTCTCGTGGTGATCATACTGTATCTAGCTCATGATACGTGTCCCTATTTTCTTGATGACACTGACGGACTTTGCATTTGATGCGTGCTCCGTATTTTGTTGCCGACACTTACGATCATTATATTTGAAGCGAAAGCATGATATGATCACTGTACTTCATAATAAGCTCATCACGGTCACCACATACATTTTGTCGTGCTAACCAACATGTGGTTGGATGGTTAGGAGGACAGTGGTTTCTCGAGCCCACCAGGGTTAAAGTCCCGGTGCTCGCATTTATCCTGGGTTAATTTCAGTATTTTCCGGCGATGTGCGCTCGGTGGGAGGAGACGTTCCACTCGACTACGAGGCACCTATGGTGACTTCATAAAATCTCAAGATCATATGCTGGCCCACTCTCTCGAAGGTGCTCATATGGGTAGGGTCTGCGTGTGTGCGCTTATAGCGGTGAGTGCTTGCGCGTATATATGAGCCCTTGCTCTGTACCGTGTTAAAAAAATAAATGTCATGATTATACAGTCACTGGCTCACCCGTACAACTCCGTATTTTGTTGATGACACAATCAATTGACCAGTCAAACGTTCCACGTGGCACAACTAGTGTTGCACCATCGGGGCGCGTAACTGTGGGGCCCACCTGTTAGCCCGTATATGAAAGAAAGAAATGGTAGTTTGAGTCTGTATTGTGTTAATAAAATACATTTTAGGGTGATCATACGGTCACTGGCTCACCATACAGCTCCGTAATTTGTTGATGACACGATCAATTGACCAGTAAAATGGTCCACATTCAGCAGCGCACATTACCATAGGGCCCACCCGTCAGCGCGTATATGAAGGACATAAATGGTAATAAATTAGTGGTCGGTGGGTACTCGAAGTCGTGAGACATCTGGTTGGCAGTCACCGGCGGTGGGGGGCGTTGATTGGGCGGTGGGGTGGGGATCGCGGAGAAAAAGCTCGGCGGGGGGGGGGTAGAGGATGGCGGTGCGGCGGCGGACGGCGGTGAGGAGTGGTTTGGGGCAGGCGGGCGGCATGGCGGCGGGGGCCGCGGTTCGCCGGTGGTGGTGGCGGCTCGAGGGGTGGAGTTTGATGATAAACTGCAGGCCCTTGATTTCGTATCCAATGGCTGGAAAATCTAATGACCAGAGATGAAAAAGTCAGTCGACTGACGTGTAGCCTCACCCCGCACGTACACATGCACGCACGCAAGACATGCACGCATGCAGGCGTGCAACACTGACAAATACACATAACGAACACACGCACGCATGCAGGCGTGCAACACTGACGCGTACACATGCACTCACGAACACACGCACGTACGCAGACATGCATGCAACACTGAAATGTACCCTTGCACACACGCAACACTCGCACGCCTGCATGCACACATCGCACGACGCAAGACACACGCTCAACCTATATGTGCATGCACCCTTTGTTAAGGACATGGATTGTTACGGTTATTAATCAATCTTATCTGTGATAAGCAGAACATTGATGTTTGTAGCGGTCTTTATGTCTAGGTTTGTATCTCTATAGTCCCTCTCACACAGACCCACGTAGGTGGGGGACGTGCACGTAGAGAAGAGGTGCACGCACGACGCACGTACTCCCTTCTCTTTCCCAACCACACCCGCGCGGGTACACGGTGGAGCTCATTTTTGTACAAAAAGGCAGCCCACGTGGTAACTTGACACGTGTACTGGTTGTCCACTAGATGGAGAGAGGATCGTCTACCACGGGTGAACAAACAAATTGTGACTTGACGCGTTATGTTAAAAAAGAGGCAAACCATGTGGGGCCTACCTTAGAGGCAAGGCTCTATACACTGGAGTACTTTTGATGTGTCCTGTCAACTCGCAGAACGAGGAGAAGCTTGCTTAGTACGCCGTATCCCCCGCCTACGGGAGCGGTGGCTCGCAGGATGAGGTGAAGCTTGCTTACTACGCCTTACGCACGCTCCCTCGCCCATGCGCGCGGTGGCTCGCAGGACAAGGAGAAAATTTTACTAGTACTCCCTCCGTTTACTCCTCGTCCCTACTACCTTGGTTAGAGAGATTATCATATTGTTTGGAATATATATGTCCTTTCGTACTCCCTCCATTTACTTATACAAGGCCACTATAAAAAAATATATTTTGCATCTATACAAGGCCACAAATAGTAATCGAGACAAAAGTTACTACTCCCTCCTTTCCAGTTTATGGCTCAATTTCAAAATCTCTCCAACCAAGGTAGACGGTGAGTCGTCGAATTAATTTCGTACTCCTAGTTTGCACAAGTAATTAGTACGCTCGTTTTTCTCAAGAAGTTATGTTTACCGAGGCATTAATTAGAACGAATGCATGAATGACCACTAAATTTCCATGAACCTCTACATGTATTGGTGAGTTTTCTCTTGACACTGCTTGCATTGGGTGATCTAACGCACCTCGAAATCCAACATGTGATGGTACTACTACTAGTAGTAGAATTGAGACTTATAAAACGGAAAAACGAATGTTTTTTAGATGAGCCCTATAAACCCTAGTGGGTACGTACTCCGTAAAATCAGATTTTCCCAAAACTAAGTCGCTCAACCTCTATTTGCTTGTTTCCCTTCCTGCCTCCTTGCCTCGAACAGACTATGCCAAACTCCCTTGCCTGCCGCGCAGGGAAAGACCCGCCCTCGCCTTTTTTTAGTCCGGGTTTGTATCGATGGATCGCGCGAAGCAGCAAAAACCCAAGCCGTGTCTTGTACTCCTCCGTCGAAGCTCACTTTCATGAATTATGTACTTCCCGTCGCCGACATGTGGGACATATAGCAACCGGGTCGACGTGTCAAGCACCAAATAACAGTGTAGAACAGCAGGGGGGACGCACCCCAGTCGTACCACCCCAGTAGTAGTAGTAATGAACAATGAGACGTCAAATCACAATGCCACACCTTCCCAGATGGACGAAGCAACCATTATTGCACACTTCGGTTCGCCATCATCTCAAACCACGTAGTCTTGCTTCTGCCTCAAGAGGGACACGCGCATCGCCTTGGTACATCATGACAAGTGGGACCGCATGACAGGCCATGCTCCCCCACCGATCACTCGGTAGAATCACCTCATTTTTACTACTATACTTCCTCCGTATCGGTTTACATGGCATGCACGTCGTTCTAGGTTGAGAATTTAACTAGCTATATATGTGATGAACAGTATACGTTTAGAAACTACATCCGCTTAGTAATCCAATGATATACTTTTTGTGACATAGTAACTCAGAATTAGTTAGTCAAATGGATGACCTAGAACTACGTGCATGACCTATAAATTGAGACGTCTGAAAAACGAGACGGAGAGGGTAGTTCAGTATGTATATTTTTAGATCAATATAGTTGGGATTCACCAAGGAGCAAAACCAAGTGGTAGGCTGCACCTGTCGTGTTGGCGTAGCGACTCAAGCATGGTCAGTCCGCACACGAAATGGCGACACACTTAACAGGACCCCTTTGGCCGACATGTGGCTCATCCACCGTCTTGTTCCACGTGCGATGCACCAAATTACAGTTCGGAGCAGCGGTTGGAATTGGAGGCACCCCGGTCGTAACGCCGCAGTAGTAGAAAATGAGCGATGAGGGGTCAAATCACAAAGCCCCACCTTTCCCGCATTAAGCTGGACGGATGAAGCAACCATCATTTCACTCTAGGGCGCAAGAGCATAAAGAAAAGAGAAAACCAATGATGCGTGCAACAGCTACCTAGGGCACCCTAGGGTATGGGTCTCCACTACAGATCATTTTTTTTGAAAGTGCCTCCACTACAAATCGGCTTCTCCCTCGTCCTCTTGAAGAAAACTGATGATGCGTGCAGCGGTAGGGTTTGTAGGACTACTACTAGGGCATGCAGGGCCACGTCGTAGTAAACGGGAGAGGGATTGAGTTCGAGTCGACGCCTTAAATATGTGTGGGCCACTTGGTTTTAGGGGAACGAGGCAGCATTTTGGGTTCGGGGACCAGTGGAGATATAGTACGTAAAAAAATGTGGACGTAGGTTCGACCAAAAGGCAATGATGCATGGGCCCTGCTGAGGGAGTCCTGGATTAGGGGGTGTCCGGATGGCCGGACTATAACCTTTGGCCGGACTCGGACTATGAAGATACAAGATTGAAGACTTCGTCCGTGTCCGGATGGGACTTTCCTTGGCGTGGAAGGCAAGCTTGGCGTCTGGATGTGTAGATCTCCTCCCATTGTAACCGACTACTGTGTAACCCTAGCCCTCTCCGGTGTCTATATAAACCGGAGGGTTTTAGTCCGTGGGGCGAACAACAATCATACCATAGGCTAGCTTCTAGGGTTTAGCCTCTCGATCTCGTGGTAGATCTACTCTTGTACTACCCATATCATCAATATTAATCAAGCGGGAGTAGGGTTTTACCTCCATCGAGAGGGCCCGAACCTGGGTAAAACATCGTGTCCCTTGTCTCCTGTTACCATCCGCCTAGACGCTGATTCGGGACCCCTACCGAGATCCGCCTTGGTTTGACACCGACATTGGTGCTTTCATTGAGAGTTCCTCGTGTCGTCATCTTTAGGCCCGATGGCTCCTCCGATCATCAATAACGATGCGGTCCGGGGTGAGACTTTTCTCCCGGGACAGATCTTAAAGATTCGGCGGCTTTGCTGCGGGCCAATTAAGCAGCCATCTGGAGCAGATCGAAGCTTCGCCCCGCCATCAGTCAGATTTGGAAGTTTGAACTACGGTGACGTCGCGGAGACTTGATCTTCGACGGGTTCGAGCCACGACCGAGCGCTACCAGACCTTGTCAAGATGGGCATGATCTAGCTCTGCGCCGAATAGTGCCACGAGGTCGCTGCGTGTTCGCTCCGACCCTTAGCTCGGAGCCGACTGCGCCAATCGAGGACGGGTGGCTGGACACCGCCTCGGGGGCTGCAATCTCTACGGTGATCGAGCCGAACACCAGCCTTGTCCTCTGCGAAGCTCGTGACTCCAAGGTGCCGGACTCCTCTCCGGAATCCAAACCTTCCGCGCCCCTGCCAATCGAATCCGATTGGGCGCCGATTATGGAGTTCGCCACCGCAGACATCTTTCGGCAAGACGCCCTTGGCGGCATTCTCGAATTCACTAAAGTCTCTCTTTATCGGAGAGCCTGGCCGGACTATGGTCAGCAAGGTTGGGATGCGACGACGAAGAAATTCAAAGCCCATCCACCACCCACCGTAGCCACCGCCGATGATTTAACCGACATGCTCGACTTCGACTCCGAAGACATCGACGGTATGGACGCCGATGCAGGAGACGACAAAGAACCAGCGCCTATAGGGCACTGGAAGGCCACCTCGTCGTACGACATATACATGGTGGACACCCTAAAAGAAGGGAATGGCGATGGAACAACGGAGGATGACCCCTCCAAGAAGCAGCCTAAGAGCCGGCGTTAGCGGCGCCGCTCTAAATCCCGCCAAAGCAAAAACAGCGATTCTGGCACGGGAGATAATAACACCCCGGACAGTGCCGAAGACAACCCCTCCAGCAGGATTCAGCACAGGAGGATGGAGAAGCCAACCCTCATGAGAGAGCGGCAGACAGAGAGGTAGAGGATGATAATTACATGCCTCCCTCCGAAGGCGAGGCAAGCCTCGGCGACGACAATTTGTCGTGCTCGAGGATCCCATCGAACAAGAGCGTTTCAAACGCGGGCTTATAGCCACGACGAGCAGCCTCAAGAAAAACAGCAACAACTTAGAGCTGACCAAGACTTGCTAGCCGATGATGGATGAAGTCCTTGCATCAAGAGTCTGAACTCGAACGCCCTCCAAGAGCTACCTAAAGCGCAGCTGCTACCCGATTAGAGGAGGAAGCACCTAAACATACATCACCGGTAGACGACGGCCGACCGGCCACCTCGTGGCCGCGACAGAGAGGCCTCTCGGCCCTCCACTCAAGCCGCACCTCGGCGTCGCTCAAAGAATACCAAGGTATGGATCGAGGATTATCTCCTTCATATCCACATGGCCCGCGACGATGATCTACACGCCATCAAATACCTCCCACTCAAGCTTAAAGAACCAGCTCGGCATTGGCTTAACAGCTTGCCAACAGAGTCAATTGGTTGCTGGGAGGACCTAGAAGCCGCATTCCTTGAAAATTTCCAGGGCACCTATGTGCGACCACGAGACGTCGATGACCTAAGCCACATAATTCAGCAGCCAGAGGAATCGGCCAGACAATTCTGGACACGGTTCCTAACCAAGAAAAATCAAATAGTCGACTGTCCGGACGCAGAGGCCCTCGTAGCCTTCAAACATAACATCCGTGAGTGGCTTGCCCGGCACGTAGGACAGGAAAAGCCGAAATCCATGGCAGCCCTCACAACACTCATGAACCGCTTTTGCGCGGGAGAAGACAGCTGGCTAGCTCGTAGCAATAACATGACCAAGAGCCCTGGTAATTCGGATACCAAGGACAACAATGGAAGGTCGCGTCGCAACAAGCACAAGCGCCGCATTAACGTCGACAATGCTGAGGATACAGCAGTTAATGCCAGATTCAGAGGCTCTAAACCCGGTCAGCGGAAAAAGCCATTTAAAAGAAATACTCCGGGCCCGTCCAGTTTGGACCGAATACTCGATTGCTCGTGCGGATACACAACACCCCGAAAAACCAGCCAATCACACCAACAGGATTGTTGGGTGTTCAAGCAGCGAGCAGGTTAAGTGCCAAAACAGAGACAAGGGGCTGCATAGCGATGACGAGGAGGAGCCCCGCCACGAACAATAGGGGACGAAGGGCTTCCCCCACAAGTGCGGACGGTGAACATGATATACGCAACCCACATCCCCAAAAGGGAGCGGAAGCGTGCACTCGTGGACGATATGCGTTGGAGCAGTCGCCCCAAAGTTCAACCCGTGGTCCTCCGCCCGACCACTTTTGATCTAAGGACCACCCACTAGCATCCGCCATGGCGGATTCACCGCATTGGTTCTAGACCCAATCATTGACGGATTTCACCTCACTAGAGTCCTTATGGACGGCGGCGGCAGCTTGAACCTGCTTTATCGGGATACAAAGTCACGAAAAATGGGCATAGATCCCTCAAGGATTAAACCCACAAAGACGACCTTGAAAGGCGTCATACTGTGTAGAGGCCAGCTATCAGTGCTCGATTACACTTGAGGTGGTCTTGGATCCCGGATAATTTGCGGCGAGGAGTTAATCTTCGACATAGTCCCGTTCCGCAGTGGCTATCATGCACTGCTCGGACGAATAGCATTTGCAAAGTTCAATGCGGTGCCGCACTATGCATACCTCAAGCTCAAGATGCGAGGCCCTCGAGGAGTCATTACGGTCAATGGAAACACCGAACGCTCTCTCCGAACGGAGGAGCACACGGCGGCCCTCGCGGCGGAAGTACAAAGTAGCCTCTCAAGGCAATTCTCTAGTCCGGCTATTAAACGTCCGGACACCGTCAAGCGCGCCCGGAGTAACCTACAACAAGACCTCCTGGCACGTTCCGAGCACGCGTAGCAATGCGGCCCCAACCCCAGCCCTCGCCAAATTGCGAAACCAGTACTACGTGTACATAATTACGCTCTGGAAATACCATGGGCATAGGGGGAGGGGCACGACCACGGCATGCCCAAAATGCGGCTCAACTGCACTAGGGGCTCCCGATTTTGTCATTCTTTTTTCTTACTTTCAGGACTCCACTCTCCGGAAGGCCTGTCCGTGAGACAATCGCCGAACACACAATGCAACAGCTGTGGAGGCGAAAGCTCGTCGAATGTCAAGGTGGTCTCTATAACGAGCTAAATACCTGTCTTACATACCATCCCGCAGCTCGCCCATGGAGGGGGACATGTCAAATAATCCCATCTCTTGCTTATCGTACTATTTGTATCGTTCTGCTTTTACCACAGCCCTTTTCGAATAAACAATACGTAGCTTTTGTCTATTATTGCATTCCTTTTTTATGTAAATATGTTCAGTTATGACATTATGCAACCGTACACTTTGGTATGGCCAATACACGAGGGGCTGAAGTACCCCAGAATATGGTGTGAGAAGTCTGAACACTCTCACGAGTGCGGCACCCCGAACTTATAGAATTATATGCATCGGCTCTGAATCATGTCTTGGGTCAATAGTTGGGTTTGCCCGGCTCCCATGTTTTGGTACCTTACGTTCTGATATATCGGCTAAGGTAGCGCTGGGAGAACTACTGCGATTGTGCCCCAGTTGAGCTGGGTTAAGCACCTCAGTAGAGAAAGCTAAAACTGACCTTCATGATAGGGCGAGAGCTGGTCGCTGTTCGAGAGGTTTCGAGTCCCTAAAGACTTATTCCGCTTAGAGCGAGGAGCCGGCTTTGTCCGTCCTAGGCGTGGATAGCGCCCCGAACTCGGTCTTCTGAATACTAGGGGCTTCGCCGAAATTTAAAATTATAGAATTCTATGGCTAAGGAGAGTGATAAAGCATTATAGTCCGATTGCCTTGTTCGTTGTCTTGGCGCCTCCTCAAGGACCCAAGAATGGGAACAAGAGCGCCTGTGTTTATCCGAACACCCGGCACTCATGGCATGGGGGCAGAAGCCGACGACTCGCCATCTCTCAGATTTAATAAACGGCCGAACAGAAGGTAATATTTTAAATTCAAAAAGCGTTGCTTAGCGGATATGAACAAGTTTTCAGCGCATAGGAAAACACAAGCGAGTTTACTCGAAAATTACATCCTTGGAACATTCATCCGCCATAAGGCGGGCACCCTTCAGGACGCCCTCATAATACATCTCGGGCTTGCGATCCTCCTTGCCCTGTGGTGGCCCATCTGTCACCAGCTTCTCAGCATCCATCTTGCCCCAGTGCACTTTAACACGGGAAAGGGCCCTACGGGCGCCTTCGATGCATACGGAGCGCATGATGACTTCAAGCCGTGGACAGGCATCCGCCAGCCGCCTCACCAGCCCAACGTAGCTCCCAGGCTTGACCTCCCCAGGCCATAGCCGGACTATAAGGCCCTTCATGGCCTGTTCGGCCACCTTATGGAGCTCGACCAGCTGCTTCAGCTGGTGCTCAAGGCACCGGGTGTCCGGCCTCAACATACTGGGACCAGAACACCTTCTCCGTTGAGCTCCCCTCCTCGGCTCGGTAGAATGCGGCAGCGTCGGACACACTGAGGGGAAGATCTGCGAACGCTCCTCGAGAGCTCCGGACTCGGGTAAGTAACAAGTAATTCACTTTCACGTGCTTGCTTTGCATAAAGAATGCCTTACCCGCCGCTATCTTCTTCATCGCCTCAATTTTCTGGAGGCCTTTTTGGGCTTCGGCCTTGGCAGATTTGGCGCTCTCAAGGGCCGAGGCGAGCTCGGACTCTCAAGTCTTTGAGTCAAACTCCAAACTCTTGTGTTTTTTCACGAGTGCCTGGAGCTCTTACTGCACCTCCGCCACCCGCGCCTCCTGCTTTTCTCGCTCGGTGCGCTCCACGGCCGCATTGTCTTCGGCCTTGGATAGCGCTTTCTTCAGGGTCGCCACCTCGGTTGTGGCCCCTGTAATACTCACGTTGGTCCTGTCATTTTTTGCAACCACATCTTTTTCATATATTTACATAATTTATTACTTACCTTCCTTGTCCTCGAGCTGCTTCTTGGCAAGGCCGAGCTCGTTCTCGGACCACTCGAGGCTCTGCTTCAATGCATCGACCTCCCATGGTCGGTCTTGGCAGATGTCAAGCAGCGCAACCTGCATTCCCATATTGACATACTTATGTTAGACTCCTGCGTGATATCTTTTAGATCCTCGTTCGGCTTTTCTTTCCCAACACCAAACTGAGCATCGAGGCTACTGTCTATGCGGTAATATATTTACATATCTTAAATACATACCTCAAAGCTCGTTAGAAGGCTGGCACGAGCCAGATCAGCCCGCTCTTGGCGATCGAACCTTCCGGATCACCGCACTCATAATAGTGCGGTGCTCCTCGTCGATGGAGGCGCCGTTAAGCACCTCCAAGAATTATCCGGTGCCTCCGGTTGGACGGAGGTCACCGCGTCGAGGGCTTGCCCTTCTTACTAGGGGGCCGCCTGCCGGACTCCGGAACCGCTGAAGGTTCCGGTGCGGTGTCTGGCCCAGGGCCGGACTTGGAGCCCTTGGGGGTTTTGTCCCCTTTGCGCCTGGAGTCCGGGAGGTCACCTTGCGGCACCTCTAGGACCACCTCCTCCTGGCTTGGACCCTTTTTGGGACTCCACCTCGGCATCATCCGCAGGGCGAGAGGAGGAGGCGACCGGAAGTGAAGTGCTATTCACATCCGACGAGCTTAAGGAGCCACTCGACGACACGCCGACCTGGGCTCAGGGCGGACTGCATGATTATATTCGGCGTCAGAAGATATTGTGCAATAAAGGAACGCCATGAGTTATTCTGGTATCCGGATACTTAAAATTTTTCCAGGGGCTTGGCCCTGGATGGCCACTCCTCTTCGCCGTCATCGGCGTTGGTGGAGTAGTCCGGAGGAAGGGTCCTTCCCTTCTTGGACCCTTCGGTCCCCCAATTGGGGCGGCCTTCCTTTTCTTCTCTCCCCCCGCTGGGGGCGATACCTCTCTTTCCTCCTCCTCGTTTTCGTGGGAGGAGTCCGCCTCAGAGTCATCGGACGATGAGTCCGACACCACCAGGCGCCGGGAACTCTTTCGAGTTCCCGTGGCCTTCTTCTTGGCCTTCTTCTCCGGCACCACGTAAGGTGCCGGAACCAGCAGCCCCGTCAAGCAGGTGTCCGCTGGGTCTTCGGGAAAGGGAGCCGGACAGTTGATCTGCCCGGACGTCTCCTGCCAATCCTGTCAAAGGTAAGGGAGTTTAGATCCCGCATAGGGTCAAACTATGAAAAACAAGTATCCCGTAAAAGGGTAAAATAGCTTACCGCGTTGGCTTGATGCTGCCCCTTTATGGTCTCTACGAAGGAGCCCTCGAGCCATAGGACGTTGGGCATCTTGCCCACCATGGCACCTCTGCACTCCGCTTGGCGGTCGCCCACTACCTTCGGCTTGACATGGAAGGTCTTCAGCCATAAGCCGAAATGGGGCTGGATGCAGAGGAAGGCCTCGCACACGATGATGAACGCCGAGATGTTGAGGATGAAGTTCGGGGCCAGATCGTGGAAATCCAGGCCGTAGTAGAACATGAGCCCCCGGACAAATGGGTGAAGTGGGAAACCTAGTCCGCGAAGGAAATGGGTGAGGAACACCACCCTCTCATGGGGCCTCGGGGTGGGGATGAGCTGCCCCTCGTCTGGGAGCCGGTGCGCGATGTCATTGGACAAGTATCCGGCTTTCCTCAGCTTCTTGATGTGTCCCTCCATGACGGAGGAGACCATCCACTTGCCTCTCGCTCCGGACATGGCTGGAGAAGGTTGAGGTGGGATGTGCGGACTTGGGCGCTGGAGCTCGAGTGCACGAAAATGGATAAGCAAAGGAGGAAGAAGGCGTAGATGAAAAAGGTGAATCCTTATCCCCTTATATGGGCGGACGAGACTGCACGTCCCCACCCGCCTGGTAAAACACGCTTATCTCCCAAGCACCGTAATTAATGGCACGGTTGGTTTACCCACGCCCGTATTGATGAGAATCCCGGAATAAGGGGACACGATCTCTGCTTCGACAAGACGTGCCAAGGAAACCGCCTCACTAAGTGAGCTGAGGTGGGACAATAAAAACGATTCGAATAAAGGATTGGCCGTGGTGTGATGTCACGCTGCGGAATACGTCAACAGATTGGATTTGTGTAAATATTATTCTCTCTACGGTGGTATGTGGAACTTATTTTGCAGAGCCGAACACTATCCTTGTGTTCAAAATCTTCTATGAAGTATTCGGAGGAGGAACCCGCCTTGCAATGCCGAAGACAATCTGCGCGCCGGACTCGTCGTCATTGAAGCCTGGTTCAGGGGCTACTGAGGGAGTCCTGGATTAGGGGGTGTCCGGATGGCCGGACTATAACCTCTGTCTATATAAACCGGAGGGTTTTAGTCCGTAGGACGAACAACAATCATACTATAGGCTAGCTTCTAGGGTTTAGCCTCTCTGATCTCGTGGTAGATCTACTCTTGTACTACCCATATCATCAATATTAATCAAGCAGGAGTAGGGTTTTACCTCCATAGAGAGGGCCCAAACCTGGGTAAAAACATCATGCCCTTGTCTCCTGTTACCATCCGCCTAGACGCACAGTTCGGGACCCCCTACCCGAGATCCGCCTGTTTTGACACCGACACCTGCATTTTGATATACCCGGGGCCGCGTGAAATTTTCTACTCTACTCAAGACTACTCCCTCCGTTTTTTACACTATACTAGTGTCAAAAACTTTCTTATATTTTGGGATAGAGGGAGTAGTAAGGTACACATGCATTGAACGCATGAGATTTCAAAACCAAATTATGAATAAATAAACACTATAGGATGTAAATCTTTGAGTCATATATGCATGATGTAGATGTTCGTTTAGTTCTTATAGTTCATCTCATTCAAAATCAATTAGTTTTATAAAAATGTTAAAATTCACGGGGTTGTGCATTGTAAAGCATAAAGTAAAAGACAAATAATGGCATTTCATTTAGAAAAAAATCAATTATGATACGGAAGACTAGCACAAAGGAGAAGTGCATGTGTTTTGAGGTTTGTGCATTATGGTTAAGTTCAACCATCGAGTCTTCTAAATTGTACATGTGGTAGATCTGGTGGAATGTTGATGATATCCAACGGCCAGTAGTGCTCGGATTTGCCACCTACTGACTTTATCGCCTTCATCCAGCGACCATCTTTCAAGTTATTCGCACACTATATAGTTCTTGTGCCATAGTTGCATGTCTTGGAAAAAAGCTACTACTGGGTTGTACTAGCTATTTAGGAATATAAGATGTATACATGGAAGTTGTAGGGAAAGAGATGACATGGAGTATCTCAATTCCTATGAGTAGGGATTGGAAAAGTGATGTCATTTAGTTGACATCATAGGAACTTTTCTATTGAATCTAGAGATGATATGTATCTCAATTCCTATGAGGAGGGATTGGAAAAGAGATGTAATTTGGTTCATATCATAGGAACTTTTCTATTGAATATACGCTAATGTTTATTTTCCTTTGAAATTATGGGAGTATAGGAATCCATTCTTATGAACCAAGTGGCTCTAAAGCTATAGAAATGATATCATGTTTATTTACTTTGAAATGTGGAGTATATGAATCTATTCCTATGAACCAATTGGCCCTAAAGGAAAAAAATCCTATAAAAATCATATCATATAGAGTTCCTATGATATTCCTCCACACCAAAGGATGGTTGAAATTGTTGCAGGTGATACGATGGTCTTTCTTTGTAGACTCCTCCCCCATCTTTATAGTTACCTCTCGAAGATGAATGAAATGATATATACAGGGTATTCTACATGTGCAATTTGGTACACGAAAACTCGGTAAAAGTTTGCGAGGTTCGAATTTTCAATAAAGCTATATGCACTGCATTTTGGAACGGAGGGAGCATACGGCAGTTGCTAACACTCACATGGAAGATTTGTGTGTAGGAGGAGTGGCTGTTCTGTTAAATGACATGGCAAAACTGACACTGTCGGATGCCGATCTAACGGTTCTTACGGCGTTCCTCAGGAAAAGGCTTGTGACGAACGTTTGTCGGATAATGATTTACGGACACATGCATTGCATTGATACGTGCCCCCCTCTGTCTCACGCACACGCACCCTCCCGAGTCCTCTCGTACCCACCATCTATCTGCAGGTAGATGTCACACATATATGTGCTGTTCACACCCTACCCTCAGAACTTCTAAAAAACAAAAGACGTCGCGCACATTTTATTTTAGCTCACACGTCACACACTTATACTATTACTCTTGTGGCAAACGTTCTTTGGGCATAGTATATTGTACTCTCACGAAGAGAAGCGGTGCACGCACGCACTAGTTCTCTCACACCCACTGTGGGTACACGAGGGCGCATTTTTTGAAGTGGTACAACAAAATCACTCCACTGCATATATAAGCAGGAGCCTTAGCGCTTACTTTACTAGGGTTCCTCTCGTTCACTCTCTCATGCTCTCCAGATCTAAGCAAGACATAGGTGGCCACACTCTCTCTCAGCTCACGGCTGGTCACAAATACGGCCGAACAACCTTGACCGTGGCAGGGGTGTAGGTGCATCGTTCACGCTGTCGTTGTCGGCGAGGGAGGAGACCAACGGCTGCCCGCGCGTCCCGATCGGCGGCCGTGCCGTTCTCTCCGAGAGAGCGCCGACTCCGGAGGACCTCCGACCCCTTCTTCCTCCCTGCGGTATTGTGGCCAAGATGCGGCCTCCCGACGCCGTCTTTGCCACATGCCGACGACCCTCACGTATATATTCCTTCGAAACCTGCCTTGCTCTACTGCCCCAGCTCCCCACTTGGCTTCTTGTGGATCTTTTTCTACTTCCATCAGCTGTTCCAAAGCCACATAGACTTTTACTATTATTAGAGGTAAAGCTAGTTCATACAGTCGACTCTAAGAGTTGGTTCAAATAGGGAAGAAAGTGGGAAAGCTGTAGCATGAATCTAGGACTTGGTTCTAAGAGGAAACGGGGGAAAGTAGTAGATACTGGCTACCCAACCGGTCTCTTCGTTGAAAAGACGAAGAAAGCATGGTGGATGGCGAAGGGTGGGGGAAGTGGACCTATCTCTTGGTTGAAAAAGGAAAGAAAGTGACCGGTGTTGGGGGACAACGCAAATGAGAATGAGCAGGTCTAGATTTCCTGTGCTCACATAGGAAAATGTCGCCGAGGAGATAAAAAATGGGACAAATGCACACATGCTGCCTGAGTGTTTGCCGCTCTCGGTAACCACATCTGCCTCACCACTTTATGCCTCTGCTGTCCGTACGCCCATATTGCTACCGTTAATGTAAAATCACATGAAGTATTAAGCAATGCCACCTAATGTCACTATAAGTAATGGTCTAGTGCCGTCGATAAATTGAAGCAATGCCACCACCATTTTATGAAGTGCTTCCGTCTTGCTTTATTTCCCATGATTTGTGTTTTTGCAGTTACACTTCAATCTCACACCGCTAACATTGCTTCATCCTAGTGGAACTGCACAAATTTGATTGCACATTTACTAACCATGTGCTACTCTCATGACAGTAATACTAATACTATTGTTCTGCATGTTAATCTAGTGGCAGTGTTGATGTGATGTGATGCTACTTACTTAAGGACACTTTCATACTGTCAATCTAGTGCCAATTATAACACAATAGATGCTATTGTTAATCATACACCGCTGCAAATATCTGTCACTGTTTAAATAACCGTATTTCATATTTGCGCAAACAGGGATGTCTGTCTCCATATCGTTTCGGGATGTCTGGCTCCGTATTGTTTCTATCCGTGCAATCAAAAGCACACACCTCAGTTTTAGTAGAACATTGCAAAATGAGATGGCTATCCCTCGTAGCCGTCGTCTAACCACCCGTCTTCCAAGTATTCCTACATTGGTAGTTACTAGGTAGAATGACCAACGCAATCTAAAAGAAGCTGATTCATACGTTTTACTTCCTGATTGCAGTGTAGGGACGAGCGAAAACATCTGCATCCTAGTCCGGAATGCACTTTCCTCCAGTTCATCCATGGACCGAGGACAAGCTGGCACGGCTGCACGGAGGTTTTTGGGACAGGTGCACGAACAAGTCGCATTGTGGTCTGCTTATTTCTGCAAATAGCGGCGCTGAAATTTAGTGGAATGCACAAGACTTTCAGCTGGTCAGTACACTGCATGGTTCAGTTCAGCATTCCAGCTGAGAACACAATTATAATTGGTTATTCTAGAATGAGAGAACCTAACCCTAGATGGTGGCAACAAGAAAAAAGCAGAGTGAACTCCAGGAAATTTAAGCCTGCCGAGAGGCCCTTTCCTCAGAGAAGCCTTGCTTGTTTTGTCCTGATTTGTAAACCTTCTCACAACTTTGTCTTTTGCTATTAACTAGTATATGTTTGCTATGTTCTATGAATCATTGAGATGTATAAAATTGCTTAACTTATGATTTTCAAGTTTTTTATGAAGCCGAGTTTAATGTGAGTGTTCCACATGAACGCTGGACTAGCGTGTGAACGTTTGGAATTTACATTGTGGCCTCAGTTAACTGCATGAACCATTGTAACAAGATACATAGTTGCTTATATGTCATACAACAGATTGTTGATTGTTAGCTGGTCGATAACCTAGTGTTGAAGCGAGCTGAGCCAATGTGCCGTGTTTTGCACAACTGCTTACAAG
Organism: Aegilops longissima; assembly: GCA_021605205.1. Taxonomy (NCBI): domain Eukaryota; kingdom Viridiplantae; phylum Streptophyta; class Magnoliopsida; order Poales; family Poaceae; genus Aegilops; species Aegilops longissima. Next base: position 222,396,348 of record CM038676.1, on the reverse strand, counting down.
TGGGGTAGCACCAACAGTGTTTACAAGTACTTATGTATACGTCGGCGCACAATTCTCAAATGAGTACTCTATTTCATCAAAACACACACTGCTCGTATGATAAAACTAGTGAGGACGCATCTGTTTCGGCAACAATTATGATGATTCACGGGCACACAAAAGTAGCAGCAGTTCCCATAGACGGATTCAAACAGAGTACTAGCACCAGAGGGCTCGATAACAGGCAAGGTTCGGATAATTAGACAGAATCCAAACTACTATTAAACACTAGATGGGGCAAGTATTTCATGCCACGATCTAATTTGGGCTGGACACAAGACGGACCTTGCCATGAACATCATCGAGGACGTCCGGCAGCAGCTCAATCCTGTGAACCTTCATGAAGAAAACCTTGTGGTCTTGCCACTCATAAACTTGTTTGTGGAGGCATGCCACGTCATCTTCCTGCGTAAGCTTGACAAGAACGGTATGCCTCACAAACGAAGGAGTAGCTTTGAACTTCTTGTGCTTCAGTACACCCTGGACAACACGCCTGGCAATAGTGAGGCTGGAATACAACTCTTCATTGTTATAAGCGCAAATGGCTTCCAGGATCCAATAGCCTAAAAACTCTGTTTTCCCAGTGCGTTTATTCAGGTCATCCGCCTCATAGCGAGTGACATGTACAACCACACAATCCTTGTCTGCATCAGGGCTCTAATTGAAATGTAAACACATTCGAATTACTTTCCAAAGATAAGAAATACAAGTTATTTAAACCACTATGTATAACATGGCATCGAAGCTAATAAAATTTTGCATTATTCATCACCACATACTTAGATGAAAACCACAATCGAGATCGGCAAAGAAGAAAATCACCTTGGACAGCTCAACGGGGGGACACAACCTCAAGGGGAAAACTGCTCCTGAAGTGCCACGGGACCATCTCAAGAGTGGCCGTGGAGCGATCTGGGTCGGCTCGGTGGCTGCCTCCATCTTCTTGGAGCTCTCGTCTCGTGGGGATCAGCCGCCTGCCTCTGCTCCAATATCGGCAGATCTTTGCTGGTTCTCCTTGGTCCATCATGAAACCGATTTAATACTAGGAGACCCTTGAAAGGAAAACACAATCGCAATGACAATGAAACAAAAAAGAGAGTGAGGATCGGTTACTGCTTTGCAAAAGTTCTTTTTTTTCTCTGAACAAAAATATACCAACATCACATATCCGCTTACCATCCCTTCGTTGGGAGAGAAGAACAGTGGCAGATGCGAGTGTTGCCTTTCTTGAAGACGGTGAGGGAGAAGGGGATTCAGCGAAAGGTGGAATGATGGTTGCTTCGTCCGTCAAACTTAGACTGCGGGGAGGTGGGGTTCTGTGATACGACGGCTCGTTATTGCCGCGCTACGACCGGGGTGACTCTCCGCTGCATACTGCCTTCTAAATTGGTGGATGGCATTTGTGAAGGAAATATGCCCTAGAGTCAATAATAAAGTTATTATTTATTTCCTTATTTCATGATAAATGTTTATTATTCATGCTAGAATTGTATTAACCGGAAACATGATACATGTGTGAATACATACACAAACAGAGTGTCACTAGTATGCCTCTACTTGACTAGCTCGTTGATCAAAGATGGTTATGTTTCCTAGCCATAGACATGAGTTTTCATTTGATTAACGGGATCACATCATTAGGAGAATGATGTGATTGACTTGACCCATTCCGTTAGCTAAGCACTCGATCGTTTAGTATGTTGCTATTTCTTTCTTCATGACTTATACATGTTGCTATGACTATGAGATTATGCAACTCCCGTTTACCGGAGGAACACTTTGTGTGCTACCAAATGTCACAACGTAACTGGGTGATTACAAAGGTGCTCTACAGGTGTCTCCGAAGGTACTTGTTGGGTTGGCGTATTTCGAGATTAGGATTCGTCACTTCGATTGTCGGAGAGGTATCTCTGGGCCCACTCGGTAATGCACATCACTTAAGCCTTGCAAGCATTGCAACTAATGAGTTAGTTGCGGAATGATGTATTACGGAACGAGTAAAGAGACTTGCCAGTAACGAGATTGAACTAGGTATTGAGATACCGACGATCGAATCTCGGGCAAGTAACATACCGATGACAAAGGGAACAACGTATGTTGTTATGCGGTTTGACCGATAAAGATCTTCATAGAATATGTGGGAGCCAATATGAGCATCCAGGTTCCGCTATTGGTTATTGACCGGCGACGTGTCTCGGTCATGTCTACATAGTTCTCGAACCCGTAGGGTCCGCACGCTTAACGTTTCGATGACAGTTATGTTATGAGTTTATATGTTTTGATGTACCGAAGGTAGTTCGGAGTCCCGGATGAGATCGGGGACATGACGAGGAGTCTCGAAATGGTCGATACATAAAGATCGATATATTGGACGACTATATTCAGACATCGGAAAGGTTCCGAGTGATTCGTGTATTTTTCGGAGTAACGCGGAGTTACGAGAATACGGGAAAGAGGTATTGGGCCTTAATGGGCCTTAGTGGGAAGGAGAGGCAGCAGCCAGGAGGTGGCGCGCGCCCCTCCCAAGCCCAGTCCGAATTGGACAAGGGGTTTGGGGCGCGGCCCCCTCTCCCTTCCTTCTCCTCTTCCTCCCTTTCCTCCCTTCTCCTAGTTGGACTAGGAAAGGAGGAAACCTACTCCAACTAGGAGTAGGAATCCTACTCCCTTGGCGCGCCCCTCCTAGGGCCAGCCTCCTCCTCCCTTGCTCCTTTATATACGGGGGCAGGGGGCACCCCATAAAGACAACAATTGATCTATTTGATCTTTCAACCGTGCGCGGTGCCCCCCTCCACCATAGTCCACCTCGATAATACTGTAGTGGTGCTTAGGCGAAGCCCTGCGTCGGTAGAACATCAACATCGCCACCACGCCGTCAGGCCGATTTAAACTCTCCTCAACACTTGGCTGGATCGGAGTTCGAGGGACGCCATCGGGCTGAACATGTGCTGAACTCGGAGGTGCCGTGCATTTGGTACTTGATCGGTCGGATCATGAAGACGACGACTACATCAACGCGCTACAGTTAACGCCCGCTTTCGGTCTCACGAGGGTACGTGGACACACTCTCCTCTCGTTGCTATGCATCAACATGATCTTGCGTGTGCGAGGAATTTTTTGAAATTACTACGCTCCCCAACAAAGGGCATCCGAGCCTGGTTTTATGCGTAGATGTCATATGCACGAGTAGAAAACAAGTGAGTTATGGGCGATATAAGTCATAATGCTTACCAAAGCATGTCATACTTTGGTTCGGGCGGTATTGTTGGATGAAGCGGCTCGACCGACATTACGCCAGACGCTTACGCGAGACCGGTTTCTACCGACGTGCTTTGCACACGTGTGGCTGGCGGGTGTCGATTTCCCAACTTTAGTTGAACTGAAAAGTGGCTACGCCCGGTCCTTGCGAAGGTTAAAACAACACCAACTTGACAAACTATCGCTGTGGTTTTGATGCGAGGTAAGAACGGTTCTTGCTCAGCCCGTAGCAGCCACGTAAAACTTGCAACAACAAAGTAGAGGACGTCTAACTTGTTTTTGCATGGCATGTTGTGATGTGATATGGTCAAGACGTGATGAGATATAAGTTGTTGTATGATATGATCATGTTTTGTTGAAGTTATCGGCAACTGGCAGAAGCCTTATGGTTGTCTCTTTATTGCATAAGATGCGAGCGCCAAATAATTGCTTTACTTTATCGCTATATGATAGCAATAGTTGCAAGAGCAATAGTTGGCGAGACGACCATGTGACGACACATTGATATAGATCAAGATGATGGAGATCATGGTGTCATGCCGGTGACGATGGAGATCATGACGATGCTTTGGAGATGGAGATCAAAGGCACAAGATGATGATGGCCATATCATGTCACATATTTTGATTGCATGTGATGTTTATCTTTTATACATCTTATTTTGCTTAGTTCGACGGTAGCTTTATAAGACGACTTGTCACTAAATTATCAAGGTACAAGTGTTCTCCCTGAGTATGCACCGTTGCGAAAGTTCTTCGTGCTGAGACACCACGTGATGATCGGGTGTGATAGGCTCTACGTTCAAATACAACGGGTGCAAAACAGTTGCACACGCGGAATACTCAGGTTAAACTTGACGATCCTAGCATATAACAGATATGGCCTCGGAACACGGAGACCGAAAGGTCGAGCGTGAATCATATAGTAGATATGATCAACATATTGATGTTCACCATTGAAACTACTCCATCTCACGTGATGATCGGACATGGTTTAGTTGATTTGGATCACGTGATCACTTAGAGGATTAGAGGGATGTCTATCTAAGTGGGAGTTCTTAAGTAATATGATTAATTGAACTTTAATTTATCATGAACTTAGTCTTGGTAGTATTAGTATATCTATGTTGTAGATCAATAGCTCGCATTGTTGATTCCCTATGTTTTATATATGTTCCTAGAGAAAACTAAGTTGAAAGATGTTAGTAGCAATGATGCGGATTGGATCCGTGATCTGAGGTTTATCCTCATTGCTGCACAGAAGAATTATGTCCTTGATGCACCGCTAGGTGACTGACCTATTGCAGGAGCAGATGCAGGCGTTATGAACGTTTGGCTAGCTCAATATGATGACTACTTGATAGTTTAGTGCACCATGCTTAAAGGCTTAGAATCGGGACTTCAAAGACGTTTTGAACGTCATGGACCATATGAGATGTTCCAGGAGTTGAAGTTAATATTTCAAGCAAATACCCGAGTTGAGAGATATGAAGTCTCCAACAAGTTCTATAGCTAAAAGATGGAGGAGAATAGCTCAAGCAGTGAGCATGTGCTCAGATTGTCTGGGTACTACAATCGCTTGAATCAAGTGGGAGTTAATCTTCCAGGTAAAATAGTGGTTGACAGAATTCTCTAGTCACCATCACCAAGTTAATAGAACTTCGTGATGAACTATAATATGCATGGGATGACGAAAGTAATTCCCAAGCTCTTCGTGATGCTGAAATCGACGAAGGTAGAAATCTAGAAAAACATCAAGTGCTGATGGTTAACAAGACCACTAGTTTCAAGGAAAAGGCAAAGGGAAGAAGGGGAACTTCAAGAAGAACGGCAAGAAAGTTGCTGCTCAAGTGAAGAAGCCCAAGTCTGGACCTAAGCCTGAGACTGAGTGCTTCTACTGCAAAGGGACTGGTCACTGGAAGCGGAACTTCCCAAGTATTTGGTGCATAAGAAGGATGGCAAAGTGAACAAAGCTATATTTGATATACATGTTATTTATGTGTACTTTACTAGTGTTTATAGCAACCCCTCGGTATTTGATACTGGTTCAGTTGCTAAGAGTAGTAACTCGAAAAGGGAGTTGCAGAATGAACAGAAACCAGTTAAGGGCGAGGTGACGATGTGTGTTGTAAGTAGTTCCAAGATTGATATGATCATCATCGCACACTCCCTATACTTTAGGGATTAGTGTTGAACCTAAATAAGTGTTATTTGGTGTTTGCGTTGAGCATGAATATGATTTGATCATGTTTATTGCAATACGGTTATTCATTTAAGTTAGAGAATAATTGTTGTTCTGCTTACATGAATAAAACCTTCTATGGTCATACACCCAACGAAAATGGTTTGCTGGATCTCGATCGTAGTGACACACATATTCATAATATTGAAGCCAAAAGATGCAAAGTTAATAATGATAGTGCAACTTATTTATGGCACTGCCGTTTAGGTCATATTGGTGTAAAGCGCATGAAGAAACTCCATGCTGATGGAATTTTGGAATCACTTGATTATGAATCACTTGATGCTTGCGAACCATGCCTTATGGGCAAGATGACTAAAACTCTGTTCTCCGGAACAATGGAGCAAGCAACTGACTTATTGGAAATAATACATACTAATGTATGCAATTCGATGAGTGTTGAGGCTCGCGGCGGGTATCATTATTTTCAGACCTTCACAGATGATTTGAGAAGATATGGATATATCTACTTGATGAAACACAAGTCTGAAACATTTGAAAAGTTCAAAGAATTTCAGAGTGAAGTGGAGAATCATCGTAACAAAAATAAAAGTTTCTACGATATGATCGCAAAGGTAAAATATTTGAGTTACGAGTTTGGCCTTCAATTAAAACAATGTGGAATAGTTTCACAAACTCATGCCACCTGGAACACCACATCATAATGGTGTGTCCGAACGTCATAACCGTACTTTATTGGATATAGTGCAATCTATGATGTCCCTTACCGATTTACTATCGTTCTGGGGTTATGCATTAGAGACAGCTGCATTCACATTAAATAGGGCACCGTCTAATCCGTTGAGACGACACCGTATGAACTATGGTTTGGCAAGAAACCTAAGTTGTCGTTTCTTAAAGTTTGGGGTTGCGATGCTTATGTGAAAAAGTTTCATCGTGATAATCTCAAACCCAAATCGGAAAAGTGCGTCTTCATAGGATACCCAAAGGAGACTGTTGGGTACACCTTCTATCACAGATCCGAAGGCAAGACTTTTGTTGCTAAATTCGGAATCTTTCTAGAGAAGGAGTTTCTCTTGAAAGAAGCGAGTGGAAGTAAAGTAGAACTTGATGAGGTAACTGTACCTGCTCCCTTATTGGAAAGTAGTTCATCACAGAAACCGGTTTCTGTGACACCTACACCAATTAGTGAGGAAGTTAACTATGATGATCATGAAACTTCAGATCAAGTTGTTACTGAACCTCATAGATCAACTAGAGTAAGATCCGCACCAGAGTGGTACGGTAATCCTGTTCTGGAAGTCATGTTAATAGACCATGATGAACCTACGAACTATGAAGAAGCGATGGTGAGCCCAGATTCCGCAAAATGGCTTGAAGTCATGAAATCTGAGATGGGATCCATGTATGAGAACAAAGTGTGGACTTTGGTTGACTTGCCTGATGATCGGCAAGCTATTGAGAATAAATGGATCTTCAAGAAGAAGACCGACGCTGACGGTAATATTACTGTCTATAAAGCTCGACTTGTTGCGAAAGGTTTTCGACAAGTTCAAGGGATTGACTACGATGAGACCTTCTCACCCGTAGCGATGCTTAAGTCTGTCCGAATCATGTTAGCAATTGCCGCATTTTATGAAATCTGGCAAATGGATAAACAAAACTGCATTTCTTAGTGGATTTATCAAAGAAGAGTTGTATATAATGCAACCAGAAGGTTTTGTCAATCCTAAAGGTGCTAACAAAATATGCAAGCTCCAGCGATCCATCTATAGACTGGTGCAAGCATCTCGGAGTTGGAATATATGCTTTGATGAGTTGATCAAAGCATATAGTTTTATACAGACTTGCGGTGAAGCCTGTATTTACAAGAAAGTGAGTGGGAGCACTAAAACATTTCTGATAAGTATATGTGTACAACATATTGTTGATCGGAAATAATGTAGAATTTTCTAGAAAGCATAAAGGAATATTTGAAAGGAGTTTTTTCAAAGAAAGACCTCGGTGAAGCTGCTTACATATTGAGCATCAAGATCTATAGAGATAGATCAAGACGCTTGATAAGTTTTTTTTCAATGAGTACATACCTTGACAAGATTTTGAAGTAGTTCAAAATGGAACAGTCAAAGAAAGAGTTCTTGGCTGTGTTACAAGGTGTGAAATTGAGTAAGACTCAAAGGCCGACCACGGCAGAAGATAGAAAGAGAATGAAAGTCATTCCCTATGCCTCAGCCATAGGTTCTATAAAGTGTGCCATGCTGTGTACCAGATCTATTGTATACCCTACACTGAGTTTAGCAAGTGAGTACGATAGTGATCTAGGAGTAGATCACTGGACATCGGTCAAAATTATCCTTAGTGGAATAAGGATATGTTTCTCGATTATGGAGGTGACAAAAAAAGGTTCATCGTAAAGGGTTACGTCGATGCAAGTTTTGACACTAATCTAGATGACTCTAAGTCTCAATTTGGATACATATTGAAAGTGGGAGCAATTAGCTAGAGTAGCTCCGTGCAGAGCATTGTAGACATAGAATTTTGCAAAATACATACGGATCTGAATTTGGCGCACCTGCTGACTAAATTCTCTCACAAGCAAAACATGATCACTCTTTGGGTGTTAATCACATAGCGATGTGAACTAGATTATTGACTCTAGTAAACCTTTTTGGGTGTTAGTCACATGGAGATGTGAACTAATCACATAAAGATGTGAACTATTGGTGTTAAATCACATGGTGATGTGAACTAGATTATTGAATCTAGTGCAAGTGGGAGACTAAAGGAAATATGCCCTAGAGGCAATAATAAAATTATTATTTATTTCCTTATTTCATGATAAATGTTTATTATTCATGCTAGAATTGTATTAACCAGAAACATGATACATGTGTGAATACATAGACAAACAGAGTGTCACTAGTAAGCCTCTACTTGACTAGCTCGTTGATCAAAGATGGTTATGTTTCCTAGCCATAGGCATGAGTTGTCATTTGATTAACGGGATCACATCATTAGGAGAATGATGTGATTGACTTGACCCATTCCGTTAGCTTTGCACTCGATCGTTTAGTATGTTGCTATTGCTTTCTTCATGACTTATACATGTTCCTATGACTATGAGATTATGCAACTCCCGTTTATCGGAGGAACACTTTGTGTGCTACCAAACATCACAACGTAACTGGGTGATTATAAAGTTACTCTACAGGTGTCTCCGAAGGTACTTGTTGGGTTGGCGTATTTGGAGATTAGGATTTGTCACTCCGATTGTCGGAGAGGTATCTCTGGGCCCACTCGGTAATGCACATCACTTAAGCCTTGCAAGCATTGCAACTAATGAGTTAGTTGCGGAATGATGTATTACGGAACGAGTAAAGAGACTTCCGACAACGAGATTGAACTAGGTATTGAGATACCGACGATCGAATCTCGGGCAAGTAACATACCGATGACAAAGGGAACAACGTATGTTGTTATGCGGTTTGACCGATAAAGATCTTCGTAGAATATGTGGGAGCCAATATGAGCATACAGGTTCCGCTTATTGGTTATTGACCGAGACATGTCTCGGTCATGTCTACATAGTTCTCGAACCCGTAGGGTCCGCACGCTTAACGTTTCGATGACAGTTATATTATAAGTTTATATGTTTTGATGTACCGAAGGTAGTTCGGAGTCCCGGATGAGATTGGGGACATGACGAGGAGTCTCGAAATGGTCGAGACGTAAAGATCGATATATTGGACGACTATATTCAGACATCGGAAAGGTTCCAAGTGATTCGGGTATTTTTTGGAGTACCGGGGAGTTACGGGAATACGGGAAAGAAGTATTGGGCCTTAATGGACCTTAGTGGGAAGGAGAGGCAGCAGCCAGGAGGTGGCGCGCGCCCCTCCCAAGCCAAGTCCGAATTGGACAAGGGGTTTGGGGCGCAGCCCCCCTCTCCCTTCCTTCTCCTCTTCCCCCCTTTCCCCCCTTCTCCTAGTTGGACTAGGAAAGGAGGAAACCTACTCCAACTAGGAGTAGGAATCCTACTCCCTTGGCGCGCCCCTCCTAGGGCCGGCCTCCTCCTCCCTTGCTCCTTTATAAACGGGGGCAGGGGGCACCCCATAGAGACAACAATTGATCTGTTTGATCTTTTAGCCGTGTGCGGTGCCCCCCCTCCACCATAGTCCACCTCGATAATACTGTAGCGGTGTTTAGGTGAAGCCCTGTGTTGGTAGAACATCAACATCGTCACCATGCCGTCGTGCTGACGAAACTCTCCCGCAACACTCGGCTGGATCGGAGTTCGAGGGACATCATCAGGCTGAACGTGTGCTGAACTCGGAGGTGTCGTATGCTCGTACTTGATCGGTCGGATCATGAAGACGACGACTACATCAACCGCGTAGCAGCTAACGCTTCGCTTTCGGTCTCACGAGGTACGTGGACACACTCTCCCCTCTCGTTGCTATGCATCACCATGATCTTGCGTGTGCATAGGAAATTTTTTGAAATTACTACGTTCCCCAACAATTTGGGCCCACGCGCTACATGGCCCGCATGTCGGTGAACAAAAGTATAATGGCATTTAGTAGAGGGATACGTTTCGATGACCTAGGCGGAGCCATAAGTGGTATTGTATCCAATGTACTAGTAGTAATTGTTTTTCTGGGTAGCTGTAGAGTGTCTCCACTGTACTAGTAGTAATTGTTTCTCTGGACCCAAGAAAAACACCCATCCACACTAGTAAATAGTAAAATCAATTCAAAAGTCCATATATTTACTGAATGAGAGGCGCTACCCACACCCAAAGACACCGCCCCCAAAACAACCACGGGTGTTCTTCTTCCTCCTCACTCCCACCCACTCACGCCATTTCGCCCACTCGTAGCCCCAAATTCCTCACCTCACTCCTACAGAAAACCCCAGCTCCCTTCTTCCTCAATACTATAGAAAACCCCAGCTCCCCTTCTTCTTCACTCGCACTACAACTAGGCTAGTCATTCGTTACTCTGCTCAAATCCGTGGCGCGCGCGACGCCTCGAGGAAAATGGAGTCGGCTGACCCCAGCGCCAAGAAGATGAGGCTCTCGCTTGGCAACGCCTGTTGTAGATCCCAGACTGCAACGCCGGAGAAGCGACGACCCCGCCCCCACCGGACCCCACGAACTCAGAATCTCGGGGACCGTGATCAACGATCTCCCAGACGCTGCGCCCTTGGGGAGATCATCTCGCTTCTCCCCACCAAGGATTGCTGCCGCACCCAAGTCCTCTCAATTGGTGGCGCCTCTATGGCGATCGTGCTCTTTAATCTCGATCGTCAGCCGCCTATCTCTCTTCAATGATTTTGAAATCCCAGAGCCATCATCTCCTCCCACCGTGGCTCCGCTCAAAGCCTCTCGTGATCCCGTGATGCTACCGAGCAAGCATACCATGCCCCGCATGGTGGATGCCCGCTGAAATCCCTCAATTCACAGAACTACAGCTGCTTGAGTTCTACTATTCCCCGAAATCACCTACTAGATACCGAACACCATCTACCGTGCCCTCAAAGATCGATGTCCATCTCGGTTTTCCTCCTCTCTCCACACCGCCACCTTTATACAGCGACCTACTGCATAACTGTACTAAACCTTCCACTCCCATTTAGAAGAAACTTTCACTTGTGCGGGTTCAGATATCGGAGGCCTCATTGCACAAGATCATCCACTCCAGCTTGCCCTGCCTCGAGTGCTTGGTGCTTTTTTCACAGCTTAAATCGGTTGTCTCCAAATAAAGTCGCCTAACCTTGTAAGAATTGGAATTTGTTTTTGACGGAAGGCAGCTCATCATCCAAGATGCCCTTCGGTTCAAAGGTTGATCATTGATTCTAGTTATTCATCGTTGTAAATAACCGCCCTCTCTGCTACTTAAACGGAGACATTGGGTGTAATACATGATCTCTGTGCTCATTTCAATATGGTGTTTGGCTCCATAGTTCTTCGTGTACTTTACATTATCATCTACACTTGTAACCATAAGCTGCATTTTAAATTTTCAAGACACGTTATATGTCATCTTGGAGTACACATTTTGTACTAATATATGTTCTATGCTCAATGAAGAGTTTCTCCATGGATGGCCTATCAATGGGGCTGGATTCTGTCAAGATCTTATATATCCAAATGAATAGTTTTGATCTGAACAAGATTATTGGCTTGCTGCAATGATTTCCATGTCTGGAGAAGTTGTATATAAAGGTGATAATTTCACGCACATTGAAGCCCGCATATAGTGTACTAGAATTAACCGCTCAGCTGTTGCTCTTCGACACTCTTTTTTAGACCTTAACTGTTTTCAATCTTCATGTCTATTTAGGCAACAGGACGGGGTAAGAAAGTTATAACCAATCGGTGGATTCGTAAGCATCGGGATATTCTCACGTCTCATGAGATTCGATTGAAGACAATAACGCTAGAACGATATGTAGCCAACCGTGCAAACACTAGATTTGTCACATTCTTCCTACTGAATGCGAGGTTACTATTGTCCATCAGGCTTAAGTTTTTCAGTCGCATGGTTTTGACGGATGGGTATGTGGAAGAGCAAAAAAAGGAGTTTTAGGTGGGCAAAAGAGCTTCTGAACGTGCCGGGCTTCTATTGACAACATATTGTGGTCATAATCTAGTAAATTTTACGACCCAGGATGTTCATTCTATGGACCTGACCGATCCATTTGACTATGATTGCCAAAAACGGTGTTGGAGTTAGATGTTGTTGCCCTTTTCAACCTGGGTTTTTTGTAAACCTGATGAACAATTAACCCTCGTGCTTTTGTACAGTTTGTAAGCTGGAGTTAGATGTTCTTGCCCTTTTCATCACGGCTGTGACTGTCATATTTTCTTTGAATCAAGGCAAATGGCTTGCCAGTCGTTTAATTTAGAGTGAAATTTTGTAACAACTAACAAATCCCAACCAGTTATTTATACTAGTTTTAGTGACGGATCAGGGTAACAACGGGCTAAAGTGGGGTCAGGGTCTGCCTAGCTGTGGTTTTATTTATGTTTACCACATCATGAGCCCAGTTGTGTTTTTTTCTTGCTGAAAATGGCTAGCCCAGTTCTATTTTTTTAAGAAATACCCAAACGAGGCCTACTTGCTTTATCAACCCTGCTGGGCTGCAAATCTTTCAAGACGAGGAGAGTTTCATTCAGTTTGCCCAAAAATGGGCTGTACATTTTTAAAACACATCAAACCGGGAATTAGTTTCAATTTTTTTCATTACAAGATTTTAAATTCCATTGATTTTTATGCGTGGACAATTATTTGGATTTTATGTTTATATAAATTATTTTTCATAATAGTTTAGATGTGAATCGATATTTCAGGATTAAAAATAGTTGACCGCACTGAAATATGCAAAAAAAATCTTATACTTTTTAACCGTGGCCACAATATGGGGTGCAATGCTAACAAAAACAAGATGGGCTCCCAAAAAAATTAAGAATTAGCAAATGGGATGTACATTATTAGAAATAATGCACACGAGAGCAAAGGATCGTTGGATGTCCATCCAACGGCCGTCAGGCTTCTTCAATCTCTGCTTTTCTGCTCCGGCCGCCAAACAAGCGCCGGCGGGACTGCTCGCTCCTCCTCCCGGTCGGCTATGCTGCCACGCAGGCCTCACCGCCCCACCGTACTCCCATCGCTGGCCTAGCCATCCCTCTACTCACCCGCACCTGCTGTTATTCTCCGGAGACGGCAGACGAGTCTTCCCTGGCTCCGTGTTGTCCCTTCCTAGGCCTCGCCGTCGTCCACCGCCCTGGTGCTCTCGGCGCGGCCTGGTCAACATGGTCAATGAACGACATCCATCGGAAGTGGACTATACATGGAGAGGCTGACAGCTGGGTCCACGGCCGCATGCAAGGAAATGCCTCCTTATTACGCCGCAAAATAATGATTCCTCCACCGACAGCCTAGGACCCACGGAAGGGCTTCAGATTTCACTAAAAAACGCTCCCCACGATGTGTCGGACCCACCAGCTATATCTTCAAGACGCAAGGAAGTGCCTCCTTATGACGCACAAAAAATGAATACCCCTGCTAGCTGGGACCCACCATGGTGGGTGGCTGACTTAGGGCCTACTAAGTTGACGGGACAGAGGGCTTTGTCAACTTAGTCAATATGAACGATTCTAGCTCCAAAGGACCATCGATGTCCATCCAACGGCCATAGTGCTTCTTCAACCTCCGGTCTTCTTGCTCCGGCCTACCAAAGCAGCGCCGGTCGTGTGCTGCGGTTCTCGCCACCCGTGGTCGGCTATGATGCCGCGGAGGCCTCACCGCCCCTACTACTCCCACCGCTGGCAGGCATCCTCTACTCACCCACACCCCCGTTATTCTCTGGGCGACGGCAGCCTCACGCCACACCGAACCGGTGAACCTCAGATTCTCTCTCGCGTGGGCATCCACCGCCGTGTCTTCCTGCCTCCGCGTCGCCCCTTCCTAGGCCTCATCTGCCGCCCACCGCCTTGGTGCTCTCGGCGTGGCATGGTCAATGTGGTCAACGACCGACTTCCATCGGAAGAGTACTGTACGTGGAGAGGCTGACAGCTGGGTCCACGGCCACAGCCTAGTTTTTTTGTGATTTGCCAAGTAAGTCGCTTTGTCAGCCCGTTGGACTGCAAATCTTTCAAGACGAGGAGAGCTTCATTCGGCTGGCTGAGAAAATGGCCTATCGGTAATGAGAAATGGGTTGTACATTTATTAAAACACATCAAACCGGCAATTAGTTTCAAATTTCTATTTTTCATTTCGAGATTTTAAATTGCATTGATTTTTTTGCGTGGACAATTTGTTGGATTTTATATTGATATACATTTATTTTTAAAATCAGTTTGAATGTGACTCGAAATTTCGGGATTAAAAACAGTTCGGACCGCACCGAAATATGCAAAATTTCGTATAATTTTTTAACCATGGCCACAATATGGGCTGTAATGCTAACAAAAAGAATATGGGCTCCAAAAAAACCTTAAGAATTAGCAAATGGGCTGTAAATTATTAGAAATAATGGCAGATGAGATGTATGATGCTTTCCAAAGATTGAGGCTTTCCTAAAAAAAAAGGTTGACACACAAGCAGTGACTGTTGGATGTCCATCCAACGGCCGTCGTGCTTCTTCAATCTCCGCTCTTCCTGCTCAAGCCACTCAAACAAGCGCCAAGGGACTGCTCGCTCCTCCTCCTCCCAGGCCGGCCTGTGCTGCGTGCAGAGCCTCACCGCCTACCAGATTCCCATCGCTGGCCTAGCCATCCTCTACTCACCCACACCTGCTGTTATTCTCCGCGACGGCAGATTTAATCAAGAACCTCAGACAACAGATTTCTACTCCAGCGTGGGAAACAATCGCCGAGTCTTCCTCGGCTCCTTGTCGCTCGCTTAGGCCTCGCCATTGTGGCACCCCGCTCGAGCAACGGTTTACCTGCATTGCCAGCCCGTAGATCGAAGTCTTCGCAATACACAACAACATGGTACAGAAATAACCGCTTTATTGATACTAGCGTGGTACAAAGGTTTGATATTACATCGAGATTCAAGGCCAAGCAGCACACACGGTGCTGCTGGACAAGATGTACATTATTTAATAAACATGGCTGGGGCCTCGATCGACGTAAACTACGCGGCAGCGGAAGAACGACGAGCGGAACTCCATGGCACAGGACACCGACGTGGACACGGCCTAGACACGAGATGCGCCCGATGCGAATCAACTTTCCCGAAAGGCGGCATGACACGCCAGTCAAGACATTGAATGTACTTGCAAGCTCACAACAAACATAAGCACGATTTACGCATAATATCATGATAATTAATCAAGTTAAATTAATGCAAGAAATTACTACAAATGCAAAGCTATGCAAAGCAACCAAACACAAGACCGAGTCACACCGACTGCTTACGAACGGTTACTCAGAATCAAACGGTGACCACACCGTGGTCACACCTAAAACTAATCACTCATGAACACCTCGAGTGTTCAAGGTTCACCACGAAACAATGCATCACAACAATTACTAGTTTGCAAGATTGATTATAAAAGTTGATCCATGGTGTGACTTACTCCCGAGTCTTGCCCATAACCGAGGGCGCGGCTATCGATAGATTAAAAACACTCTACAGAGGTAGCGCACTTTACCCACACTACAGAATACCTGGCCTCGTACTCCCATTAGGGTGGACCAAAGTATTCCGACGAAACCCTCCCTTTGCCATGCACTCTCCCCGGCCACTCCGACCATCTTCCTCTCAGGGCTAGGTCTTGGGTGGCCCCGTGTCTACCAAAGACACCAACGGCCACCGTCGTGGCAAAATGGTCCCATACGGGGACAAGGTACCATACAAACGAAACGAGCACACAAGGTTATGTCTGCCTACCGGGCCAGGGTATGCACGCCCATAACCTTCCCTCGCGGGAGGCACCGGGGAGAGCCATGACAAAGTACCGAATCAAGACCTTCCCATTAGGTAAATGTGGTCACACTGAATTAAAAACCCGATTCAGTGGCACCATGATGTGATCAACATCATATTCAGGTTGAACTTATTCAAGTAATAACTTTCAGAAAAACTTTTTATTACTACTCATGGCATCATACCGAAAATCATGCAACTACTTGTCACACAGAGCAAGCAATTCTTAAGCATGGATCAAAACAAGCAACATAACAATCTTGCAATACTAAAATCAGAAACTTATCTGGTTATAACTCATTTTTATCTACAAACAACATTTTTATTAGTTCACCATTTAGTTGGAAACTATTACTAGCAAAAATAGCTACCATAACTTTCCATAACAAAATATCTAGTGCAAAATCTTACTCTACTTAGCCAAACAATTCTATGAACTCAACCAGAAGCTAAAACAAGCATATCAAGCATCATAAAACCACTAGCAAGTAACCATATTAATTTATCAAAATTTAAATGCAAATAAAGACTCATATTCAAGTAGAAAATCATAGATATTGAAATGACACCATCCAAATGATGTTGTGGCTTGCCTTAGTGCAGAGAAGGGTCACACTCCTCCTGGTTAGCTTCAAGGCAAGATCCTCCTTCTGAAAATATTTTAAAACCACAAGAATAAATGTCAAAACACATTCTGAAAATCACCAGAAATTCTAGACAGCAAGGAAAAATCCACCTTTTGGTGTGCTACTAGAGCTTTCTGTAACAAAGACAATGCAAAAAGAATCAATTCATTTGGACTTATGGTTTAGAAATGGTGGTTGGTCAAAGTTTAGTCAAATTTCTGAATTAAATTTGAATAAATAGAAAATCCTGGTGGGGGTGACGTCGAAGGCTTAAAGTGGGAGTGCGCCTCCACTCGTACCGCTTCGGGCGCGAGTGGTGAGGCTGACACTGGGCCCCACCAGTCAGGAGAGAGGGAAGGGGATCGAGATCACAGGGGAGGCGGTGATTCGCCGGAGCTCATGTCGGCGACAAGGGGGTTTGGGGCTAGGCTAGAGGGATAGATCGGAAGCGGGGCTCGCATCGCACCTGCCCGTTCCCGTGGCTTGGCGAAAGGTGGACGGAGTTGGTCGCAGTCGAGCTCGCAAGCTTCAGTGGCGGACGGGGTTCGCCGGAGAGGTGGAAGATTGTGGCTAGAGGCAGCTCCAAGGGCTTGGCGGGCTCCAGGCAGCTCCAGCAGACCACCAAGGCCCTGCCCAAGCAGCTGCTTGAGCTCGAGAGGCCCTGGAGAGCGGCAGCTGGCTTGCGGGGCTCGCCGGAGTCCTCGGGTCGGGGCGACGGCCAGAGGCCTGCCCGACCGGGCTTCTGCTCGTCTACGTGTTCGTGGAGGTGGTGTGGATTGGTGCGTGGCTAGCAAGGGAGGTGGGGTGGCTTTATATAGCCAGAGCACAGGGGGGGGGGGGGGGACGTGTCGCCACCAGAGTGCTCTGGACACGCGGCGAACGTCGATGAGAGGCTCCAACGCGAGGGGACATGGTGCAGCGTCAACGTCGGTGCTTGCCCACGCTCGCAGAGATGGGGACAATCACACGCGCGCACTATGTCGTTTTGGCCGCGACTTGACCGGGCTTGCTGTGGCGGCTCTGGCGGCGGCGAGCGCCAGGGAGGGGTCATGGGTGATGGGTCGAGGGTTGTGGCACGTTGCGGAAGTCGGAGGCAAGCGCTTGCATGCACACGCGCGAAACAGAACGCGTCGAGACGCTGCCAGGCGCCGTGTCCTTGCGCGGTCACCAAACTGGCATGGCCAAAACGACGGCCAGGAGCGGCCAAACCTTGTCTACGAGCTCGACCGTGTAGTACTACGTCTAGGAGAGGTGATGGATCATACCCAGGCCGACCAGACGCGACTCTACCAAGCTGGCAAGTTTCTGGTCAGAAACTTGGTCGCCAAGTTTGGCCACCTTCTAGAAGGCCATTAGGACTAATCTCCTGGGGTTTAGGGTTTCTTAGGAAGGTCTTTAATCTCAAGAAATCTCAAGGCCAAAAGCTCAAGGAAAAATGCACTTGTTGTACAAAGTGCATTTCTGGTCCAGAAGTGAAACGATTTTCTACAGCAAAAATATTACAAAAAGTGATGCAATATTTTTGCACGGGAAGATGTTCCATGGTCCTACTAATATTTAGTAATTATCTCAGATTTTTCTGAGCAAGAAAAATTGAGGTTGCTTTGGAGCACAAAGTTCTGAAATGAGCTTAAGAGAGAAAAATGAATATTTTCTTTAGGAAAATATTCATTTTCTTATTTTGGGAATTTGTGGAGGAATAAGGTAGATAGGTCACTTGGGTGAAAGCCAAGGATATGCCCAAGTGACAAGTCCATTTGAATTGATCCAAAATCCAAATCAAATCGGGCAAAACCATGATGAAAACCAAGTCCGGAAGAGAGAGAAGGCAAGTCCGGAAAAGAGAGAAGGCAAAATCCAGCTGTCACAGCCGCCGCCCACCACCTCGGTGCTCTCGGCGCTGCCTGGTCAACGTGGTCAACGATCGACATGCATATGAAGTGGATCAGACGTGGAGAGGCCGACACTGGGTCCACGGCCGCACGCAAGGAAATGCCTCCTTATTACGTGCAAAATAATGATTCCTCCACCTAACATCTGGGACCCACCGAAAGGGCCTCTGTATTTCGCGAAAAAACGTTACCGCTGCTGACAGCTTGGACCCACCTAACACCTGTTATCTTCGCACGCAAGGAAGTGCGTCCTTATTACGCACAAAAAATGAATACCCCCTGCTAGCTGGGACCCAGTAGAGTGGCAGGCTAACTTGAGGGCCTACTAAGTTGACGGGGACGGAGGGCTTTGTCAACTTAGTCGATATGCACGATTCTAGCTCCAGTGACCGTACGATGTCCATCCAACGGCCGTAGTGCTTCTTCAACCTCTGGTCTTCTTGCTCTTGCCGCCCAAAGCAGCGCCGGTCGTGCCTCGTGCTCCTGCCTCCCGTGGCCGGCTGCGATGTGGCGGAGGCCTCACCACCCCCTACTACTCCCACCGCTAGCCAGGCCATCCCTCTACTCACCCACACCCCCTGTTATTCTGCGGTGACGGCAGCCACAAACCACAGCGAACCAGTGAACCCTCATACTCCTCTACGCGTGGGCATCCACTGCCGCGTCTTTCCCGACTCCGCGTCGTCCCGTTCTGATGTGGAGCATCCCACGTTCATCACCATGTACACTCCGACTACTCTCCAAGCCCCAAGGATACATGAGATGAGACCTCGACTATTCACCATTGGACACAAGGTGAACCCGTTCCTAAATGCTTCCCCTTTCCATTCGTGTGAGACATGGTTGCTACCTAAGGCGAGGACTCTATGCATGCCTAGGTACCAAGGAGACCCTCTCGGAGATGGTCGGAATGATGGACAAGTCCCCAAGTACAAGGATAAAGGAACACGACGAGAGGAACCGGAGAAAGTCCGCAGAGCCGGACATCCGCGCCGGCCCGACATCCGCCCTTTCAAGAAGCCCGACATCCGCCCCAGCCGGACATCGGCGCCCATCACAAGAGCCACAACCCATAGGCCGGACATCCGCCCCAGCCCCGGACATCCGGCCTCCCACGAAGCCCCGGATATCCGCCCTCGCCCGAAATCGGCGCCCGCACCAATCGATGAAGTCTACCCCACCAGCCCGACATCCGCCCCTAGCCCGACATCCGGCGTCTCGAAAGCCGGACATCCGCCCGACGCCCGACATCCGCCTCCCCGCTGCAAGGCAGTGTATCCGGACGTGTCCCATGTACCCTTCGCCCGAGACTATATATACTTCATCCCTTCCTCGCTTTAGGGTTAGCGTTGATTTAGCTCATTAGATAGAGTCATCATCCATACCGGATCTACTCCACGAGAGAGACCGAGGCCCTCTTCGAGAAGATCCACCTTGGATTCAAGACCCCCTCTTGGGTGGCCCCCATCAAGACCTCCTCACGGAGAAGAACGGCTACCATTTGTATCGTCCTTTGTTGACCTTGAATCATGTATCTCCCTTTGTGTTCTTTGATCTAGCATTTGTGTGACCGATTCCTTGTTGGTTGAGTGTTTTCCCTCGTTCCTCCCCGTGATTTCCTCGTGTTCTTCCGCTTATTCTTCGTGATTCACCGTAGGATCCGCTCCAACGTGAAAGATCATCCACGTAGGGTTCCGCCCTACATCATCTTGGTATCATGAGCCACGTTGATCACGTTTTTGGAGCCCCTACCCCGTGTTTTCTAGCTTGATTTTGTTGATTTCGTCCTAAGTCCGAGAATCCCCACCAAAAATAGCCCCAATTTTTTTTGTGATTTGTTAGTTTTGATGATGTTTTGTTGATTTTGATCCATGGATTTGCTTGGTTTCAAGTGGATCTAGCATTCCCCCAAGTTTCCCCATCTTTCCTCCACGAAATCAATCAAATTTTACCTCAAATCATCAATTTCCGCCCTAATTCAAAATTTCCGCCCAAACGAGATCGATTCGTCGGGCCGACATCCGGCCTCAGGTCGACATCCGCCATCCGCCGACATCCGGCCCCAAGCCGGACATCCGGCCCCTGGAGCACCAAATCCGCTCGGTTCTGGACATACACCCCCGGAAATCCGGCCCGAGCCCCGGATATCCGGCCCCTGGAATTTCTGTTTTTTCCGTTTCACCGTTTTGTCCATAACTAATTCATCCGGAGTCCGATTTTGACGTTCTTTAGCTTGTTTTGAAGCTATTGACATCCCCCTTCCCATAAAAATACTACCACCACCATTTGACTCCATAAAATGTTTGAAAATTTGGCAAGTTTGCCTAGGCCTTCCACCATATCATCCGCATAGCCACCACCGACTTCCGCAACCTAACCAATTTTGTTCCCCATAGCATTAGTGGTTGCTTGAGTAGTAATTCGAGTCTCCTAAGGTGTTTCGGCTACTTAGGGACGATTGCTTCTTCATCAACCACCACCACCACTTCCACATAACCTTGCCCACCATACACTTCAACCACCCCCAACTTAACCCAATAGTTGTTTGAGCTTGTTTGAGTTGTGGCTTGTGTCTCCTAAGGTGTTTCGGCTACTTAGGGACGACAACTTCAACTCCGACACGTGTATAGCCCCATCATTCTACTTCCGCATTGCCAAGTGCAAACCACCACCGCATTCCCGCTACCACCATTTGACATTTGTCATTTGAGATTTTGAGTTCGCGGTTTTTCCGTTTCCTAAGGTGTTTCGGCTACTTAGGGACGAGTCTCCATCATCTTGGTATCTACATCAAGAACACCACCACTCATCATCGCAAAGGACGGTAACCTCGACGACACCATTGTATATTCCCTTGCAAATTGCATTGATAACCCCTAGCCCATTTTATGCTATTTGCCTATCGAGACTAGCCATTTGAGTATTGCCGGCAACGTTACTTGTGCACATTAGTGATCTACACCTTCCATTACATACCATACCATATCATATTGGTATCATATCATCCATTGTGTCTCAAGTTTGTTCCTGCATATACACAATTGCTATCTTGGTTTGTGCATTGTGCAAAGTGGCCATAGAAAAAAAAGAGAAATAAAGCTTTTAAGCAAAAGAAAGAGAGCAAAGAGCTTGTAAGCAAGTGCCATAGCATCATACCATATTGTATATAATATTGTCATATCCGATCATCTTGGATCATCTTGAGAGAAACACCGGGAACCATACATACATAGCATACTTGGGATAGAAGTTTATCCATTTTGCATCTTATAGGTTATGCACAAGTGTCGTATCCACCTATTGAGCAATCGTGCTAGCGTCTCTCTTGAGTCGTGCAACACGAGCGTTTTCCGTGGATTCCACATTTTGTGCTCATTCCTTGGTTGCACGACCCCATTTATCTATCCGTGTGTGTGTTTCCGTGTGCCATTCTTTGCTATTGGTCCATTTGTTTCACTTGCGAATTTGTGAATCTCTTTCAACATTATTGACTCTTGCTAACATTTTGCATTAAATTTTTGTGCCACTATCCTCACCAAGCTCCTCCATAAGCTTTACTTGTGTAGGTGTGAGAACCGACAAGGATTGGTACCAATAGTGCTATTTCATTGTCCGCATTTGAGTGAACTTGATTCATTGTCAACATCGGTCAAGGTACATTGGTATAAGTTCTTCTCTTTCTCCCACTCATATTTGCTCGAGTCTTGTGATGGATAGGCAAGGCATTTCATCTCCGGTCTTCGACGACAACGACGGCGTGAACAACTACATCACCAAAGCGCCTCTTCGATCTACAACGACAAGTGCAAGGCACACAATCAAGATTGCGAGAGCGATCGAAAACATCTCCATCGACATTCATCACTCCAAGCAAGGAGAAGGGACTACTCGACAAGAAGCTTGCCGCACATAAAGAGGAGCAAGATGCAAGGATGGAGGAGATTCGGCCTTGATCAAGTCTTCTTCCCTTCGTCATCTTCAAGACGGCGACATTCAAGCCACAAGTCTCGAGCGCGAAAAAGATGCAAGTGCAAATCGTCCTCGCCCACATCTACATGGCGACCACCATCACATTCATGATCCACATCGCCATGAAGGGCAAGTCACCTCCAAGCATCATGTGCACGATTTACGATTTAACGCCAAGGAGCTCAAGCACGACAACGACATCATCATCATGAAGATGCTCCACAAGCGCAAATGCACAAGTCCCAACACGCCAAGTCGAAGCTTCATAAGCACAAGAGAAGACCGCGAGACGACCACCACCAAGACGACGCTACGGCTACAACAACCACTTCGGCATCTTCGCCAAGTGCAATCAAGACATCTTCGCCTTTGGACGTACGGCATCTTCGCCTAGTTCCCACGTGTACGCCTACATCGACTTCATCAAGTCCAAGGCGACCACCTACGAGCGAGGGTGACACTTCCATCTTCGGAAGCCCCTCAAGGAAGATGGCCGAGCATGGGACATTCCCTTCGGTCATGGAGACGAGCTATGAGGTGCCACATAATATGGGCCTCCAACACCAAGACGGTGACAAGACGGTCGAGCAAGGGCCATCCCCTTCGACCACGGCGACGAGGGCGAACCTCTTCAACAACATGACGACGACGCCCACATTGGACTCATACTCCGAGTCAAGCTACGCGACCCCGCATGGAGACATTTGCACTTACATCTCTCCGACACCCACATATGTTGAGATGCCCCATTTGTCATGTGAGGAGAGCCACCACCACATGAGTGACATGAGTGACTACACCATACGTGACATTGAGAGCATTTCCTATGAGAGGATGAGTGTGACCACCACTAGCCCCACACATGAGAGCATGCCACACATCCTATGTGAGGTTGAGCGCCATTTGAGTGACTCCACCCACCATACGAGTGAGAGCATCCTTGAGGGAGTGAGTGAGCCACAACACTTAGTGAGTGAGGTAGTTGACACGGCACATGAGGCCACTATGATTTCTAACGACTTAACCTCTACTCCTAGTGTGTTTTCTTCTTTGGTGCTAGGTCTCCTACATGACGACATGCCTATCCTTGACGAGTCTATTCCTCCTTTGGAGATGACGATGGCCATGGTGGATGATGATGCACCCCCCACATGGTTCCATCAAGATGAAGATGACAATGAGACGATCTTCAACACCTCACCTACAACTCATGAGCGACCTTCCAAAGGTAACATAGGTGATGGTGCTTCTCTTGTCCCACTAGTGGACTCTCTTACCATCGATTGCTCCCATGATGTTGACCCACCTATTACCATGCTTCATGCTAGTGAAACTTCTTCATGCCTTGACTTACCTATTTATGATGAATATGATGATGAGCATGTTGAGTTGCCTAGTTGTGATGCTATGCTCCATAGGACATCTTATGAAAATTCCATTGGTCACTTCATGTTTGACAATCCATTGAACTTGTCATATGCTATGAGTGAGATCTCCCATATTGCATCATTACAATCTCAACATAGTAACTATGCATGCCCCATTAAAATAAATCCCATTTGCACTTATGGCATAGATGACGAGATGATGGTCATAGGCTTTTGCTTCTCTTGTGATGATATTGCCATGCTTCCTTTACATGATTTGCACAATTCATCTACTATTACATGCCATGATCACATTGTTCCAAATATGCATTGTTTGAGATGTTGTCAATATTCTCCATGTGATGTTTCCATTAATGCTCATGAGGAGACCCCCATAGTTTCCTCATACATATTAGGAGATCTGGATGCATTTCATACTTTGCATGATTCCCATGATTGTGTACACCATATGCATTCCATGAACAACAATGCTCTAGACATTTCCCATGATGCATTACACAATTTGAGTCTCCATTATGCCATGCATAACAACAAATCTATCATGATGGATGACATGTTTCTATATCACGCATCTCATTTATTTGAGCATTGGCTATTTTGTGCTCACCGACACATGCACGTGCGCATCATGATGGATGATGTGTACATCTACCACGCACACACAATTTTTCCTTTGTCTTTGTTTTGTGTAGGTACTCATGTATACTCGTCAACCTCTCAATCCCAAGAGTTGACGAAACGAGCTCTTGAGAGCAACAATGCTTTGGGATCCCGTGGACTATCCTTACCACCGCTCCCTTCGCGCAAGGACTACGCGCATCTCTTCTACTTGGCTCTCACACGGCTTTGGGCTATTTATCACTTGTCAACTTATGCTCATTTTCCCGTGTTCACTTTGCATGTTATTTTTACTCCTATGCCTTTGCCATGCAATTGTGACCCTTGCTTGCATATACCCATGATTCACCATTATGCTACTCCTATGTGTATTTGCATGCTTGGTGGAGATCCTTGTTGCTATTGCCATGTTTATCATGTGCCCCATGCTATTGATGCTATTTTGCTCATATCTTGCTTTCATGCTTGTGTTATGTCATGTGAATTATTCTTGCACACTATTGGCACCAATGACATGCTCGCCAGGATTCCTCCTAGTATGTTGCATCTTCGCACTACTAGCTTACTTGACTTGATTGCTATGATTGCTTGCTTGGTTGCATCACCCATGTTCCACTCTTACTCGCTTTCTTGGGTTGATGACATATATGTTCATGCCTCTCACATGATATATCTGGTGTATTGTCGCTTGCCTCCTATAGTTGCCTCTATGATTAATGACCTTGGAGACTTGGACACTTCACTTGTGATGCATGCTTGCTTGATTGAGCCTCTTGTATTTGGTTGTTATTGCATCACATGCTTACACACCATGCCAAATTCCCTTGTCCTTTCTTATGATGAGCATGATGCATACACTTGTTGGGTATCTTACCACACGAATGATAGGTTTTGCATTTCCGCTAACCTCATTTGTTTTTCCGAGTGTTTGTCATGTCCTTTCATTTTGAAGGATTCGCAAGGCATTAACGTCATGAGACATATTGGTTGTGTGAAGGCATACATGATGTGCAACTCCAACATCTTCGGGAACATTCATAAGGTGAACTCCTTCTCTTTGAGCCATCCTCAAATACGCATATTGGATGGGTCACTCTTTCATTGTTGTTTCCTTCTTGTTGTGTACATGTTACATCTATTGGACGGAGGAGTGACATTGGAGATTGGCTCTTTGGACCTTCGAATTGAGGAGCGCTCGCACTTATTGGATGCATCTTTGGAATTCCTCTCATGCCACGACATCGAGCATTGGTACACCACCACCTCCATATTTGTTGATTGTGCTCATACATGTCATGCTCGATGGACATATCATACTCACCACAAGTTTGCACCCTATGCATGGATTGACACACATTATGTTTGCCTTGTTGCATCTTGTATTCCCATGTCATCCATGATATATGAGCTTGTTCACTTCCTTAGCAAATTTGTTGTGATCTTCCTTGATGGCATATTCATACATCCTGATCATATTGCCCATCAGCAATTGCATGATAACATACACATGTTGAGCATCCATTGCCATATTCATGCTATTGATAAACCGTCTCACTATGACATCATTTTGCACCGTGGTTGCATTGCTCATATTCACAACACATTTGTGTGCACAATGATTGCATTTCCTCCCATGAATGCTTTGCATCTCATTCTAGATCATCTTGATAAGCTTCATGCGCTTGGTCACGACCAATCTTGCCTCACGGACTCATTCTTACATGATGGACACTTTGTGTGCGCTAACCATTGTATTTCCGAGTGTTTCTTGTGTTTGCTCTTTTTGCATATCTATCACTCCGGCGACACCTTGGACTACTTGGATTGCGCCATGTCTTCAACTTCGCCCAACTACAAGTCCGCTCTACAACAACCGCTTCCATGGTGATGAGGATCACGATCCGAGGTCGGATCTTTCCCAAGGGAGGGAGATGATGCGAGCATCCCACGCTCATCACCATGTACACTCCGACTACTCTCCAAGCCCCAAGGATACATGAGATGAGACATCGACTATTCGCCATTGGACACAAGGTGAACCTGCTCCTAAATGCTTCCCCTTTCCATTCGTGGAGACATGGTTGCTACCTAAGGCGAGGACTCTATGCATGCCTAGGTACCAAGGAGACCTCTCGGAGATGGTCGGAATGATGGACAAGTCCCCAAGTACAAGGATGAAGGAACACGACGAGAGGAACCGGAGAAAGTCTGCAGAGCCGGACATCCGCGCCAGCCCGACATCCGCCCTTCCGAAGCCCGACATCCGCCCCACCCGGACATCCGTGCCCATCACAACAACCAAGAATCTATAGGGCCGGACATCCGCCCCAGCCCCGGACATCCGGCCTCCCACGGCCCCGGATATCCGCCTCGCCTGAAATCCGCGCCCGCACCAATCGACAGAAGTCTACCCCACCAGCCGGACATCCGCCCCTAGCCCGACATCCGGCGCCTCGAAAGCCCGACATCCGCCTCCCCACTGCGTGCAGGTATCCGGACGTGTCCCATGTACCCTTCGCCCCGAGACTATATATACTTCATCCCTTCCTCGCTTTAGGGTTAGCGTTGATTTAGCTCGTTAGATAGAGTCATCATCCATACCTGGATCTACTCCACGAGAGAGACCGAGGCCCTCTTCGGAGAAGATCCACCTTGGATTCAAGACCCCTCTTGGGTGGCTCCCCATCAAGACCTCCTCACGGAGAAGAACGGCTACCGTTTGTATCGTCCTTTGTTGACCTTGAATCATGTATCTCCCTTTGTGTTCTTTGATCTAGCATTTGTGTGACCGATTCCTTGTTGGTTGAGTGTTTTCCCTCGTTCCTCCCCGTGATTTCCTCGTGTTCTTCCGCTTATTCTTCGTGATTCACCGTAGGATCCGCTCCAACGTGAAAGATCATCCACGTAGGGTTCCGCCCTACATCGCCTTCCTATGCCTCGCCATCGTCCACCGCCCTGGTGCTCTCGGCGCGGCGTGGTCAACGTGGTCAAGGAACGGCTTCCATCGGACATGGACTGTACATGGAGAGGCTGACAGCTGGGTCCACGGCCGCAGCAAGGAAGTGCCTCCTTATTACGCGCAAAATAATTATTCCTCCACCTGACAGCGGGGACCCACCGGACAGGCCACCGTATTTCGCGAAAAAACATTTCCCCCTGACTGCTGGGACCCACCAGCTACATCTTCGCACGCATGGAAGTGCCTGACAGTCGGGATCCACCTGGTCGAAGCGTACGTAGCATTGTCATTCAGGTCACGAACGTGTACGTACATACTGGTCGCTGTAGAGGCACGCACGTGTCGTAGTAGAGGCGCGCACGTAGCATCTACACGTATGTACAGCGCCCAGGGTGCAAGAAAGTAAATACGGCCACGTACGTACATACGGGCGGGGGCACGAACGCCTACACGCGTGTACGTATGGCCTGGGCTCGTGTACATGGCTGGGTCGGAATGGAGAAACAGCGTCGTCGTCGTGTTCATGGGGAGGCAACGGAATGCGTCGTGTTCATCGGGAGGAAACGGAACGCATGGGAGCCAACCGGCTTGGACGGAACAACTAATGGAAACGAGGCCTGGCGTACCGCAGAACGGAGGAAAAGGCCTTGTGTTCGACTGACCACGTTCGAAACAGGATCCTGTTCATCGGGAGGGGTCTAGTGTACCGCAAAATGGAGGAAACAGACCTCCTACAATCGAAACGGGGGTCCTGTTGATCGGAATGGGTGTGGCGTACCGCAAAACGGAGGAAACGGACTTGTGTTTGAGCGCTAGGTCGAAACGGGGGTCATGTTCATCGGGAGGGTGTGGCGATCGCAAAACGGACTCCACGGATATCTGTTCATCTCCACCGCCGACTCCCTCCAGCCTCCACGGCCATTGCTCATCCACCGTCGACCTCCTCCGGCCGCCACCAGCCGATCGCTCATCCACGGGCTCCTGCTCATCCAGCCTCCACCGCGCGCTTACTCCACCGGCCATCGCTCAACCAGCCCTCTCCATGGGCTCTGCTCAACCACCCTCCACGAGCCATCGCTCATCCCGCCTCCACCATCTATCGTTCATCCCGCACTCCACGGGTGGTCCTGTTCATCCCGCCTCCACGGGTCCTGTTCATCCAGCCCCAACCGCACGATCGATCGGGTACTGTTCATCCAGAGGCAACACCACGGGTCCTATTCATCCACCCCCACCGAACTGTTCATCCAACCCCCCGCAACGCCATCGCTCATCCAGAGGAAACATCGATCGGCTTGATTAGCAAGAGAGCGGCGAATCGCCGACCGGGTTCAATTAATGTACCATCGACCGATCGCTCCGGTTCAAGAACGCGTAGCTGCGCAGGCAATCGCCGGGTTCGCTTAAATCCCAACGCCACACACACGCAGACGCACGAGAGAAACGCGCATCGCTCGGCCCCTGACCACCCACCGTAACTGGGGACTCCCCGATATTTTCCGCGCCCTCGCTTCTACCACGGTTTTTTCCGTTATGGACGGCCCAAAGAATGTCATGCAGCTGCGTCTCCGGCTCGCCCAGGACGAAAAGCCCATTTTCTGTCATGATTTTTTGTCATAGAAGTAGGACTCCACCACATCTATGATGATACCGGGTTTTATCACAATTATCGTCATAGAAGTGTCATAAGTATGACAGAAAAGATTTTTGGTTCGGCCCAAAATGTCATGGATGTGTATTTTTTTTGTAGTGCAAGATGTCACCATGGATCCGGGGAGGTTGAGCAGCCAGGCGCGCGGCTCGCCAGTGAGGGCCATGGGAAGCCAGTTGGCCATGATCTTGTCGTCCCCTCCGGACTCGAGGATGGCCTCCTCATACACCAGCAGGAAAGCCGACGGGTCCGCCGCACCGTCATAGCGCGGCGGCATCTCCGGCTTGAACTTCGACAGCCATCGCACCTGTCGCAAGGCGGGGGCCAGAGCTCGGAGCCCCCTGGCCCCATCATTAGCGCATGCCGTCGGAGCTGGGAGCGAGACGCCTGCCATGCAGGCAGGGTGCAGCGGCGACGGAGCGCAGATCGATGGAAGGAAAGCTACGGCACACCCCTACCCGGTGCGCCAAATGTTGAATCACGGGTTCTGGCAAAACCCTTAAGGTTCGAACTCTGGGGTGCACGCGAAGTTCTTTCCCTCCTACCGATCCACGCCCTAGCTTGCTAAGATCTCGCGGACGAACTCGACGAACTCACAACACGAAAGACACAAGATTTATACTGGTTCGAGCCACCGCTGTGGTGTAATACCCTACTCCAGTGTGGTGGTGGATTGCCTCTTGGGCTGATTATGAACAGTACAAAGGGGAGAACAGCCTCCTGAGGTTGAGGTGTTCTTGTGCTCTGTGACCTTGTGGGTGAGAGGGTGGAAGATGGAATCGATCCCCCTACTGTGGTAGCTAGTTTTACTTATATAGGCCCTGGTCCTCTTCCCAAATATTGAGCGGGAAGGGAGCCAACAACGGCCAATTAGAAAGGGGACAGCTAGTACAGCTTATCCTGACAAAAGTAGTCTTCGCCTGCAAAAAGCTCTGGTGGTGACGCCGCCTTGGGCTCCATGGTGACCTCCGTCTTGTCGTCCTGCTGGTCTTGGTCTCGTTGCACTGATATGGAAACCTTTGCTTGACGCCTCGGTACTCTGTGCCTGCGCTTGCTCCCTTAGCACAAAAGGGGAAACAAGGACACTGCACGCGCTGGCGCCCGCCTGACCTCGATCGTCATGGCTCACGTCACCAGAACCTCACGAGGTTTGCCTTGCCTTGATCTCTCTGCTCCTCGCGAGCCAACCTAGTGAGGCCGCTCCTGAGGAGGTCTTGTGTCGTCCGGCTCACGAGGCTTGGCCCCTCGCAAGGGTCTTGCACGCCTTGTTGATGAAGGTGGGCCATACAGGCCTGCTAGCACAGCCACGCCGTGGGCCGCAGGCAGGCAAGTCTGGGGACCCTCGTTCCCAGAACGCTGATAGCTTCCTCCGTCCATTAGGACTCTAGTGAGGTGGAATCCATCAATAATGGGGTCTAGCACTAGGGCTGCGGACCCTCCATGGCAAATGCTCATGGGATGATCCCTGTGATCAAACGTGATCGGGCAAGCTGACCATGGATTCAACTTTGGTGCTACTGGTTCGACGGAGTATACGTCCCGTAGTGCTCGCTTCCTCTCCTTCTTCATTTTATGGGTTGCGTAGATCATGTTTACCGTCTTGATTTCGGAGGAAAAGGGTTTCTGGCCTCCA
Organism: Aegilops longissima; assembly: GCA_021605205.1. NCBI lineage: Eukaryota > Viridiplantae > Streptophyta > Magnoliopsida > Poales > Poaceae > Aegilops > Aegilops longissima. The sequence continues at coordinate 222,365,677 of CM038676.1, read as the reverse complement.
CTATTCAGCCTGCGGGGCTCATAATGGTTCTCGCTGCATGGGCTTTTGCCTGAGTCTTCAGTGCTGAGCTTTTCAGCCTTCTTTATCACCCAACAATTACGGTTGGAGTGGTTGGCAGGCTTTTCGGACATGCCATGGATCTGGCAGGGCCTGTCCAGATGGGCCGTCAGTGTTACCTTTAGGGGCCTTTTGCGTTGTCCGGACTTCGGGTTTCAGAATCCGGCGTTTACTGCTGTATCCTCGCATTCGCCATCATTGTGGTGATGTTTGTTCTTGCTGCATCGCGGCTTTCCGTTTTTGTCCCGGACTTCAGAAGTACCAAGGGTATCAGGATTGGTGGTTTTACGAGCAAGCCAGTTGTCCTCGCCTGCACAAAAGCGGGTCATGAGAGAAGTAAGGGTTGCCATAGTTCATGGTTTGTCATGACCGAGCTGCCTTCTGAGCCATTCATCCCTAACACTATGCTTGAAGGCGGCCAAGGCTTCAGCGTCCGGACAGTCAACAATCTGGTTTTTCTTGGTGAGGAATCGGTTCCAGAACTGTCGGGCGGATTCTTCGGGTTGTTGCATAATACGATTTAGGTCGTCAGCGCCCGGAGGCCGGACATAGATGCCCTGAAAGTTTGCTCGCGAAGCATCCTCCAGCTCTTCCCAACAACCTATAGAGTCTGCGGGGAGTCTGTTCAACCAGTGCCGAGCTGGGCCTTTGAGCTTTAGCGGCAAATATTTAATGGCATGGAGGTCATCTCCTCATGCCATGTGAATGTGGAGGAGGAAATCCTCTATCCATATGGCTGGATCTGTGGTTCCATGGTATGATTCAATGTTAACAGATTTGAAGCCTTCCGGGAATTGATGTTGCATTACCCTCTCGGTGAAGCACAAGGGGTGTGCGGTGCCTCAAACTCGGGCTACATCGCATCAGAGGTCTTCGGCCCTCTGAATATGTTGTTGCTCCCAGATTATATCGTTTCGGTTTACCCGGTCAAAGTATCCTTCCCGGTATGTGGGCAGGTCCTCTCTAGGTCCATAGATGGACCTGCTATGGCCTCCACGAGCATCTAGGTCAGGGCGAAAATCATACTCGTAGGTGGGCCGCACTTGATCCTTGCCGTGACGGCAAGGTGACACAACGAGGTGTTCAGCCTCGTCAGCTCCCCTGTCCTGCCCTCTAGGGGGTCGGTCTGGCTGTTCGGTGTTTGTATACGTCGGGCGTGTTGGCTCTATAACCTCATCGTCGAACTGGAGCAGTAGCCTTTGTTAAGGATAACTCCTGGTTGGCTGATCGCGGTCGTAGCCCTCTTCGCCAGCTAGGACTTTGGTCCATCGGTCATTGATAGTGTCCTGTTCAGCCGTTGTCATAGCCCTAGAATAATGTCTGTAATTAGTTGCACTTGAGAGAATCATGCATCGTGTTTGATTTCAAGAAATCCGAATTGAGGAATTTGAAGCCTCAAAAACTTAAATAAAAGAAGGGCAAAGAACCCTGGAAATTTCATTCTTTGTTTCCAAGATTTCCTTATGTAATGTTTGAGAATTTTGGCAAGAGCTATATATCAAACCAAAATTTAGGAATATTTTTAAGAATTTATTTTTGGGACTTTGAATTTAAATTAATAGCTATTTGAATTTAAATCAATAGCTATTCTAGTTATATATATGTTAGTACATACCACGTGTATATATATAGTGGCAATATTCTAATCCCGGGATCAAGATAACTATTTGGATCACAGTCGACTCTATATATATAAGCCGCATTGGAGACGTTCTCGAACTCCCGACCCCGCGAGAAGAAAAAGGAGAAAGGCCACTTCACGCCCACTCGTCCATCTTCTCCGCCGATCCCCAACCTCCTCCCGATCTCCACCGCAGTCACCAACGGGGTGCCGCCCCGGCTTTGGGCCACCGGCGCCGCACCATCCCACCACCTCCACCCGGCGCGCTGCCATCCCGACCCCCAACCACCTCCACCCCGACGCCATTACCACCCCGCTGCCGACCCCAATTCCTCCCGGTGCTGCCGCCCGCTCCTCCTTTCGGCGAGCCGCTGCCCCCGCCTCCACCCGGAGCGAGGCCGCCCCCGCCTCCTTCCGGCGCCACCGTTCTACCTCCCCCCCATGTCCACCTTCTTCTTCAGTGAGTTTCCAACAACCGCCGCCGCCATTCCCGACCACCGCCGGCCCACTCCCACGCCGCCGGCCACTCGGGTGCCGCCATTCCTACCTTCCCTTTCGACCGGCCTCCTCCTTCCTCCCGACCAACACCGTCGGAGCTCCCATCCCGCGAGAAGCTTGACGGCAGCTTCCCTCGATCCAGCGCCGTACTAATCAGGCCAACCACCGCCGCGGCTGCAGTCCAGCCTAACGCGACCATCCTTCCTCCCTTTTTCGGTGCCAGCACCTCCCCTCCCCGCCTTTGCGCCATAGTCAACATGGCCTCCCGCCGGCAGAGGCACGCACATCCTCGCACGCCTCCTGCTGCTGGTGAAGTGAGCAGAAAATATTCCCAAGATTCTTCCACCAAACACAGTTCCAGCTGCTGGTGAAGTAGTATTTTTATTTCTTTCTTTGTGGAAGGGTGACATGGACACTTGTTTCCTTAACAGAAAGCTGGCCGTTGTCTTGCTTTGCTGATCGTGTTGTTGGCTTGTCATTCAGATAAGTGAACGAACGAACAAGAAGGGAAGTTTCCTTCACATGGCGGGGAACCCGGACATCGATGAACCAACAATTTGCAGTGTAAATTCCTGTGAAAATCCATGAAGCAATTTCATCCTAGTAGAAAGGATGGAAGGCTTAGCACCACCAGTCAACCATGTACACTTGGTCAGTGAAATTTATGTGTTCCAAACAGTAGGAATGGCAGTGATATTTGCAAGCACGGGACTACTGGCCTGAATGAAACGCCCCCCCCGTGCAGCCCCCGCGTCGTCCGCTCGGGCGACTCGGGAGGCGAATAGGGTTTCCACCTAGCGCCGCCACCCCCCGCCTCCTCCCCCCCTCGTCGCCACCCGAGGAGGCCACCGGCAAGCCGCGCTGTCACCAGTGACGGTGGCGGCGATGCCCTACTCGCTCCATTCCTGGCGGAGGACTGCGGATCTGGGGCGGCGGCCCTTCATGGCGTGGTGGTGGCACCCTCCCGGCTGGCGGCGTCTGCGGGGGATCCTGGCCGGCGTTCCTGACCACGCGGGTGGTGTGACGGCAGCGGGTGGTGGCTGCGGCGTGGAGACCCCCCTCCTCGCTAGATCTGAGGTTCGGCTCCCCTTTCCTTAGGCGCCCTCATCCTCATTGTTTTCAGCAGCTTCGGTCACCGGAATGGTGTTGATGGGTGCCTGGTGGTGTGGTTTTGGGACCCTCTGAAACCATCGGTCGGCTGGTCCGGCCCGGTGGCAGAGACGCCCTTGGGCGCCGCCCTTCCTCCTTGGAGGTGCAGCCGAGGTCCCACCCCTATCCACCCCCATTCCCCTTCCGGGTGAAAGCCCAAAATCCTTTTTGGATTGGGCGGTGACGGCACGCTGCACGTCGTGTCCTCCTTGGAGAGCGTGCATTTGGGTGAGGGGCGACAAATGTGGAGTTTTTGGCGGCTCTGGTTATCAGGTGGCAGCAGGGAGGTCTGGTTCACATGGAAGTCTGTCCCCGCTCCCCTCAAGGGTGGTGCTCCTCGCCGGTGGCGTGTTTGCCTCAGCTACGGCGGTACGACATCTGCGATCCGATGGTAGGGGATAGGGTTCCTCTTCCCGATAGTAGCAACATGTCCCTAGCCGTGGACGCTCGGTGTTTCTCTTCAGCGGCCGACGACTCTTGCTCCTTGTCGCTCTGCGGCCTCTCCTGATGTCCTTGCTGCTCGTTCTTCAGTGGCTGCTCCCGGTGGATTTCCCGTTATCTTTCAGGTGTCCAAGGTTGCGTTAGTGTGTCAGGTGAGGTGTGCTAATGTCCTAGGAGGTGTGCTATGTGCCTGCTCCAGGACTCGAGGTCGACATCTATCCTGCTCTAGGGTGAGCGTCTCTCATGTCCGTCGGCGGAGCCTTTTGATCCAAGGCGAGAAAGTAGGGTCCCTCTACGGCGAGAGCGAAGGAAGATGCTTGGATTCCTTCAACCTTGGACTCAGTCATCTCCACAACTCCACTCTCTTTCGGCAGGTCCTCGTCATGCTCATGCTGGTCGCAATCCTTGGTTCTTGTTTGTTGCGGTCTGCGGCGTGTAATAGCTTGGGCTTCTATGTTTTGAGCTTGTATACTGCGTTGAGTTGTAAGCCTCCTAGGGTGCTCCCTTGTATCGTTCGACCGATGTGCTTGATGTGGTGTTGTAGTTCCTGTCCGGTTGATGGCTTTGTTAATTCAAAGCCAGGCTCATCGCGAGCCTCCGTTATAAAAAAAGTGTGATTGCAACCACAGTCACAAGTGTGGTGTGGGCATGCGTATCTTGTCCACCAACCTTCAGAGGTAGGAGCACCTACCATGCCTACCTTTCCTACTCGACGGTGGGCCCCACAGACTGCAAGTGGGGGCACCAACCAACCTCTTCCTTCCAATGCATTTTGCATAGAAAAGATTCATGTTGAACTGTTGAACGAGGAGACTCTTTTGCTGATGCATCACCTGCAGTGTGTGTGGTGTGTTCGAGTGTGATGGAAACCAAACCACCAAAACAAGAGGAAAAGTATAGATAGCTCACTCACATAGAGTTTTACTCCATGTGACCCGATGCGGTCCAAATTGGGGTGCACGCACAGTCCAAGTAAGAACATTGTTGTAAAACTCTAGTATATTATGTGACTTGTGTAAGGGGATATTTCAGATGTTGATATTCAGTGTATTGCCAAAATGAGTTGCATGAAAAAAATTAACTCTCCAAAGATATCCAAGAAATGGTTCCAAGAGGCAGATCAAAAAATGGTTATCCATTTTCTCTTTCTTTGCAAAGAATGGAAGAGCTTCATTTTTCTGAAACTTTATTCTAATGGAGAATCAATTGCCTCAGCCCGATTTCTGTCCTGTCACAGTTGTTGGCGAGATAGATTTTGGCAAGTTTGCCAGGATGATGAAAAAAATACTAGCTATTGTGGTAACTAATAGGCGGGGAGATGTCATTTCCAAGCCTCTGGATCTTTATGTAGTTGTTCAATAACCACCGCGCGTTTACGTTATGTACCATCTGAAGGTTTGGCTGCATGTTGACATGTGCACTGTGAGTTACTAGATGAAAATTGGTGGTCTAGCACTCGAGGATGGTGCTTGCACTTAACGGTAGACCATGGTATTTTTTATGGATGACACACAGGAGAAGTGTTGTTTTCATTATTTAGTATAAAAAATAGGTTGTTCCCATTGACAGAGATCAGATATGCTTCTATTTAAAAATAAATTACAAGTCCAAATATGTCTTAGAAGTTCAATTTGAAATAACCGAGAAGGTCAAAAAACCTAGAATTTCAAATTTAAAAAACCTAGAAACTTTTTTTCTCATTTAAAACCATATTTTTCTAAGAAGTTCGAAGTAAAAAGAGAGAAGCTCGAACGTTAAGAAAACTTAGATGTTTTCTCATTACTAAATAATAAAATGAAGAAGTTCAAATTAAAAATAGAAGGAAAAACCTAAAAAATTAAAAGAATTTTATCCTTTTAAAAAACCGAAGGTCAAAATAAAATAATGAAGTGGTTCGATATTGATTAAAAAACTAGGATATTACCTTCTTTAAAAAACTCGATATCCGCTATTATTAAAGAATCGACCATGAAGATCAAAATTAAAATTTTAGTCAAATTTATGTTTATTTAAAAACAAAAACAAAAACTTTACCAAAAAGTGAAGTTCAAATTAAAATAACACAGAAATTCAAAGTATATTAAACCTAGAATTTAGAAGCTCAAAAAACAAAAGCAAAAAACAATGATATTTTGGGCATTTTTCCCCAATACTAAAGATTAAAACCAGGAAGTTCAAATTTCAAAAATGGAGTAGTTAAATGTATGTAAAAAAAACTCAAGTTTTCTCGTTACTAGAGAATAAAACCAAGAAGTTCAATTGGAAAAAGTGGAGCAGTTTGATATTTATTTGATAAATCGTATTTTTCCAATTACTAAAAAACAAAACCAATAAGTTCAATTTGAAATAACGAAGAAGTTCGATGTTTCTATCAAAGCTCAAATCTTCACATTTCTAAAAATACACAAAAGAAGTTCAAATAAAAAGTTAGAGCGGTTCGATGCCTATAAAAAAATCAAATTTTTCTGTTACTAAAGCAAAACAGAAGGAAGTCCGAATTGATAAGTGACGGAAGTTCATATATTGCATCGTGTGCATTTCGTATGAGAAAAAAAAGAATAAAAAGGCAAAGTTTAAAATTTTGTCCCTAGAAGTTCATGTGCTCAATGCGGGAAAATTCAAAAATTCTGTTAGAGAGGTTCACCATCTATTTCATTGTTCAAAAACGCAAAAAGTAGTTCAAATAAAAAAAGTTAGAGCAGTTCGATGTCTATAAAATTCTCAAAAAAATCCCTTACTATAAGTGAAACATAGAGAAGTTCAAATTGATAGCAGACCGGAGTTCACGTACTACATGGTGTGTGTTTCATGAGAGGAAAAAGGAATAAAAAGAAAAACTCTAAAAAAATTCTTGCTAGAAGTTCAAGTGGTCGCCCCGGGGAAGTTCAAAATAACTTGTGAGAGAGGTTCACCGTGTATTTACATGTGCAAAAACACACACAAAATCTTTTTGTGTCTGAATTGAAATAATCCTCTCAATCCATTACAAATTTGAAACAAAAATGCTCTACATTAAAAAGTTCCTGCTATTCAACAACTTTTCAAAGGTGTATAAATATTCTTATTTTGAAGAACGGTTAAAACAAAATGGTGCATGTTGTTCGAAACAAAAGCTTAAACGATATGTTTTAGAAATTAATGTTTCAGATATAAATGCGAAGTTCATGTTTCAGAAATTCAGAAGTTCATGTGTACCATATACTGAAGAAATTCATCAATGAAAAAAAGGACCATCTAGGCCATTTCACTTACAACAACAAAATGCCTAAAAATGTCGTGAGACAAAAAACAAATCATAGAAAGTGGAAAAAACTATAATTTTGTTTTGTAAAAAGTTAGAGTGGGTCGATGTCTATAGAAACTTAGATTTTTCCATTACTAAAGAGAAACAAAGAGAAGCCCAAAGTGATAACTCCCTTAAGTTCACGTACTGCATGGTGTGTGTTTCGTATGAGAAAAATAAAATAAAAGGCAAAGTCTAAAAATTTTGTTGCTAGAAGTTCAAGTGTTCGGCCCAGGAAAGTTCAAAAATTCTTCTGAAAGAGGTTCACCGTGTATTTTGATGTTCAAATGGAAAAAGAAAGTATTTCAAATAAACCAAGAAGTCTAAATTATAAAAATAGAGAAGTACAATATTTATATAAAAAGACAGGTTTCTCTTCATTACTAAAGAATAAAATTAAAGAATTTCAAATTAAAATAAAAAGGAGAAGTTCGATGTTTAAGAAGAACTCAAATTCTTTCCATTCCTAGGAAAAATAAATGCGTGAGGTTCAATTTAAAAAAAATGTTTGATGCTTATTTGAAAACATATTTTTTCTAAGAATAAGACTAAGAAGTTCAATTCAAAATAACAGAGAAGTTCGAAGTATATAAAAAACTCAAATTTGTTGCAAGAAGTCCACGTGCACGGACGTGCACCTCCGTGCATGGTTCAGAATTTATATTGCGGAGCGTCCGACCTCCAATTACATGTTCTAAAAATGGCAAAAAATGGCGTCCGACCTTCAATTGCATGTAATTTGATGTATACACAAAAATGCGGCAGAAGTTCATAGTGAAAACAACGAGAAGTTCAAATACTGCAAGGAATGTATTTTGGTGAGAAATAAAAGTATAGAAATATAAAAGCTTAAAAGGTTTGTTGAAAGAAGTTCAATTGCTCTGTTCGGGGAAGTACAAAAATTCTTGCGAGAGAGGTTCACCTTGTATTTCCATGTTCGAAAACACAAAAAGAAATTGTTTTTTTGTGTTTTGAAATAATTCTCTCAATCCACAAAGAAGTTCAGTTATTATTTGGGAGGAATTTGATTTCAAAAAGAAAATATAAAATTCAATTTATAAAAATGGAAAAAGTTCATGTACTACATGGTGTGTGTTTAATATGAGAAAAATGAATTAAAAGGCAAGGTCCAATTTTGTTGTTGTTATAAGTTCAAGTCCTCGGTCGGAGAAAGTTAAAAAAATATTGTGAGAGAGGTTTGTACCAAAGGAATATCATTTGTGTAACACTGACGAATGGATGAGAAAATTGCAAATGAAAATACGTCACAGAAGTTCAACATGAAAACAGAAGGAAGTTCACCTACTACAGATAATGAATTTCAGATGAAAAACTTTTAAAATCGTCACGAGTATGAAAAAATGATCAACACGGGAAAGTTGCATGTTTACAGCAGCTTTCCATCGGTATATCATTTGCTCAATTCCGGTGAGTGGATGGAGAGCTACGAGCAAACAAAAGCAAGTGAAAAAACAGAGTGAAATTCAAGTAGACATGCTGAGAAGTTCAAGTTCGAAAATGCATCTGTAGGAACCCGACCTTCGGGTTATCTTTGCAACCGTGTCTCCGTGCGCAAATTATTCTGGTTAGTCGTGTTCTATATGATGTTACTGTAATCTAAAAACGGTTTTTAGCAACTAAATGCCCATTTTAAATAGGAATCTCGCTCGTTGGCGGATTTTGCTCTCGGGTCGTGATGAAATTGCAATTTTCACAATTTAACTGTCTGAGTTGTTCGACCTGAACTTCCCCCTGTGCTAGGTTGAACTTCCACCAACATTGCCCAAATGGGGCTTGTGAGACACCGTTGGAAAGCTATGGACACCGGTATCATGACCCAAGTTAAATTTTTGGCAAAATGTAAGCGATTTAAGAGCAGTTTTGAAAACCGTTTTTTCTTCATAAAAAAACGTGAATCGTATTTTCAATCGCATTTCTAAATCGTTTATCGGAACGAGGCCAATAATATGGCATTGGAAAGCTGCTGCAAAACCGCTCCTTCCACATGTTTTAAGTTTTCTCTAATTCCATATGGTTATATAGTAATTTGGAAAATCGTAAAATTTTGCAAACGGAACAGCCGAGTTCGTATTTTCGATGTCATTTCTAAATGGCTAATCCAATTGACGCAAATAATATGGCGTTGGAAAAATTATGAAAATGCGCTAGTTTTTCATGTTGAAAGTTTTTTCTAATTTTGAACGGTTTAAGAGTAATCTAGAAAATGGTACAAGTTCCACCGAGTTCATATTTTCGATCCATTTTTTTAACCATACATCCGAATGCAGCAACCAATATGGCGTTGGAAAGCTTGAACAAATGCGGAACCTTTTGGTATATATTGTTTCTCCCAATTCATTACGGTTTTATGTCAATTTTGAAAAGTGCTAAAAATGTATTTTCACCGCAATTTTTACAAACTTTACCGGAACGGGCAAATAATATACCGTTGAAAAGCTATGGAAAATGCGAAATTTTTCAATGTAGATGGTTTTCCCTGCCCCCTAGCCGTTTTCAAGTAATTTTGAAAACAGCGAGATCATGTGTTCTGCCTTTATCGCGAAACAGATTCTTCGAAAATGCACCGCGTGAAGAACTTGAACTTCTCGGCATGTCTACTTGAACTTCACTCTATTTTTCACGTGCTTTTTTTGCTCGTAGCTTTGCATCCACTCGCCAGAATTGAGCAAGTGATATAGCAATGAAAAGCTGCTGTAAACACGCAACTTTCCCGTGTTGATCATTTTTTCATACTCATGACGGTTTTAAAGGTTTTTCATGTGAAATTCATTTAGTGTACTAGTTGAACTTTCTGCCATTTTCACATTGAACTTCTGTGACGTATTTTCTTTTATAATTTTCTCATCCATTCGTCAGTGTTACACAAATGATATTTCTTTTGTACAAACCTCTCTCACAATAATTTTTTTGAACTTTCTCCGACCAAGGACTTTAACTTATAACAACAAAACTTTTAGCCTTTGCTTTATTATTATTTTTTAATACAAAATGCACGCCGTGCAGTACGTGAACTTCTCGCAGTTATCAATCTGACCTTCTCTCTGTTACGTGAAAATATCTCAGTTTTTTATGAATTTTAATCTGGATCTCTTAATCTTTTTTATGAATTTTGAAGCGCGCTATTTATAAAAGTTGAACTTCTTGTTATTATTTTTGAACTTCTTGTTTCCATTTTTAATAACAAGGTAAATCTGAGTTTCCTATAATCATCGAACTTCTCCTTCTTTTTAATATGGACTTCATGGTTTTATTTCTTAATCTTTTTATGAATAAAAATATTTTAAGACACCAAAACAACATTTTTGTGTGTGTTTTTGCATTGGTTTCCACGTCAAACCGCGTCATCTTTAGAAAGTGAACTTCTCCTTTTCTTTTTGTTTTCTTTCAACATTGTTTAGCACGTCGAACCGTGTCATCTTTAGAAAGAATGATTCCTAAGTAAACATTGAACATATATTTTTAGAAATTGAACTTCATACTTTAATTTTGCTTAGAAACAAGAAGAATTTGGGTTTTTTGTATCGATCGAACTACTCTATTTTTTTAATTTGAAATTCCTGATTTTTCTTTTTTTAATCAAATTGCTCCCAAAAAATTAAAAATGACAAAAACGACGCTACCCTTTATCAACGAAAAATTGATTTCTTATGGACATCGAACCACTCCATTTTTTCAATTTTTGAACCTCTTTGTGTATTTTTAGGAATAGGAAAAAATGGAGGTTTTTAGTAAATGTCGAACATCTTCGTTATTTTTAACTGAACTTCTTAGTTTATTCATTAGTAACGGGAAACATCGAGTTTTTGTAATAAATATCGAACTGCTCCATTTTTTGAAAATGAACTTCTTGAGTTTTTATTTAGTAACGAGGAAAATCTAGGTGTTTCATATACATTGAACTATTCTATTTTTCAAAATTGAACTTCCTGGTTTTTTTAACTTGTACATCCTTGTGTAATTCATTTGAAGCGGAAAAAAAAATCCTAGTTTTGTATAAACATCATCCAACTTCTTGGTTATTTCAAACTGAACTTCTTGGTTTAGTCGTTATTAACGGGAAAAATTCAAGTTTTTTTTAATAAATTTTGAACTGCTTCGTGTTTTGAAATTGAACTTCTTGGTTTATTATTTAGTAACGAGAAAAATTTGAGTTTTTTATAATCTTCAGGCTTCTCTGTTTTTTAAATATTTTTTAAAAATTGAACTTCATACTTTTATTTTTTTAGAAACAGAAAGAATTTGAGTTCTTTGTATACATCGAACTACTCCCTTACTTTTTTAAACTGAAACTTCTTGATTTCAGTCTTAAGCAACAAGGAGAATCTAAGTTTTATAAATATCAATCTTCTCTATATTTTGTAATTTAGACTTCTTGGATTTTTTTTCTTTACTAACGTAAAAATCCTAATTTGTAATAAATATCGAATCGGTCCGTTATTTAAATTTGAACTTCTATTTTTCTCTTTTAGAAACGGTGAAAATCCCTTTTTATAATTTTTGAACTGCACTATTTTTAAAATTTGAACTTCTTACTTTTTTTAGTTTTGAACTTCTTGTGTTCATTATTTTATAATAAAGAAAATCTGAATTTCATATAAACATCGAGCTGCTCCTTTTTTTAAGTTGGACTTCCTGGTTTTATTTCTTTTAGTAACAAAAAAACCCTAGTTTTTAAAATCTTTTTTCTACCACACACGCACCTTTGTTCTCATACATCTCCCAAAAAAAACAGAGCCATCACCATTGGAAGCTAGTCATGCAATAGGAAAAATGAGCACTTTTGGCAAAAGCGAATGACTAAAAGTTGGCGAACAACTAGGAATATAGATGTTTTTAAGGACCGTCTTTTTTAAACATTACTAACGTGTATCTCTTATTATTAAAGTACAGTTCATCTCCATGTAGTTCCACTCAGCTTCTATACTATGTGAACTGGCTATTTAGCGAACATCTGAACTTCAGCATACAACGACATTTGAACTTTCATGGCCAAAAAACTTCTCAAATGTTTTTACTACAAAATTAGGGGAAGTGTTTTAATGTCAGACATCCACAAAGTATAATTTATCCACACCATATCATTCAATTGATCAAATAGGCAAACTCAGAGAAAGAAATACACAAGTACGTTCCAACGAAAAGCGTCAATAGTAGTAGCACTAGGCACTAGCAATCACACAGGCTGCCTACGGATGCACACTGATTCATTACATGCACGCACACCACTCGCATACACAACACACAGGGAACACACAACGCGCCAGCATGCATGCACACGGCCAAGCTCACTGCCACCGCACGCAGCATCACACACGCACACCTTCAGGAAGGTGCTGCGTGCTAGAGAAGGGGCGGCCTCAGGGACGATGAGGCATTGGCGGGATGGTGACCTGGGAACATGGTCGATGATCGGCGGCAGGCGCTCATACGAAGTCTTCCTTCCAGGCGTGGATCCGTGGAACTGCTGTCAGTTATTTTGTTGAACTGATACAGGAGAACTCCCACAAATATTTTTTGGAACTATACTGAAGAAATGCTGCAGTTTTTTGCTGCAAGAAGTGTTGTTGTCCTTACTGACGACACATCCTCGGATGGATCATTGGGGACAGAACAACAGGGAGGAGGCCAACAAATACATCAAACAAATACAAATACAGAGTTGTTCTTCCATAGCTTGCTCGATTGGATCTGCCAACCCTTTTTTACCGTTTTTCCGCCTCCGTTTCTGCACGGGGTAGCTCCGCACCTACACCTTCTGGTTCACCTCCAAGACGACTGGCTAGCAAGAGGAACTCTAAGACGACGAGGCAAGAGGTTGGAGATGTTCTAGGTAGAAGAGGGAAGACGTCCAAGGTGAGACAACTAGGGAGGACGGTGTCGGGGGATGGGGCCGTGGGCCACTGGGCGGCGCGCCTGGGGGCTACCGGTGGACGCCGGCACTCGTGTGTTGGGATCGAGGGGTGGGTGCAGCGCGGTGGCCGAACCTAGGCACGGGGCGACGCGGCGGCCGGACCCAGGCGCGGGGCGACACGGCGGCCGGACCCAGGAGTGGGGCAACTCCAGCGCCGATGGAAGGCTGGAGATCCCTGGCGGGGGAGCTGGCCGCCGCGTGGTGGCGGCGGATCTGGGGAGGCACCGGTGGTCGGGGAGGAGGCGGCGTCGGCGCTGGGCGGGGCGAGGGCGGCGGCACCGGTTGTGGGCGGGGCGGCGGCCGGGATGCGGGAAGGTGGGAATCGTGGGGTCGGGGTGGGAGGTTGACCAGGCGTCGGGTGTTTTTTTACAGGGTTGTACTGGTTCGGGAGTTCGGGAACAACCCGGGCGCTCCATGGCTATGATTCAAATAACTATTTTGATTCTGGGATCAGTGTTGGTTATTCTGCGCTCCGGATCACGCACGGTCATATCCCGCTAAACAAAGCCAACTTCGCATGCTTAGTGCAGTTGCCTCCCATTTGACCGTAAAAATAGGAGTAAAATATAGTAAAAATGTTAAGCACTTTACTACAGCCGCACTTCTAATTTGGTGGTAACAAAGGTAATCCACGTATTTGTTTTTACGTTGGCCACATGCATTCACAGAAAAATGGCCACATGCAATTGTTTACTATGCCCATCTTAATTAGGGAACGATGTGTGGTAATCCAAAGTGGTCACTCTAGTACTTCATTCATGCTGTAATCACTTTTGAGTGGATGGTAACACCAAGTGGTAGTTCTAGTAACTCATTTATTTTCTTGCAGCAGCATGGTCTTCTATGAATCTATTAAGTCCATTTTTAATTGTACAGTAATATTCAATGGTAATTCTAGTAATTTATCCATTCATCCCAAGCAATGGAGCCTTATCTATCCAAGTTGTGTCCACTTTTAGTAGCGTGATAACACCCTGCGGCAGTTCTAGTAATCAATTAAATCCACCCTTACGTCCCCTCCTGTATTAGTGAGTTGTAAAAAAACTTATGAGTTTTACTACTAAATACTAAATGTGTCACCATCAAAATATCAACGCCAACTAACTCCATCTGTGTACATCTCCTTTATGTAGTGGCGGGTGGTAAAAGAATCCATTGATTTACTACTGAACATTAAGTGGATTACCATCAAATCGCAAAGTAGTAAAAGAGTCTACCGCTTTTACTATAAAACATGGGGTGTGTTACTATCAAGTCTCAGAAAGCACCTGATTCCTTATCTTAAGGACGGAGAGCGCACGCTGGTCAACATGGAGGAGAAGTTAGATCTTGCCCACTCTTTCTTCCGTAACCTGATGGGCACTCCTAAAGCTCGAAGCTGCTTGGTTAATCTTGAGGAGCTAGATTTGCTCAAATCTCACCTGAGTCTGCTAATTCCCTAGAGGTGCCTTTCACTGAGGATGAAGTCAGGAAAGTGGTCTTTGACATGCCATCAGATCGTGCTCCGGGCCCCGATGGCTTCTCTGGGCTGTTTTACAAGGAATGCTGGGACATTATTGTGAAGGACCCGATGGCTGTGATGAATGCTTTACATGAAGGGAGATTCCACCTTTGGTGGTCTAAACTCATCTATTATAACCTTGCCGCCAAGAAGGAAGTCTCTTCAACTCGGGATTTTAGGCCAATCAACTTAATTCATGGCGCTGCCAAAATCTTTGCCAAAGTGTTGGCGTTCGCTTGAAGCCCTCGCCACCGAAATTATATCCCAAGCGCAAAGTGCTTTTCTCACCAACCAAGCATACACGAAAACTTCAAGTTTGTTCGTAACGCCGCTAAGTTGTCTGATCATAAAAAGAAGCCGACGGTGCTTATGAAAATCGATATTCCAAGGCTTTTGACACTGTCCCGGATTTCCTTCTTGAAGTTTTGCAAAACGAGGCTTTGGGAGGAGGTGGATTTCATGGATCTGTGGGCTTCTCATTTCGGCATCTTCCTCTCGTTCTCATTAATGGAGAGTTGACGACCTTTTGCTCGGGTCAAGGAGTAAGGCAAGGAGACCCATTGTCCCCCGCTCTCTTTATCCCGGCTATGGACACACCGCAGCCATATTGCTTTGGGCAACGAATGTAACATATTACCACCTCTCGGTCTTGACAGAGGAACACCTGTGGCATCCATCTTCGCGGATGACGCTATCCTCTTTTTAGGCCAACAAGTATGGACCTTCGGTGATATCCCGCATCCCGGATCTGTTTGGTCAGCCTCGGGACTTCATATCAACCTTCTAAAGAGCACTACAACCTGTATTCGATGCACGGATGCCGAGGAGGATATGGTGGCGGCTCACTTCCAAAGGCTAAAACAGCAATTCCCTTTCAAGTATCCGGGCCTTCCTTATCAATTTTAGGCCGAGGAAAATGACATTTGGCCACTCATTGACAAATACTCCGGCAAGATGAAAGGATGGAAACCTAAGATGTTTGGCTGCAGTGGGACGCTTGACTCTCACGAGTTCGGTTCTCATGGCCCTCCCCATCCATTTTATGTCAAGACTCCTTTGCCTATTTGGGCAATCAAGATTATCGAGAGAAGGTGCAGAGGTTTTGTTTGGAAAGGGAGGAAGACATAAACGGCGGTCACCGCTTACTCCCCGGACTCGGGTTTGCACCCAAGGAGTTGGGTGGCCTCGGTTTGTTAACCTTCAAATTTTGGTCCGCATTGCGCCGCAGATGGCCATGGCTGAGATGGGGGATGAGGAAAGGCCATGGCGCTAGTCTGTCGGAAAACACCGAGAATGAGTTTTCGGCTATTTTCAATGTGGCTTGCTATGTCAAGTTGGGAAACGTGAGATTGCACGGTTCGGGATGATAAATGGCTGCCGAATGGACGGTCGATTGCTATGGTGGCACCGACTCTATTTTCTTTTGTGCATAATTCAGACTCACGGTCGAGAGGCGCTGCACAACAATGCCTGGTTACAGGACATAAGGGATGCTGTCGGGCTCAAGCTCTAGCTCAAGACTCGAGATATGGGACATCTCGCATGCTACCATCCTTGAGCCGGAGGTCGCTGATCGCTTGGTTTGGAGGCTTTCAAAATCAACGATTCTCATCCATAGTGCCTACCGGATGTTCTTCATGGCAGGTATCCGCTTTCCATGCTACAAACCAATTTGGAAATCCAAGCTCCTCCTCGCTGCAGGTTCTTTATGTGGCTGGTGGTTCATAAACGCTGTCTAACGGCGGATAATCTTCAGAGCGTGGCATGGCCATCTAACACAACATGTCCGCTTGCTTGGCTGAACCAGAGGATCAGACGATCTCTTTGTAAACCGCAGATTCATGCAGCAGTTATGGCACCGTTCGTGCAATGGACGGTGTGTTCTTCGCCATTCCTAATAGTAGATTTAGCTGCACCAAGACCGGTGGTTGTCACCAGAAAGAGATCCCTGCCGCACCGACGAATTTCGACACGCTGCTATCCCGGTGCATCGGAGGGTGGAAGGAAAGGAATGCCAGATCTTTGAACACAAAGCAAGCAGCGCCGACGAGTGCTTGACCCGATCGGGGATGACATTGCCCGTGGAGAGCAGCTGGGTGTGTTTCGGACCTAGCAGCCTGAACTTCCGTGAAGGAGATGCTCTTGCTTTTCCTTTTGTTTTCTGTAATAGCCCTTCCTTTGGCTTGGACAACTTACAGCTCTAGATCGCCTAGACTGTGGTTGGATTGTACTTTCACTCCTTTCTAATAATATGCGGCCGCTGGCCCTTCGTAAGTCTCATGTTGATTTTGAGTCACCAGCAAAAAGAAGATTTTGAGTCGTAAAACGATTTATCACTTTGCAGGTTGACCAAGCAAAAAAAATAGACGTGGAGTATTATTATGTGTCATAGTATTTTACGAGCACACGTAAGAAAGAAAAAATGGTTAGTTTTTTGCCAAGCGTAGGGTGGTGTGTGGCTGACAGTAACATAACTAATTTTTTTACTATATTTTCTGCATCTTTTCAAGGCGGACGAGTTGTCTGTGGCATCTAGTAGTCAATTAAATTGCATTACTTTTTTTTACAAGTGGTTTTACCATTATTAGCAAAGACTTGATCGACCGAGCGGCATGTAGTATGGGTGTAGCGGCCGGAGCACACAATTAGGATTTTGCGCGCTCGCTTACAATAGCACTACTGTATATATGAGTTTTCATGTTCTCAATAGCATTCACTTATTGCTAATTCTCAAGTTGATTTTCTTCTAAGTGAATGTGATTGGACCCGTTCCCCCTCTATGCTAAACTCAACCCAGTCTATTCATAAATTCTTCATGTGCGTTCTATTTGAAACCCGTTCAAAATCTTCACTATGTCCTTGATAACTGAGGAATTTGCGAACATAACCTTAAAATATTCTTTTCAAATTTTTGGCCGTTACCGCTCAAACCGTTCTGCATCCCACAACGGATTAAACTACTCACCCACGATCTACCATGATCTCCACCTCTCTGTACGTGGGTGACACGTGTCGCTAGAATAGCATGGGTTAGGGGCATGTTCGTCCAAATTCTTTGGACGGGCAGTTTTTCACCGTGGCTACAAATACCCCTCCCCTTTCTCAGATCACATTTACTCCGCTCGACTGCTACTCTCCTCGCTCGAGCTCTCAGACCTAGTGCCGCCACTACACTCCATCATCGCCGGTGAGGAAGAGTTTCACTGCCTCGACCTCGCCGCCGTCGACTCAAGGCTTGTCGATGTGGAGTTCGCAAACCTTAAGGTTCAACACCGAGGTGCGCATGAGTCTTTCCTCCTACCGATCTACGCCTAGCTCGCTAAGATCTCATGGACTAACTCGGATTTAACTCACAAACACGTATGACACGGAGTTTATATCGTTCGGGCCACTGCTAGGTGTAACACCCTACCCAAAGGTGGTGGTGGTGGTGGATTGTCTCTTAGGTCGATGATGAACAAGACAAGGGAAGAACAGCCTCCGAGGTTGAGGTGTCCCAGCGTAAGAGCTTGAGGATGATCTGAACTAGTTCAGATCGCTTGCCTCCCACCGTGGTGGCTAGTCCTATTTATAGAGGCCCCGGTCCTCTTCCCAAATATCGAGCGGAAGGGAGCCAACAACGGCGGGCAAATTTGAAGGGGGACAGCTAGTACAAGCTAACTCGACAAAAGCGGTCTTCGCCACTTAAAAGCTCTGGGTGACGCTGCCTTGGGCTCCACGATGACCTCCGCTTGCCGCCCTCCTGGTCTTGGTCTCGTTGCACCAAGATGGCAACTTTGCCTCGATGCCTCGGTACTTCTCGCCGCGCTTGCCTCCTTAGCACCAAAGAGGAAATAAGGATATCACAAGACCGGCGCCTCGCCTGCACCCTTTCGCACTGCTCATCATGGCTCACGCCACGAGATCCTCGTGAGGTTTGCCCCGCCTTGATATCTCCGGCCTCGTGAGCCTGCCTGGCTAGGCCACTCTAGAGGAGGTCTTGCGTCGTCCGCCCCGCGAGGCTTGGACCCTCGCGAGGGTCTTGGGTGCCTTGTTGAGGAAGATGGGTCGACGGCCTGCTACTTGCCACGCCAGGCCGCAGCAGCAAGTCTGGGACCCCGCCCCAAAACGCCGACGGTAGCCCCGGGCCCCAGGCGCTGGCTTGGCTTTCATGGGCGGTTAAGGGTCAAGTTCGAGCGCCATGCCCCCAAAAGCCCACGGCCTCGGTCGACGTGTGGCGGTTGATTGGACGTGGGCGTCTCCGCTTCCCCATGCTGCCTCGGCAACTGCACGACTTGACAAGTCCCTGCGACATGCAAGGAAAACCATCATTACCTGCGATCGTGGGAGATGCCGGTTGGCCTTCTCCTGCTATAAATGGGGAGGGGGCGGAGCCCCCGTTGCCCATCTCTTCCTTGCTTGCTTGCTTCTCTGCTCTGTTGCTTGCAGCGCTGACAACAATGGCGCCCATCAGAAGGTTTTCCGCCGAAGAGAAAGGGAAAGCTCCCCGTGACGATCCGGGGCCACTTCCGCCGAAGAAGAGGTCGATCCATCACCGTGACGAAGCGGCGATGCAAGTGGGGACGAGGCCTTGGTGCGAGCGGCCTCCACCGGGGTACCCGCTACCCTTATACGCTCGAGCCGAGGGCTCGGGAGGTCGGAGCGACGAGCAGGGCCGCCCACGCCGTGCCCGGGGTCGCCGTGCCACGGCGACGCGTGCCTTTGCCCCTGGGGTCCATGCCGCTGACTCCTCGCGGGAGTTGGTGCTGTGGGCGCCGATGCCGCCAAGCTCCTGGATCCGCTTCCTGCGGTTCTTCTCCGACGTGATGCCACCGAGGGGGCCGCTCGAGCTCTGGCTGCAGCATGCTAACTGCAGATTCGCGACCGGAGCGAGAGAAGCGTCCCTCCGCAAGATCTTCATGACTCGCGGCTGGGGCGAGATCGCGCGGGTTTGCCGTGCTAGGGGAGCCCTCGCGATCCACTTTGAGTACGACGGTGCCTCCACGCTCTCCTTCAAGGTCTTCGACGCCGAGGGCCGTCGCTTGGAGTGCTTCCCTGGAGAGGAGCGCCAGGCCGTCGTGCACTTCGATCGCGGCCGCTCCGACAACAGCAGCAGTTCTTGGGAGTCCGGCAGCTCTCCCGAGCTTTACGAGACTCCGGAGACGAGTGACGACAGCTACGTCCCCCCGAGCTCTCGCCGCGCTCGGAGCAGGGCTACAACGTCCGGCCGCCGCCGCCGCTGATCTGGATGGGGTTGGCGCCGGCCTCCCGTGGCCCACTGTTGATGATGGCGTCCACCATGGGAGGGTGTAGATAGGATTCCCCTTAGTATCAACTTTTGTTTCCTGCGAAGGATCATGAACCACCCCGTGGGGGCATGTAAGGGTCTGTAATGTCTTTGGTGCTTACCTTCCTAGTTATGAAAGCTTGGTGAGTGCATGTCCCATTAAGGCTTGACCCCTCCTTTCTTTCCTCGCGATGGCTTGTTGCTCTGCGATGACAGGTCCCGGTCCCCAGGTAGGCTACAGCCGTCGCTGGTATGCCAGGTCGCTGCCGTGGTCAAGGCCAGGAGGTGTGCGTCCTAAGTCCAGTAAGAGACCCTGAGACGCGATGCTCAGGAGGTCCCCCTTAGCGCTCAAGCAGCCATGGTAAGGCAAGAAAGGAAAAAGACTTGGCCGCTACGGGGCTGCGGCACGGCGTAAGCGACCATTAGGCTCAGATATTTAGCCGATCCTAGGGTGAAACTTATCTTGCTGACTTCGTGGCGATTCCTGATGTTGCGCTAGGGCTACGCGCTAGTTCGTGCGGCATAGCTAGGTCGGCCCGTTCGAGTCCCCCCCTCAGGCTCTCCTTAGTGCTCTACGCCTCGTGTCCCGCCCTCGAGCGAGCTCACCGCCACCGGTATGCTGTGTCGCGATGCCGTGGTCAAGGCCAGGGGTGAGGGCCGAGAGCTGAAGAGCTCCTGAGTCGTGATGCTCAGGAGCCCCCCTTTTAACGTGCAAGCAAATCGCACGAGGGAAAAGGAGACTCGCGGTGCCGCCTGCTATCCTTCCTCTGACCCCGTGAACAGCACAAGAAGAAACACGGTTGACTGCTATACCTGTTAGCCCGCCGCTGGTTGCTCTGGTGAGGTGAAGGCACCGAGGGCCCGTGAGCTGACGATGCACGCGGCGTGCCGCGAGCCGAGCTTGACCACTCAGATTTTTCGTCGTGGCAGGACGGACCCATGCACCAGCGCCGCGTTCGTGTGAAGGCCCCGGGAGGCGATGATCGAAAGGTGATAGCCCGGCAAGTTAAGCACGTAAGAGCAGATCGACTTGGATAAATGCAGAAGATACATGCCACTGGGTCGCCCAAGCGACTGGGATGATGCAGCCCGAGGCGCCCCAAAGAAGGTAAGCTAAAGACTTAAGCAAAGGGATACATGCCACGTGGACGGACCTGTGTGGCCTGGGAATAATGCAGCCCGAGGGCGCCCCACTTAAACGAACTTGGAAGATGTCACCGGTTCTCAGACGGCAGAGTTGGTGCAGCTGGGCTGCGTTGAAGGAATGGCTTCTCCTGAGCCACCGGGACCCTGAGCCTCGGGAGGTCCAGAGGCTTGGGAGGTTCCCCTAAGACCGTCTCCATCTCCTCCAGAACGGCATGGATCCTGGCCTCCTGAGCCGCCAGGACTTGTCGCATGTTGCGCTGATAGACCGACGCCACGCTCGGAAAGCCGAAGGGCATGCAGACGTAGCTGTGTGGCGGGCCCTCACAGCGGCCCACACGTGATGGCCAGAAGCACTCCTGAGATGCGGCCCTATTGAGCCCTGGGACGTCGACGCAGACACGCAGCCCGGCATCCTCGCCTGGATGGGGAGCTGCGCCTTGTGGGCGGTTGTGGCCGCGCATGGCTCTTGCTTCTTGCAGTTCCTGGGTGGTCTGGGTGATGAACTCCTGGGTGGTGGGCACTCCTTGCCATGTGCTCTCCCGAGGAAGGTGTGCTGTGAAGCACGCTTCCAAGTGGTGCCCAAGCGCCTCCCTCGTGAGGTTGGCAAGGTCTGAGGCTCTCCAAGAGAGAGCCCCCGAGTCCTGCCTGAGGAGGGTGCCGGGCGCGCTTTCCTGTGCGATGGAGGGAGGCGCCCCTGGAGCGGGCGCTGATCCTGACGAGGCTCCTGACGCGACGCCATCTTCTTGGGGTCCTGCGCGGCGCGGCAGCTTCTTCTTGGGGATAGTCTTCGGAGGGCCTTCACTTCTGCTGTCAGGGTTGTCGATTGCTGTGGCTTGGAAGGCGCGCTCAAGGGAGCACAACACATCCTTCTCTTCACATGGGACCGTGATGATTCCCCCGCTTCCCGGCATCTTGAGAATGTTGTAGCCGTGGTGAGTGACTGCCATGAACTTGGCCAGGGCTGGGTACCCGAGGATGGCATTGTACGGCAGGTGGATGTACGCGACGTCGAAGTCGATGAGCTCGGTGCGGTCGTTCTTGCGCTCCCCGAAGGTGACATGCAAGTGGACTTGCCCTATCGGTGTGGTGGAACCGTCAGTCACTCCTGAGAAAGGCTTGGTTGGCTGGAGCTGCTCATAGGGCACTTGAAGGTTGTCAAACGTGTCGACGAACAGGACGTTGAGCCCTGCGCTGCCGTCGATGAGAGTCTTGGTGACTTGCACATTGCTGATGACTGGGGAGCACAACATAGGGAGTGCGCCAGCGGTGGCTGCGCACTTGAGCTGGTCTGCCGAGTTGAAGGTGATGGCGCATTGGGACCACCTGAGCGGGCGTGTGGCCTCAAGCTTGGGGAGCGCCGCGTTCACCTCGCGAGCGAACTGTTTGAAGATGCGCTGAGAGGTTGGGGCCTGTGCTCCGCCCAAGATGCAAGCGATCGCACGCGGCTCCTGGAAGCCCCCAGCCCCCTCGTCCTGGTGGTGGTCATCGTTCCTTCTTGGTGGCGGCAACGGGGGAAGACCGGCATTGCCCTCGGGGCGATCCTCACGAGGCGGGTCCCTCCAGGCGCCCTCGCGAGGTTGGTCCTGCCCGAGGCCGGTCGCGCCACTCCTAGCGCGGGCCACGGTCGTCCCAGCGTCCGCCTCCGTGTCCTCCTCCGGCGTCAGAGCCCGGTCATTGCGCCGGGCCGATCAGAAGGCCCTTCCCGTATGGCTCGAGCTCTTGGCAGCGGCGGTGTTGTGGGTGTTCAGTTGTGGAAGGCATGTAACGGTCGGCCGCTCTTGGACGACTCAGCTGATCTCGCCTTGCTTGGTGTCGGGCTCCGCTGCGAGCACCACTGCCTCTTTGTACTTCACGTCCTTGGCCTTGGCCTTCTTCTCCTCCACTCCGGCAGCTGGCAGCTCAAGGAGAGAGAGGCGCCCCTCCTCAGCTCTTGCGCACTTGGTCACCAGGTTAAACAGCTCCTGAGATGTGCAAAGCTCCTCGTGGATAGCCAGCTCTTCCTTCATCTTGACGTCACGTACGCCGTCTGAGACACGGAGATGATGGCTTCGTCCGCGACCTTGGGGATCTTGAGGCGGGTGTTGTTGAAGCGCTGGATGTACTTCTGGAGGGTTTCTCCTGGCTGCTGCTTAATGCGGCGTAGATCGCCCGCGGCCGGTGGGTGGTCGCGAGTGCCCTGGAAGTTGGCGACGAAGTGTTCGCGCATCTCGTCCCAGGAGGAGATCGAGCGGTGCTGCAGGTTCAGGAGCCAGGAGCGGGCCCCATCCTTGAGAGCCATGGGAAACCAGTTCGCCATGACTTTTTCCTCGCCGTTGGCTGCTTCGATGCTTAGCTCATAGAGCTGCAGGAACTCCGCGGGGTCGGCGGTGCCGTCGTAGCGAGGAGGTAGGTCTGGCTTGAACTTGCCTGGCCAGGCGACGCTACGCAGTTCGGGGGTGAAGGCGCGGCAGCCGGCCGTGGTCACCGGGGCCCGCTTCTGAGGCGGAGCCTGATCTTGGTGAGGTCCGCGCTGAGCCGCCGCAGGCGGCACACGGTCTTGACGAGGTGGCACGGGGAGCACCCGTGCAGCTTCTCGCGGCCGCGGGATTTCTTGGCAGCTTCTTTCTTCTCGCGCGGGCGCCGGGCGTGGTGGATCACGCCGCGGAGGCGCACGCCTTGGTGCCAAGGCACCGTCTTGGTGTTGAGGTGGTGGAGGCATGCCATGAGCCCCGTCGCCCGCGGCCGGTTGAGGAGGAGGCAGAGAGTGGGACGGCGCCGGGGAGCCCCCTGCGGCGCGGACGAGCTCGGTGACGCGGTCGAGCCACTCCTCATAGAGGTCATCGACGGGGCGGTAACGCAGGAGCTCGTTCGCCGCGATGAGCGCGGCCCGTGCCTCCATGGGAGCGCGGTGCGCATGAGACGAAGAACCAGCAGGGGTGAGTGACGGTGTAGCGGTGCGGCGTCCTATCGCACTGAAGGATACAGCAAGGACGCCTGCTGCTCGTTCCCCGCCGGGCCGGTGGCAGCGTTGGCGGTGGGAGACGGAGAGCGATGAGGTGGCCCGCCAACGGGAGCCGTCTGAGCGACGCGGGCGGAGAGGGCAGCCCGACGCTCACCTCGAGCACAGCGAGCGTCCGCCATGTAAGCGAAGGAGCGACGGGGCAACGAACCGACAGAAGGGAAACTACGACGCACCCCTACCTGGCGCGCCAAATGTCGGATGTGGGGTTCCGGCAAACCCTTAAGGTTCGAACACTGGGGTGCGCGCGGAGTCTTTCCCTCCTACCGATCTACGCTCTAGCTCGCTAAGATCTCATGATTTAATTCGACGAACTCACAACATGTATGACACGGATTTTATATGGTTTGGGCCACTGCTGTGGTGTAACACCCTACTCCAGTGTGGTGGTGGTGGATTGCCTCTTGGGTTGATGGTGAACAGTACAATGGAAGAACAGCCTCCTGAGGTTGAGGTGTCCTTGTGCGTAAGAGCTTGAGGATGATCTGAACTAGTTCAGGATCAGTTGCCTCCTACTGTGGTGGCTAGTCTATTTATAGAGGCCCTGGTCCTCTTCCCAAATATCGAGCGAGAAGGGAGCCAACAACGGCGGGAAAATTTGAAGGGGGACATCTAGTGTAAGCTATCCTGACAAAAGCGGTCTTCGCCTGTGAAAAGCTCTGGGGTGACGCCGTCTTGGGCTCCACAATGACCTCCGCCTTGCCGTCCTCCTGGTCTTGGTCTCGTTGCACCAAGATGGCAACCTTTGCCTGATGCCTCGGTACTCCTCGCCTGCGCTTGCCTCCTTAGCACCAAAAAGGAAATAAGGACACTGCGCACAACGGCGCCCGCCTGGCACCATTCGTCATGGCTCATGTCACGAGATCCTCGTGAGGTTTTCCCCTCCTTGATATCTCCGCTCCTTGTGAGCCTGCCTGGCTAGGCCACTCCAGAGGAGGTCTTGCACCGTCCGCCCCGCGAGGCTTGGACCCTCGCGAGGGTCTTGGGTGCCTTGTTGAGGAAGATGGGCCGTACGGACTGCTGCTTGGTCACGCCGTGGGCCGTAGGCAGGCAAGTCTAGGGATCCCCGTTCCCAGAACTCCGACAGCGCCGGCCGCGGAAATCTTCACGCCGCCACCGCCGTAGCTGTCTCTCGCCGCCGAGTTAGGGCGTGGGAGATCTGAATGGACGAACTTCTCCAACTCCACTCCCAGTTCTTCGTGTTCTTTGTCAAGGGTAATTAAAATATGATTTTACTGCCCTACGTTGATTCTTATGATTTCCACAAAATCTTCAGCTGTTTATTCTTCAACTTCCCAATCCTTAAACACCCAGTTACTTCTGTACCTTGATTTGTTTCTCTAAGATGTGTTTTTTCTTCAAGATTCCTCAATTGTGTGGATTGTCAAATCTATACAACTCTGGAACCTAAGTCAAGTACGATTAGTGAAATTCCTCAAGACACCCATGGTCAAATTCCTCAAACTTGATACTTTTGAAAAAAATTCTGAGAACGCATATGACCTCTCCAAATTCTTCGCACCTATACTCTGTTCACAGGTACAAAATGCCTACTGCTGAATCACTAGGTTCTCATCAACTTAACTCATTTGCAGCGTTCCTCAAAGAAAAGTTGCACACTTGCTCAGAAACATCAATTGTTCAAAATCCTCAAGTGAAGAAAATGGCTGATGGAAAAAGACCTCAGAAGGGAGGAAAGAGACCAGAGTACATCACTGCTTTTGAGATCCCTAAGGATATATATGTTGGGAACTGTACTCCTGATGAAGTAACTCATGGCAAACAAAACAAGAATCGGCATAAAGTGCGCATACAGAGAATTGAGAGGAGATGGGCGAAGGACTCGAGGGAATACCGCTATGTCACTCCAAAATACATGTAGAAATTCGTTGTACACCCTCCATGTCCAAGACCTCCATTGGCTCCTAGCCAAGAAGCTGATCCCTCAAGCATCTGGCGTGGTGAGGAAATTTCCAAAGAATGGGCCAAGCGCCAAGCCAAATTGGCTAAAGTAGCAAAAGAAGCAGTGAAGAAATTCAATGAAGATTCTGCTGCTGCTGAGGCCTCTGCCAGCAAGCCTAAGAAGGCTTTGCCGAAGAAATCAGCTCTAAAGCTGAGTTCCTCAACAGCAATGCCCTCACGGCCAAGTTCTTCAACATCAAAGCCCTCAAGGCAAAATCCTCAGGCAACTTCTTCAAGGGCGATGCCAATCCCCTTTTTTGCCACAAAATCCTCAACTGTTGTTGCAAAGACCTCACCACCTGTGCATCTTGCAACGTGTCAACGGACTGCAGGTTTTTCTATTGCTTCTGGAGCCTCTGCATCTTCCTCAGCTCCACCACCGTCTTCAACAAGTCCAACCTTGCTGAAGGTCAAAACAACTGCTGGACGTCGAACGAGGCCAGGTCCTCATAAGAAGCATGTGGCGTTCCAAGTTCCGTCTAATGACGATGAAGCTGATGATCAAGAACTTGCTGAAATCATCAAAGACAGACAAGAAAGGGCTGCTAGAGCCAAAGGCAGTTCTGTGCCTCTCATGCTGGATCCAAAGAAGATCCTAGACTTCATTGATCTATGGCACAAAGATCCCAACACTCCACTTCCTGACTTGAACCTCACTTATGGTCAAAGTCACATGTTGACGACCTTCATAAGTGAAGAAAAATGGAAATATGAAAAGGCCAGACAAGTCAAGAAGGCTCAGTACAAGAAGGAGCAATTTCTGAAGAAAAATGTACTGAACATGTCTCCTGAAGAACTTGTAAACATGCAAAAGGAGATCAAAGGCCTCAGTGATGAATTTGACACATATCATGCAGACTGGCTCGGTGCCAAAGTCATATTCATCAAACTCTCAAACTCCCTCAATCCATCGCAACAAGAAATTCCTCAGGCTGAAGCATCTACTCAGCGCACTGAAGAAACTGCTAGCACAGCTGATGAAAATCATGCTGCTGATGACACTGAAAGTACCAGGGCTGATGAAGAAATTCCAGCTCCTGAAGAAATTGCCACGGCAACCTCCAATGTTGCGCTTGAAGAACAACCTGTGCCACCAAGAATCTGTTGTTATACTCAAGAAACTAAGCATGCAGTATGATCAGATCAATCGTGCTGTAAGACATCGAACCAACTTCATCTGCTCCTCCTGCAAAGTCATCAAAGATTAAGAATATCAACCTTCCTTCTACATCAGAAGTGAAGAAAACCAAGGCTGCGGAGAAGGCAGCTGTGAAGAAAAGGAAAGCATCAACGACTGCAGAGTCTTCAGCTCCCAAGAAAGTGAAGACTTTGGCAAGTTCCTTCACTAACACAATTGATGATGTTCCATTCTCGGTTGTGCCATCAAAGGATATTGTCCCATTTGGTGAAGAATATGTCATTCCAGATGACACAGATGAAGAAAATGCTTCTGCTGCTTCTTCAGAGCAGTTGGATGAAGAAATTGATGTGGAAGATGTTATTTCCACACCTCTGGTATCATCGCCCATGCCTCAGTTCACAGCTGAAGAGGCAGGCCTTGAAGGAATGGAAGAAGAAGATGTGGATATTGGTTCAACAACTCCTGTGCTAAATGATGACTGTTGGGAAAGACTTCACCCCAATTCACCATTGACCACACATCTGCATCCAATTCATCAGTCCCCTGTGCAAACTGAAGAAATTCAAACGGGGTCTGAAGGACGTCAAACCTCCCTTCTTTCCATTCCTGAAGAAGTTCCAGCTACTACAGCTGAAGAAATAGAGACTCAACACGCTGCTGAAGAACCTGAAGCTTCAATTCCTCAGGTAGCAACTCCAAAGATTTTGAAGCAAGAGGTTGTAAAACCATCAACTACCAATCTTCATCCCAAGCAGCAAAATCCTCATGCTAAAAGGCCAAAGTACAAGGCTGATGATTTCTTCGCTGAGCACCATTTCTTCACGGATTTCAATCCATATGACTCAGCAAAACTTTGACGCAAGCAATTCTCGACTGTCAGTCAAATGAACTTCTATTCTTCACTCCTGTTCAACAAGACAAGATATTTGAGAACCATCAAATTCCTCATGTTGACATGGAATCCATCCCTTGCTTCCAACCAGTCTTGAATGTTCTTCACGAAGCTGGGCTCCTGAATTTCTGACTAACATCTGTGATTGGAATGAAGAGCTAGTTCTTCAATTCTATGCTCTCTGCACCTCACTGGAAACGTGGCTGATGTGAATTCGTGGGTGCTTGATTGGATGACTGAGAATACTCGTTACAAAGCCCCGGCCTCTAAATTGCTTCATGTCGTACCAGTCAGTCCACCTGTTGAAGGCGCAAGACTAATGTATGAGGAACCTGAGCTTCAAGATCATCTGATGCAAGTATAGATGAAGCCTTTGAAGGCTGGCCAAGCTCCAAGAACCACCTTCCTAGTGAAGGATTTGCTTTATGTTCCTAGGACAATCTACCGCATTCTAACCAAAACCCTCAATCCTAGCAAAGGCCACAACTCTGAAGAAGAGGAAGTTGTTGGCATCATGAAGAATCTGTTGTTCAACATTATACATGGTATTCCCATTAAATACCACGATTTCTTCATGAGGAATTTGGCAAATGTTGTACTATCACCGTTTGAGTTGAAGCCTTATGCACCATGGATTATGAAATTCATCAGAACAATGTCTTCAATTCACTACAAGGCAGATTGTCAGAATCACCTCAACTATTTTCCTCCCATTGAATTCCTCAAGCGGACCATTTCCTTCATTGATGAAAAAGGCAAAGCTACTATTATTGATGAAGGAACACATCCATTGGATGGTATGTTTCGCAAAGCTGCATCTTACTCCACCAATGATGGCTCTACAACTCAAGATTCTGCTGCAAGGGCTTCAAAGCCTATTCCTCAAGCCACTGCTCCACGAGTGATGACTGATCGCGAGTTTCTTCTAAGTCTTCATCAGAAGGTCGATCGCAATCACAAGTGGGTCAAGTGTCAATTTGGCTCAGTTCTTCATAATATGGCAGTCACTCAAAGTATTGTGAAGGACAATCGCTACTATGCGCATGAAATCTTCGATCGCACTTGGGCCGTATTGTCTCACCTATATGGTGATGAATACCTCAAGCAGATGGGATTTCAACAGGACTTTGACTGGTCTCAGCCTCCTTTGAAGAAATTCAAGAAGGTCAAAGTTCCTCAGCTGGTTACAAGTTCATATTCTTCATCGCGTGAGACAGATGAAGCTGAAGATTTGAACGACACTGCGGCAGCCCCTACTTCAACGGACGACCCCAACAACGCTGGGGCTCCTCCATCGACATCATGATGACATTCTTCAGGGGCGTTAGTCCTCATTTTTCGTCCCTTTTGGTCATTTGATGACAAAGGGGGAGAAATTTGAGTTAGTCTTCAAGCGGGTCTTATATATGGGGGATTTTTTCTTTAAGTTACAATTCTTGCTCTTCTGAGGTGTTTGCTTTGATGAGTTGTAAACTTAAGTCCGATGGTGGTCTGACACTTTTTGAACTGCTTTATGCATGCTTATTTCCTCAAGTACCTTAATGCACGCATGCTGAATTTCGTCAGACACCATATTTCATCATGCATTTCAAATTCTTCATATCATATGTTAAATGCGTGTATGAATTACAAGATATAGGGGGAGATCTCCATGATTTTACGCTACAAAGTGCATTCGCGATCCAAAGCAAATTCCTCAAATATGCACATCTTCAGGGGGGTTCTTCTATATCTTGCAATCAAATTCCTCAATATTAGTATTTACACTTTATATGTTTATCCCCGTTGAAAACTTAACATATTTGTCATCAATCACCAAAAAGGGGGAGATTGTAAGTGGATCTAGTCCCCCTTAGTTATTTTGGTGTATTGAAGACTTATAGGTTAAGGGACTAATGTGTTTGTGAGTGTACACAGGTTCTATAAGTCTATGAGGAGTTTGATATTTACGACGAAAGTCGACCCCTAAAAATGAATGTCTTCATTTGAAGACTTTGGTTTTCTTGAAGACTTTGAAAATGAGGAAATTGGTGTGACCTTGAATACTTCGATATTGATGCGAGGATTATGAAGCGTGAAGACTTTTGTTTTCGTAGTTTCATTTTCACTTTGTTGAGTCATAGGAAACATCGTACTATTAAAGGGGGTCGAGGTAAAACTAACGAAACACTTTCCAAGTGATGCTCATCTCAAAGCCTACACCTACACAATCCTTTCGAGTGAAGCCATTGGAAATATCATACAGTTCAGTTAATTTTTTAGTGATAGAGACGAAGATATTCTGTTCTCTAAGGAATTTGTTCTGACTGAGGAGTTAGGAATTCACCAATGCGGATTGCCTACAAGTGAGGAACATGATAGCCCTGAGAAATTTGAGAGCTCAAATTTTCGACCATTGTTGTGCTACAAGCCAGTTGTCCCAAAATATCTTATCCATCTAACAGTCATATCATTGAAGGGCATTTATGTCTTGTCGGGCTACTCCCCGGCTATAAATAGCCGCCCCCTACAACTACTAGTTGGTTGGCAGCTCCGAGAGAAACTGACACTTGTCATTGAGAGCATCCCATCCTCCTAGGACTTTGAGAAAAAATCATGAAGTGAGGAAAAACCAAAACCCAAACACCTACAACCCAAAGTGATTGAGCATCACTGAAGAGATTGTTCATGTGTGGAACAGGCACTTGTTACCTTTGAAGATTGTGCATCTTCCAGACGGTTAGGCCTCATGGTCTAGAGCATCCAAGAGGAATTGTGGATCACCGGTGACCGAGTCTGTGAAGGTTTGGAAGTCACCTGAAGACTTACCACGAGTGATTGGGTGAGGTCTATGGGATCTTAGCTCAAGGAGAATACGGTGAGGACTGTGTGTCCGAGACTGTGTGTCCTCGGGTTTAAATACCTAGCCGCTCCAACCAGACGTACAACTGTCACAACAGTTGGAACTGGTCTACCAAATCATTGTCTTCACCGAGTTACTGGTTCTATTGCTTCAACCCTTCCACTTCCTCATTCATGTGTTGATGAAATTGATCATTACTGTTTGAATACTTTGACTGAAGATTTTCTAAATTTCCTCTATCCTATTTCTTCAGTCATTTTTTCTTCTCCCTACTTATCCTGTTTACATGCCACCTGTGCTCTGTGCTTGTTTCATATCATCATGATGATTGTGTTATTGCCATGTTATGCTTGCACCTAAGTACTTATTCCGCTGCTAGTAGTTCGTCACTTAGCAAATTCCTCGAGTTGTATTTCCTCAAGTGACGAATTTGTAAAAATCGCCTATTCACCCCCCCTCTAGTCGATATAACGCACTTTCAATATCCTATTACATCAAGACATTTCTTGATTATTGGAACAAGACTCTTCTTGATTGGCCATACTCATAATATAATGTTAATTGGTTTCTTACAACTTTTGTAATATCCAATTATATCAAGACACTTCTGTCGGCGTTCTGGGAACGGGGGTCCCCAGAGTTGCCTGCCTGCGGCCTGCGGCGTGGCTCAAGGGGTGGCCCAGCAAGGCCCATCTTCATCAGCACAAGCTCAAGACCCTCGCGAGGGGCCAAGACTCACGGGGCGGACGACATGGAGCTTCCTCAGGCACGGCCTCGTCAGGCTGGCTCACGAGGAGGCGGAGAGATCAAGGCGGGGTACCTCACGAGGTGCCCATGACGCAAGCCATGACGACCAAGGGCGCCAGGCGGGCGCCAGCCCGCGCAGTGTCCTCCTTTCCTCTTTGGTGCAAAGGGGGCAAGTGCAGGCAAGAGCATCAAGAAAAAGCATCCGTTTCGTTGCAACAAGACCAAGACCGTCGCAACGGCAGGAAGGAAGTCATTGTGGAGCCCAAGCCAGCGTCACCACCAGAGCCTTTGACAGGCGAGGACCAACTTTAGTCAGGATAAGTGTACTAGATGTTCCCCTTCAAAATGGCCAATTGTTGGCGCCCATCCCGCTCAATATTTGGGAAGAGGCCCAGGGCCCTTGCCTATAAATAGGACTAGCCACCCACAGGGTAGAGGCATCATCTAGAGATCTAGGCAGCTTGACCCGGCGTCAAGAAATCAATCAGCAGAGAGAGAGAGAGAGAGAGCGACTGAACTCCCCCTAGCAGTTCATCGCACCAGCTAAGAACAGACCCTCGCGAGGATGTTCTTCCTTGTATTGTTCATCATCAGCCCAAGAGGCAATCCACGACACCACAAACTAGAGTAGGGTATTACACCACAATGGTGGCCCAAACTAGTATAAACCCTGTGTCTCTTGTGTTGTTCCTTTCGTAGTTTAGATCCTAGCGAGGCGGCGAGGTGCAGGTAGGTAGAGGGCGAGATCTCCGCGCGCACCCCAGTGTTCGAACCTAGAGGGTCTGCCGGAACCCGAAATCCGACATTTTGCGCGCCACGTAGGGGTGCGCCGGAATTTGTCTTCCGCCGCCCTGTTCTTCGCCGACCATCGCATCCATGTCAGACTCACGTCGGGCCCCCGCCAAGCGCCGAGCCGCTCTCGCTTCCCACGTCGCCCAGACGGCCCCCGTCGGCGGCCGCTTCGCCGCTCCCGTCGCCGCCGTCAACGCCGCCACCGGCCTGGCGGGAACGAGCAGCAAGCATCGCCCCAACATCCGTCTGCGGAGGCGAGACGGCCGCATCGCACTCCTTCACTCGCCCCACTGGTTCTTCGTCCAGCGCCCGCTACCATGGAGGCTCGAGCTGCGCCATCACGGCAAACGAGGTCCTGCGCTACACGCCCTGCCGACGACGTCACGAAGAGTGGCTCGACCGCCGCGGGCTCGCCCATGCCGCAGGGGGCTCCCCCGCGCCGTCCTTCTCGCTACACGCGCCGCCCTGCGCTGGGCGATGAAGTTCGGGCGCCAGCCGCCTCACGAAGGCGCCTTGGCCCCAACGCGTGTGGCCCCTGGGCGGAACCCACTCCGTCCGGCGCCAACGCAGCAAGAGCAAAGCTGTCAAGAGGTCCCTCGCCCCCAAGAAGCTGCCCGAGTGCTCCCTGGACCGGCTCTTCATGACCACGCTCCTGCTCCAGCACGCCAAGACCCTGCAGAAGTACATCTAGCACTTCAACAACGCACGCCTCAAGATTCCCAAGGTGACCGAGGAGGCCATCATCTCTGCCTTCTCCGACGGTGTGCGTGACGTCAAGATGAAGGAGGAGCTGGCGATGCATGAAGATCTGTGCACTTCCTTGGAGCTGTTCAACTTGGTGACCAAGTGCGCCAGGGCTGAGGAAGGGCGCCTTCCCCTCCTCGAGCTGCCAGCCGCAGACCCAGAAGAGAAGAAATCCAAGTACAAGGATGTGAAGCGCAAGGGGGCTGCCGTGCTCGCGGCAGAACCAGACACCAATCGGGGCAGAGATCAACCCGAGTATTCCAAGGGCAGCCAGTACTGTGTGTACCACGACCTCCACACCCACAACACTAACGAATGTCAAGAGCTCCGAGCCGTGCGAGAAGGGAGGATCGGCCGATGCCCCGACCGCAACGATCGAGGCTATGGCCGAGGAGGAGGAAGGAACGCAGGACGCTGGGAAGACCGTGGCCCTCACCAAGGGTGGCGCGATCGACCTCACGAGGAACGCTGGCAGGATCAGCCTCGCGAGGGAGACTGGAGGGATCAGCCTCGCGAGGATCGTCCACAAGGAAACGCAGGCCTCCCTCCTATGCTGCCGCAGCCAAGGAGAAACGAGGACCATCATCAAGACGAGGGGCTGGGGCTTCAGAGCTGCGATCGCTGCATCCCGGGCGGAGCTCAAGCCCCACCTCTCAACGATCTTCAAGCAGTTCGCCGCCAAGTGAATGCAGTCCTCCCAAGCTCAAGCCACGCCGCCTCTCGGTGGTCAGATGCGCCATCACGTTCAGCTCAGCGGATCAGCTCAAGTGTAGGGCCACAGCCGGAGTCCTCCCGATGCTTTGTTCCCCAATCATCAGCAACGTGCAAGTCACCAAGACCCTCATCGACGGCGGAGAAGGGCTCAACGTCCTGTCCGTAGAGACATTCAACAATCTCCAAGTGCCTTACAATCAGCTTCAGCCAACCAAGCCTTTCTCCGGAGTCACCAATGGCTCCACGGTTCCGATTGGGAAGGTCCGCCTCCCTGTCACCTTTGGGGCGCGCGACAACTACCGCATCGAGCTCATCGACTTTGATGTCGCCCACATTCGCCTACCATACAATGCCATCCTCGGGTACCCAACTCTGGCCAAGTTCATGGCCGTGACTCACCACGGCTACAACGTCCTCAAGATGCCAGGAAGCGGTGGAGTCATCACGGTGCCTTGTGAAGAGAGAGACGCAGTGTGCTCCCTGGAGCGAGCCTTTCAAGCTGCATCACTTGAAGACCCAGATCGCAGGAGCGGGAGGCTCCCTGAGACCGCTCCCAAGAAGAAGAAGACATCGCCAGGCCCGACCCCTCGGGAGGCAGGCCCTCGTGGTCGCGCTACCGTCAGGGGCACCTCCTTCTATCGCATAGGAAGACGCGCCCGGCGCCCTCCTCGAGCAAGGCTCGGGGGCTCTCTCCTGGAGGGCCACTGACCTCGCTAAGGTCATGAGGGAGGCGCTTGGGCACCACTTGGAGGCGTGAGCCAAGCACGCTTCCCTCGTGAAGGAGCAAGGCAAGGAGGGCCAAACCTCAGGAGTTCGTCAGTCAGATCACGCAGGAGCTGCAGGAGTCAAGAGTCATGAGTGGCAGCCGCCGCTTAGCCGCCGTAGCTCCCCATCCAGGCGAGGATGGTGGGCTGCGCTGCATCGACATCCTGTGGCTCAACCGAGCCGCTCAGAGCGCTTCGGCCCTCACGCTGGGGCGCCAAGGCCCACCCCACAGCTACGTTCAGATGCCCACGGCCTGCCGAACGCGCCGCCACGCACCAGCGCCTCATGAGGAGCATCCTCGAGGCTCAAGAGGCTAGGCATTCCGCAGTCCTGGAGGAGATGGAGATGGTCCACGAGGAGCCACCAGTGCCTCCGGAGCCTCCCGAGGCTCCTGGGCCTCGGGGCTCGTGAAGATCGGCCGCGCCCATGACGTCCGCTACTTCAACATCCTTTCGCCTTCAACGTTATCGTGACATCCTTCGTTTCATTTCGGTGGGAGCGCCCTGTGGCTGCATTATTCCTGTGCCGCGTGGGTCCGCCCCTGCGGCGTGTATCCCTTTACTTCATGTTCTAGCTTACTTTGTTGGGGCGCCTTGGGCTGCATCATCCCTAAGTCGCCGGGCGCACCCAGCTATGTCCGCCTTCCCCGCATCTATCTAAATGAACTTGCTACTCGTGATTAACGTGTTCACCAAGTTGCCCGCTCAATCGACACCAACCGATGGAGCTGCTCCTCAACGGCACGGCGCTTGCGCATGGGTCCGCCCCCGCAACACCGACAAACCGAATGGCTGAGCTCGGCGCGGCAGCCTCTGCATAAATGCCACCTCGTCCAGCCTTCAAAGGCCTTGTCACCTCTCCAAAGCAACCAACGGCTGACCGCCGCTGACATAGCAGACTCTTGTTATTTTTGTGGTGAGCTCTGTAGGATCCTTCAAGAAGCAGCGCCAAAGTAGGCCCTCATCTGCGTCTTCTTCACTCTCGTCCCGCCGAACCGCTTGCACGCTAAAGGGGGTACCGAGCATCGCGACTCATGGGCTCCATCGGCTCTCCAGCCCTCACCCTCCGGCCTTGTCCACGGCATCGTGACTCTGGCATACCAGCGACGATCGAGACCCGCCGAGGGCCGGACCCGAGGACCTAGAGCGAAAGGGAGCAAAGGCGAGAGGGAAGAGGCACGCTGGGACCTCGCCAGTAACCTCGCCTGCTGATGCGCGGACCTAGCATCGCACTGTGGAGTGGTTCCCACTCGAGATAAGTCACCCTCCGGAAACACTAGCTATCGCAGCACCGTCCCCGCACCCAATGCAGTCCCGTGTTAGCAACATCGCGCTCCTTTCTCACCGGACGATGGCTGCTTGAGCGCTAAAGGGGACCTCCTGAGCATCACGACTCAGGGGCTCTTACTGGACCCCGGGACGCTCACCTCCTGGCCTTGACCACGGCATCGCGACCTGGCATACCAGCGACGGCTGAAGCCTGCCTTGGGACCGGGACCTGTCGGCGTAGAGCACCAAGCCCTCGTGAGGTTCGAAAGGAAGAAACTAAGCTAAGACGGAATAAGCATCTCACACTACTCCATGGCAAGGACTGTATTAACAAACAGAACCACATGCACCTTACAAGCCCCCACGGGGCGCACTTTTCGATTCCTCGTAGGGAACAAAGGAACAGATCCTAAAGAACGCTAACTACACGTGCCTCCGCGAGAGATGCCATCATCAACAGTGGGCCGTCAAGCACCAGCGCCAACCTCATCCAGATCAGAGACGGCGGCGGCCTGACGAGCCCGTCCTACTCCGAGAGCGGCGCAGGCTCGGGGGCTCGTAGCTGTCATCGCTTGTCTCCGGAGTCGCGAAGGGCTCGGCGGAGTCGCTAGATCCTCCGACGCCTCCGCCGCCTGAGGAGCTGCCGAGGGAGCGATCGGTGAGCCTGGTCCTCGCCGCGGTAATGCC
Organism: Aegilops longissima; assembly: GCA_021605205.1. NCBI lineage: Eukaryota > Viridiplantae > Streptophyta > Magnoliopsida > Poales > Poaceae > Aegilops > Aegilops longissima. The sequence goes on along the minus strand of CM038676.1, from coordinate 222,329,231 downwards.
CCGACCACCTCTCTCGGGGCAGCACTCCAGTCGGTGTCCGTCCGCATCGAAGACCTTGAAGAGCATCATGGAAGCGTCGTCATACTCCAGGTGGATCGCGAGGGCGCCCCTCGTCCTGCAGACTTGGGTGATCTTGCCCCAGCCTCGAGTCATGAAGACCTTGCCCGGAGCGACGACCGCGACCTCCGCTTCAGGCGCGAGGGTGCTGCAGCCAGAGCTCCAAGTATCCCCCCTGCGGCATCACGAAGGCGAAGGAGGGAGGAAGGCGAATCCAAGACTGAGGAGGCATGGCGGCGTGGAGCACAAACTCTCGGGGGGAGCCCTCGGCATGGACTCCAGGAGGGACAACACGCACCGCCGTGACCCGCCGACGCCGACGGCGGCGTCGTCCATGGCGCTCGGCATCAACTCCTGCAGGACCTTCAAGGTGGGCGTACAAGGGCAGCGGGAACCCTGGCGGCGGCCGCTCGCACCAAGGCCTCGACACCTCCTGCCGGGCGCCCTCATCTCGACAGCATAGGGCCAGCCATTTCTTGGTGCGGAAGGGTCGGGACCCTCTCGGGGAGCCTTTCCCTTCTCTTCCGCGGAGAACCGGCGGATCAGAGCCATTGCGGCAAGGTGGAGCAAGGACGAAGAAGAAGGAGAAGCAAGAAGAGATGGAATGGAAGGGCACGCGCCGTTCCATACTTATAGCCAGGGAAGGCCAACCGCCGACTTCCATGATCACAGGTAATCATGACCCGCTTTGCATGCAGGACTTGTCAATTGCAGAGTTGCCGAGGCGGCGTCGGGGGAGCAGGGCGCCACGCCCAACCAACCGCCACGCTGGCGCCTAAGGCCGCAGTTGTTAGGGCTCAGGCGCTTCAGACTTGCCCCTTCACTCTCTGCTTCAGCCAAGTCCAGCGCGCTTTGGGCCCGAGGGCTCTGTCGGTGTTTCGGGAACGGGGTCCCAGACTTGCTCGCCTGCGGCTGCGGCGTGGTTTCAAGGGGTGGCCCAGCAAGGGCCATCTTCATCAAGACAAGCTCAAGACCCTCGCGAGGGGCAAGCCTCATGAGGCGGGACGACGTGGAGCTTCCTCGAGCCTTTGCCTCGTCGGTGGCTCATGAGGAGGCAGAGAAATCAAGGCGGGGTACCTCACGAGGTGCCCATGGCCCAAGCCATGACGACCAAGGGCACCAGCCCGCGCAGTGTCCTCCTTTCCTCTTTGGTGCAAAGGGGGCAAGCGCAGGCAAGAGCATCAAGCAAAGGCATCCGTTTCGGTGCAACAAGACCAAGACCGTCGCAACGGCAGGAAGGAAGTCATTGTGGAGCCCAAGCCGGCGTCACCACCAGAGCCTTTGACAGGCGAGGACCAACTTTAGTCAGAATAAGTGTACTAGATGTTCCCCTTCAAAATGGCCAATTGTTGGTGCCCTTCCCGCTCAATATTTGGGAAGAGGCCCAGGGCCCTTGCCTATAAATAGGACTAGCCACCCACAGGGTAGAGGCATCATCTAGAGATCTAGGCAGCTTGACCCGGCGTCAAGAAATCAATTAGCAGAGAGAGAGCGACTGAATTCCCCCTAGCAGTTCATCGCACCAGCTAAGAACAGACCCTCGCGAGGCTGTTCTTCCTTGTATTGTTCATCATCAGCCCAAGAGGCAATCCACCACACCACAAACTAGAGTAGGGTATTACACCACAATGGTGGCCCGAACTAGTATAAACCCTGTGTCTCTTGTGTTGTTCCTTTCGTAGTTTAGATCCTAGCGAGGCGGCGAGGTGCAGGTAGGTAGAGGGCGAGATCTTCGCGCGCACCCCAGTGTTCAAACCTAGAGGGTCTGCCAGAACCCGAAATCCGACAACTTCTTGATTCAGACAACATTGAAACATCTAATGTTTTCAAAACACAAATTATCGTTATAGAATCAACAATATTGTTCACGAAATTTTTTCTCATAGCCCTAATTATATCAATCATGAAGTTGATATTCATATATTCTCAATAATGAACATTTAACTTCATATACTCAAAACAATACATTTATTGTTTTGAGATCCTTGATATCTATCAATATGAATTTATATCATCCAATCATGCTTATTAATTGATTCTCATAAGCACCTAGTTGTATGAAACTGAGATAAACAATTTCTCTATTTAAACATTTTAAATTTTTGTCATAATATATATAAACCATTTAGCTCAATCAGATATATTGATCTATCTCCATAGGTTCTTTTATGCCCAATATTTTCTTGCTCATTTGATGAAAACATGTTTCAAGACCATTTTATTTTGTGCTAAGAAGATATATTATTTCCATTCCTCAACATGTCATATGAGATCATAAATACTATATAGCTCCCACTGAGTTATATTTATACACAAAGTTCCTTTAATAAGATCATAATCTTAATGACAGCTCACTTGTTATAATCTTCAAAAACTCTTTTGAAGTTTGAAGATTTTATCCAATGTTCTTGATGATTTTAAAACTTTTCAGGTTGTATCATCCATACATCCTTTCCTTTTAGGAAACTAGTTTTATTATCCATTTTCTTCAGAAAAACCTTTTGAAGTATCAACCAAGTTCCAAACTTGTTTATTACAATTAAGTTCTAAACTTAATTGTATATGATTTTTTTTCATTCTGGTGTGCATGGCTATGAGCCATTTTGTTTGCTTGTATCTGCGTCGGTATTTCCTCAAAGAGGAGAGGCTGATGCAGCACAGGAACGGTAAGTATTTCCCTCAGTTATGAAACCAAGGTTATCAATCCAGTAGGAGATCCAAGCAACACTATGTAAATAGCACTTGCACACAAATAACAAATACTTGCAACGTAACGCGTAAGAGGGGTTGTCAATCCCTCAGTATTGAGATAGATAAAATTGTATGAGATTTGATAAATAGATCTGAAAAACACAAAATAAAATAAATAAAGAAAAATTATAGCAAGGTATTTTTGGGTTTTGGGAATAATAGATCTAAAAATAATATGATAGGAAATAGACCCGGGGGCCGTAGATTTCACTAGTGGCTTCTCTCGCGAAAGCATACGGTGGGTAAACAAATTACTATTGGGCAATTGATAGAAGAGCAAATAATTATGACAATATCCAAGGCAATGATCATGTATATATGCATCACGTCCAAGATTAGTAGACCGACTCATGCTTGCATCTACTAGTATTACTCCACACATCGACCGCTATCCAGCATGATTCTAGTGTATTAAGTTCATGGGAAAACGGAGTAATGCAATAAGAACGATGACATGATGTAGACGAGATCTATTCATGTAGGAATAGACCCCATCTTTTTATCCTTAATGGCAACGATACATGTGTGTCATGTCTCCTTCTGTCACTGAGAATAAGCACCGCAAGATCGAACCCATCACAAAGCACCTCTTCCCATTGCAAGAAAAATCAATCTAGTTGGCTAAACCAAACCAAAGTTCCAGATAAGAAATACGAGGCTATAAAGATCATGCATAAAAGACTTCAGAGAAGACTCAAATAATATTCATAGATAGAACTGATCATAAATTCGCAATTCATCGGATCCCAACAAACACACCGCAAAAAGTCATTACATCAAATAGATCTCCAAGAACATCAAGGAGTATTGTATTGAAGATCAAAAAGAGAGAAGAAGGCATCTAGCTACTGCCTACGGACCCGTAGGTCTGTGGTAAACTACTCACGCATCATCGGAGGAGCACCAATGAGGATGATGAACCCCTTTGTGATTGCTTCCCCCTCCGGCAAGGCACCGGAAAAGGGCTCTAGATTGGATCTCGTGGTTCTGGAACTTGCAACAGCTGGAATTGTGTTTCGTCGACTCCCCTAGGGTTTCTGGAATATCTGAGTATTTATAGAGCTGAGAGACGGTGGAAAAGTTCACCATGGGCCCCATAAGGCACTAGGGTGCGCTTGGGGCCTCTAGTGAGCCCTGGTATCTTGTGGCCCCCACGGGTCTCCTCTGGTACACCTCCGGGGCTCCCTAGGTCTCTTATGGGTAGAGAAAAATCTCCAAAAAGTTCTGCTGCATTTGGACTCCATTTGATATGGATATTCTGTGAAGTAAAAAAAAGAGACAAAAACAGCAATTGGCACTGGGTACAATGTCAATAGGTTAGTCCCAGAAAATGATATAAAGTTCCTCATAAATGAATATAAAACATCCAAGATTGATAATATAACAGCATGGAACAATAAAAAATTATAGATACGTTGGAGATGTATCACATTCCTTTGAGCTGGGTGCCGCTATTACTTTCTTGTAGTGTGCTCGTTCATCTCGTTTCCAAGATGAATGCTAGTTCATATTTCTCCCAAGATGAATATCTCATCATGAAATTTCAAAAAATCAAAGGTATTCTTGATTTGTACAAACCTATTACAAGCTTTAGAATTTCTACATCCAATGTAGTAATCTATGGTTTATTTTCCAGATAAACTATCGGAACAATTTCCAGTTTGCTTATCACTTTTACAAATTCAATAATCCTTTCTAAGCTATAATATCCTCCCACTTATTTCTTTGACAAGAAAACCTTTTCTTAAAAACTGTTCATCTGTGGCAAATATTTGGCCTTTTTGAACTTTTCAATGGAAGGGCACAAATCATTTTATTTGAGATATCCCACAACATTTATCTGGTTTAATAATTTTCATAACTCTTATTGTTTCACTAACCAGATCAATATGTGGTGCTCTATTTAGTGTATATCTTGCCGCTTTAATTTATTCCCCAAAGTAAAAAGCAGATCAAGTAATAAATAATTCCATAATTATTCAAATATTTTTGCTAAACTTATGACTCAGATAATCATTTTATCTTTTGTCATAATGATCCTTATCTTCATTATAAAATATTTGAACTCTTCAAATACATCCTGAAATTCCTTTAAACTATTCAAATATTTCATTTTTATTTATAAGTAAATCGCATTTACCTAATCTTTAGTGAAGCATTATTATCCACCAAGCCCTGTTTTGTTCACCGGACTTCATACATCACTATGTATTCTGTTATCTGATTTCTCAATTAAGAGAATTCAATACTTCATCCACATGAAGATTATTTCCCGATATAGCCAAGCAATGACACATATAAGTGGATCTCATCAGTCTTCTCAAGACGTTCAGCACTAATGTTAAGATTTCAAATCAAGATTCATGAATAAACCATAAAAATCTGAGGTAAATCCAAACATATTCTTTTAATCACTTTAACAACTATTGTTCAAAACTTTATAAGAATATTCGTCATATAATCCAAAATATAATGTCTTATACAACTCTAGAACGTAATAACTATTATTTGATCCTAAGATGAATCTTCAAAACTAAAGCCAGTCCTGTGTAGCGATCCCATCACCATCCTTGACTAGCATCACGTCTTTATTTCTTCTCAACTTGTGAGCTTTCTGTAGTCCCTACATAAGATTGCAAATGAGAGCAATTGATCAATATCAAATACTTGTGACTTACAGAAACAAGAGTAATCACATTAACTTTGTATAACTTGTATACCTTTACCGGAAGAACCATCCTTCTTATCTGCCAGATATTTCTTCCAGTTCCGCTTCTAGTTGCCCTTCTGTTTGCAGTAGAAACATTCGGTCTCCTTAGAGGCTCCACCCTTGTTCTTCTTCTAAGAGACGGTCTTACTAGCACCAGCAGATTTCTTCTTGGACTTGCCCTTCTTCTTGAAACTGATAGTTTTGTTGACCATCAACACTTCTTTGTTCTTCTGTATTCCAGCTTCCGCAATTTTGAGCATAGCAAACAACTCATTTGCACTTTTCTCCATCCCGTTCATGTTGTAATTCATGATAAAACTATCGTAATATGGGGGAGTGAAGCAAGCACAGTATCTATACTGAGTGTTGGCGGAATTTCAAATTCCAGTAAAGCAAGTCTATCAACATAGCCAGCAAGCTTCACTATATGCTCACTTTGAGGAACCCTCTTTCATCTTGCATTCGATCAGGGCCTTGCTTAATTCAGACCATTCGGTCCTTGCCTGTTTCTTATACAGAACTTCTAGTGACCCAATTATAAATTAGGTGGTAGATCATTCAAAATGCTTCTGTAGTTCAGGATCCATGCAAGTTAACATGAGACACTAGGCTGCCTCATAGTCATCACTACGAGCAGTCTAAGCAACAAATTCTTCTGGCGGTGCATCCTTTGAGGGAGCATCACCTAGGGGATGATCCAGCACATACTCCTTAGCACTCCTAAGAACAAATCACAGGTTGCGGATCCAATCCGCATAGTTTCCACCATTTGCAGCCAACTTTTCTTTCTCAAGCATAGGGGTGAAGTTGAACATATTGCGAGCCATTTAATCTTCAACGATAAACACAAATAATTTTAGACATAATTCATAATTAATATTGCACTAGTCAGTAAAACAAATTTTAATTTTAAAGTGCGCTCCCACTCAAATTAATATCTCTCATAATTAATAGTGAGTGATTCACGACCGAGGTCTAGTTCTCATCCATTGATGTGTACATCACTGGTGACGAGAATTTTCACCTGTGGGCAAGCTTTTGCCGATCATATCTCCATATGACTCTTGTTCATCTTTCGATGCTTTGTGCTCTCAGCTCAGAACTATTCTGCTAGAACTTCAAGATAACCGAGTGCTATCTGCATGCATGGTCTGACCATCCAAGCCTTACACCTCATGATCCGTTTGTACTCATGTGTATATGATGTACTCCAGAACGCTACATGTTATAGATAGTTTCAACACTAGGAAGAGCACCCTTTAACTTGATATTTACTGTGAGAGATCACCCTAATAATTGACTACTGCGCAATCAAATGATGCAAACATAAAAGGGATAAACATCTCGGGAAATTCATAATAGTTTGATATGGTATAGCCCTAGGCGCCAGGAGTCCTCCATGATCCTCTTCAATCTCCAGTTGAAGCGACATGATGATGAGGACATCAATACCATTGTTACACCCACAGCCCCTACTGTTACATATATTGGACCAATTACTAGAGCTCGCGCACGCCAATTGAATTACCAGGTACTTTCGTTTCTTGGTGATGATTCTAATGTTCATGAGAATATGATACTGCCTAAATTGGATACATTTGTTTTGCTTACAAATGAAGGGCCGAGCTTGGAGAAGGATGAACATTGGAGCAAGAACACGCATGGAGTTGATGGCATGCGCAAGGGGATCAAGGACGGAGTTACAAGTGATGATTTCAGGACTTTGAAGCCACCATAAGGAATGCATGAAGCCTTGGACGAAATATACAAGATGCCACTTCATAATATTCGCCTATAGGCTATTCTAGGTGCTCGTCACCTTATTATTGGGCAGGCCCATGTAATTTCAAAATACTTAAGTATAGGCTATTTTAGAGTCCGATGTGTGGGGAAACAAGAGTTAGGGTTGGTTTCGACCCCACCCTCAAGGGCCACGAAATTTCTCCTCTTCCTCCATATATACAGCCCTTAGGGCGCTGCTTAGACTTTGGGTTTTGTTTAGATTAAAAGTTCGCCATAGCTGCAACCGGCGCATTTCGCTTGTGTTCAACGACTGACCAAGGCGCCACAGTAACCCCACCGTCATTAATAAAGATTTCCTCTTATATTCGCGATATCCAGATTGCAATCTTAGTTTCTTGCTTGTTCTTCGTTTGCTTGCAGGAAACATGCCCTCATGGTCAGGCTGATCGTGCTCCGGCGTGGTCAATAACCCTCGGAAGTTGGTTTAGCGATTGCTAAGGCGCGACGTCTCGCACGTTCGTAGTCGGATCGTCAAGGTCGACTCCCACAGAAAACGATAGCCACCATCTCATCGAAACATCGGGACACCTTTGCCTCTATCACATGACGGCCAATGTTTTGTTACCGCGGCAACTGTTTTGAAAACATTGTCATGGCGGCAATCTCATAAAATGTTGTCGTGGCAACCATTTCAGGAAACGTTGCGGTGGCACCAAAATCTGAAATTCCGTCATGGTACGAACTTATAGCTCCTCGTCCCGCGCTAGGTACACCTTCCTCCTCGTCGGGGACCTCTGTGTACATCTCGCCACCATCACCTGTAACCTATCTCTATGATATTTACATTAAGGTGGTCATCTCGTGGCTCCAGCCATTATGTCATGACGCGCAGGCCACTTAACATTACAACATATAACCATCTCATACATAAACTCATTATCATGCCGAAGGCTATACCACATCATACGCAAACCCTTCAAAACCAAATTAGATGTCCTCTAATCGGTTTTAGCAAAAATTTATTAACGTGCTTAACCAGTTTTATCAATTAAGGCTAGCTACCTACGCAAGCACAACAAGGCGATGTTCTTGATGCTAGATTAAATTTCGGGGTGTGTAAAAGAGAGACTTAATTAAAAGTCTCGTCCCCCACACTAAACTTTGTCAATACGCGTGGCCCCCCCTAGAAGATCATCCATCTTCGGCACCATTTTGTGTATGTGATGGTTCACTATTCCTGACTATGATGTAGCCCAAGGAACTGTTAGCAGATCGTCGACAGCCAGATCTGATCGATTGTCAGAACCTTGTAGAAAAACTACATCATTCTGCTGATGAACTGAACCAAAGAAACACTCGTGGGAAGCATAGCAAGAACATCAACCCTCACATATCAGTTGTGATCTAGATCGCGACCATCATCTAGTCATAAACCTGCTCATGATGCCACTATTGTGAAACATAGTAGAAAAAAAATCGCCCTGCGATCACCCAGGAACAATATGAAGATGCATAACAGGTCATGATCAACGATCATTACCGACTCCGGGAGTGCAGCGGAAGTAGAAGACTCGGTGTAGATCTTACTTGGAGTCCCTCGAATGTTGATGATGATCCCGCGAACCGCCCTTGAACGATCCCTTCAACAGAACATCGAAAGCACGACCTCTCTACTTGGTCGCAAGCGTACGATCTTCACGCTATGGCAACGCTTCACCGTCCAGAGCTAATCATTGCCGGAGAATTAGAGGGAGGAGATTAGAACCACACCAGGCTTCTAATTATGAGGATTAGAGGTGGCTAGGGCTAGCTCTAATTAGTCAACTAGGACACACTAGAGCTAGTACTAGATGAACTAAAGGAGGCTCTAAAACTTATGTACCAATAGGGAGAAATCCTCTAGTATATATAGGTTAGGAGGGGAAGAGGGGGATGCCACCAAGGGGGAAAGAGCCCCCTTGGCGCCCTGGCCAAGGGAGGGGGAGTAGGACTCCCCTCCAAGTATGATTTGGCCCCCCAAATAGGAAAGGGGGGCGCCACCTCCACTCGGGCCTTCATGGCCCAAGTTTTGTTCCACCTCTTGGACTTATTAGGCCCATTGATATTAAATTAAATATATATTTATTCTAAACATTTTCATACCATTATATATATAATTTAACATCCCTGGAAACATTTCCACCTATATATATTGATCGGTAATACCTGGTATTACCCGATATTCATCGAAACCCTTCCGGTGACCCCGAAACGCTTCCGGAACCTCTCAGAACTACGCTGGATATTAATGAAACAATTCCACAAATATATTCTCATCACTCCCATCCTAATAACACCCAGCAGATCATGATTACCTTAAGATTGTGACTCCATAGGTTCAGTAAACCATAGACATGAACGATACTCCTTCGTTCAATGACCGATTGCGGAACCGTGGACATCCATATCGGTCCCTATGATTACACGAATGATATTCGAGTGAAGCTTTGGTTATCATGTGATGTTCCCTGTGCTTCACGATACTTTATGAAACCCGGTGTGCATCGGTATTGATGCGGTGCATCCTATGATCATCCGCATGTACACTTTGACTACTCCCCAACCCCAAGAGGACATACGATGAGACCTCGACCATACGCCATTGGACACAAGGTGAACTCACTCCTCTTCGAACCGTCACTTTCCACATATGAGACATGGCTACTACCTCATGCATGGAGCTTGCATATACTCAGGTACAACCGAGATGACCATGGAGGATCCAAGGACCAAGGCCAAGCATGGAAGAGGAGAAGGAAGAAGGAGAAGATCGGAGCAAGACTAGACTTGCCCAGATCATCCGGATCCCCAGCCGGACGATCCGGACCAAGCCCGGATGATCCGGACCCCCACCCGGACGGTCCGGGTAATGTGCCCGAAGACACCGGAAGCCTGCTCGACGAAGCCGGATCATCCGGATGGCCGCCCAGATCATCCAGACTCCTGACGCCCGGATCATCCTGGCCACCATCCGGATCTGGACCATGCCTGCACGCGTGACTTGGGTCGTGGCCCGTGTACCCCTTCGCCCCTCACTTACCCCTTCGTGGCTTAGACTATATATACTCCTCCCCTCCTCCATTTGAGGATTAGCATAGGTTTAGCTCATGTGAGATAAAGCTTTTCTCATTCCTACGGATCTACTCCACGAGAGAGACCGCGCGCCTCTACGGAGAAGATCCACCTTGGATTCAAGACCCCCTGATGGGTAGCCCCCATCAAGACCTCCTCACGGAGAAGAACCGGTTACCCTATGTATCGTCCTTGTTGACTTTGGATCGTGTATCTCTTTGTGTTTCGAGGATCTAGCACATGTGTGATTGTTTCTTGTTGATTTGAGTGATTCCTCTCTTTCCCCTCGTGTTTTTCCCCCTCGTGTTCTTCGTGCTCTTCGTAGGATCCGCTCCAATCGTGAAAGATCGGCCCCTAGGGTTTCCAGCCTACATCATCTTGGTATCATGAGCCACGTTTATCATGAATTTGGAGTCTCCCCCACCGTTTTCTAGCCTTCTTTTGCTTGATTTCGTCCTAAATTTCAAAAATCCCCACCAAAAGTAGCCCAATTGTTTTTGTGATTTGTTGGTATGATGAAGTTTTCTTGATTTTGATCCATGGATTTTCTTGGTTTCGAGTGCATCTAGCATCTCCCCAGGTTTCCCCACCTTCCATCCACGAAATCTCCTCAATTTTGCCCCGAAAATCATCCATTTCCGCCCAAAAAATTTGTCCGGAGAGGAAATCCCGAGCAGTTTGACCTGCCCGAATCATCCGGATTCACCCGGATCAGCTGGACCATCTCCCGGATGTCCAGACGCCCCACACAATAGAAATCCGGTTGACGAACCCGGATCATCCGGACCTACTCCCGGATGTCCGGGTAACCCTGAAACTGACTGTGCTGAATTCTTATTTCGGCCATAACTAATACATCTGGAGTCCGATTTTAACGTTCTTTAACTCGTTTTGAAGCTATTAATATCCCCATCCCACAAAAATACCACCACCATCATTTGATCATGTTTGATGTAGGGCGGAACCCTATGTGTACGATCTTTAATGTTTGGAGAGGATCCCTACGAGGAACACGAAGAACGAGCGGAAGAACACGAGGGAAATACTGGGAAAACACAAGAGAATCACTCAAACCAACAAGATCAATCACACATGTGCTAGATCGATGAACACAAAGGGAGATACATGATCCAAAGTCAACAACGGACGATACAAGTGGCGGTAGCTCATCTCCGAGAGGAGGTCTTGAATCCACGAGGGATCTTCCCGTAAAGGGGTCTTGAATCCATGGTGGATCTTCTCCGAAGAGGCCGCGGTCTCTCACGAGAAGGAGATCCGATATGGAAGAGCGAAGCTCTATCTAACAATGAGCTAAATCAACGCTAACCCTAACTAGGAGCAGGTGGAGGAGTATATATAGTCATGGGCCACGAAGGGGTAAGTGGCTTTGGCCCAACACACGGGCGGGCGCACAGGCGTCGGACGTCCGACAGGTACCGGACGTCCGGTGGCTTGCGAGGGTCCGGTCGTCCGGTGCATGTCGGACGTCCGGCGTTTTGGCTCTGGACAGGTGGTGTCGGACGTCCGGTCGGCGTCGGTCGTCCGGGCGCTAGAGAGTGTCGGACGTCCGATGTCTGGCGGTCGTCCGGCGCTGAGTCGCTTGACGTCCGGTGGCTCGGCCGTCCGTGAGATTCGCTCTCGGTTCACGGGCCGGACGTCCGGCTGGGCGGTCGTCCGTGGCTGTAAGCAGCAGCAGCTTCTTCTCTTGGTCCTTGTACTTGGCGTCCTCGCTAGCTGTTCCGTTGGATGTGGTGACTTCGTGGCTTTCTCCAAGTACCTGATCATGCATAGAACACACGTTGGAGGTAGTAGCCATATCTCACATGTAGAAAGTGATGGTTCGGAGAGGAGCGAGTTCACCTTGTGTCCAATGGCGTAGGTTTGAGGTCTCGTCATATGTCCACTTGGGGTTTGGAGAGTAGTCAGAGTGTACATGGGGATGAACGTGGGATGCTCCACATCAATATTTTCTGAAATTTGGCAAGTTTTCCTAGGCCCTCTGCCATATCATTCGCATTACCACCACCGACTTCCGCAACCTAACCCATTTTGATCCCCATTGCATATGTGGTTGTTTGAGTTGTGACTTGAGTCTCCTAAGGTGTTTCGGCTACTTAGGGACGATTGCTTCTTCATCAACCACCACCACCACTTCCGCATAGGCTTGCACACCATACACTTCCACCACACCAACTTAACCCAATTTTGTTTGAGTTGCGAGTTGTGTCTCCTAAGGTGTTTAGGATACTTAGGGACGGTAACCTTCAACTCCGACTCACATAACCCAATAACCCTCCACCCCCGCATTGCCTACTCGCAAAACCCATCATTGTATTTCCGCAACCACCACCGCTTTTCCGCTACCACCATTTGACATTTGCCTTTGGAGATTTTGAGTTCACGGTTTTTCCGTTTCCTAAGGTGTTTCGGCTGATTAGGAATGGGTCAACATTGACAACACCGCCTCTCATCATCGACACGGACGGTAACCTCGACGACATCATTGTACACTCTTCTTGCAATTGCATTGATAACCCCTAGCCCATTTTGTGTTACTTGCCTATCGAGACTAGCCATTTGAGTATTGCCGGCAACATTACTTGTGCACATTAGTGGTCATCGATCAACCCTTCCATTGCATACATACCATATCATATTGGTGTCATATTGGTATCATCATATCATCCCTTGTGTCACAAGATTGTTCCCGCATATACACAATTGCTATCTTGGTTTGTGCATTTCGCATTGTGGCCATGTCAAAAAATAAGCTTTTAAGCAAAAGAGAAAGAGCAAAGAGGCTTGTAAGCAAGTGCCATAGCATCATACCACATTTCATATAAGATTGTCATATCCGATTATCTTGGATCATCTTGAGAGAAACACCGGGAACCATACATACATAGCATACTTGGGATAGAAGTTGTTGCATTTTTGTCTCCTATAGGTTGTGCACAAGTGTCATATCCGCCTATTGAGCAATCGTGCTAGCATCTCTCTTTAATTGTGTAACACGAGCTTTTTCCGTGGACTCCACATTTTGTGCTCATTCCTTGGTTGCACGACCCTATTTACCTATCCGTGTGCGCATTTCTGTGTGCCATATATTGCTATGGTGTACTTGTTTTACTTGCAAATTTGTGAATCTCTTTCAACATTATTGACACTTGCTAACATTTTGCATTAAATTTTTGTGCCACTACCCTCACCGAGCTCCACTATAAGCCTTACTTGTGTAGGTGTGAGAAATTGACGAGAAATGGTACCAATTGTGCTATTTCCTTGTTACATCATTAAGTGATCATTGATCCATCTTCAACTTTGGTCAAGGTACATTTGGTATAAGTTCTTCTCTCTCTCCCACTCATATTTGCTCGAGTCTTGTGATGGATAGGCAAGGCATTTCATCTCCGGTCTTCGACAACAACGATGGCGTGAACAACTACATCACCAAAGCGCCCATCTTCGATCTACAACGACAAATGCAAGGCGCACAATCAAGATTACGAGAGCGCATCGAGAACATCTCCATCGACATTCGTCACTTCGAAGCAAGGAAAAGGGACTACATCGACAACAAGCTTTCCACGCAAAAGGAGGACGAAGATGCAAGTATGGAGGAGATTCGGACCTTGTTGATCAACCGTTCGTCCCCTTCATCATCCTCAAGGCGGCGACATTCAAATCACAAGTCTTTGGAGCGCAAAAATGATGCAAGCGCAAGTCGCCCACGTCCACATCTCCATGGCGACCACCATCACGTTCGTGATCCACATTCATGAAGGGCAAGTCACCTCCAAGCATCATGTGCACGACGACGACGAACGACATCTACTATGAGCTCAAGCACGACAATGACATCATCAACATGAAGATGCTCGACAAGCGCAAATGCACAAGTCCCAACAAGCCCTACTTCACGCCAAGGCCAAACTTCATGAGCATAAGAGAAGACTGCGAGACAAGCACCACCAAGTGGACGCTACGGCTACTACCACCACCACATCGGCGTCTTCGCCAAGTGTTCTCGAGGCATCTTCGCCTTTGGACGTACGACATCTTCGCCTACTTCCCACGAGTCCGCCTACATTGACATCTTCAACAACAAGGTGACTACCTACGAGCGAGGGCGGCACTTCCATCTTCGGAAGCCCCTCAAGAAAGATGGCCGAGCATGGGAAATTCCCTTTTGTAACATCCCAAATTTCCTATTTGGAATGTTTTACAATTATAGCTAAGCATCCTATGCATCCTGTTTGAATTTGAATGCCATTTGAAGCTTCAGAGAATTTTGAGTTTTGAATTTTGAATTTCAAACTTTGGCATGTAAACATTTCAAAAACTAAGCCTGATAAATACTTGATCAAAAGTATGAGAGGAGTAAACATGACACTCCAAAAATATCAGAAGAAAACATTGCCAAAAGATTTGGATTCAAATCTGAAATTTATTTGAATTTGAAAAAATAGATTTTTATAAAGTTTGGATTTTGCCTTTGGAAAAATGTTCAAATGAAAGGAATATTCCTGATCATTTTGGTATATATATACCCTATATAAAATATTTATAGATATTGTTTTATTTCTGTTCTAGTTTTATTTAAAAAATAAAGTTTTAAAAGAAAAAAAAAACCTCGGCGCCAGCTAGGCCACCCTAGGCCCGGCCAATGCCAGACCTCGCCTTTGCCCAAGCCACCGCCCACTTGGCCAACAGCCAGCCAGCCAGCCGGCCTCGCCCGCCTGAATCCCTAGGCCTCGGCCACCCGCTCGCCTCACCCTCCCTCTCTCTCTCGACCCGTGGGCCCGCCCATCTTCTTCCCCCTCGCCCATAACGCAGCTCATGGAGATCGCGGATCCCGAAGGATCCGGATCCCGATCCGCCTGATCGACCTCAAGACGCCCGAGGCCCCGGCTATAAAAGCCGAGCCCTCCGCACCCCATTCCCCCCTAGCCTCGCCGGAGCCCTCTCCCTCTCTCTCCGGCACGCTGAGAGCTCAAGCTCTCCCACGCCAAAGTCGCCGCCGTCGACGCCCTACCCTCCCCGACCACCCCGACCCCACCGAACCACTCCCGACCTCGTCAGACACGCACGGCGACTCCCGACCTCCCGACGCTTCAAGCCCCGACGACTCTCGCCGCCGCCGCCGCCGTCGCCGGACTCGATGCGTCGTCGGGATCACCTCCCCGTCCGATCTAAATCAACGGCCACGATTAGAACCCCCGAAGGGGTAAGTTTTTATTAGAAAAACCGGCCGGTCCAATCGGTTTATTTTTAGGTTAGGTTTATTTCTTCTAGGCCCGGTTCATTTTAGTTAACCCTAGGGCCCGTTTAGACTATTTAACGCTTAGTGCATGATAGGCCCATTAGGCCTTTTTCTTTTATTTTGATTTTCTGTTTTAGCGAGAATAGTTTCGCTTTCAAAAATTCATATATTTTATTCTGTTTAATATTTTTGAGTGATTCTTTTTTGTTGGATTGCCAATTTTATGTAGTTTCTGTAGAATATATATTTAGCTATGTTAAAATAATTAAAAATGCTTTAATTTAGTTTTAGTCAGAATAGTAAATCTGCTATAACTTGAGTTAGAAAAATTATTTTTGCATGATTCTTTTGTCCCAACTTTATTTTAACATTGCCAAACCCTAGAAATTAACTTGGGTATTTTAGGATTAATAAATAATTAGTTTTAAGCAGAATCCTATTAATTCTAATTAATTAACTAGTTCTGTTTTCCTAATAAATTAATTAGTAAATAAATTTATTTTTTACTTGGGATTAGTTATTCTAGGTTAGTTTCTGTCATTCTAATAGATGAACTTTTATTTATAATTAATAAAAGTTTTAATTTATTTTTCTTAATGGAAATCGGATTAGGCCTAAAATGAGTTTTATAATAGCTTTTTAATTAATTCTTTTTGCTCCTAGTTGCTTAGTGAAACCTTTTCTGTTAAGTTAACTTAAAACCATGATTAGGTTATATTAAGGAATTTTGTTATATAAAAACTATTTTAGTTATTGTTTGAAGTAGGGAAAAACTTTGAGTGGTTTTACTTTGAGTTTTCTTTTGGATTTGGTTTTGATTGTTTTGTTGTGTTATGTTACTTTTGTTGTGTTGTGTTAGGTGATCCTATTACTTTGTGCTTATTGTGTTATTGTTTGTCTCGGTAGAGTTTCCGGAGTGCGAAGCTTGCTACTACGACTCTTTAGCTTACGAGGATCATCAGCAAGGCAAGTTTTGATCATGTTATTTCTATACCTATGTTTTTTGTGCATTAGTAGTTGTCACCACCTCACCATGCATGTAGTAGTGAAATCTTGAAGTCATTAAACTTGAGTAGTATCATGTGGTAGGATGAACCAATCCCCTTGTTACCATGACCCCGGGACGTAGTAGTTACTTTGCTATGCTCAGAGACGGATTTGGGATGAGTGAAATTCATAAGCAAGATGTGAGAGTCAATGATGATGACAACCCCATGAACTACAATGATCAAGATGGACTTCGAAAATCACTACTGGGTGGAGGGCGGTTGACGGCACCTGGAGCACCCAGTGGTGGCCGGGATGCATGGAGAAGCGCCATGACATCCTGCGGAAAGCTTCACCCAGCCACTAAGAGAAGGATGGATGCCCCATGACCGAAGCTTACTCGTGCAGCCGCAAGCCATTATGGGCTCTGGCTGGGTTGACCCTAGTAGTGACGCTGGCTGGACGGTACTACGAGAAGTAGACGAACGGTAGGATTGATGGGTACGGCAGTAGCGTAAGAACTCTTTGGAAGACCTGTTTATTCGTCCGCCTTCAAACACCATGAAGTGCGAAGACTTTAAAGGAGGGAATGATTCTTATGGGAAAGTCGCAACCCTCCGCAGAGTTAAAGATCTAATCGATTAGCCGTGTCCCGATTACGGACATTTGAGCCTCTGGAACTTGGAAGTATTCGGATATCTCAACACTAAAACTAATGAATAAATTTGAGGGGTTTTTATGACTTAATAAATTGGGAACGAGATATTGGTTGGCGGAACCATCTCGATAACTACCAACAATTGTAGTAATTTGCAAGCAAGTCCTTGTAGTAGGATAAAATTTGCTTTTCGCAAAATGATGAAACTTAGAGCTCCACACCAAAAATGCATATAGAGTTAGTAACTTTATTATTGTTATTCTTCATGACTTGCCACTTATTCCAAAAGCTGACCTACATGGCTGCAACGTATTATGTTGCGTAGATATATTCCATCAGAGTGAGGCTATGCTCGCTTGGCGATTGCCCTTTGAGTCGGATGGACTCGCTTATCTTCGACGCTCCGCAGCATTAGTAGTTTATTTCTCATGAGTTGGCCTTGAGCCAAATTTATTCTCTTGTAATAAAGACTCTATATGAGAATCGCTTAATGATATTCAGGTGTGATTGAACTTTGATTACTTTATCAATGTACTTCGTGAGTACCAAAGATGATCTTGGGATGGCATGCATACGTAGATTTGACCGATTTTGGGTCAGGTCGCTACACCTTTGGTCATGGAGACGAGCTACGAGGTGCCACATCATATGGACCTCCAACAACAAGATGGTGACAATAAGGTCGAGCAAGGGCCATCCCCTTCGACCACCGCGACGAGCATGAACCTCTTCAACAACATGAAGATGGCGCCCATATTGGACTCATACTCCGAGTCAAGCTACGAGACCGCACATGAGACCTTATCTTTGGTCTTAGAGGAGAGTGATGATGTGCCATCTTCGGCCTTCATCCATGGCTACGACTACGACATGATTGAGCATGGAGACATTTGCGCCTACATCTCTCCGACACCCACATATGATGAGATGCCCCAATTCCCATGTGAGGAGAGCCACCCCACCATGAGTGATATGAGCGACTCCACCATATGTGACATTTAGTGCATTTCCTATGAGAGGATGAGTGTGACCACCACTAACCCTGCACATGAGAGCATGCCACGCATCCTATGTGAGGTTGAGAGCCATGACTCCACCAACCATATGAGTGAGAGCATCCAAGAGGGAGTGAGTGAGCCACAACACTTAGTGAGTGAGGTAGTTGAGACGGCATGTGAGGCCACTATGATTTCTAACGACTCAACTCTACTCCGAGTGTGTTTTCTTCTTTGGTGCTAGGTCTCCTACATGACGACATGCCTTTCCTCAACAAGTCTGTACCTCCAATGGAGATGATGATGGCCATGGTGGATGATGATCCACCCCCCACATGGTTCCATCAAGATGAAGATGACCACGACTTGGTCTTCGACACCTCACCTACAACAAATGAACGATGCTCTAAAGGTAACATAGGTGATGGTGCTTCTCTTGTCCCACTAGTGGACTATATTACCAATGATTGTTTGCATGATGTTGACACACCTATTACCATGCTTCATGCTAGTGCGACTTCCTCATGTCATGACTTACCAATTTATGATGAATATGATGATGAGCGTGTTGAGTTGCCTAGTTGTGATGCTATGCTCCATAGGATATCATGTGAAAATTCTATTGGTCATGTCATGTTTGACAATCCATTGAACTTGTCATATGCTATGAGTGAGATCTCCCATATTGCATCATTTCAATCTCAACATAGTGACTATGCATGCCCCATTAAAATAAATCCCATTTGCACTTATGGCATAGATGACGAGATGATGGTCATTGGCTTTTGTTTTTCATGTGATGATATTGCCATGCTCCCTTTACATGATTTGCGCAATTCATCTACTATGCCATGCCATGATCACAATGTTCCCAATATGCATTATTCTGGATGTTGTCAATATTCTCCATGTGATGTTTCCACTAATGATCATGAGGAGACCCCCATAGTTTCCTCATACATATTAGGATATTTTGATGCATTCCATACTTTGCATGATTCCCATAATTGCTTTCACCATATGCATTCCATGAATAACAATGCTCTAGATATTTTTCATGATGAATTGCCCAATTTGAGTCTCCATTATGCCATACATGACAACAAACCTATCATGATGGATGACATGTTTCTATATCACGCATCTCATTTATTTGAGCATTGGCTATTTTGTGCTAACCACCACATGCATGTGCGCATCATGATGGATGATGTGTACATCTACCATGCACACACAATTTTCCCTTTGTCTTTGTCTTGTGTAGGTACTCATGTTTACTCGTCAACCTCTCAATTCCAAGATTTGACGAAATGAGCTCTTGAGATGAAAGATGACTTGGGATCTCGTGGATTATCCTTACCACCATTACCTTCGCGCAAGGACTACGCGCATCTCTTTTACTTGGTGTAACATCCCAATTTCCTATTTGGATGTTATACATAGGTCATCATATGCAAATCATATTTTATTTTCATTTTGGATGTGATCCTAGAAATCTTAAGCAACTCAAGGACCCAAGGAGAGAGTTGAAGATTTCATTCATTTTCATATTTGAATTTTTTTTAAATTTGAAAAGAGGATCAATTTGATTTTTAATATTTTTCTCTCCAATTATTTCCAATATAAAAAACAAAAGAGAGAAGATAATATGACTTCTTCAATAAGAAAGGAATATTGGGGAAGAAATTTTAAAATCGAATTATTATTTTATTTGGATTTTATCCGCTATTTATTTGAATTAGAAAAATATACATTTTTTGAAAATTGCATTTTTAGTCCAGCAAAATGTTCACTTTGTTTTAAATATTAGGTTTAGACGGTGAAAATTATTTCAGGTATTATTTCTGAATTTTTTTATATTTTATTAGGATTTTTCTTTAGGGGACATTTTATTTAAAAAAAACTTCCCGTCCGACTGGGCCGAAGGCCCGGCCGAGCAGGCCGGCCCGCTGTGTCGGTGTTCTGGGAACGGGGTCCCAGACTTGCTCGCTCATGCCCACGGCGTGGTTAAGCCAAAGAGTCAGATGGCCTGCCTTCATCAACAAAGCATCCAAGACCCTCGCGAGGGGCCAAGCCTCGCGAGGCGGACGACGCAAGACCTCCTCTGGAGTGGCCTAGTCAGGCATGCTCACGAGGAGCGGAGATATCAAGGCGGGGCAAACCTCACGAGGCTCTCGTGACGTGAGCCATGACGATCGGCGCCAGGCGGGCGCCAGCGCGCGCAGCGTCCTTGTTTCCTCTTTGGTGCTAAGGAGGCCAGCGCAAGCAAGGAGTACCGAGGCATCAGGCAAAGGTTGTTATATCGGTGCAACGAGACCAAGACCAGAAGGGCGGCAAGAAGGAGGTCATCATGGAGACCAAGACGGCGTCACCACCAGAGCCTTTCGCAGGCGAAGACCACTTTTGTCAGGATAGCTTGTACTAGTTATCCCCCTTCAAATTTGCCCGCCGTTGTTGGCTCCCTTCCCGCTCAATATTTGGAAAGAGGACCAGGGCTTATATAAGTAGAACTAGCCACCACAGTAGGGGGGGGGGGGGGTCGTGCAGTTCATCCAGCTCTCACCCGCTAAGTCACCAAGCACAAGTACACCTCAATCTCAGGAGGCTGTTCTTCCCTCTGTACTGTTCATCATCAGCCCAAGAGGCAATCCACCACCACCACACTGGAGTAGGGTATTACACCACAACGGTGGCTCGAACCAAGATAAATCTCGTGGTCTTTACGGTTGCGAGTTCGTCGAGTTCGTCCACGAGATCTTAGCGAGCTAGGGCGTAGATCGGTAGGAGGGAAAGACTTTGCGCACACCCCAGTGTTCGAACCTTAAGGGTTTGCCAGAACCCCACATTCGACATTTGGCGCGCCAGGTAGGGGTGCGCCGTACCTTCCCTCCCATCAGTCTGTCGCTCCGTCGTCTCCATGGCGGACGCTTTACGTGCTCGAGCTGAGCGTCGGGCTGCCCTCACCGCCCGCGTTCCTTAGACGGCTCCCGTCGGCGGGCCACCTCGTCGTTCTCCATCTCCCGCCGCCAACGCTGCCACCGTCCCGGCGGGGAACGAGCAGCAGGCGTCTTCGCTGCATCCTTCGGTACGGCAGGACGGCCATACTGCCACTCCATCGCTGACCCCGGCCGGTTCTTTGTCTCACGCACGCCGCGCTCCTCGCTGCAAACGAACTCCTGCGCTACTACCCAGTCGACGACCTCTACGAGGAGTGGCTCGACCGCGTCGCCGAGCTCGTCTGCGTGCAGGGGCTCCCGCGCGCGCCCTCTCTCGCCTCACCTCACCGGCCATGGGCGATGAGGCTCATGGCGCGCCTTCACCACCTCTGCCCCAAGACGGTGCATTGGCACCAAGGCGCGCGGCTCCGCGGCGTGATCCGCCACGCCCGGTGCCCGCGCGTGAAGAGACAAGCTGCCAAGAAATCCCTCGGCCGCGAGAAGCTGCACCGCGCTTCGCGCCGCCTCGTCAAGATCACAGACCGCCATGGCGCCGCCGCGTGGATCTCATCAAGACCAAGCTCCACCTCCGAAGCGGGCCCCAGCAACCACGGCCGGCTGCCGCGTCTTCACCCCTGAGCTGTTTAACGTCGCCTGGCCAGGCAAGTTGAAGCCGGATCTGCCTCCTCGCTACGACGGCACCGCCGACCCCGCGGAGTTCCTGCAGCTCTATGAGCTGAGCATCGAAGCGGCCAACGGCGGCGACAAAGTCATGGCGAACTGGTTTCCCATGGTTTCAAGGATGGAGCCCGCCTCGGCTCCTCGAACCTGCAGACGGCTCGATCTCCTCCACGGGACGAGATGCGCGACCGCTTCGTCACCAACTTCCAGGGCACTCGCGACCGCCCGCCGGCCACGGGCGACCTACGCCGCATCAAGAAACAACCAGGAGAGACCCTCCAGAAGTACATCAAGCGCTTCAACAACACTTGCCTCAAGATCCCCAAGGTCACAGATGAGGCCATCATCTCCGCGTTCTCCGACGGTGTCCATGACGTCAAGATGAAGAAAGAGCTCGCCATCCACGAGGAGCTCTGCACATCTCAGGAGCTGTTCAACCTGGTGACCAAGTGCGCAAGGGCTGAGGAGGGGCGCCTCTCTCTCCTCGAGCTGCCAGCCACGGGCGCAGAGGAGAAGAAAGCCAAGGCCAAGGACGTAAAGCGCAAGGAAGCAGCAGTGCTAGCAGCGGAGCCCGACACCAAGCGGGGCAGAGATCAGCCCGAGTCATCCAAGAACAGCCGACTGTTCTGCGCCTTCCACAACCTGAACACCCACAACACCAACGACTGTCGAGAGCTCAGAGCCATACGAGAAGGACCCTTCGGTCAATGCCTCGAGCGCATCGACCGGGGCTACGGCCGTGGAGGAGGACGTGGAGGCGGACGCTGGGACGACCGTGGCACGCGCCAGGAGTGGCGCGACAGGCCTCGTGTGGACCGCTGGGAGGACCATCCTCGCAAGGGCGCCTGGAGGGACCAGCCTCGTGAGGATCGTCCTCAGGACAACGCCGGTCTTCCCCCACTGCCGCCACCAAGAAGGAACGCCGACCACCATCAGGACGAGGGGGCTGGGGGCTTCCAGGAGCCGTGTGCAACAGCCTGCATCTTGGGCGGCGCCCAGGCCCCAGCCTCTCAGTGCATCTTCAAACAGTTCGCTCGCTAGGTGAACGCGGTGCTCCCCAAGCTCGGGGCCACGCGCCCGCTCAAGTTGTCCCAATGCACCATCACTTTCAACTCGGCAGAACCGCTCAAGTGCGCGGTCACTGCCGACGCCCTCCCGATGTTGTGTTCCCAAGTCATCAGCAATGTGCAAGCTACCAAGACCCTCATCAACGGCGGCGCAGGGCTCAACGTCCTATCTGTCGACACGTTCGACAACATCCAAGTACCATATGAGCAGCTCCAGCCTACCAAACCTTTCTCAGGAGTAACCGACGGTTCCACCACACCGATAGGGCAGGTCCGCCTGCCTGTCCCCTTCAGAGAGCACAAGAACTACCGCACCGAGCTCATCGACTTTGACGTCGTGCACATCCTCCTGCCGTGCAATGCCATCCTCGGGTATCCGGCCCTGGCCAAGTTCATGGCGGTCACCCACCACGGCTACAACGTCCTCAAGATGCCGGGAAGCGGCGGAATCATCATAGTCCCATGTGAAGAGAGAGATGCGATGTGCTCCCTCGAGCGCGCCTTCCAAGGTGCAACAATCAACGACCCCAACAGCAGAAGCGAGGGCCCTTCGGAGACCATCCCCAAGAAGGTTGCGCCACGCAGGACCTCAGGAGGATGGCGTTGCGGCAGGAGCCTCATCAGGATCAGCGTCCGTCCCAGGGGCATCTCCCTCCATCACATAGGAAGGCGCGCCCGGCGTCCTCCTCGGGCAGGGCTCGGGGGCTCTCTTTTGGAGGGCCTCAGACCTTGCCAACCTCACGAGGGAGGCGCTTGGGCACCACTCGGAGGCGTGCTTCGCGGCATGTTTCCTTCAGGAGAACACAGGGCAAGGGGTGCCCACCACTCAGGAGTTCATCACCAAGACCAGTCAGGAGCTGCAAGACGCAAGAGCCATGCGCGGCAACGGCCGCTCACGAGGCGTAGCACCCCATCCTGGCGATGATGCTGGGCTGCGTGTCTGCATCGACGTCCCAGGACTCAACAGGGCCGCATCTCAGGAGCGCTTCTAGCCTTCGCGTGTGGGCCGCTGCGAGGGCCCGCCACACAGCTACGTTCGCATGCCCTTCGGCTTGCCGAGCGTGGCGTCAGCCTATCAACGCAACATGCGGCGTGTCCTGGCAGCTCAGGAGGCCAGGTACCGCGCCGTCCTGGAGGAAATGGAGACGGTCTCAGGGAACCTCCCGAGCCCCCAGAGCCTCCCTAGGCTCAGGGCTCTGGTGGCTCATGAAGAGTCATTTCTTTGACGCACGCCTTCAGCTGCACCAACTCTACTTCGTCTACAGAACCAGGTGACATCTTCCAAGATCGTTTAGCTGGGAGCACCCCTCGGGCTGCATTATTCCCAAGCCGTGTGGGTCCTTCCCTGCGGCATGTATCCCTTTTGCTTATGTCTTTAGCTTACCTTGCTGGGGGCGCCCCTCGGGCTGCATCATCCCCAAGCCGCTCGGGCCAGACCCAGTGGCATGTATCTTCCTGCATTTACCCAAGTTGATCTTCTTTCCATGCTTAACCTGCTTACGGCTATCGCCTGCTCGACCATTGCCTCCCGCGGGGCCTTCTCACAGGCACGACGCTGGTGCATGGGTCCGTCCCTGCCACGTCGACAAATCTGAGTGGTCGAGCTCTGGCTCGCGGCACACCCCACGCATGTCACCTCACAGGGCCCTCAGTGCCTTCACTTCATCCAGAGCAACCAGCGACAGGCTGGCAGCTGTAACGGCAAACCATGTTCTTCTTGTGCCTGTTCACAGGGACCCCGTGGGGAGGATAGCAAGCGACACCGCGAGTCTCCTTTTCTCTCGTGCAATTCGCTTGCGCTTTAAAAGGGGGGCTCCTGAGCATCGCGACTCAGGAGCTCTTACTGGCTCTCCAGCCCTCACCCCTGGCCTTGACAACGGCATCGCGACCTGGCATACCAGCAGCGGCTGAGCTCGCTCGAGGGCTGGGACCTGAGGATGTAGAGCACTAAGAAGAGCATGGGGGGAGGGAAACTCGTATGGGCCGGCCTAGCTATGCCGCACAAGTTGGCGCGTAGCCCTAGCGCAACGTCAGGAATCGCCACGAAGTTAACAACATAAATTCCGCCCTCGGATCGGCTAAATGCTTGGGCCTAATGGTCACTCACGCTTTGTCGCAACCCCGTTGCGGCCACGTCAACTCCCTTTCTTCCCTTACCATGGCCGCTTGAGCGCTAATGGGGACCTCCTGAGCATCGCGCCTCAGGGGCTCTTACTGGACCTCGGGCTGCACACCTCCTGGCCTTGACCATGGCACGCGACCTGGCATACCAGCGACGGTTGTAGCCTGCCTGGGGACCGGGACCTGTCGGCGTAGAGCAACAAGCTATCGCGAGGAAAGAAAGGGGGGACCGAGCCTTAACGGGACATGCTTTCACTGAATTTTCATAATAGGGAAGATAAGCACAAAAGACATTACAGACCCTTACATGCCTCCACGGGGCACTTCATGACTCTTCGCAGGGAACAAAAGCTAAAACTAAGGGGGATCCTATCTACACCCACCCGTGGCGAACGCCATCATCAACAGTGGGCCACGGGAGGCCGGCGCCAACCCCATCCAGATCAGCGGCGGCGCCGGCCGGACGCCGCAGCTCCGCTCCGAGCGCGGCGAGAGCTCGGGGGCACGTAGCTATCATCGCTCGTCTCCGGAGTCTCATAGAGCTCAGGAGAGCTGCTGGACTCCAAAGGGCTGCTGCTGCTGGAGGGGCCGCGAGTGGAGCGCGCGTCAGCCTGGCGCTCCTCTCTGGAGCAGCATTCCAGGCGGCGGCCCTCAGCATCGAAGACCTTGAAGAAGAGCGTGGAGTGATAATCCCCAAGTGCAGGGAATCATCGTAGCAATTTCCAAAGGTGGAAGTGATAAGTATGGAGTGTCGAACCCACAAGGAGCTAAAGGTAAGATCAATATTCTCTCAAGCCCTATCGCCATCGACACGACTCACGACACCGAACGTTTGCTTCCAACTAGAAACGAGAAATAAAACTACGTTCTGGGTATGAAGAGGATAACTTTGTATGAAATCAGAGAGCTAAAATATGAAAGTAGGTGTTGTTATCATAAAGTTGGAATATATTACTAAGTATTATAAATAGTGAGTGTGGAATAATGGTGGATCAGTGTGCGGAATTGTCCTAGGCAATTGTTAACAAGACCGGTAATTACTATTGCAGTTTCATATGAGGGAGAGGCATAAGCTAACATACTTTCTCTACTTGGATCATATGCACTTATGATTGGAACTCTAGCAAGCATCTGCAACTACTAAAGATCATTAAGGTAAAACCCAACCATAGCATTAAAGCATCAAGTCCTCTTGATTCCCATATGCAACAATCCCTCTTACTCGGGTTTGTGTTTCAGTCACTCACCAACCCACTATAAGCAAATCATGAACGTATTGCAACACCCTACAGCGGGAGTCCCTCACGCTTGCGCGACACGGAGGGCACCATAGAATAGCACCAAAATAAAACATACAACTCATACCGACAGCACCAAAATAAAAAATACAATTCATACCAATCTAGATCATCAATCAACCCAAAGACAAAAGATATCTACTCAAAACATCATAGGATGGCAATACATCATTGGATCATAATATGTGGCATAAAGCACCATGTTCAAGTAGGGATTACAACGGGGTGCGGGAGAGTGGACCGCTTAAAAGAGATGCGGATGGTGATGATGATGGTGATGTTGATGAAGACGATCACCATGGCGATGATTCCCCTCCTGATGGCACTCCGGCGCCACCGGAAGAGAGGAGGAGAGGTTCTCCCCCTTGTGCTTCCTCCTCCATGTCCTCCACCCTCTGGTCCTTGGCCTTCATGGTGATGATGGCCCCTCCGGGATACTCCTCCCTGGCCATCGGTGATGATGGCCCCCCTCCGTGCAGGTGCCGAGAGGGCCTAGATTGACTTCTCGTGGCTACAGAGGCTTGCGGCATGGAACTTGACCTAGGTTTCTTTCTCGGAAGATTGGGTATATATAGAAGAGTTTTGCATTGATTTCACGTCAGGGGGGGGGGGGGGTCTCTGGGCTGTCCACGAGGTAGGGGGACGCGCCCTAGGGGGGTTGATGAGGACATCAATACCATTGTTACACCCACAGCCCCTACTGCTACATATACTGGACCAATTACTAGAGCTCGCACACGCCAATTAAATTATCAGGTACTTACGTTTCTTGGTAATGATTCTAATGTTCATGAAAATATGATGCTGCCTAAATTGGATACATTTGTTTTGCTTACAAATGAAGGGCCTAGCTTGGAGAAGGATGGACATTGGAGCAAGAACAAGCATGGAGATGATGCCATGCGCAAGGGGAACAAGAACGGAGTTACAAGTGATGATTTCAGGACTTTCAAGCCACCATAATGGGTGCATGAAGCCTTGGACGAAATATACAAGATGCTACTTCATAAATTTCGTCCCGAGGCTATTCTAGGTGCTGCGTCACCTTATTATTGGGCCAGGCCCTTGTAGTTTCGAAATACACAAGTATAGGCTATTTTAGAGTCCGTATGTGTGGGAAACAAGAGATAGGGTTGATTTCAGACCCTCCACCAAGGGCCACGAAATTCCCCCTCTTCCTCCATATATACAACCCTTAGGGCACCGTTTAGACTTTGGGTTTTGTTTAGATTAAAAGTTCACCATAGCTGCAACTTGCGTGATTTCGCTTGTGTTCAATGACCAGAGAAAGGCGCCATTGAACCCCACCTTGATCAATAAAGCTTTCATCTTATATTCGCAATATCCAGATTGCAATCTCAGTTTCTTGCTTGTTCTTCGCTTGCTCGCAGGAAACAGACCCTCGTGGTCGTTGATCGTGCTGGCGTGGTCAATAACATCTCGGAGTTGGTTTAGCGATTGCTAAGGCGCGACGCCTCTCGACGTTCGTAGTCGGATCGCCAAAGTCGACTTCCTCCAAAGCGAAAACCAACATCTCATCGAAGGCGGACACCTTTGCCTCTATCAAGTGGTATCAGATTTCCAGGTTGCTCGGTGAGATTTTACAGTTTTCCGTAGTTTAGATCGAGTCTGTTCTTCATACCTATAGTCCACGAAAAAGCCACACAAAAAAATTAGGGTTAGTTTATCATATCCGAACCAATCTGAGCCTTTGCATAATCTTTTTAGGGTTTTGCTTTGTTGAATTTGCGGTTGCATCGTCGTGTCTAGTTGCTGGTCTTAGCGTCTAGTCTTTTAGAGTTTCGAGTTCTGGTCATAAGTTGTCACGCCGCCACCGCACCATCATCATCGCCCCTGCCACCTACCATCACTGCTCCGAATCCGTATCCATATACCACCACCAATCCGTGTCCATATACCACCACCGATCCATATCCATATACTACCACCACTACCACCACCGCTGCCATATACCACCACCATATATCCACCACCAGTCTGAGTTCCTTGCATATTAGGTTTGTTTTCGAGATCCATCTAGTTTCCGATTCGTGTTTCCTTTCCGGAGTAGGTTTCGGAAAAAAAAAGAGTCCGGAAACCACCCTCCGTTAGGCCCAAAATTTTCCGAAAACGCACTTGTCGAAAAATTTTCGGCTATCCTATTTTTAGGTGTTTCTAAGCGTATTGAGACGATCGCCGTTATAGAAAGTTTTTTGACCCGTTTCAGTTTTTGGGTGCAGGCAATAAAAAAAATTGGTCAAAAAATTTCGTGCCCATCCCGTCATTTGACACGGGAAGAGTTTTGAGACACTCGCCATTATAGTGATTTTCGCAAAAAAAAAAGAGCAGCAAAAAAAAAAAGCGAAAAAAATTCCAGAGTGTGCTTTTCCCTTGTTTACGTGCAGCGCCGTGATTTTGTTAGTGTTCTCGGCTCGCGTCTCTAGCACGGTCTAGCCTAGGACCAAGACAAGACCGTCGTTGAGCGTTTATTCAACTTTGCATCTCTGAATTGATTATTGCTGACCCTTTTGGTACCATATTATAAGCCTTCCCAGGTCCACATACATCTACATCGTATGCGCTTGACTCTCCCCGCAATCGCTCTATCCAAGCTTTTGAGAGTTTTTGACTACAACGGTTGCCGATCACCTTTCTTGCTTTGGTAAGAACTGGTAAGACTTTGAGATTTGCTTGACGGATTTGTGACACCACCACCACCACAACTTCCTAGTAGTCTGTAGAATCATATTCTTGTGTGTTTCTATTGCTGCTAACCATGGCAGGATCACAAGCCGACGAGACTGACTGGGAGAACATGACATACAAAGAGTTACATGATAAGTTTCAGCAAATGATGAGTGGACAGGTGGAAGATGTGCTAAATAGATTTGATGAGGCCATGGAGAAGATAGATGGCATTGACAAGGCGTTCGAAACAAAGCTCGATAACAAATTTAATGAATTGCTCGCGCCTTCCACCACCACCACCGGCTGCACCGACGCACCTCTACAACAACAACAACGACTACCTCCACGTCATGAAACAGCCCTCCGCCGAAGCGAGCCGTGTTCCTCTTCACTGGCCAAGCTCTTTGGTGTGCTGTTGATACTACGTGGCTCCTGCTGCTGATGTGGAGGAGGATGATTATGTGAGAGATTACGAGGATGAGGTTGATCAACATCAGAACTACGTGCAACCACCAGCACCACAACCACCAGGTCGTCCACATGCAAATAATGGCAATGTTAGGGCTCCCCCTCAGGTACGAGATCATGACCATCTCCCTAAACTGAAATTGAATATTCCACCATTTGAGGGTAGATATGTTCCTGATGTATATCTTACTTGGGAGTTCGAAACTGAACAACGATTTACATGTTTACAATATCCTGAGGAGAGACGTGTTCCTGCTGCTGTTTGTGCTTTCACTAGCTTTGCATGTGTTTGGTGGTCTGAACATTGTCGATTATATCCTGTTCCAGCTACTTGGGCTGCTTTGAAAACTGCTATGCGTACTCGTTGGGTTCCACCATATTATCAACGTGAATTACTTCAAAAATTGCAGCGCTTAAGACAAGGAAAAAATTCGGTAGAAGAATATTATCAGGAATTACAAACTGGCTTGATTAGATGTGGTATTGTTGAGGAGAATGAAGCTATGCTTGCACGTTTTCGGGTGGATTAAATAGAGATTCAGACCATTCTAGACTACAAGGATTATAATAATATCACTCGATTATTCCATCTTGCTTGTAAAGCTGAACGTGAAGTGCAGGATCGATAGGCATTGGTGCGGACTAACTTTTCTGCAGGTCGATCTTCATCATGGACACCACGTGCATCATCTACTTCCACACGTTCTACTACACGGCACCTCCGTCGGCTGCCACCTCCAACCGTGATACAAGAAAGCAGGCACAACCACCACTATCCGCCAAGAGCACACTGCTGGGCCTACAGAGCTCTTCTTCTTCCATGGCGTCAACAGGGCACACAAGTGATATTATTTGTCGTCGTTGTAAGGGAAGAGGACATTTTATGAGAGAATGCCAATCTCAGCGTGTGATGATTGCTCACGAGGATGGTGGGTATGAGTCCGCTAGTGACTATGATGAAGAGACTTTGGCTCTTATTACACATGAAGAACACGGTGGAGATGATTACGATCATGAGACGCAATACATGGCTGTGAAGATGCTGATAGGTATGAATGTTTAGTTGCTCAACGTGTTTTGAGTGTGCAGGTTACACAAGCTGAGCAAAATCAGAGGCATAATTTGTTCCATACAAAGGGAGTTGTGAAGGAACGTTCTATTCACGTCATCATAGATGGAGGGAGCTGCAACAACTTGGCTAGCATGGAGATGGTGGAGAAGCTATCTCTCACCACAAGACCACATCCACATCCTTACTACATCCAATGGTTCAACAACAGCGGCAAGGTTAAGGTAACGCGTACTGTTCGTGTGCATTTTAGTATCTCTACATATGCTGATTATGTTGATTGTGATGTGGTACCTATGCAAGCATGTTCCTTATTACTTGGTATACCATGGCAATTTGATAAAAATTCTGTAAACCATGGTAGAAACAATCAGTATACTCTTGTTCATAAGGATAAAAATATTACTTTGCTTCCTATGACTCCTGATTCCATTTTGAAAGATGATATTAATAGAGCTAATAAAGTAAAACAGGAGAAAAATAAGTGTGAAAATCAGATTGTGGCAAAAGAATTTGAGCAACAAATGAAGCCTAATAGTAAACCATCTAGTGTTTTTTCTGAAATTAAATTGAAAAGTGCATGTTTACTTGCCACTAAATCTGATATTGATGAGCTAGATTTCAGCAATTCTGTTTGCTATGCTTTTGTGTGCAAAGAGGCATTATTTTCATTCGAGGACGTTTTCCTCTTTGCCTCCTGCTGTCACTAACATTTTGGGGAGTTCACGACGTCTTTCCACAAGACGTGCCACCGGGATTACCTCCCATTTGAGGGATTGCGCATCAGATTGACTTAATTCCCGTTGCATCATTACCCAACCGTGCACCATACCGTACCAATCCAGAGGAGACGAAGGAGATTATGCGTCAAGTACAGGAGCTGCTCGACAAAGGTTATATACGCGAATCCCTTAGTCCTTGTGCTGTTCCTATTATTCTAGTGCCGAAAAAGGATGGTACATCACGTATGTGTGTTGATTGTAGAGGCATTAATAATATTACTATTCGTTATCGTCATCCTATTCCTAGGCTAGATGATATGCTTGATGAATTGAGTGGCTCTACAATATTCTCCAAAGTTGATTTGCGTAGTGGATACCATCAAATTCGTATGAAATTGGGAGATGAATGGAAAACAGCATTTAAAACTGAGTTTGGATTATATGAGTGGTTAGTCATGCCTTTTGGGTTAACTAATGCACCTAGTACTTTCATGAAATTAATGAACGAAGTTTTACGTGCTTTCATTGGACGATTTGTGGTAGTTTACTTTGATGAGATATTGATTTATAGCAGATCTTTGGAGGAACATTTGGAACATTTACGTGCTGTTTTTATTGCTCTACGTGATGCACGTTTGTTTGGTAACCTTGGGAAGTGCACCTTTTGCACCGACCGAGTATCTTTTCTTGGCTATGTTGTTACTCCACAGGGAATTGAAGTTGACAAAGCCAAGATTGAAGCTATTGAGAGTCGGCCGCAGCCCAAAACGGTCACACAAGTGAGGAGTTTTCTTGGCCTCGCTGGATTCTATAGGCGTTTTGTGAGAGATTTCAGCACCATTGCTGCACCTCTCAACGAGCTTACAAAGAAGGATGTGCCTTTTTTTTGGGGTACCACACAGGAAGAAGCCTTCACGGTATTGAAAGATAAGTTGACACATGCTCCTTTACTCCAACTTCCTGATTTTAATAAGACTTTTGAGCTTGAATGTGATGCTAGTGGAATTGGATTAGGAGGTGTATTATTACAAGATGGCAAACCTGTTGCATACTTTTCTGAAAAATTGAGTGGGCCTAGTCTGAATTATTCTACTTATGATAAAGAATTATATGCTCTTGTTCGGACTTTAGAAACATGGCAACATTATTTATGGCCCAAAGAATTTGTTATATATTCTGATCATGAATCTTTGAAACATATTAAAAGTCAAGCTAAACTGAATCTTAGACATGCTAAATGGGTTGAATTCATTGAGACTTTCCCTTATGTCATTAAACACAAGAAGGGTAAAGAAAATGTTATTGCTGATGCATTGTCTCGTCGCTATACTATGCTTTCACAACTTGACTTCAAAATATTTGGTTTGGAGACCATCAAAGATCAATATGTGCATGATGCTGATTTTAAAGATGTATTGCAGAATTGTAAAGAAGGAAGAACGTGGAACAAGTTCGTCGTTAATGATGGATTTGCGTTCCTTGCTAACAAGCTATGCATTCCAGCTAGCTCCGTTCGTCTTTTGTTGTTGCAGGAGGCGCATGGAGGAGGACTAATGGGACACTTTGGCGTGAAGAAGACGGAGGATGTATTTGCTACACATATCTTTTGGCCAAAGATGAGATGGGATGTTGAGCGTTTTATTGCTCGCTGCACTACATGTCAAAAAGCTAAGTCACGACTCAATCCTCATGGTTTATATATGCCTTTGCCTGTACCTAGTGTTCCTTGGGAGGATATATCTATGGACTTTGTTTTAGGTTTACCTAGAACAAAGAAGGGGAGGGATAGCATATTTGTTGTCGTGGATAGATTCTCGAAAATGGCACACTTTATACCATGTCATAAAAGCGATGATGCTGTTAATGTTGCTGATTTGTTCTTTCGTGAAATTATTCGCTTGCATGCTGTGCCAAATACTATTGTTTCAGATCGTGATACTAAATTTCTTAGCCACTTTTGGAGATGTTTATGGGCTAAGTTGGGGACTAAACTGCTTTTAGTACTACTTGTCACCCCAAACTGATGGACAAACTGAAGTAGTCAATAGAACATTGTCTACTATGCTTAGGGCTGTTTTGAAGAATAATAAGAAAATGTGGGAGGAATGCTTGCCTCATATTGAATTTGCTTATAATCGTTCATTGCATTCTACTACTAAGATGTGCCCTTTTGAAGTTTTGTATGGTTTCCTACCTCGTGCACCTATTGATTTGTTGCCTCTTCCATCTTCGGAGAAGGTTAATTTTGATGCTAAACAACTTGTTGAATTGATTTTAAAAATGCATGAGTTAACTAAGGAAAACATTGAGCGTATGAATGCTAAATATAAACTTGCTGGAGATAAGGGTAGAAAACATGTTGTGTTTTCACCGAGATCTTGTTTGGTTACATTTGCGTAAGGATAGATTTCTGATTTGCATAAATCAAAGCTAATGCCACGTGTTGATGGTCCCTTTAAGGTGTTGGGGAAAATAAATGATAATGCATATAAACTTGAGCTGCTGTAGATTTTGGGGTTAGTCCCACTTTTAACATTGCAGATTTGAAGCCTTATTTGGGTGAGGAAGATGAGTTTCCGTCGCAGACGACTTCATTTCAAGAAGGGAGGATGATGAGGACATCAATACCATTGTTACACCCACAGCCCCTCTTGCTACATATCTTGGACCAATTACTAGAGCTCGCGCACTCCAATTAAATTATCAGGTACTTTCGTTTCTTGGTAATGATTCTAATGTTCATGAAAATATGATGCTGCTTAAATTGGATACATTTGTTTTGCTTACAAATGAAGGGCCTAGCTTGGAGAAGGATGGACATTGGAGCAAGAACAAGCATGGAGATGATGCCATGCGCAAGGGGAACAAGAACGGAGTTACAAGTGATGATTTCATGACTTTCAAGACACCATAATGGGTGCATGAAGCCTTGGACGAAAAATACAAGATGCTACTTCATAAATTTCGTCCCGAGGCTATTCTAGGTGCTGCGTCACCTTATTATTGGGCCAGGCCCTTGTAGTTTCGAAATACACAAGTATAGGCTATTTTTAGAGTCCGTATGTGTGGGGAAACAAGAGATAGGGTTGATTTCAGACCCCTCCACCAAGGGCCACGAAATTCCCCCCCTCTTCCTCCATATATACAACCCTTAGGGCACCGTTTAGACTTTGGGTTTTGTTTAGATTAAAAGTTCACCATAGCTGCAACTTCGCGTACTTCGTTTGTGTTCAATGACCAGAGAAAGGCGTCACCGAACCCCACCTTGATCAATAAAGCTTTCATCTTATATTCGCAATATCCAGATTGCAATCTCAGTTTCTTGCTTGTTCTTCGTTTGCTCGCAGGAAACAGACCCTTGTGGTCAGGTTGATCGTGCTCTGGCGTGGTCAATAACCTCTCAGAGTTGGTTTAGCGATTGCTAAGGCGCGACGTCCTCGCACGTTCGTAGTCGGATCGTCAAAGTCGACTTCCTCCAAAGCGAAAACCAACATCTCATCGAAAGACGGGACACCTTTGCCTCTATCAGGGGTGGGCGCGCCCCCACCCTCGTGGTCAGCCCGGGACTCTTCTGGCTTGCTTCTGGTACTCCGTGGGCTTCTTCTGGTCCAAAAATGATCTCCGTCAAGTGGCACGTCAATTTGACTCCGTTTAGTTTTCCTTTTCTGCGATACTCTAAAACAAGGAAAACAGAAACTGGCATTGGGCTCTAGGTTAATAGGTTAGTCCCAAAAATCATATAAAATATCATATAAATGCATATAAAACATCCTAGAAGGATAGTATAATATCATGAATACTTCATAAATTATAGATACGTTGGAGACGTATCAGCATCCCCAAGCTTAATTCCTGCTCGTCCTCGAGTAGGTAAATGATAAAAGAAATAATTTATGAAGTGTGAATGCTAGCAAGTGCTTAAGTTTGATCAATGATAATTCCAATCTCTTTTTCTAGCATCATTACATGTTATAACAATAGCTCATCTCATAAAACTTCTCATGATAAAGTAACAAGCTAATCACATGTTAAAGTATAGATCATAAACTTTCTTGAAAACTAACAAACAATATTCTCATTCATCAAACAATTGCAATTCATCTTATTTTCAGGAAGAGTCTATGTCAGAGCTTTGATTTAGCAAACTACACATATTCAACTATCATTTAGTCTTTCACAATTGCTAACACTCACGCAATACTTGTGGTTATGGAGTTTTAATCAGACACAGAGAAAGATAGGGGCTTATATTTTCGCCTCCCAACCTTTTACCTCAAGGGTAATGTCAACAATAATAGCTCATGCTAACTTACATCCAGTTTTATATATATATATATATATATATATATATATATATATATATATATATATATATATATATATAATATATATATCAGGATCTTTCCAACACCTCGTGCTTGCCAAAGGATAAAATGTAAAAAGAAAAGGTGAAGATCACCATGACTCTTGCATAAGGTAGAAAATAATAATAAAAGATAGGCCCTTCGCAGAGGGAAGCAGAGGTTGCCATGCGCTTTCAGGGTTGGATGCACAAAATCTTAATGCGAAAGAACGTCACTTTATATTGCCCCTTGTGATATGAACCTTTATTATGCAGTCCGTCGCTTTTATTTCTTCCACATCACAAGATCGTATAAAGCTTATTTCCTCCACACCAATCAATCATACATATTTAGAGAGCAATTTTTATTGCTTGCACCGATGACAACTTACTTGAAGGATCTTACTCAATCCATAGGTAGTTATGGTGGACTATCATGGCAAACTTGGGTTAAGGATATTTGGAAGCACAAGTAGTATCTCTACTTAGTGCAAAGAATTCGGCTAACATGAGGGGGAAAGGCAAGCTCAACGTGTTGGGCGATCCATGACAATATACTTTATTTCAGATATAAGAAAACATAACCCATTACGTTGTCTTCCTTGTCCAACGTCAACCTTTTAGCATGTCATATTTTAATGAGTGCTCACAACTACAAAAGATGTCCAAGATAGTATATTTATATGTGAAATCCCTTTCCCTTCAATATTCTTTCATGAATTGTTCAAGTGACCAATTATACGTTTGCTAACTTTCAATAAGTTTACTACCTATACTTATTATGTGTGAAGTCATTACTCCCCATGTTATAATAATATGAAACATATATAAATTCAGGTTTATGACATTTAATTTATTCAACCATTTACTCATAGGATATACGTGAGGCACACGAGTAAATGACAAACTACTCCAAAAGATATGAGTGAAGAACACTGAGTAGTCAAATAATTAACTAGCCATGGGAGGATTTTTTTCATTCAATATTTTAGATCCAATAATTTTATTCAAACAGCAAGTAAAATTGAAAATACGCTCCAAGCAAAACACATATCATGTGAGGAATAAAAATATAGCTCCGAGTAAGGTATACCGATAGTTTTGAAGACGAAAGAGGGGATGCCTTCCGGGGCATCCCCAAGCTTAGGAGCTTGAGTCTTCCTTGAATATTACCTTGGGGTGCCTTGGGCATCCCCAAGCTTACGGTCTTTCCACTCCTTATTCTCCTCATATCGGTATCTCACCCAAAGCTTGAAAACTTCAATCACACAAAACTTAACGTAACTTCGTGAGATATGTTAGTATGATAAAGAGCAAACCATTCACTTTGTTACTGTCAAAGACAAGGTTCATAATTGTTCTCACACAATGCCTACTGTACCATATCATTTCTACAATTTATATTGAGTAATATAAGCCATAGAAACTAGAAAACAAGCAAACTATGCAATGAAAACAGAATCTGTCAGAAACAGAACAGTCTGTAATGATCTGAACATAAACCATACTTCTGCTACTCCAAAAATTATGAAATAAATTGGTCGACGTGAGTAATTTGTTTATTAATCTTCTGAAAGAAGAATCAACTAAAAATCACTCTTCTGTAAAAAAATGACAGCTATTCTCGTGAGCGCAAAGTTTCTGTTTTTTACAGCAAGATCACATTAACTTTCACCCAAGTCTTCCCAAAGGTCTTACTTGTCACTTTATTGAAACAAAAGATATAAAACATGATTACTACAGTAGATTAATCATGTAGACACACAAAAACAGTAAGGGTAAATATTGGGTTGTCTCCCAACAAGCGCTTTTCTTTAATGCATTTTAGCTAGGCATGATGATTTCAATGATGCTCACATAAAAGATAAGAATTGAAACATAAAGAGAGCATCATGAAGAATATGACTAGAACAATTGATTCTAACCAACTTCCTATG
The DNA here is from genome assembly GCA_021605205.1 of Aegilops longissima. Taxonomy (NCBI): domain Eukaryota; kingdom Viridiplantae; phylum Streptophyta; class Magnoliopsida; order Poales; family Poaceae; genus Aegilops; species Aegilops longissima. Next base: position 222,291,627 of record CM038676.1, on the reverse strand, counting down.
CCTACGGATTTTTTGAGCACACAACTTATGGGAACAACAATCAACTATCATAGGAAGGCAAAACAAGTATAACTTCAAAACTTTAAGCACATAGGGAGGAAACTTGATATTATTGCAACTCCTACAAGCATGTATTCCTCCCTCATAATAATTTTCAGTAGCATCATGGATAGCAACTTTGTTCTCATACTCAATTGGACCCTCTTCCAAAATAGTGGAGTCATCACTAGCTAAAGTTGACACTCTTCCAAATCCACTTTCATAAATATCACACTAAGATTCAACATCCTCCAAAATAGTGGGATCACTAATTCCTAAAGTTGACACTCTTCCAAACCCACTTTAATAAATAGTATTATTCATACTCCAAAATATATAAGTGAAGTTCATGGAGCATTCTACAATTAACATAGACTAACCAATATCCAAGCTCAAAATATATAAGTGAAGCACACGAAGCATTCTATAAAACCATACTCAAAAGATTTAAGTGCAACACAAAGAGTAATTCTATAAGGTCATACTTAAAATATTTAAGTGAAGTACGTGAAGTATTCTATAAATCAATGAAGTGCTATCTCATGCTAGCATGGTCCTTAAAGGAAAAACAAAAACACAAAGGACACAAATCATGTGAACAAAACAAAAACCGAGGTATACCGATAATTGTTGAAGAAGAAAGATGGGATGCCAACCAGGGCATCCCCAAGCTTAGATGCTTGAGTATCCTTTGAAATATTTACTTGGGGTGCCTTGGGAATACCCAAGCTTGAACTCTTGCCTCTCTTTATTCTTCTCATATTGATAGCTCCTCGACCTTCGGACACTTCATCCACACAAAACTTTAACAAAAACTTGTGAGATCTGTTAGTGTAATAAAGCAAATCACAACTATAAGTACTGTTGCAAACCAATTCATATTTTGTTTTTGCATTATAGCTACTGTAATATAACTTTTCCATGGCTTAATCCACTGATAGAGACCGATAGTTTCATCAAAACAAGCAAGCAATGCATCAAAAACAGAATCTGTCTTAAACAGGACAGTTTGTAGTAATCTGGAAGTTTAGCAAACTTCTGTAACTCCTAAAATTATGAACTAAATTTGAAAATTTGAAAAAATTGTACAGAATTAATGTGCAAAAAGTTTCAGACCCATTTGACTTTCCAGTAAAAAAATGTAAATTCACGCACTACAGCCAAAGTTTGTGTTTTTGTTCTGCACATAGTAAACAAGCAATCTAATCATCCTAAAACCAAAGCTTGGCACATTATTTTTATAATACAATGAATATATTCAAGGGGATAATTATTCACAGAGAAACTTCCATGAAAAATTCTATATTGTTTCCATGAGCATGAACACAAGTGCTCAAGGTCGACCCTCACTTCTTCAATGCATAACTTTCCAATCACTTCTCTTTTTGAAAAACTTTTTAGGCATGGCAGGCAAATATTTTTTTTTATATTTTCATTCTTTTAATTTTTTTTGTATGTTTCACCCACAACTAAACAGAAACAAAAAGGAAAAATAAAATCTACTTAGTGAAGAAAGCAAACAAGCACACACGAGAGTATCAACCCCACGCTATTGCTCCCCGGCAACGGCGCCAGAAAAGAGCTTGATAATCCCCAAGTGTAGGGAATCATCGTAGAAATTTCCAAAGGTGGAAGTAATAAGTATGGAGTGTCGAACCCACAAGGAGCTAAAGGTAAGATCAATATTCTCTCAAGCCCTATCTGCCACTGATATGACTCTACGTACACCGAACGTTTGCTTCCAACTAGAAACGAGAAATAAAACTACATTGTGGGTATGAAGAGGATAACTTTGTATGAAATCGGAGAGCTAAAATATGAAAGTAGGTGATGTTATCATAAAGTTAGAATATATTACTAAGTATTATAAATAGCGAGTGTGGAATAATGGCGGATCGGTGTGCGGAATTGTCCTAGGCAATTGTTAACAAGACCGGTAATCACTATTGCAGTTTCATATGAGGGAGAGACATAAGCTAACATACTTGCTCTACTTGGATCATATGCACTTATGATTGGAACTCTAGCAAGCATCCGCAACTACTAAAGATCATTAAGGTAAAACCCAACCATAGCATTAAAGCATCAAGTCCTCCTGATTCCCATACGCAACAATCCCTCTTACTCGGGTTTGTGTTTCAGTCACTCACCAACCCACTATAAGCGAATCATGAACGTATTGCAACACCCTACAGTGGGAGTCCCTCACGCTTGCGCGACACGGAGGGCACCATAGTACAGCACCAAAATAAAACATACAACTCATAACCATCTAGATATCTACTCAAAACATCATAGGATGGCAACACATCATTGGATCATAATATGTGGCATAAAGCACCATGTTCAAGTAGGGATTACAGCGGGGTGCGGGAGAGTGGACCGTGTAAAAGAGATGAGGATGGTGATGATGATGGTGATGTTGATGAAGACGATCACCATGGCGATGATTCCCCTCCCGATGGCAAAGAAAAAGGTCTTGATAACCCACAAGTATAGGGGGCTGCAACAGTTTTCGATAAGTAAGAGTGTCGAACCCAACGAGGAGCTAAAGGTAGAACAAATATTCCCTAAAGTTCTATCGACCACCGATACAACTCTACCCATGCTTGACGTTTGCTTTACCTAGAACAAGTATAAAACTAGAAGTACTTTGTAGGTGTTTTTGGATAGGTTTGCAAGAAAATAAAGAGCGCGTAAATAAAATCTAGGGGCTGTTGTAAGTAAAGAAGCAACTAAAGTAAATATAGAGAGTGTGGAAAAGTGGTGGTAGTAGTTGCGAAATTGTCCCTTAAGCAATTGACTACTTTACTAGACCGATAGCAAGTTTTATGTGGGAGAGGCCACTGCTAGCATGTCATCCCTCACTTGGAATTCTATGCACTTATGATTGGAACTATTAGCAAGCATCCGCAACTACTAACATTCATTAAGGTAAAACCCAACCATAGCATTAAGATATGTTGGTCCCCCTTCAATCCCGTATGCATCAATTTCTATGCTAGGCTGAAGCTTCTGTCACCCTTGCCCTTCAATACATAGTCCTATCAACATACAACTAACCCTAAGGTGTGATCCACGCGCGCGCTCATATTATGGGCACCAAAGGACAGCAATATAACCAGAAGCAAATTAAATCAATCATAGCAATTCATCAACCACCGATAGGACAACGAAAATCTACTCAGACATCATAGGATGGCTACACATCATTGGATAATAATATGAAGCATAAAGAACCATGTTCAAGTAGAGGGTACAGCGGGTTGCGGGAGAGTGGACCGCTGTAGATAGAGGGGGGAAGGTGATGGAGATGTTGGTGAAGTTGGCGGAGGTGTTGGTGAAGATCGCGGTGATGATGATGGCCCGGCGGTGTTCCGCGCCACCGAAGCGAGGGAGAGAGCCCTCCTTCTTCTTCTTCCTTGACCTTCTCCCTAGATGGGAGAAGGGTTTCCCCTCTGGTCCATGGTCTCCATGGCGTGGGAGGGGCGAGAGCCCCTCCGAGATTGGATCTGTCTCTCTGTCTCTCTCTGTTTCTGCGTTCTGGTCTGCTGCCCTTTCACCGTTTCTTTTATATCCGGAGATCCGTAACTCCGATTGGACTGAAACCTTCGCCGTGATTTTTTTCAAAAAATAGCTTTCTTGCGGCTGAAGAAGGGCATCAACCGCCTTACGGGTGGCCCACGAGGGTGGGGGCGCGCCCTCCTGGGGAGGGCGTGGGCCCCTGCCTCGTGGCCACCTCGGACACCGTTTCACGTTGATCTTTCTCCCAGATTTTCCAAATATTCCAAAAATAAGCTCCGTCCGTTTTTATCCCGTTTGGACTCCGTTTGATATGGATATTCTGTGAAACCAAAAATCATGCAACGGACAGGAACTGGCAATGGGCACTGGATCAATATGTTAATCCCAAAAATAGTATAAAAAGTTGCCAAAAAGTATATGAAAGTGGAATAATATTGGCATGGAACAATCAAAATTATAGATACTGACGGAGACGATCAAGATCCCCAAGCTTAATTCCTGCTCGTCCTCGAGTAGGTAAATGATAAAAAAAAGATAATTTTTGATGTGGAATGCTACCTAGCATAATCTTGATCATATGTCTAATCATGGCATGAATATTAAGACACGAGTGTTTCAAAGCAATAGTCTATCATTTGACGTAAAAACAATAATACTTCAAGCCTATTAATAAAGTAATCATGTCTTTTCAAAATAACATGGCCAAAGAAAGTTATCCCTACAAAATCATATAGTCTGGCAATGCTCCATCTTCACCACACAAAATATTCACATCTGCACAACCCCGATGACAAGACAAGCAATTATTTCATACTTTTGACGTTCTCAAACCTTTTCAACTTTCACGCAATACATGAGTGTGAGCCATGGACATAGCACTATAGGTGGAATATAATATGATGATGCCCCTTATGTGGAGAAGACAAAAAGGAGAAAGTCTCACATCGACTCGGCGTATCAACGGGCTATGGAGATGCCCATCAATAGATATCAATATCAGTGAGTAGGGATTGCCATGCAACGGATGCACTAAGAGCTATAAGTGTATGAAAGCTCAAACTGGAAACTAAGTGGGTGTGCATCCAACTTGCTTGCTCATGAAGACCTCGGGCATTTGAGGAAGCCCATCATCGAAATATACAAGCCAAGTTCTATAATGAAAATTCCCACTAGTATATGAAAGTGATAACTCAAGAGACTCTCTATATGAAGAACATGGTGCTACTCTGAAGCACAAGTGTGGTAAAAGGATAGTAACATTGCCCCTTCTCTCTTTTTCTCTCATTTTTTATTTTCTTTTATTTTTTTCCTTTTTTTATTTTTTGGTGGGCTTCTTTGGCCTCTTTTTTTATTTGGGCTTCTTTGGCCTCTTTTATTTTTTTTGTAAAGTCCGGAGTCTCATCCCGACTTATGGGGGAATCATAGTCTCCATCATCCTTTCCTCACTGGGGCAATGCTCTAATAATTATGATCATCACACTTTTATTTACTTACAACTCAATATTACAACTCGATATCTAGAACAAATATATGACTCTATATGAATGCTTCCGGCGGTGTACCGGGATGTGCAATGATCTAGCATAGCAATGACATAAAAAACGGACAAGCCATGAAAACATCATGCTAGCTATCTTACGATCATGCAAAGCAATATGACAATAAATGCTCAAGTTATGTATATGATGATGATGGAAGTTGCATGGCAATATATCTCGGAATAGCTATGGAAATGCCATGATAGGTAGGTATGGTGGATGTTTTGAGGAAGATATAATGAGGTTTATGTGTGATAGAGCGTATCGTATCACGGGGTTTGGATGCACCGGCGAAGTTTGCACCAACTCTCGAGGTGAGAAAGGGCAATGCACTGCATCAAGAGGCTAGCAATGATGGAAGGGTGAGAGTGCGTGTAATCCATGGACTCAACATTAGTCATAAAGAACTCACATACTTATTGCAAAAATCTATTAGTCATTGAAACAAAGTACTACGCGCATTCTCCTAGGGGGATAGATTGGTAGGAAAAGACCATCGCTCGTCCCCGACCGCCACTCATAAGGAAGACAATCAATAAACACCTCATGCTCCGACTTCGTTACATAACGGTTCACCATACGTGCATGCAACGGGACTTGCAAACCTCAACACAAGTATTTATCAATTTCACAATTACTCGACTAGCATGACTCTAATATCAGCACCTTTATATCGCAAAACTATTGCAAGGAATCAAACATATCATATTCAGTGATCTACAAGTTTTATGTAGGGTTTTATGACTAACCATGTGAATGACCAGTTCGTGTCATCTCTCTAAATAGATATAAGTGAAGCACGAGAGTTTAATTATTTCTACAAAAGATATGCCCACGCTCTAACAAATATAAGTGAAGCAAAAGAGCATTCTACAAATGGCGGTTGTCTAAGTGAAGAGAAACATGCAATCCAAACTTCAAATGATATAAGTGAAGCACATGTAGCATTCTATAAAGCCATACTCAAAAGATATAAGTGAAGTGCAATGAGCATTCTATAAATCAACCAAGGACTATCTCATACCAGCATGGTGCATAAAAGAAAAGTGAAAACTAAATGCAAAAGACGCTCCAAGATTTGCACATATCACATGAATGAAACGAATCCGAAAACATACCGATATTTGTTGAAGAAAGAGGGGATGCCTTCCGGAGCATCCCCAAGCTTAGACGCTTGAGTCTCCTTGAATATTTACTTGGGGTGCCTTGGGCATCCCTAAGCTTGAGCTCTTGCCTCTCTTCCTTCTTCTCACATCGAGACCTTCTCGATCATCGAACACTTCATCCACACAAAACTTCAACAGAAAACTCGGTAAGATCCGTTAGTATAATAAAGCAAATCACTACTCTAAGTACTGTTGAAAACCAATTCATATTTTTTTTGCATTGTGTCTACTGTAATATAACTTTTTCATGGCTTAATCCACTGATAGGAATTGATAGTTTCATGAAAACAAGCAAACTATGCATCAAAAACAGAATCTGTCTAAAACAGAACAGTCTGTAATAATCTGAACATTCACCATACTTTTGATACTTGAAAAATTCGGCAAAAATTAGGACAAATAAAATATTTGTATAGAAAGACAGTGCAAAAGTAATCAGAACCATTTGACGTTCCAGGAAAAAATTAAAAATCGCGCACTACAGCCAAAGTTTATGTCCTGCACCGTACAAACCAACAAGCATTGTAAACATCCAAAAGGCAAACCTTGGCATATTATTTTTATTTATAAACTTTATAAGAGCACACAACAGAAATAAATGACTCTCTAAAACTTCCAGGTTGTCTCCCTGGCAACGCTTTCTTTAAAGTCATTAAGCTAGGCATATAGTGCTCAAGTAGTGAATCCACCCGGATCCCAAGGTATATCAAAGCCAATTTTACTTAGCAATGATTTTTAATTTAGTAGTGAGCACAAAGTAACATATATCATGTAATGACGAAGTCTAACTCTCTTCCTATGCATCGGCATGTCATAAAAGAACAATTCGTGCACACCTAGTAAAGGCCAATGCATAGTATAAACAGTTTCTTGCAATTTTATCATATTGGGAACATAGAGAGGTGGAGATATAGTTCCTCTCTCATAATATTTGCAAGTAGGGAGCAGCAAGCACATGCATATTATATCTATCAAAATCATCATGTGCAATGTTAAAAGGCAACCCATCAATATAATCCTTAATAAGTGCAAACTTCTCCGATATAGTATAATCGGGAGAATTCAAAAAGATAATAGGACTATCATGCGTGGGTGCAATAGCAACAATTTCATGTTTAACATAAGGAACTATAGCAAGTTCATCTCCATAAGAATAATTCATATTGGCATCTTGGCCACAAGCATAGCAAGCATCATCAAAAAGGGATATTTCAAAAGAGTCAATGGGATCATAGCAATCATCCTTCGGTAAGCATGAAGGGGAATTAAACAATGTATGAGTTGAAGAGTTACTATCATTAGAAGGTGGGCACGGGCAGCTAATCTTCTCTTCCTCCTTTTGTTCTTCGCTCTCCTCCTCATCTTTTTCATCCAATGAGCTCACAGTTTCATCAATTTCTTCTTCCATAGATTCCTGCAAAATATTAGTCTCTTCTTGGACAGCGGAGACTTTCTTAATAAGTGCATTAATATAGGAATTATATTCATAATTATCATAGGAATATTTCAATATAGCCAAATTTTCAGGCCTATAAACATCATCATCAAAAGCTTCATACTTTTCAAACATAGAATCAATTTCATAAGCACCCTTAAAAGCAACAAATTCTTCTATTTGTTCCACATCATAGTAATCATATATACCATTAGCATAAGAAGCTAAGGTTTCATTATCATTAAATTTGCATGAGAAGGGAAGGTGTGGAGTCTTCATCCTAGAGCAACAAGTATAATCATAATTCAAGCATACTTGCCGAGCTTACCACTTCAATATATAAATTTGATCCCATAATAGTTTCCCTTTTTGAATCAAGCGATAATCCCTAAAGTATTCACGTTGATCCAATGTTACTCCCATTACCAAATTGAATGAGGTTTTCTCAGGATTATCAAAGTGGTACATAATATTTTGCACATATTGAGCATCGAGGGTTTTAGGAGGTTCCTCATCTCCATGAGTAGCAAGTACACCTAATTTTTTTGGTATTTCGTGTTCCATATCCATAACTAAATATAAAGAACAACTAAGAACAGCAAATAAAAATTACTTAGTGATAAAGCAAACAAGCACACACGAGAATATTCACCCCACGCTATTGCTCCCCCGCAACGGCGCCAGAAAAAGGTCTTGATAACCCACAAGTATAAGGGATCGCAATAGTTTTCAATAAGTAAGAGTGTCGAACCCAACGAGGAGCTAAAGGTAGAACAAATATTCCCTAAAGTTCTATCGACCACCGATACAACTCTACGCACGCTTGACGTTTGCTTTACCTAGAACAAGTATAAAACTAGAAGTACTTTGTAGGTGTTTTTGGATAGGTTTGCAAGAAAATAAAGAGCGCGTAAATAAAAGCTAGGGGCTGTTGTAAGTAAATAAGCAACTAAAGTAAATATAGCGAGTGTGGAAAAGTGGTGGTAGTAGTTGTGAAATTGTCCCTTAAGCAATTGACTACTTTACTAGACCGATAGCAAGTTTTATGTGGGAGAGGCCACTGCTAGCATGTCATCCCTCACTTGGAATTCTATGCACTTATGATTGGAACTATTAGCAAGCATCCACAACTACTAACATTCATTAAGGTAAAACCCAACCATAGCATTAAGATATATTGGTCCCCCTTCAATCCCGTATGCATCAATTTCTATGCTAGGCTGAAGCTTCTGTCACCCTTGCCCTCCAATACATAGTCCTATCAACATACAACTAACCCTAAGGTGTGATCCACGCGCGCGCTCATATGATGGGCACCAAAGGACAGCAACATAACCACAAGCAAATTAAATCAATCATAGCAATTCATCAACCACCGATAGGACAACGAAAATCTACTCAGACATCATAGGATGGCTACACATCATTGGATAATAATATGAAGCACAAAGCACCATGTTCAAGTAGAGGGTACAGCGGGTTGCAGGAGAGTGGACCGCTGTAGATAGAGGGGGGAAGGTGATGGAGATGTTGGTGAAGATGGCGGAGGTGTTGGTGAAGATCGCGGTGATGATGATGGCCACCGGAAGCGAGGGGGAGAGAGAGCCCCTCCTTCTTCTTCTTCCTTGACCTTCTCCCTAGATGGGAGAAGGGTTTCCCCTCTGGTCCATGGTCCCCATGGCGTGGGAGGGGCGAGAGCCCCTCCGAGATTGGATCTGTCCCTCTGTCTCTCTCTCTGTTTCTGTGTTCTGGTCTGCTACCCTTTCACCATTTCTTTTATATCCGGAGAATCGTAACTCCGATTGGACTAAAACCTTTGCCGTGATTTTTTTCCCAAAAGTTAGCTTTCTTGCGGACGAAGAAGGGCATCAACCGCCTTACGGGTAGCCCACGAGGGTGGGGGGCGCGCCATCCGGCGGAGGGCGTGGGCCCCTGCCTCGTGGCCACCTCTGACACCGTTTCGCGTTGATCTTTCTCCCAGATTTTCCAAATATTCCAAAAATAAGCACCGTCCGTTTTTATCCCGTTTGGACTCCGTTTGATATGGATATTCTGCGAAACCAAAAACATGCAACCGACAGGAACTGGGACTGGGCACTGGATCAGTATGTTAGTCCCAAAAATAGTATAAAAAGTTGCCAGAAAGTATATGAAAGTGGAATAATATTGGCATGGAACAATAAAAAATTATAGATACGCTAGAAAAGAGCTTGATAATCCCCAAGTGCAGGGAATCATCGTAGCAATTTCCAAAGGTGGAAGTGATAAGTATGGAGTGTCGAACCCACAAGGAGCTAAAGGTAAGATCAATATTCTCTCAAGCCCTATCTGCCACTGATACGACTCTACGTACACCGAACGTTTGCTTCCAACTAGAAACGAGAAAAAAACTACGTTGTGGGTATGAAGAGGATAACTTTGTATGAAATCGGAGAGCTAAAATATGAAAGTAGGTGCTGTTATCATAAAGTTAGAATATATTACTAAGTATTATAAATAGCGAGTGTGGAATAATGGTGGATCGGTGTGCGGAATTGTCCTAGGCAATTGTTAACAAGACCGGTAATCACTATTGCAGTTCCATATGAGGGAGAGACATAAGCTAACATACTTGCTCTACTTGGATCATATGCACTTATGATTGGAACTCTAGCAAGCATCCGCAACTACTAAAGATCATTAAGGTAAAACCCAACCATAGCATTAAAGCATCAAGTACTCTTGATTCCCATAGGCAACAATCCCTCTTACTTGGGTTTGTGTTTCAGTCACTCACCAACCCATTATAAGCGAATCATGAACGTATTGCAACACCCTACAGCGGGAGTCCCTCATGCTTGTGCGACACGGAGGGCACCATAGGACAGCACCAAAATAAAACATACAATTCAAACCAATCTAGATCATCAATCAACCCAAAGACAAAAGATATCTACTCAAAACATCATAGGATGGCAACACATCATTGGATCATAATATGTGGCATAAAGCACCATGTTCAAGTAGGGATTACAACGGGGTGCGGGAGAGTGGCCCGCCTAAAAGAGATGAGGATGGTGATGATGATGGTGATGTTGATGAAGACGATCACCATGGCGATGATTCCCCTCCCGATGGCACTCCGGCGCCACCGGAAGAGAGGAGGAGAGGTTCTCCCCCTTGTGCTTCCTCCTCCATGGCCTCCACCCTCTGGTCCTTGGCCTTGATGGTGATGATGGCCCCTCTGGGATACTCCTCCCTGGCCACTGGTGATGATGGCCCCCTCCGGCAGGGTGCCGAAGAGGGCCTAGATTGACTTCTCGGGCTACAAAGGCTTGCGGCGGCGGAACTTCCGATCTCGGTTTCTTTCTGGAAGTTTGTGTATATATAGAAGATTTTTGCGTTGATTTCACGTCAGGGGGGTCTCCGGGCTGTCCACGAGGCAGGGGGCGCGCCCTAGGGGGTGGGCGCGCCCCCCACCCTCGTGGGCAACCCGGGACTCTTCTGACCTGCTTCTGGTACTCCATGGGCTTCTTCTGGTCCAAAAATGATCTCCGTCAAGTGGCACGTCAATTGGACTCCGTTTAGTTTTCCTTTTCTGCGATACTCTAAAACAAGGAGAAAAAGAAACCGCACTGGGCTCTAGGTTAATAGGTTAGTCCCAAAAATCATATAAAATATCATATAAATGCATATAAAACATCCTAGAAGGATAGTATAATATCATGAATACTTCATAAATTATAGATACGTTGGAGACGTATCATGGAGGCGTCGTCGTACTCAAAGTAGATCATGAGGGCGCCCCTTGCACGGCAGACCCATGCAATCTCGCCCCAGCCACGAGTCATGAAGATATGCCTGTGGGGACCGCTTCGATCTCTGCTCCGGTCGCCGGAGCGCTGTAGTCGGCGTGCTGCAACCAGAGCTCGAGAGGCCCCCTCGGCGGCATCCCGTCGGAGAAGAACCACGGTAAGCGGATCCAAGGGCTTGGAGGCATCGGCGCCCACAGCACCAGCTCACGCGAGGAATCCACACCGTGGATTCCGGGGGCGACGGCGCGCGTCGCCGTGGCGCGGCGACCCTGGGCGCGGCGTGGGCGACACTGCTCGTCGCTCCGTCCTCCTGAGCCCTCGGCTCGGGCGTACAAGGGTAGCGGATACCCCGGAGGAGGCCGCTCGCACCAAGGCCTCGTCACCACCTGCATCGCCGCTTCATCACGGTGGTGGACCGACCTTTTCTTCGGCGGAAGTGGCCCCGGGTCATCCCGGGGGGCCTTCCCCTTTTCCTCAGCAGAGAACCTTCTGATAGGCGCCATTGATGTTAGCAGTGGAGCAAGGAGGAAGAAGCAAGCAAGCGAGGAAGAGATGGGCGACGGGGGCTCCACCCCCTCCCCATTTATAACAAGAGAAGGCCAACCGGCGCCTCCCACGATCACATGTAATGATGGTTTTCCTTGCATGTCGCAGGGACTTGTCAAGTCGTGCAGTTGCCGAGGCAGCTTGGGAAGCGGAAAAGCCCACGTCCAATCAACCGCCACGCGTCAACCGAGGGCGCAGGCTTTTGGGGCCCTCGGTGCTCCGTACTTGACCCTTGGCTTCGCCGTGAAGCCAAGCCCGAGCGCACCTTGGGCCCGGGGGCTACTGTCGGCATTCTGGGAACAGGGGTCCCCAGACTTGCCTACCTGCGGCCCACGGCGTGGCTAAGCCAGCAGGCCGTAGGCCCGTCTTCATCAACAAAGCATCCAAGACCCTCGCGAGGAGGACGACGCAAGGCCTCCTCTGGAGTGGCCTAGTCAGGCAGGCTCACGAGGAGCAGAGATATCAAGGCGGGGCAAACCTCACGAGGCTCTCATGACGTGAGCCATGACGATCTGCGCCAGGCGGGCGCCAGCGCGCGCAGCGCGCGCAGCGTCCTTGTTTCCTCTTTGGTGCTAAGGAGGCCAGCGCAGGTGAGGAGTACCGAGGCATCAGGAAAGGTTGCTATATCGGTGCAACGAGACCAAGACCAGAAGGACGGCAAGACGGAGGTCATCGTGGAGCCCAAGACGGCGTCACCACCAGAGCCTTTCGCAGGCAAATACCACTTTTGTCAGGATAGCTTGTACTAGCTGTCCCCCTTCAAATTTTCCCGCTCAATATTTGGGAAGAGGACCAAGGCCTATATAAGTAGAACTAGCCACCATAGTAGGGGGCATCGAGCAGTTCATCCAGCTCTCACCCGCTAAGTCACCAAGCACAAGAACACCTCAACCTTAGGAGGCTGTTCTTCCCTCTGTATTGTTCATCATCAGCCCAAGAGGCAATCCACCACCACCACACTGGAGTAGGGTATTAAACCACAACGGTGGCCCGAACCAGTATAAATCTCGTGTCTTTCTGTGTTGCGAGTTCGTCAAGTTCGTCCGCGAGATCTTAGCGAGCTAGGGCGTAGATTGGTAGGAGGGAAAGACTTCGCGCGCACCCCAGTGTTCGAACCTTAAGGGTTTGCCGGAACCCCACATACGACACGCTGCGCCGCCGTCTTCCTCCCATGTGGGAGAGACCGAGCCACCGCCGCCGTACGAGTCCGGCCGGGGCACGACTCCCGAGCCGACCCGGCGCCCCCTCCCCCAAGCCGCCGAGCCCCCCTTGTCCCCACATCGCCCGCTGCCCCGCCCAACGCTGACACCCGCAGCTCCGCGTTGCCGTCCGCCGGATCCTGCCGCCGCCGTTGACCCCGCCGCCATCGTTAACCGGTAAATGAAAAAGACCGATCGGTTTTTTCGGTTTTCTCGGTTTTTCTGTGGTTTAGTTTTTTTACGTTTTTCTCTCGGTTTTTCTGATCGGATCTAATTTGCGGATGTTCGTCCATTAATCCGCGGTAGCGAACGTTTTCGTAGGTTTAGTTCTGTTAGCGAACGTTCGTTCGATAGATTTTTCTTTTTCTGTTTATTTCGGACAGGTACCTATCCGCGAATACTTTTATCATAGATTAGTCCCTGATCTTCAAACCCTGGCAACTTTTTGCTCGTTTATCCAAATCCATTGAAACCAATGCCAAAATCTTCGTCCTGTTCCCCTATTTCCAGATAAACAACTTGAACATGGTTTTGGCAAATTAAAATTTGGTTTCAAGCAGATTTGAATTCGAATTTTTTTTATCATAGTTTGAGTTTCGTAGCTCCGATTCGATTGATTCTTTTTGCAAATCGAAGCTCTTCAGTTGAACTTTCAGTTTGGATCTTTTCTCTTGAGTTTTACCCTTGCATCTTATGCTTGAGTGCTTATGTATGCTATTATTTCTTCACGATAGAGTTTCCGGAGTGCGAAGCGTGCTACTACGATTCACTAGGATTTTCAGATCATCAGCAAGGCAAGTAACACTTTGATCATACCCCTTTATCACCCAGTTTTTATGCATTAGTTTCAATCCTCAAACACTGCATGGTTAGGATCTGATTAACATGTGGGTATTGGGAAGTAGTGATGAGGTAGAACCTATCGTCTTTATTTTCAAACCCTGGGAGTTACTTCTACGTTATGATTATATTGCTATGCTATGCTCATAGACGTGGTTTGGGATTGAGAGATCCATGCCAGATGTGAGAATGATTATTAATGGTTAAACTTAAGGTGGCTACTTCAATACACATCTCGGTGGATTGGTTGAGGCACCCTGGAGCACCCAGTGGTTGTCTGGGCACCTGGAGCAATCCAGTGTTGTCCTGGGATATCCTGGAGTACCCGTGTGATCATCCTATGGTTCGCCAACCAGGCTCAAAGGGATCATAAGATTTTTCATGCTAGAAACTTCCGTGTGCAGCCACAAGCCACTATCGGCTCTGGCATAGTTGAGTATGGTGTGTGACCTCTTTCAGTGGTAGGCTAGCAGATGTAGGGGATGTAGGTGGTACTGTCTACCCAGAGTAAAGAGTTAATGCTTATGAAAGACTGTGTCTCGGTCATCCGTTTCTCAAACAACATGTAGTGCGAGAAATCCAACGGAGGAGATCGAGTCTTGTGGGGAAAAGTGCGCAAACATCTGCAGAGTGTATAAACTAATCATGGTTAGCCATGTCCCCGGTTATGGACATTTTGAGTATCTGGTATTTGAAGTATTAATTTGATCTCGTCACTCTAAGTAATTAATTTGTTGGGTTGATGATTACTATTTTCGGATTGAGTTGGAGGAACCTTCTCAATGTTTTCAACAAACTTTGTAGTTAAATAAAATATATTCCTTTGTTTTAGGGAAAAACTAGCTTTCTACAAAAGTTACCTATAGAGCCTCCACCAGCCAAATATGCATATAGTTATAGCTGTTATTTGTTCGTTGCTCTACAGTGTTATTTTGCCAGCATATTCCATGTGCTGACCTACACAGGCTACAACGTATTATGTTGCAGAGTTTTCAGACGAAGAGTAAGGTGCGCTAGGTCGTTGTCGTGCACTCAGCGCTGCCGTTGGAGTTGATGGACTCATTTATCCTTGAACCTTCTGCAGTTATCTTATTTAAATGGCCTTTAGCCATATTATTGTAATAAGTTCTCTTTTGAGACTTTGGATGTACTAAGTGTGTGATTGCACTCTGCTATAAATCCTCGAGTACTGTGTGTGTCAGCATACCGATCCAGGGATGACACTTATATGCAGAGATTTGACCGTTTGAGGTCGGATCACTACAAGATGGTATCAGAGCACACGCTGACTGTAGGACGCGACCACTAAGATGAGCCATAGGACCCTCTTCTCTACTCATTTCTGACTCTTCTCCATTTTCTACTCTATAGATGGCGGACCCAAGGAACAAGTTTGCTCAACCGGATGAGGACACCCTTTTGGACGACACTTGAAGGAGGCCACTAAGTAGCTGAGCATCGGAATACCAAGCGTCACGGGGACCTACACCGCCACTTTACCAGAATAGGAGCGCTGGACAGTTCGAGTACATGTTCCAGGAAGGACATTCACACCAGTCACTGAGCCCATAGAGTTTTCCTTTGATGTACCAACCTGGAGTCTAGGAAAGAGCATGGCAGCTCACATCGCCATGGAACGCATTGGAGAAGTTTACCACAAGGATCTTAAGGACACCATCTACCAGATATGTGGACGCCGAGATGAGCAATGGGAGATGATTTGCACCAGGTGGGATAAATCCATTGCAGCCTACATCCAGGAGTTAAACCAGCACATTCGACGTCAGGAGAACCAGATGTGCGCCAATATGATAGACATGAAGAAGGTGATGACCAAGAACATGGAGCTAGAAGAGGAACTCAAGTCTACACGTGATGGATATGAAGAGGAGATTGCAGTACTACTAGAGAAGAATGAAGACCTGAAGAAGAAGCTAGGAATATTCATGGGAGAACCCGAACCTAAGGTGGACATCCGTTCTGAAGACTACATCATCATCGACGACACTGACTCTGACCCCGATAGTGATGATGATTACGAAGACGAAGCTGGAGTAGATATCATGGAATCTTCCACCGATCAAAATTTCTAGTTGACCACCATTTTAGCAGTAGTATTTCCCCCATGTATAAGTAATAGTCCGAGTATTTTGTAACGGTAGACTAGATCGATTGTATGCCCTTGTTTGAATTGAGTGTTGTGATATGAATGTGTTTGTCTCATGTGCATATGGGTAGTGATTTTCTCCTTAGACCTCACTCTATTCTATTCTCACCCCTCTAAACCTATCAGATGCCTCCGAGACGTGACACCGAATTTTTCTTCCCACCGGAGCTCACTCAGTTGATCCAACAGCAGAATGCCTTGATGCAGTTCTTAGTTCAGAACCAAGGCAACAACAACAACAACCCACCGCCACCACCTCCAGTTGACAACTTAGCCTGATTTCTAAGGTTGAATCCGCTAGTGTTTTCCAGTAGCACCGAGCCGATTGTTGCTGATGACTGGCTCTGTAGGATTGGAAGGGAGCTGACCACCGCAGGTTGCACAGATGCTGAGAAGGTGCGTTTTGCCGCACACCAACTGGATGGACCTGCATCCTCATGGTGGGAGAATTACACAACCACTTTTCCCATAGCCAATGTCACATGGGATCAGTTTCAACAAGCTTTCCGCACAGCCCATGTTTCAACTGGAGCAATGAGTATGAAGAAGCGTGAGTTTCACAACTTATGCCAGGGAAATCGTACTATGGGGCAGTACGTGGATGAGTTTAGCAAGTTAGCTCGCTATGCCCCAGATGATGTGGCCACAGATGCCGCGAAGCAGGAGAAGTTTATGGAAGGGCTGAATGATGAGATGAGTATGCAGTTGATGGTGGCAACATTCATTAACTACCAGGAGTTGGTAGACAGGGCTCTTATGATTGAAGGCAAGAAGCAGCAGATAGAGAGCCGCAAAAGGAAGTATGGATAGGGGAAGTATAGTTCTGGAGCTCAGCAGAAGCCTCGTTTTACCCCGAACTCGGGAGGACACACTCATCATAACCATGGAGGCCACACTCACAATGGAGGAAGTTCACACAACCACAGTGGCCGCAAGAATGGGAATGGGAATGGAGGAAACAACGGTCAGAACTGTTCCAACCCAGCAACACCCGCCAGGAAGGATCTAAGTCACATTACTTGTTTCAAGTGCGGGAAGACTGGACACTACGCCACCGAATGTCCTGAAGCAAAGAATGGTAATGACAACGGAAGCTCGGGGAAGAAGCCCAACCCTTTCACCAGAGGTCAGGTGAACCACATCAACATGGAGGAGGTTGAAGAACAGCCTGACGCTGTGATTGGTAAGTTTTTGATTAAGTCATTTACCTCTCTCGTTCTTTTTGACACAGGTGCATCGCATTCATACATATCAAGGGGATTTGTGGACAAGTTTAAGTTGCCAACCCTGGCCCTTAGGTCACCCATGTTAGTAAGCTCGCCTGGAGCGGAGTATATGGCCAGCCGATGGTGTGATCGTTTACCCCAAACCATTGGTAGGCATGTTTTCCCCTCAGATCTAATAATTTTGGAGTCACAAGGATTGGATATAATATTAGGCATGGATTGGCTATCGAAGTATGGAGGAAACATCGACTGTGCTAGTAAGTCCATTTTACTCACCACCCCGGAGGGAAAGAGGATAAAGTATGTATCCAGGCATGCGCCCAGGAGGACCCAAGTTAATTCTCTCTCGGGAGTTGTTCAGGAAGAAGTGCCTGTTGTGAAGGATTACCCGGGTGTATTCCCAAAAGAGTTACCAGGCATGCCACCAGATCGAGACATAGAGTTTTTGATAGAGCTATTGCCAGGCACCAGACCAATATCGAAGAGACCGTATCGGATGCCCGCAAATGATATGGAGGAAATTAAGAAGCAGATTAAGGAGTTATTGGAGAAAGGTTATATCCGACCAAGTTCATCACCGTGGGGAGCCCCAGTGCTCTTAGTTGAGAATAAGGATGGATCGTTGAGAATGGTTGTTGATTATCGGGCTTTGAATGAAGTGACAATCAAGAACAAGTACCCACTACCGATGATCAATGATTTGTTTGACCAGTTGCAAGGAGGTAAAGTATTTTCCAAGATCGATCTTCGATCAGGATACCACCAGTTGAAGATTCGGGAACAGGATATACCCAAGACAGCTTTTACTACAAGGTACGGGCTATATGAGTACACGGTCATGTCTTTTGGATTGACTAATGCCCCTGCCTATTTTATGAGCATGATGAACAAGGTGTTCATGGAGTTTTTGGATAAATTTGTTGTGGTGTTCATTGATGATATATTGGTGTACTCGAAGAATGAAGAGGAACACAAGGAACATTTGTGATTAGTTCTCGAGAAGCTCAGAGAACATCAGCTATACGCCAAGTTTAGCAAGTGTGAGTTTTGGTTGAAGGAAGTTGGATTTCTTGGACAAGTTATATTAGGAGAAGGTATAGCAGTAGACCCTACCAAGGTTCAGTCTGTCACTGAGTGGTTGGCACCCACCTCAGTTGGAGAGATACGCAGTTTTCTGGGACTCACAGGATATTATAGGAGGTTCATTGAGAATTTTTCCAAAATTGCGAAGCCCATGACAAAGTTGTTGAAGAAGGACACCAAGTTCAAATGGACTGAGGAATGTGAGGCCAATTTTCAGGAGTTGAAGAAACGTTTGGTTACCGCCCCAATGTTGATTCTTTCGGATATACGCAAGGATCTCCAAGTGTATTGTGACACTTCTCGCCTAGGAATTGGAGGTGTATTTATGCAAGACGGAAGAGTTGTTTCATACGCCTCAGGCTAGCTTCAACCTCATGAGTTGAATTATGCCACACATGATTTGGAGTTAGCAGCTGTAGTACATGCACTCAAGACCTGGAGACATTTTCTTACTGGAAACTGTTGTGATCTATACACGGATCATAAGACTTTGAAGTATATTTTCACACAGAAGGAGCTAAATCTTAGGCAGAGGAGATGGTTGGAATTAATAAAGGATTATGATATGAAGATGCACTATCATCCAGGAAAGGCCAATGCCGTAGCAGACACTTTGAGCCGCAAGAGTTATGTCAATACCCTCGTAAGCGGAGGATTACCGTAGGAGTTAGCCAATGATCTCAAGGAACTTCGCTTGGAGATAGTTCCAAGAGGTTTTGTGATGTAGGGCGGAAACCCTACGTGGATGATCTTTCACGTTGGAGCGGATCCTACGGGGAAATCACGAAGAACGAGCGGAAGAACACGAGGAACTCACGGGGAGGAACAAGGGAAAACACTCAACCGAAAAGAAATCAATCACACAAGCGCTAGATTATCGAACACATAGAGTGGCACAAGGTTCAAGATCAACAAAGGTAAGGATACACGAGTAGCCGTTCTTCTCCGAGAGGAGGTCTTGATGGGGTCCGCCCTAGAAGGGGGTCTTGAATCCGCTTGGGGGATCTTCTCCGTAGAGGTCCTGATCTCCGAGGAGAAGTAGCCAAGTGGATGAGCAAAGGCTCTCACACCAAAATATGAGCTAATCCAATGCTAACCCTAGAAAGAGGAGGGGATCAAGTATATATAGTCTCGGGCGAAGGGTACAAGGACAAGTCCGGAGGCACTGCACGCAGTGGGAGGCCGGACGTCCGGGCGTCGGGCGGATGTCCGGTTTTCGCGAGGCGCCGGATGTCGGGCTCTCAGCCCGGATGTCCGGCTGGGGCGACTGCTTCAGCAGAATCGGGTGAGGGGCCGGATTTCGGGCTTCGGAGCCGGATATCCGGCTGGGGCCGGATGTCCGGCTTGACGCCGGATGTCCGGGCCCTCGAGATCTGGGCAGATTTGATGAGGCTGAGGTAGAGGCTCCAGGCCGGATGTCCGGGGCCATGGCCGGATGTCCGGGGCCCGAAGTTGATCTTGGCCTTCTCGTTGGTT
This sequence comes from Aegilops longissima, assembly GCA_021605205.1. Classification (NCBI taxonomy): domain Eukaryota; kingdom Viridiplantae; phylum Streptophyta; class Magnoliopsida; order Poales; family Poaceae; genus Aegilops; species Aegilops longissima. The sequence continues at coordinate 222,271,593 of CM038676.1, read as the reverse complement.
CTCTTCATCCATGGACTTGGCGGCTTGTCCATCTTCACGTGCATCCTCCGGAGGTTCCCTTGACACCTAATCATGCATAGCATATCGGACTTAGGTAGTAGCCATGTCTCGAGTGGATCATATGTGATATCGACAAGGAAGGAGGTCACCTCGTTCTCGAGAGCTCTATCTCTAGCTCGTGTCATGGGTCCTCTTGGCTCTTGATGAGACGGTTGTAGGTCCATGGGGATGATCGTGGGATGCTCCGCATCATCTCCCCCCCTTGGGAGAGATCCGACCTCGGATCAAAAGCTTCATCTCCATGGAATGGTGCGAGGTCCTTGACGTTGAAGATGTCGCTCACGTTGTATTTGTCTCGAGGTAGGTCGATCTTGTAAGCGTTGTCGCTAGAGCGTGCTAGTACCTTGAAAGGTCCATCGGCTCGAGGGAGAAGTTTGACTTGCGTTCTTTGGGGAAGCGGTCTCTTGAAGGTGTAGCCACACTAGATCACCAATATTGAAGACGATGGGTTGCTTGTTGGCGTTGAGCTTGTTTGCTTGGCGTTGTACTTGGCGCTCAATGTTGTGCCTTGTATCTTCATGCATCTTCTTGATGTAGCTTGCTCGTTCACTTGCATCCATGTTGGTGCGCTCTTGGAGAGGAAGTGGTAGAATGTCCAATGGGGACAACGGGTTGAAACCGTAGACGACCTCGAAGGGGGACTTGTCGGTAGTTGAATGTCTTGCACGATTGTAGGCGTACTCGGCGATGGGTAGACATGCTTCCCATTCCTTGATGTTCTTCTTGATTAAGACACGAAGTAGAGTTGATAGTGTGCGGTTCGTCACTTCCGTTTGGCCGTCGGTTTGAGGATGGTATGCCGAGGAGAACAAGAGCTTGATTCCGAGCTTGGCACATAGGGTCTTCCAAAAGTAACTCAAGAACTTGACGTCACGATCGGAGACGATTGTCTTTGGTACGCCATGGAGTCGCAAGATTTCCCTACAAAAGAGATTGGCAACATGTGAAGCATCGTCTATCTTGTTGCAAGGTATGAAATGTGCCATCTTAGAAAATCTATCCACAACAACAAAGACGGAATCCTTGCCATTTTGAGTCCTAGGCAAACCAAGTACAAAATCCATACTAATGTCTTCCCATGGTTGATATGGAATAGGAAGAGGCATGTAAAGACCATGAGATTGAGCTTTAGACTTAGCTTTGCGACATGTATAGCATCGGTTGGTGAAGCATGAGACGTCGCGGAACATCTTGGGCCAAAAGTAGTTGTTGGAGAGCGAGGCGAATGTCTTGTCGCGTCCAAAGTGTCCCATGAGGCCGCCTCCATGAGCCTCTTGCAAAAGGAGCAAACGAAGAGAAGACTCGGGAATGCAAAGTTTGTTAGATCTCATAAGATAACCATCCTTGATGTAATATTTTTCCCAAGACGACAATCGCCAAACACTTAGCATAAGGAGAAGAAAAAGATGGATCATGCTCATACAAGTCTTTTATATGCTCAAAACCAATAACATTCAATTCAAGTTGAGTGACAAGCATGCATATGCGTGAAAGCGCGTCGGCAACTACATTTTCTTTACCCTTAATGTACTTGATCACATAAGGAAAATATTCGATGAATTCACTCCATTTTGCATGACGCTTGTTCAATTTAGTTTGACCTTTGAGGTACTTAAGCGTTTCATGATCGGTATGGATGACGAACTCATGAGGTCTAAGGTAATGTTCCCAAACATGTAGCACACGCACTAAAGCATACAATTCTTTGTCATAGATGGGATAATTAAGTTGAGCACCGGAGATTTTTTCACTAAAATAAGCAATAGCTCGTTTTTCTTGCATCAAAACTCCGTCAATTCCGGTACCACTTGCACCACAATGAACCTCAAAAGTTTTGCCAAAATTGGGCAAAGCAAGAATCGGAGCATGAGTAAGCAAAGACTTGAGCTCATCAAAAGCGGTTGATTGCAAAGTTCCCCAAACAAATGGAGTATTCTTCTTGCTCAAAGCATGCAAAGGAGCGGCAATTGTGCTAAAATCTTTCACAAAGCGACGATAGAAACCCGCAAGACCAAGAAAACTTCACACTTGTTGCAAATTGGTGGGTTGGGGCCAAGTTTTGATTGCTTCAATTTTAGATTCATCAACATGGACACCCTTTGAGGAAACTACAAAACCCAAGAAAACCACTTTGTCAACTCCAAAAGTGCATTTTTTCAAGTTTGCATAAAGGCTTTCCTTGCGAAGAGTTTGCAACACAGATTTTACATGATTGATGTGCTCTTTCATGGTTTTGCTAAACACAAGAATATCATCAAAGTAAACCACAACAAAGACTCCAATATAAGGACGAAGCACATGATGCATAAGACGCACAAAAGTACCGGGAGCTTCCAAAAGACCCATAGGCATCACTAACCATTCATATAAACCAAATTTGGTTTTGAAAGCAGTTTTCCATTCATCACCCTCTTGTATGCGGATTTGATAATAGCCACTTTTAAGATCAATTTTGAGAAAAGTTGGCTCCACTAAGTTCATCAAGCATGTCATCTAAGCGAGGAATGGGATGCCTATATCGAACGGTAATAGCATTGATAGGTCTACAATCGGAACACAAGCGGAAACTTCCATCGGGCTTAGGCACAAGAATAACGGGAACGACACAAGGGTTTAAGCTTTCACGTACATGACCGTTGTCGATTAGTTGTTGTACTTGCCGTTGAATCTCCTTGGTTTCTTCCGGATTGACTCGGTATGGAGCTTTGTTTGGTAGCGGCGCCCGGGATGAGGTCGATTCGATGCTCAATGCCTCAAGAGGAGGTAGACCCGAGGTAGCTCATCGGGAAAACATCTTGAAATTCCTGCAAAAGAGATTGAAACACCAAAGGTAGCTCGTGAATGTTGTTAGTTTTTGGTTCTCCATCCTTGCACACAAGGACAAAGTGCATCACGGTAGATGGGTTCTCACACACTTCTCTCATCTCACTTTTGGTGGCAAATAGGATGAGGTTATTCTCTCTAGGCGAAGTGTCGCTCAAATTTGGCTTGTGGCTCTCACTCACTTTTGGGTGGATCACTTTCTCACTCTTTTCTCTATGATGTGTGGCTTGCTTGTCGGCTATCACTTGACTAGGAGACATAGGTCGTAGTACATATTCTTTCCCTTTCATCTTGAAGCTATAGTGATTGGTGCGTCCATTGTGGATGACACCACGGTCGAATTGCCATGGTCGACCTAGAAGTAGATGGCAAACGGTCATTGGGACCACATCATATTCCAATGTGTCTTCATAAGCACCAATTTTGAAGGAGACTTGGACCGTATGCTCGACTCGTATAGTGCCGGAGTCACTTAGCCATTGAACCTTGTAGGGATGCGGGTGCTTCCTCTTGACCAATTGGAGCTTGGAGCATAGTTCTTCACTTGCCAAGTTGTGGCAACTACCTCCATCGATGATGACCTTGATGGACCGTCCATTGATGCCGGCTTTTGTGTGGAAGATGTGGCATCGTTGGTCTTCTTCTTGTTGATGTTGGAGAGTCAAGACCTTGGAGACAACGAGAGCGGGGCTCGAATCCTCATCACAAAAGACTTGATCATCTTCATCTTCATTCACTTGCCGGTGCATGGCCACTTGCTCAAGGGCTTCCATTTCCTCTTCACTCATGGAGTCATATGTGCCATCGTCGTTGAGGATCATGGTGCGCTTGTTGGTGCATTCGTATGACTTGTGCCTCGGCCGCCGCAAGTGAAACACTTGAAGGAGCTTGTTTTGATGGTCTCATCGGTCGGAGTAGAGGATGAAGCACGCGGCTTGAGGTTGCTTGTAGTAGGAGGAGGACGACTTGAACTTGTCGATGTCTTCTTGTAACTTGACTTGTCGTCGTTTCTTGAAGAAAGCTTGGTTGATGTAGATGTTGGAGGAGTCGTTGAAGCTTGGTTGTTGGAGAAGCCGTAGGTCTTGGATGAGTACTTGGCGTACTTGAATTCATCTTGCACTTGGCGTTCCGCCTTTGTAGCTTGATGCACGAGCTCAATGAGGGATGAGTATGGTTGGAAGTCGGCGATCTTCTTGATGGGATGATTGAGTCCATTCAAGAAACGTGCCATAGTTTGCTCATCATCTTCCTTGACATTGGCTCGAATCATGGCTATCTCCATTTCCTTGTAATATTCTTCAATGCTCTTTGTTCCTTGCTTGAGTAGTTGGAGTTTCTTGAAGAGGTCGCGGTTGTAGTAGGTTGGTACAAAACGTGCTCGCATGACATCCATCATTTGAGCCCAAGTGGTGATTGGAGGTTCACCTCTTGCTTGTCGTCGCTCAATGATTTGTTCCCACCATATGAGCACATAATCTTGGAACTCAAGTGATGCCATAGCGATTTTCTTCGCTTCATCATAGTTGTGCAAGCGGAAGATTTTGTCAACCTTCAATGCCCATGAGAGGTAGTCTTCGGGGTCATTGCTTCCATTGAACTTCGGCATGGTGAATTTTAGCTTGCCGTAGCGTTGCTCTTCATTGTGTTGTTGGCGATGTTGATGATGACGTCCTTGACGTGGATTGTACTCATCTTCATGTTGCTCTTGGCGCGGAGGAAGACCATGATCAACTTGCTCTTGTTGAACTTGAGGTTGAGGTGGAGCTTGACGAGCTTGTGGAGGAGCTTGAGGAACTTGACGTTGTACATGAGGTTGGTAGTTCCTCTCTTGGATTTCTTCTCGGAGGGCTTCCTCTTGATTGCGCCATTCGCGATTGCGGTTGGCGAAGGCTCTACTTGATTCTTGAAGGGCACGTTGCGCCTCAAGAGCTTGCGCTTCACGTTGTTGTTGTTGAAGACGTTGAGCCTTGGCGCCTTGTTCGCCTTGGTGTAGACGCGCTTCGTTCCTCCTCTTGTTGGCTATTTAAGACGTTGTCGTTCTTGAGCTTTGGCAAAAGCCTCTTGGTTTGATTGAGGACGAGGAACTTGATCATCAACTTTCTCTTGTGAATGCTTGTCATGTAGCGGGTTGCTAGATGCATGACGGTCTTGGCGGCTGCACGACGAAGAGTGTTCGACGAGGTGTACTTGAGTCATAGAAGGTGTCGCCGAATGTCGACTCGAGCGGCTCCGCCTTGATGATGAAGAAGTTGAATGATGCGGTTTCTCATCAAAGCGCGGATCTCGCCCATTCTTGCATCGTTCTCTTGCTTGTGAGCCTCGAACTTGTTGTCGAAGTAGTCTCTTGTACGTTGCTCGGAGAGTCGCAAGTCGGTGGCGAGGTTGTTGATGCGGTCGCTCATTGCTTGTTGTTCTTGGTGCAACGCTCGTTGTGCACCAAAGAGGTGGCTCTTGGTGACGATGAAGTCATGTCGTCGCCTTGCTCGATGAAGAGTGGGTTGGTAGAAGAACTTGGCCTATCCATCATTCCAAGCAAGATGTGAGTGGTAGAACGGAAAAGAACTTATACCAATGTACCTTTGACCGATGTTGAAAATGAATCAAGTTCACTCAAATGCGGACAATGAAATAGCACTCTTGGTACCGATTCTTGTCGGTTCTCACACCTACACAAATAAAAGCTTATGGTGGAGCTCGGTTAGGATGGTGGCACAAAATTTGATGCAATTGTAAGTGAGACTCAATAAAGTTGGAAATGATTCACAAATTTGCAAATGCAACAAGTAGACCAATAGCAAGATATGGTACACGGAAACACAAGCGCAAATAGATAATATGGGGTTATGCAACCAAGGATGAGCCAAAATGTGGAATTCACCAAGACGCTCTTGTTGCACAACACTAGAGAGACGCTAGCACGATTGCACAATAGGCGGATACGAACTTGTGCACAACCTACTAAGCAAAAATGCAACGACTTCTATCCCAAGTATGCTATATGTATGGTGTTTCGATGTGTTGATCCAAGATGATCAAGTATGACAATCTTAATGTTTTGTGATGCTATGGTTCTTGCTCATAAGCTCTTTGCTTATCTTTCTCTCTTTGCTTAAAAGCTTGATTGGCTCTTTCTCTTTTGAGCTCTTTTTCTCATGCAAAACTTCACGAACCAAGATAGCAATTGTGTATGCTATGACAACTTTGTGACACACAAGTTGATGCTAAGATATGCACCACTTTGGTATGGTATGTATGCTATGGAGTATGATCACTAATGTGCACAAGTCACGTTGCCTGCAATACTCAATGGCTAGTCTCGATGGGTAAGCAACGCAAAAGATGGGCTATGATGGTTATCAATGCAATTTCAAGTAATGACAAAGGTGTCGACGATGTTACCGTCCTTGGCGAAGATGACCGGTGGTGATGTTGATGTTGAACCGTACCTAGATAGCCGAAACACAAAAGGATACGGAAAACCCCAACTCAAATTCTCAAGGCGAAATTTGGCAACGTAGTCGGAATTGGTATTGGGCAAGGCTATGGTGGCGTTATGCGGAAGTGGTGGAGGTAAGTGGAAGTGTATGTGGGCACGGGACAAAATTTGGCGAAGGTTAGGCGGTGATCGGGGTGGTGGAAGGGATTGTTGCTACCAGGGGCCGGAAATCCGGGCTACAAGCCGGATGTCCGGGGCGCCGGATGTCCGGGCTGATCGGGCCGGATGTTCGGGCTGCCGGATGTCCGGGCTCGAAGAACACCGCGAGGAGAGGTCAAATCGGATCAAAATTTTGGGCGATTTTGTGGATGGAAATTGTGGAAAAGATGGGGGAATGATAGATCTACCTGCAACACACGAAATCCGCGGATCAAATCCAACAAAACTTCATCACACTAACAAATCACAAAAAAAAATTGGGGCTATTTTTGTGGGGAATTTTCGAAATTAGGACAAAAACAACAAAATCAAGCTAGAAAAAGAGGCGTAGGGGCTCCAATAACGTGATCAACGTGGCTCATGATACCATAGATGATGTAGGGCGGAAACCCTACGTGGATGATCTTTCACGTTGGAGCGGATCCTACGGGGAAATCACGAAGAACGAGCGGAAGAACACGAGGAACTCACGGGGAGGAACAAGGGAAAACACTCAACCGGCAAGAAATCAATCACACAAGCGCTAGATTATCGAACACATAGAGTGGCACAAGGTTCAAGATCAACAATGGTAAGGATACACAAGTAGCCGTTCTTCTCCGAGAGGAGGTCTTGATGGGGTCCGCCCTAGAAGGGGGTCTTGAATCCGCTTGGGGGATCTTCTCCGTAGAGGTCCTGATCTCCGAGGAGAAGTATCCAAGTGGATGAGCAAAGGCTCTCACACCAAAATATGAGCTAATCCAATGCTAACCCTAGAAAGAGGAGGGGATCAAGTATATATAGTCTCGGGGCGAGGGGTACAAGGGACAAGTCCGGAGGCACTGCTGACGCAGCAGGGAGGCCGGACGTCCGGGCGTCGGGCGGATGTCCGGCCTTCGCGAGGCGCCGGATGTCCGCCTCTCAGCCGGATGTCGGGCTGGGCGACTGCTTCAGCAGAATCGGGTGAGGGAGCCGGATTTCCGGGCTGGGGTCGGATATCCGGCTGGGGCCGGATGTCGGGCTTGGACGCCGGATGTCCGGCCTTGTAGATCTGGGCAGATTTGATGAGGCTGAGGTAGAGGCTCCAGGGCCGGATGTCCGGGGCCATGGCGGATGTCCGGGCCCGAAGTTGATCTTGTCCTTCTCCGTTGGTTCTCTTCATCTATGGACTTGGCGGCTTGTCCATCTTCACGTGCATCCTCGGAGGTTCCCTTGACACCTAATCATGCATAGCATATCGGACTTAGGTAGTAGCCATGTCTCGAGTGGATCATATGTGATATCGACAAGGAAGGAGGTCACCTCGTTCTCGAGAGCTCTAGCTCTGGCTCGTGTCATGGGTCCTCTTGGCTCTTGATGAGACGGTTGTAGGTCCATGGGGATGATCGTGGGATGCTCCGCATCATTTTGTTGCAGCAATGGAGGTTCAGTCTACATTATTGGGAAAGATTCGAGAAGCTCAAAAGGATGACAAATATATTGCTGAGATAAAGGAGAAAATGAGCAAAGGAAAAGCCAAGGGTTTTCGTGAGGATGAGCACGAAACTTTATGGTTTGAGGATCGTGTATATGTGCCCAACAATGCAGAAATCAGGAAGTTAATACTACAGGAAGCTCATGACCCGCCATACTCGATTCACCCCGGAAACACCAAGATGTATTTGGATTTGAAGGAGCGTTTCTGGTGGACAGGTATGAAGAAGGATATTGCCGAGTATGTAGCGGTATGTGATGTATGTTAGAGAGTTAAAGCAGAACATCAGAAGCCGGCAGGACTGCTTCGGCGTATGCCAATACCCGAATGGAAGTGGGACAAGCTTGGCATGGATTTCATCACCGGATTACCCAGGACACGATCGGGATATGATTCTATCTGGGTATAGTTGATCGCTTGACCAAGGTAGCTCACTTTATCCCTGTGAAAACTACTTATACGAGCGCGAAGTTGGCCAAGATATATATGACCAGGATCGTATGTCTGCATGGAGTTCTAAGGACCATCGTATCAGATAGAGGAACACAGTTTACCTCGAAGTTATGGAATCAGTTGCACCAGACTTCGGGTACCAGGCTAGAGTTCAGTATAGCCTTTCACCCGCAGACATATGGACAGACCGAGAGAGTCTATCAGATTCTGGAGGACATGTTGAGAGCTTGTGCGCTAGATTATGGATCTAGTTGAGATGATAATTTGCCTTACGCAGAGTTCTCATACAACAACAGTTATCAGGCTAGTTTGAAAATGGCACCTTTCGAAGCATTGTATAGAAGGAGGTGCAGGACACCATTCATGTGGGATGAAGTAGGAGATCGTTAGTTGTTTGAACCATATATAATCAAGGAGTCTGAAGAGAAGGTCAAGTTGATTCAAGATAGATTGAAGGTAGCTCATTCCAGGCAGAAGAGTTATGCCGATACTAAACGCAAGGAGGTAGTCTATGAGATTGGAGACAGAGCATATCTTCGTGTGTCACTGATGAGCCACAAGTATAGGGGATCAAACCCAACGAGGAGCAGGAGGAAATGACAAGCGGTTTTCAATAAGGTATTCTCTGCAAGCACTAAATTATCGGTAATAGATAGTTTTGTGATAAGGTAATTTGCAACGGGTAACAAGTAATGAAAGTAAATAAGGTCCAGCAAGATGGCCCAATCTTTTTTGTAGCAAAGGAAAAGCCTGGACAAACTCTTATATAGAGAAAAGCGCTCCCGAGGACACATGGGAATTATTGTCAAGCTAGTTTTCATCACGCTCATATGATTCGCGTTCATTACTTTGATAATTTGGTATGTGGGTGGACCGGTGCTTGGGTGCTGCCCTTCCTTGGACAAGCATCCCACTTATGATTAACCCCTATTGCAAGCATCCACAACTACAAAATAAGTATTAAGGTAAACCTAACCATAGGATGAAACATATGGATCCAAATCAGCCCCTTACGAAGCAACGCATAAACTAGGGTTTAAGCTTCTGTCACTCTAGCAACCCATCATCTACTTATTACTTCCCAATGTCTTCCTCTAGGCCCAAACAATGGTGAAGTGTCATGTAGTCGACGTTCACATAACACCACTAGAGGAGAGACAACATACATCTCATCAAAATATCGAACGAATACCAAATTCACATGACTACTTATAGCAAGACTTCTCCCATGTCCTCAGGAACAAACGTAACTACTCACAAATCATATTAATGTTCATAATCAGAGGGGTATTAATATGCATAATGGATCTGAACATATGATCTTCCACCAAATAAACCAACTAGCATCAACTACAAGGAGTAATCAACACTACTAGCAACCCACAGGTACCAATCTGAGGCTTTGGGACAAAGATTGGATACAAGAGATGAACTAGGGTTTTAGAGGAGATGGTGCTGGTGAAGATGTTGATGGAGATTGACCCCCTCCCAATGAGAGGATCGTTGGTGATGACGATGGCGATAATGTCACCCTCCCGGAGGGAAGTTTCCCGGCAGAACAGCTCCGCCGGAGCCCTAGATTGGTTCCGCCAAGGTTCCGCCTCGTGGCGGCCGAGTTTCTTCCCAAAAACTTGCTTATGATTTTTTCTCGGACGAAAGACTTCATATGGCATAAGATGGGCACCGGAGGCCTGCCAGGGGGCCCACAAGGCAGGGGGCGCGCCCCCACCCTCGTGGCCAGGGTGTGGGCCCCCTCTGGTGGATTCTTTCGCTAGTATTTTTATTAATTCCAAAAATAACTTCCATGGAGTTTCAGGACTTTTGGAGCTGTGCAGAATAGGTCTCTAATATTTGCTCCTTTTCCAGCCCAGAATTCCAGCTGCCGGCATTCTCCCTCTTCATGTAAACCTTGTAAAATAAGAGAGAATAGGCATAAGTGTTGTGACATAACGTGTAATAACAGCCCATAATGCAATAAATATCGATATAAAAGCATGATGCAAAATGGACGTATCAACTCCCCCAAGCTTAGACCTTGCTTGTCCTCAAGCGGAAGCCCATAACGATAAATATGTCCACATGTTTAGATATAGAGGTGTCGATAAAATAAAATACGTACATGAGGGCATCATGATCATTCTTATAACAGCAACATATATGGATATTGTCATATGATTTCTTATGCTCAAGTAATAATCTATTACAATGTCAAGTATGAATCAGAAACTTCATTGAGAACTAACAAACTATAACCTCAGTCATTGAAGCAATTGCAATTTATCATAACATCAGAAAGAGTCAATATAAGAGCTTTTCAGCAAGTCCACATACTCAACTATCATTTAGTCTTTCACAATTGCTAACACTCACGCAATACTTATGGGTATGGAGTTTTAATCAGACACAGAGAAAGATAGGGGCTTATAGTGTTGCCTCCCAACCTTTTACCTCAAGAGTAATGTCAACAATAATAATTCATGCTAGCTTGCCAAAGGATAAAATATAAAAAGGAAAGGTGAAGATCACCATGACTCTTGCATAGGGTAAAAGACAAAAGTAAAAGATAGGCCCTTCGCAGAGGAAAGCAGAGGTTGTCATGTGCTTTTATGGTCGGATGCACAAAATCTTAATGCAAATGAACGTCACTTTATATTGCCACTTGTGAAATGGACCTTTATTATGCAGTCCATTGCTTTTATTTCTTCCACATCACAAGATCGTATAAAGCTTATTTTCTCCACACTAATAAATCATACATATTTAGAGAGCAATTTTTATTGCATACAACAATGACAACTTACTTGAAGGATCTCACTCAATCCATAGGTAGATATGGTGGACTCTCATGGCAAAATTGGGTTTAAGGATATCTGGAAGCACAAGTAGTATCTCTACTTGGTGCAAAGAATTTGGCTAGCATGAGGGGGAAAGGCAAGCTCAACATGTTGGATGATCCATGACAATATACTTTATTTCGGATATAAGAAAACATAACCCATTACGTTGTCTTCCTTGTCCAACATCAACTCTTTAGCATATCATATTTTAATGAGTGCTCACAATCATAAAATATGTCCAAGATAGTATATTTATATGTGAAAACCTCTCTTTCTTTATTACTTCCTATTAATTGCAACGATGACCAAAACTATGTTTTTCAACTCTCAACAACTTTTATTCATCACACTCTTTATATGTGAAGTCATTACTCTCCATAAGATCAATATGATCTCTTTATTTCTTTTTATTCTTTCTCTTTTCTTTTTATTCCTCTCGATCATAGCAAGATAATCAAGCCCTTGACTCAACACTAATCTTTATTATATATAGCTCACGGACTCGATTACATAGAAGAATCATAAGGCAAAACTCAAAACTAGATCATACTAAAACTTTTATTCTACTAGAACAAGATATTACCAAAAGGATCGAACTAAGAAAAACGGTAAAGATAGGAGTGTGATGGTGATACGATACCGGGGCACCTCCCCCAAGCTTGGTAGTTGCCAAGGGGAGTGCCCATACCCATGTGATTATTGCTCTTTCTTTGGAGGTGCTGATGATGGAGTTAGTTGTGCCTTCAGCCTTTTCATATTGTATTTGAGAAGAGCAATTTCCTCCTTTAAATCATCGACTTCCATTTCCAGCCTCAAGATCTTGTCACATAAATCTCCTTTGCTTTTCTGCCGAAAACGAGAAGGAATAGATCGGTTGTTAGACAGTTTAGCCCCCTTAGGAAGACTAGACTTCTTGAACTTCACATGCATATCCCCAGGTTGAGGTAGAGGAACATCCTCCTCCTCTGAACTTGAATCATTGATCCTTCTCGAATGAGCATCCTCCTCATCATCCGTAGTTCGACCACAAGGAGATAGATCCCCATAGGTCTTTGGGTCAGCAATGAGATGTGAGACATAGCTCTCTCCGTCGGAGTCCTGAGATGACATCTTGCTCTAAATCCGCGACAAAAACAACTCGAAACAAAAACAGAGGATATTTGCATGGTATGGTGGTCAAAACCTTCAGGAGATTATATAATGAATTTTTACCGACCAAAAGAAGTATCGTGCAAGAAAACAGAGTCCGGAGAGCACACGAGGTGCCCACGAGGCAGGGGGCGCGCCCAGGGGGGTAGGGCGCGCCCTCCACCCTCGTGGAAGCCTCGTGTCCTTCCCGGACTACTTCTTAATTTCCTATTTTTCTAAATATTCCAAAACGGAGAAAAATTGCCATTAGAACTGTTTTGGAGTCGGTTTACTTACTGTACCATGTACATATTCCTTTTCGGAGTCTGAAACATTCTAGAAAGTGTCTCTTACGTATTCCTCCGGGGTTACGGTTTCAATAACATTGGTTTCAACATTTACGGGATTACCTGAGATGTAGTGTTTGATTCTTTGACCGTTCACCACCTTCGGATTTGTGCCTTCGAAGTTGTTGATTTTTATGGCACCGGAACGATAGACCTCCTCGATAACGTAAGGACCTTCCCATTTAGAGAGAAGTTTTCCTGCAAAAATCTTAAACGAGAGTTGAATAGCAACACATGATCACCTACATTAAACTCACGCTTTTGTATCCTTTTGTCATGCCATCTTTTAACTTTTTCTTTAAACAGTTTGGCATTCTCATAGGCCTGGGTTCTCCATTCATCAAGTGAGCTAATGTCAAATAACCTCTTCTCACTAGCAAGCTTGAAATCATAATTGATCTCTTTAATGGCCCAATATGCCTTATGATCTAGTTCAAGAGGTAAGTGACATGCTTTTCCATAAACCATTTTATACGGAGACATACCCATAGGATTTTTATATGCAGTTCTATAGGCCCATAATGCATCATCAAGTTTCTTGGACCAATTCTTTCTAGATCTATTAACAGTCTTTTGCAAAATTAATTTGAGCTCTCTATTACTCAATTCTACTTGACCACTAGACTGTGGGTGGTAAGGGGATGCAATTCTATGATTAACATCATACTTAGCAAGCATTTTACGAAAGGAACCATGAATAAAATGTGAACCACCATCAGTCATTAAATATCTAGGAACTCCAAACCTCAGAAAAATAACTTCTTTAAGCATCTTAATAGAGGTGATATGATCAACACTACTAGTTGGAATAGCTTCTACCCACTTAGTAACGTAATCAACAACAACTAAAATATGTGTATATCCGTTAGAGGAAGGAAACGATCCCATATAATCAAAGCCCCAAACATCAATTGGTTCAATAACAAGTGAATAATTCATAGGCATTTCTTGGTGTCTGCTAATATTACCAATTCTTTGACATTCACCCCCAGATAAGACAAACTTACGGGCATCTTTGAAGAGAGTAGGCCAATAAAAACCGGATTGCAATACCTTATGTGCAGTTCTATCTCCAGCGTGATGTCCTCCGTAAGCTTCGGAGTGACACTTGCGTAGGATGTGTTCCTGTTCATGCTCAGGTATACAACGCATAATAACACCATCTACTCCTTTATAAAGGTGTGGGTCATCCCAGAAATAATGTCTTAAATCATAGAAAAACTTTTTATTTTGCTGGTATGTGAAACTAGGTGGTATAAATTTAGCAACAATGTAATTAGCATAATCATCATACCATGGAGCAGTACGAGAAGCATTTATGACAGCCAATTGTTCATCAAGAAAGTTATCATCAATAGGTAGTGGGTCATCAAGAACATTCTCTAACCTAGACACGTTATCTGCAACGGGGTTCTCAGCTCTCTTTCTATCAATAATATGCAAATCAAATTCTTGTAGCAAGAGAACCCATCTAATAAGTCTAGGTTTAGCATCTTTCTTTTCCATAAGATATTTAATAGCAGCATGATCAGTGTGAACAGTTACTTTGGAATCAACAATATAAGGTCGGAACTTATCACAAGCAAATACAACCGCTAAAAATTCTTTTTCAGTAGTAGCATAATTTCTCTGGGCACTGTCTAGAGTTTTACTAGCATATTGGATAACATTTAATTTCTTATGAACTCTTTGTCCTAGAACAGCACCTACAGCATAATCACTAGCATCACACATAATTTCGAAGGGTAAATTCCAATCAGGTGGCTAAACAATAGGTGCAGTAATCAAGGCTTTCTTAAGTATTTCAAATGCTTCTACACAATCATCATCAAAGACAAAAGGAATATCTTTTTGTAAGAGGTTAGTCAGAGGCCTGGAGATTTTAGAGAAGTCCTTAATGAACCTCCTATAAATCGGCATGACCAAGAAAACTTCTTATACCTTTAATGTCCTTGGGGCACGACATATTTTCAATAGCATCAACTTTAGCTTTATCAACTTTAATACCTCTTTCAGAAATTTTATGCCCCAAGACATTACCTTCATTAACCATAAAGTGGCACTTCTCCCAATTCAAGACAAGGTTAGTTTCTTCACATCTCTGCAAAACTCGATCAAGGTTGCTCAAGCAATCATCAAAAGAAGTTCCATATACAGAAAAATCAACCATGAAAACCTCAATAATTTTTTCACAAAAATCAGAGAATATAGCCATCATTCATCTTTGAAAGGTAGCAGGTGCATTACATAAACCAAAAGGCATACATCTATAAGCAAAGGTACCGAAAGGACAAGTAAAGGTGGTCTTTTCTTGATCCTCTTTTGACACTGGTATTTGAGAGAAACCAGAATAACCATCTAGAAAGCAAAAATGTGTATGTTTGGATAATCTTTCTAGCATTTGATCAATAAAAGGTAAAGGGTAATGATCCTTTTTAGTAGCTTTATTTAATTTGCGGAAATCAATTACCATTCTATAACCTGTAACAATTCTTTGTGGGATCAATTCATCTTTATCATTAGGAACAACAGTAATACATCCCTTCGTAGGGCACAATGGACAGGACTTACCCACTGACTATCAGCAACGGGATAAATTATACCTGCCTCCAGAAGCTTTAGTATTTCTTTCCTTACCACTTCTTTCATCTTAGGATTTAACCGTCGTTGGTGATCAACAACCGGTTTAGCATCCTTTTCCAATTTTATTTTGTGCTGGCATAGAGTGGGACTAATGCCCTTAAGATCATCAAGAGTATATCCAATAGCAGCACGGTGCTTCTTCGGAGTTTTCAATAATTTCTTTTCCTCATGCTCTGAAAGGTTAGCACTAATAATAATAGGATATATCTTTTTCTCATCAAGATAAGCATATTTTAGAGTATCAGGTAATGGTTTAAGTTCAAACACAAGATCACCCTTGGGTGGAGGAGGATCCCCTAGGATTTCAACAAGCAAGTTGTGTTTCAAAATAGGTCCCTGTTTAAAGAATACTTCATCTATTTCCCTTCTTTCATTCATAAACATATCATTTTCATGATCTAGCAAATACTATTCTAAAGGATCACTAGGAGGTACGGCAATAGAAGCAAGACCAATAATTTCATCTTTACTAGGCAATTCCTCATCACGGGGTTGTCTATGAAACTTAGCAAAGTTAAAGTCATGAGACATATCCCCCAAACCAATAGTAACAACATCCTTTTCGCAGTCTATCCTAGCATTAACAGTATTCAAGAAGGGTCTACCAAATATGATGGGACAAAAGCTATCTTGTGGGGAACCAAGAACAAGAAAATCAGGAGGATATTTAATTTTCCCACACAAGACTTCAACATCTCTAACAATTTCAACTGGTGAAATAGTGTCTCTATTGGCAAGTTTAATTGTAACATCAATTTCCTCTATCCAGCAGGTGCAATATCATGCATAATTTCTTTGTATAAGGAATGAGGTATTTCACTTGCACTAGCACCCATATCACATAAGCCATGATAACAATGATCTCCTATTTTTACAGAAATAACAGGCATGCCTACAACAGGTCTATGTTTATTTTTAGTATCAGGTCAAGCAATTCTAGGAGTTTCCTCACAGAAGTAAATAACATGCCCATCAATATTATCAGCCAAGAGATCTTTAACCATAGCAATACTAGGTTCAACTTTAATTTGCTCAGGAGGTTTGGGTGTCTTAATATTACTTTTATTGACCGCAGTTGAAGCTTTAAAATGATCCTTTATTCTAACTGGGAAAGGTGGTTTCTCAATATAAGCAGTAGGAACGACAGGATCATTATAAGTGATAGTCTTTTCTTCAACTTTAATAGGTGCAACTACTTTTACTTCAATGGGAGGATTATATTTAAACCACTTCTCCCTTGGGAGATCAACATGAGTAGCAAAGGATTCACAAAAAGAAGCTACTATCTTAGAGTCAATTCCATATTTAGTGCTAAATTCACGGAAGACATCGGTATCCATAAAAGATTTAACACAGTCAAACTTAGGTCTTATACCTGACTCCTTACCTTCACCGAGGTCCCAATCTTCAGAGTTGCGTTTAATTCTTTCCAATAAATCCCATTTGAATTCAATAGTCTTCATCATAAAAGATCCAGTACAAGAAGTATCGAGCATGGAGCAATTATTGAGAGAAAGTCGAGCATAAAATTTTTGAAGAATCAATTCTCTTGAGAGCTCATGATTGGGGAATGAATATAACATTGACTTAAGCCTCCCCCAAGCTTGAGCGATGCTTTCTCCTTCGCGAGGCCAAAAATTATATATATAATTACGATCACGATGAACAAGATGCATAGGATAAAACTTCTGATGAAATTCCAATTTCAATCGGTTGTAGTTCCATGATCCCATATCATCACATAGCCTAAACCGTGCCAATGCCTATCCCTTCAAAGATAAAGGGAAGACCTTCTTCTTGATAACAACCTCGGGCATACCTGCAAGCTTAAATAATCCACAAACTTCATCCACATAGATCAGGTGCAAATCGGGATGTAATGTTCCATCTCCTGTAAAAGGATTAGCTAGCAGTTTCTCTATCATACCCGACGAATTTCAAAGTAAACATTTTCAGTAGGTTCAGTAGGTTGAGGAGCAACTCTTTGCTCTACTGGTCGGGGTGAAGATACCCTGAACAAGCCCCTCAGAGGATTACTTTTAAAAAGTGACAGTAAATTTCAGCACACTATATAAATTTTTCCTTACCAAATTCCACCTACCAAAGGCGCTTCATGATACGTCTCCAACGTATCTATAATATTTTATTGCTCCATGCTACTTTATCTACTGTTTTGGACTATATTGGGCTTTATTTTCCACTTTTATATCATTTTTGGGACTAACCTATTAACCGGAGGCCCAGCCCAAAATTGTGTTTTTTGCCTATTTCAGTGTTTCGAAGAAACGGAATATCAAACGGAGTCCAAACGGGATGAAACCTTCGGGAACGTGATTTTCTCATCGAACGTGATCCAGGAGACTTGGACCCTACTCCAAGAAGTAACAGAGGCGGTCACGAGGGTGGGGGGCGCCCCCCCCCCTATTGCACGCCACACTGCCTCGTGGGCCCCCTGTTGCTCCACCGACATACTCCTTCCTCCTATATATACCTACGTACCCCCAAACGATCAGAACGGGAGCCAAAAACCTAATTCCACCGCCGCAACTTCCTGTATCCACGAGATCCCATCTTGGAGCCTGTTCTGGAGCTCCGCCGGAGGGGGCATCCATAACGGAGGGCTTCTACATCATCACCATAGCCCCTCCGATGAAGTGTGAGTAGTTTACTTCAGACCTTCGGGTCCATAGCTAGTAGCTAGATGGCTTCTTCTCTCTTTTTGGATCTCAATACAATGTTCTCCCCCTCTCTCGTGGAGATTTATTCGATGTAATCTTCTTTTTGCGGTGTGTTTGTTGAGACTGATGAATTGTGGGTTTATGATCCAGCTTATCAATGAATAATATTTGAATCTTCTCTGAATTCTTTTATGTATGATTGAGTTATCTTTGCAAGTCTCTTAGAATTATCCGTTTGGTTTGGCCAACTAGATTGGTAGTTCTTGCAATGGGAGAAGTGCATAGCTTTGGGTTCAATCTTGCGGTGTCCTTACCCAGTGGCAGAAAGGGTTGCAAGGCACGTATTGTATTGTTGCCATCGAGGATAACAAGATGGGGTATTTATCATATTGCATGAATTTATTCCTCTACATCATGTCATCTTGCTTAAGGCATTACTCTGTTTTTAACTTAATACTCTAGATGCATACTGGATAGCGGTCAATGAGTGGAGTAATAGTAGTAGATGCAGAATCATTTCGGTCTACTTGGCTCGGACGTGATGCCTATATACATGATCATACCTAGATATACTCATAACTATGCTCAATTCTATCAATTGCTCAACAGTAATTTGTTCACCCACCGTAGAATACTTATGCTCTTGAGAGAAGCCACTAGTGAAACCTATGGCCCCCGGGTCTACTCTCATCATATCAATCTCCATCACTTTTATACTTGCTTTGTTTTTACTTTGCTTTTTTACTTTTTACTTTGCATCTCTATACCAAAAATACCAAAAATATTATTTATCATCTCTATCAGATCTCACTCTCGTAAGTGACCGTGAAGGGATTGACAACCCCTAATCGTGTTGGTTGCGAGTAGCTATCATTTTGTGTAGGTACGAGGGACTTGTGCGTGGCCTCCTACTGGATTGATACCTTGGTTCTCAAAAACTGAGGGAAATACTTATGCTACTTTGCTGCATCATCCTCTCCTCTTCGGGGAAAACCAACGCAAGCTCAAGACATAGTGAGGGAGTCCCGGACTAGGGGGTGTCCGGATAGCCGGACTATCATCATCGGCCGGACTCCAAGACTATGAAGATACAAGATTGAAGACTTCGTCCCGTGTCCGGAGGGGACTTTCCTTGGCGTGGAAGGCAAGCTTGGCGATACGGATATGTAGATATCCTACCATTGTAACCGACTCTGTGTAACCCTAACCCTATCCGTGTCTATATAAACCGAAGGGTTTTAGTCCCGTAGGACGAACAACAATCATACCATAGGCTAGCTTCTAGGGTTTAGCCTCTTTGATCTCGTGGTAGATCCACTCTTGTAACACACATCATCAATATTAATCTAGCAGGACATAGGGTTTTACCTCCATCAAGAGGGCCCGAACCTGGGTAAAACATTGTGTCCCTTGTCTCCTGTTACCATCCGCCTAGACGCACAGTTCGGGACCCCCTACCCGAGATCCGCCGGTTTTGACACCGACATTGGTGCTTTCATTGAGAGTTCCTCTGTGTCGTCACCGATAGGCCCGATGGCTCCTTCGATCATCAACAACGATGCAGTCCAGGGTGAGACCTTTCTCCCCGGACAGATCTTTGTATTCGGCGGCTTTGCCTGCGGGCAATTAAGCAGCCATCTGGAGCAGATCGAAGCTACGCCCCAGCCATCGAGTCAGATTTGGAAGTTTGAACTATACGGCCGATATCCGCGGAGACTTGATCTTGACGGATTCGAGCCGCAGCCAGCGATGCCGTGACTGTTTCGATGGGCATGATCTAGCTCGAGCCGAGCGATTGCCACGAGGCCGCACTGAATCCGCTCGACCCTTAATCCGGGCTGGATTCCCCGATCGAGGACGAGTGGTTGGACACCGCCTCGGGGGCTTTAATCTCTACGGTGATCGAGCCGAACTCTATCCCCGTCCTTTGCGAAGATCTCGACTCTAGGGTGCCGGACTCCTCTCCGGACTCCGAACCCTCCGCGCCCTTGCCAATCGAATCCGATTGGGCGCCCGTTATGGAGTTCACGGCCGCGGACATCTTTCAGCACTCACCTTTTGGCGACATCTTGAGTTCGCTAAAGTACCTCTCCTTATCAGGAGAGCCCTGGCCGGACTGCGGTCAGGACGGTTGGGATGCGGACGACGAAGAAATTCAAAGCCCACCCACCACCCACTTGGTAGCCGCTGTCGATAATCTAACCGACATGCTAGACTACAACTCCGAAGACATCGACGGTATGGACGACGATGCCGGAGACGAACAAGACCCAGCGCCTACAGGGCACTGGAAGGCCACCTCGTCATACGACATATATATGGTGGACATCCCAAAAGATGGGAACGGCGATGGAACAACGGAGGATGACCCTCAAGAAGCAGCCCAAGCGCCCGCCGAGGCGCCAGACACCCACTATGATTCACGACGAAGTAATGGATCATCAAATCCCGAAGGGTTTAAACCCGTCAATATTGAATCCTATGATGGCACAACAGACCCGTGGTTTGGATCGAAAACTATCTCCTTCACATCCACATGGCCCTTGGTGGCGATCTTCACGCCATCAAATACCTCCCCATCAAGCTTAAAGGACCAGCCCGGCATTGGCTCAACAGCTTGCCGCCAGAGTCAATTGGGAGCTGGGAGGACACGAAGCCGCATTCCTCGATAACTTCCGGGGCACTTATATGCGACCACCGACGCTGATGACCTAAGCCACATAATTCAGCAGCCAGACGAATCGGCGGACAATTCGGACACGGTTCTTAACCAAGAAAACCAAATCGTCGATCGTCCGGATGCGGAGGCCCTCGTAGCCTTCAATCATAACATCCGCGACGAGTGGCTTGCCCGGCACCTAGGATAGGAAAAGCCGAAATCCATGGCAGCCCTCACATCACTCATGACCCGCTTCTGCGCGGGTGAGGACAGCTGGCTAGCACGCAGCAACAACCTCAGCAAAAATTCTGGCAGTCTGGACTTCAAGGACCGAAATGGCAGGCCGCGTCATAACAAAAACAAAGGCCACATCAACGGCGACAATATTGAGGATACGGCAATCAATGCCGGATTCAGAGGCTCTAAACCCGGTCAGCGGAAAAAGCCATTCAAAAGAACTACTCCTGGTCCGTCCAATTTGGACCGAATACTCGACCGCTTGTGCCAGATACACGGCAACCCCGAAAAGCCAGCTAACCACACCAACAGGGATTGTTGGGTATTCAAGCAGGCAGGCAAGTTAATTGCCGAAAACAATGACAAGGGGCTGCATAGCGATGACGAGGACGAGACCCAACCGCCGAACAATAGAGGACAGAAGGGTTTCCCCCCACAGATGCGGACGGTGAACATGATATACGCAACGCACATACCCAAAAGGGAGCGGAAGCGTGCACTCAGGGATGTCTACGCGATGGAGCCAGTTTCCCTGAAGTTCAATCCATGGTCCTCCTGCCCGATCACTTTTGACCGAAGGGACCACCCCACCAGCATTCGCCACGGCGGATTCGCCGCACTGGTCTTAGACCCAATTGTCGATGGATTTCACCTAACGAGTCCGATGGGCGGCGGCGGCAGCCTGAACCTGCTTTACCGGGATACGGTCGCAAAATGGGCATAGACCCTCAAGGATTAAACCTACCAAAAGCGACCTTTAAAGGCGTCATACTAGGTGTAGAAGCCAATTATACAGCTCAATTACTGGAAGTGGTCTTGGATCACCGGATAAATTCAAGCGAGGAGTTAATCTTGACATAGTCCCGTCCGCAGCGGCTATCATGCCTTGCTCGGACGTGCAGCGCTTGCAAAGTTCAATGCGGTGCCGCACTCACATACCTCAAGCTCAAGATGCCAGGCCCTCGAGTCATCACGGTCAAAGGAAACACGAACTTTCTCTCCGCACGGAGGAACATCTGGCTCTCGTGGCGAAGTGCAATGCAGCCTCTTAAGGCAATTCTCGAGTCCGGCCGTTAAGCGGCGGACACAGCCAAGCGCCGGAGTAACTTACAACAAGACCACAGCACGTTCGAGCACGCCAGCGTAGCGATGCGGCCCCAACCCCAGCTCTGCGAAGCGTCAAAGCAGGTCCTTCGCATACACCATTACGCTCTGAAGATACCATGGGCATGGGGAGAGGGGCATGACCACGATAAACCCAGACTGCGGCTCAACCACACCAGGGGCTCTCAAGTGTGTCGTTCCTTTTTCTTTTCTTTTTACCTTTTAATTTTTACCCACAGGACTCCGTTTGTCAGAAGCCCTATCCGGCAGCAGACCTGCCGAACTCACGATGCAACAGCCAGAGAAGGATAAAGGCTACAACGAATATACAGGTGGTCTCCATTACGAGCATTTTTATACACCAATCTGCAGCCTACCCCTGGAGGGGGACATGTTTAACAGTTCCATACCTTGCTTATCGCACTATTTATATCGTTCTGCATTCGTAGCAGCACTTATTGAATAAAACAATGCAGCACCTTTTTGCTTATAATTGCATTTCTTTTTCATACATATGTTCATTCACGGCATGTTGCATCCGTACACTTTGGTACGGCTAATATACACCAGGGGCTTATGTTTCCCGCATTACGGTATGATGAGTCCGAACACTTTCACAAGTGCGGCACCCCAAACTTATAGCACTATATGCATCGGCTCCGAATCATGTCTTGGGTCAATAGTTGGGTTTGCCCGGCTCCCATGTTTTGGTACCTTACGTTCCGTTATATCGGCTAAGGTAGCACTGGGAGAACCATCTGCGATTCCGCCCAGATTGAGCTGGGTTAACGCCTCGATGGACAAAGCTAAAACTGACCGTCATGATGAGGCGAGAGACCGTCGCTGTTCGAGAGGTTTTTGCGAGTCCTAAAGACTTATGCCGCTTAGAGCGAGGAGCCGGATCTGTCCGCCAAGGCGTGGATAGCGCCCAAATTGACCTTCGAAGACTAGGGGCTTCATGAAATTTAAAATTATAGAATTCTATGGCTAAGTGAGAGTGTTCAAGCATTATAAGTCCGATTGCCTTGTTCGCTGTCTTTGGCGCCTCCTAGATGGACCCAAAATGGGAACAAGAGCGCTCAAGTTTATCCGAACACCCCAGCACTCGTGGCATGGGGGTGAAGCCGACGACTTGCCATCTCTCGATTTGATAAACAGCCGCAGAAGGTAATATTTTAAATTAACAAGCGTTGCTTAGCGCATATGAACTAAGTTTTCAGCAAGACAGGATAACAAAATGCGAGTCTACTCAAATATTACATCTTTGGAGCACTCACCGCAATAGTGCGGGCGCCCTTCAAACACACTCTTATAATACATCTCGGGCATGCGATGCTCCTTGCCCTCGGTGGCGGGTCCGTCCACGAGCTTCGGGCATCCATCTTGCCCAGTGCACCTTTTGCGGGCAAGGCCCGACAGGCACCCTCGATACAAGCGGGATGCTTGATAACTTCAACCCACGGGCCCGCATCCATCGGCCGCCGCACCAGGTCGAAGTAGCTCCTGGGCATGGCCTCCTTAGGCCACGGCCGAACTATGAGGCCCTTCATGGCCTGTTCGGCCGCCTTGTGGAGCTCGACCAGCTGCTTCAGCTGGTCGCTAAGGGCACGGATGTCCGCCTCGACATCGAGACTAGAAGACCTTCTCCATCGAGCTCCCTCCTCGGCCCGGTAGAATGCGGCAGCATCGGACCGCCTGCGAGGAAGATCTGAACGCATACGAGAGCTCGGGTCGGGTAAGCAAAGGTAATTAACACTCACATGCTTACTCTGCATGAAAAATGCCTTACCCGTTGCTATTTTCTTCACCGCCTCAATCTCCTGGAGGGCCTTGTAGGCTTCGGCCTTAGCGGCTTTGGCACTCTCAAGAGCCGTTGCAAGCTCAGACTCTCGAGTCTTCGAGTCACGCTCCAAGCTCTCATGTTTTTTCACGAGATCCTGGAGCTCCTGCTGTACCTCCGCCACCCGCGCCTCCTGCTTCTCTCGCTCGGTGCACTCCGCGGCCGCATTGCGTTCGGCCGTGGCCACCACCTCCTTCAGGGCAGCCACTTCGTTAGTGGCCCCTACAATACCCACGTTATCCTTGTCATTTTTCTTGCAACCAAATCCTTTTTTGTAAGGTACAATTTTCATAAGGTATTACTCACCTTCTTTTTCCTCGAGTTGCTTCTTGGCATGACCGAGCTCATTCCCGGACCGCCGAGGTTTTTCTTCAAATTATTGACCTCCATGATCGGTCTGTGGTCAGAAAGACAGACCTGCAATCCCATATTGACATATTTTTATGACTCCTGCGTTTATCTTTCTAAAGATCCTCGGTCCGCTTTTCTTTCCGAACACCAAACCGAGCATCAGGGGCTACTGTCTATGCGGTACCATTTTACATATATTGAAATTCTTACCTCAAAGCCTGTTAGAAGGCTGCCACAGGCCTCGGTCAGCCCGCTCTTGGCGAGCTGAACCTTCTGAATCACCGCACTCATAACAGTGCGGTGTTGCTCTTCGATGGAGGCGCCGTTGAGCGCCTCCAGCAAATTATCCGGCACCTCTGGTTGGACGGAGGCAGCCGGCGTTGCGGTCTTGCCCTTCTTACGAAGGGGTCGCCCGCCGGACTCCGGACCAACTGTGGCCTCCGGGGCTGAGTCCGGTGCACAGTCCGGGAGGGTGTCCTGTGACACCTCCGGGGCCTCCTCCTCCTCCTAGTGGGTCCTTTTCTGGGATCCCACCTCGGCGTCGTCCGCGGCACGGGGGGTGGAGGCAGTCGGAAGGGAATCCATATCCGACGCACCCAAAGACCCGCTCGACAAAACGGGAAGATCATCCTTGGGCGGACTGCAGGGTTGTATGCGGCATTAGAAAGACATTATGTGGCGAAAATAAAAACCTTGAAGTTATTGAGTCCGGATACTTACGATCTCGCCGAGGCTTGGCCCTTGGAGGCCGATCCGCGTCGTAAATCCTTGGCGTTGGCGGAGCAGTCCGGGAAGAGTTTTTCCTTCTTGGACCCTTGGCCTCCCTTGTTGGGGAGGCCTTCCTTTCTTTCCTCCCCGGCTGGGAGAGGCTCTTCTTCTCCTCCTCACCTTGGTGGGAGGATTGACCTCGGATTCATCATCCGATAACACCTGGCAGGAACTCTTCCGAGTCCCGTGGCCGTCTTCTTGGCCTTCTTCTCGGCACCACGTGGGGTGCCGGAGCCGCAGCCCCGTTAGGCGGGCGTCCGCTGGGTCCAGCGGCAATGGGGCGGACAGGTAATCCGTTCGCCTTCGCCACCATTCTGTCAAAGGTAAAGGGAGTTTAGATCCGCATAGAGCCAAACTATGGAAAACAAGTGGTGAAATCACTTACCTCGTCGGCAGGGCCGCTGGCGGAATCGCGATCTTGATAGCGGATGCGGAGCTTCGGCGCCTTGAATAGCACCTTCCGGACATCTTCGTATGTAGTGTCGAAGAGCCCGCTCAGGGTCTGGTGCTGCGCTGGATCAAACTCCCACATGTTGAAGCCCCGTCGCTAGCACGGGAGAATCCGGCGGATGAGCATGACTGGACTACGTTGACAAGCTTGAGCTTCTTGTCCACCAGCTTACGGATACAGCTTGGAGTCGGTCAGCTCCTCCGAGTCCCCCAAATCCGCCACTCTCTTTCCGGAGGTGAGCCGTGTAGGGATGCCAGATCTGAATTGGGGTCGCTGCCCAATCAGGGTCACGCGGCTCGGTGATGTAGAACCACCCGATTGCCAACCCTTGATGGTTTCCATGAAAGTGCCCTCCGGCCACGTAACGTGGGACATCCTGCCCACCATGGCGCCTCCGCACTCCGCTTGGCTGCCCTTCACAACCTTGACTTGACACTAAAGGTCTTGAGCCACAAGCGAAGTGGGGCTGGATGCGAGGAAGGCCTCATTACCCACGATAAACGCCGAGATGTTGAGGATGAAATTGGGGCGGATCATGGAAATCTAGGCCGTAGTAGAACATGAGCCCCGGACAAAGGGATGAGCGGGAAGCCCAGTCCGCGGAGGAAATGGGGGAGAAATACTACCCTCTCATGGGGCCTGGGGTTGGGCACAAGCTCTCCCTCGTCGGGTAGCCGATGCGCGATGTTGCTGGACAAATATCCGGCGTCGCGCAGCTTCTGGATCTGCCCCTCCCTGACGGAGGAGGCCATCCACTTGCCTCCCGCTCCGGACATAGTTGGAGAAGGTTGAGGTGAGAAGTGCGGACTTGGGCGCTGGGGCTCGAGTTCACGGAGATGGATAAGCCAAGGAGGAAGAAGGCGCAGGTAAAAGGATTGGATCTTTATCCCCTTATATGGGCGGACAAAAACATGTGTCCCCACCAGCCTGGTAAAACTCGCTTATCTCCCAAGCGCCACAATCAATGGCGCGGTTGGGTTACCCACGTCCGTATTGATGGGAATCCCGGAATAAGGGAACACGATCCGCTTCGACAAGGCGTGCCAAGGAAACGCGCCGCTAAACGCAGCCGAGGTGGAACAATAAAAACAATTTGAGTAAAGGCTTGGAAGTGGTGCGACGTCACGCCACGTAGAATCGTCGATGAGATTGATCTTGTGTAATATTATTCTCTCTACGATGGTATGTGGAATTTATTTTTGCGAGCCGGACACTATCCTAGTGTTCACAATCTTCTATGAATTATTCGGAGGAAGAACCCGCCTTGCAATGCCGAAGACAACATGCGCGCGGACTCATCGTCATTGAAGCCTGGTTCAGGGGCTCTTGAGGAGTCCCGGACTAGGGGTGTCCGGATAGCGGACTATCATCATCGGCGGACTCCAAGACTATGAAGATACAAGATTGAAGACTTCATCCGTGTCCGGAGGGACTTTCCTTGGCGTGGAAGGCAAGCTTGGCGATACGGATATGTAGATCTCCTACCATTGTAACCGACTCTGTAACCCTAATCCTATCCGGTGTCTATATAAACGGAGGGTCTTAGTCCGTGGGGACGAACAACAATCATACCATAGGCTAGCTTCTAGGGTTTAGCCTCTTTGATCTCATGGTAGATCCACTCTTGTAACACACATCATCAATATTAGTCTAGCAGGACGTAGGGTTTTACCTCCATCAAGAGGGCCCGAACCTGGGTAAAACATCGTGTCCCTTGTCTCCTGTTACCATCCGCCTAGACGCACAGTTCGGGACCCCCTACCCGAGATCCGCCGGTTTTGACACCGACACATAGCAAGAAGGATTTCTGGCGCCGTTGCCGGGGAGTCTACATAAAAGTCAACATACCAAGTACCCATCACAATCCCTATCTCTCGCATTACATTATTTGCCATTTGCCTCTCGTTTTCCTCTCCCCCACTTCACCCTTGCCGTTTTATTCGCCCTCTCTTTCCCAATCTCCTCCTCTTTTCCCCGTTGCCCTTCTCGCTTGCCTTTTGTTTGCTCGTGTGTTTGATTGCTTGTTTGTCGCGATGGCTCAAGATGCTACCAAATTGTGTGACTTCACCAATACCAATAATAATGATTTCCTTAGCACTCCGATTGCTCCTCTTGCCAATACTGAATCTTGTGAAATCAATACTAATGATATGCCTTTGTCTAGTTTGATTGAGAATAATAATGAATCTATGGATGTGAATTTTGTTGGTAGGAATAATTTTGGTAACAACACGTATAGAAGGAATTTTAATCCTAGGCCTTATCCTAGTAATCCTTCTAATAATTATGGAAATTCCTACAACAACTCTTATGGAAATTTTAATAATATGCCCTCTGAATTTGAGAATAGTGTTAAAGAGATTATGAATTCACAAAAGAATTTTAATGCTTTGCTTGAAGAGAAATTGCTTAAATTTGATGACTTGGCTAGGAATGTTGATAGAATTTCTCTTGAGGTTGATTCTTTAAAGCTTAGATCTATTCCTCCTAAGCATGATATCAATGAGTCTCTCAAAGCTATGAGAATTTCCATTGATGAATGAAAATAAAGAACCGCTAGGATGCGTGCTTCCAAAGATGCCTTTATTAAAGCGTGTTCTTCCAATTCCTATGAAAATCGAGATGAAGATCTAAAAGTTATTGATGTGTCCCCAATTAAATCTTTGTTTTGCAATATGGATCTTGATGAAACTTAATATGATCTTCCCTTACCTAGAAGGCGTTCTAAGAATTCGGAGTTTTCAGATCTTGATGATGAAATTGATAAAAGTGGGATTGAAAGAAATAAAAATCAAGATGTTGATAAACCCACTATATTGGATCTCAAGGAATTTAATTATGAAAATTGCTCTTTAATTGATTGTATTTCCTTGTTGCAATCCGTGCTAAATTCTCCTCATGCTTATAGTCAAAATAAGGCCTTTACCGAACACATTGTTGATGCCTTGATGCAATCTTATGAAGAAAAACTTGAGTTGAAAGTCTCTATCCCTAGAAAGCTCTATGATGAGTGGGAACCTACTATCAAAATTAAAATTAAAGATTGTGAGTTTCAGCTTTGTGTGATTTGGGTGCTAGTGTCTCCACCATTCTCAAAACTTTGTGTGATTTGCTAGAATTCCGTGACTTTGATGATTGCTCTCTAAACTTGCATCTTGCGGATTCCACTATTAAAAAGCCTATGGGAAGAATTAATGATGTTCTTATTGTTGCAAATAGGAATTATGTGCCCGTAGATTTTATCGTTCTTGATATAGATTGCAATCCTTCATGTCCTATTATTCTTGGTAGACTTTTCCTTAGAACGATTGGTGCAATTATTGATATGAAGGAAGGGAATATTAGATTCCAATTTCCCTTAAAGAATGGCATGGAATATTTTCCTAGAAAGAAAATAAAATTACCATATGAATCTATTATGAGAGCCACCTATGGATTGCCTACCAAAGATGGCAATACCTAGATCTATCCTCGCTTTTATGCCTAGCTAGGGGCGTTAAACGATAGCGCTTGTTGGGAGGCAACCCAATTTTATTTTTAATTTTTGTTTTTTCCTTCTGTTTAGGAATAAATAATCCATATAGCCTCCGTTTAGATGTGGTTTTATGTTTTAATTAGTGTTTGTGCCAAGCTATACCTATTGGATCTTCTTAGATAATAGTTATTTGATCTTGCTGTAATTTCCAGAAACTTTGCGCTCAGTGCCCGAATTATTAAAAATCACCAGAACGTGATAAAATATTGATTCCAATTGCTGCTGATCAATAAACAAATTGTCTAGGTCGTCTAATTTTGGTAGAATTTGTTGAGTTCCAGAAGTTTGCGTTAGTTACAGATTACTACAGACTGTTCTGTTTTTGACAGATTCTGTTTTGCGTGTGTTGTTTGCTTATTTTGATGAATCTATGGTTAGTAAAATAGTTTATGATCCATAGAGAAGTTGGAATACAGTAGGTTTAACACCAATATAAATCAAGAATGATTTCATTACAGTACCTTAAAGTAGTCTTTTGTTTTGTTTCTCTAACGGAGCTCACGAGATTTCTATTGAGTTTTGTGTTGTGAAGTTTTCAAGTTTTGGGTGAATTCTTTTGATGGATTATGAAAAAAGGAGTGGCAAGAGCCTAAGCTTGGGGATGCCCATGGAACCCCAAGATAATCCAAGGACACCAAAAATTCAAAGCTTGGGGATGCCCCGGAATGCATCCCCTCTTTTGTCCACTTCCATCGGTAATTTACTTGGAGCTATATTTTTATTCACCACATGACAAGTGTTTTGCCTGGAGCGTCTTGTATTATTTGCGTCTTTGCTTGTTAGTTTACCACAATCATCCTTGCTGTACACACCTTTTGAGAGAAGCCAATTTGATTAGAATTTGCTAGAATACTCTATGTGCTTCACTTATATCTTTTGAGCTTGATAGTTTTGCTCATAGTGCTTCACTTATATCTTTTGAGCGTGATAATTTTTGCTCTAGTACTTCACTTAGATCTTTTAGAGCACGGTGGCGGATTTGTTTTAAAGAAACTATTGATCTCTCATGCTTCACTTAGATTATTTTGAGAGTCGTTAATAGCATGGTAATTTGCTTAATATTAATATACTTGGTATTCAAGATATGTGAAACTTTCTTTTGAGTGCGTTGAATACTAAGAAAAGTTTGATGCTTGATATTTGTTTTGAGATATGAAGGTGATAATATCAAAGTCGTGCTAGTTGAGTAGTTGTGAATTTGAGGAATGCTTGTGTTGAAGTTAGCAAATCCTGTAGCATGCATGTATGGTTAAAGTTGTGTAACAAATTTGAAACATGAAGTGTACCTGGCTTGTGCATCCTTATGAGTGGCGGTCGGGGACGAACGATGGTCTTTTCCTACCAATCTATCCCCCTAGGAGCATGCGCATAGTACTTGATTTTTGATGACTTCTAAATTTTTGCAATAAGTATATGAGTTCTTTTGACTAATGTTGAGTCCATGGATTATACGCACTTTTACCTTTCCGCCTTTGCTAGCCTCTTGATGCCGTGCATTGCCCTTTCTCACCTTGAGAGTTGGTGAAAACTTCGCGGTGCATCCAAACCCGTGATATGATACGCTCTATCACACATAAACCTCCTTATATCTTCCTCAAAACAGCCACCATACCTACCTATTATGGCATTTCCATAGCCATTCCGAGATATATTGCCATGCAACTTTCCACCGTTCCGTTCACCATCATCATGACATACATTACTTTTGTCATATTGCCATTGCATGATCATGTAGTTGACATCGTATTTGTGGAAAAGCCACCATGCATTATTTTTCATACATGTCACTCTTGATTCATTGCACCATCCGATACATCACGGAGGCATTCATATAGAGTCATATCTTGTTCTAGTTTCGAGTTGTAATCCTTATGTTGTAATCAATAGAAGTGTGATGATCATCATTATTAGAGCATTGCCCAAAAAATATAAATAAAGGCAAAAAAAGGCCAAAAAAAGGGCAATGCTACTATCTCTTTTTCCACACTTGTGCTTCAAAGTAGCACCTTGTTCTTCATGTAGTGAGTCTCATATATTGTGCTTCAAAGTAGCACCTTGTTCTTCATGTAGTGAGTCTCATATATTGTGCTTCAAAGTAGCACCTTGTTTTTCATATAGTGAGTCTCATAGGTTGTCTTTCATACTAGTGGGAAATTTTCATTATAGAACTTGGCTTGTATATTCCTACGATGGGCTTCCTCAAATGCCCTAGGTCTTCGTGAGCAAGCAAGTTGGATGCACACCCACTAGTTTTCTTTTGTTGAGCATTCATAGCTCTAGTGCATCCGTTGCATGGCAATCCCTACTCCTCATGTTGACATCAATTGATGGGCATATCCATAGCCCGTTGATTATCCTCGTCAATGTGAGACTTTCTCCTTTTTTGTCTTCTCCACACAATCCCCATCATCATATTCTATTCAACCCATAGTGCTATATCCATGGCTCACGCTCATGTATTGCGTGAAGGTTGAAAAAGTTTGAGATTATTTAAGTATGACACAATTGCTTGGCTTGTCATCGGGGGTATAGAAGTTGGGAACATCTTTGTGTGACGAAAATGAAGCATAGCCTAACTATATGATTTTGTAGGGATGAACTTCCTTTTGCCATGCTATTTTGAGAAGACATGATTACTTTGATTAGTATGCTTGAAGTATTATTATTTTTATGTCAATATGAACTTTTGTCTTGAATCTTTCGGATCTGAATATTCATACCACAATTAAGAAGATTTACATTGAAATTATGCCAAAGTATCACTCCGCATCAAAAGTTCTCTTTTTATCATTTACCTACTCGAGGACGAGCAGGAATTAAGCTTTGGGATGCGATACGTCTCCAACGTATCTATAATTTTGATTGCTCCATGCTACTTTATCTAATGTTTTGGACTATATTGGGCTTTGTTTTCCACTTTTATATTATTTTGGGACTAACCTATTAACCGGAGGCCCAGCCCGAATTGTTGTTTTTTGCCTATTTGATTGCTTCAAGAAACGGAATATCAAACGGAGTCCAAACGGAATGAAACCTTCGGGAACGTGATTTTCTCACCGAGCGTGATCCGGAGACTTGGACCCTACTCCAAGAAGTAACAGAGGCGGTCGAGGGTGGGGGTGCCCCCTAGGCGCGCCCGCCTCGTGGGCCTCTGTTGCTCCACCGACGTACTCCTTCCTCCTATATATACCTCACGCACCCCAAACGATCGAACGGAGCCAAAACCTAATTCCACCGCCGCAACTTCCTGTATCCACGAGATCCAATCTTGGGGCCTGTCTCGAGCTCCACGGGGGGGCATCCACCATGGAGGGCTTCTACATCATCACCATAGCCCCTCCGATGAAGTGTGAGTAGTTTACTTAAGACCTTTGGGTCCATAGCTAGTAGCTAGATGGCTTCTTCTGTCTTTTTGGATCTCAATACAATGTTCTCCCCCTCTCTCGTGGAGATCTATTCGATGTAATCTTCTTTTTGCGGTGTGTTTGTTGAGACCGATGAATTGTGGGTTTATGATCCAGCTTATCTATGAATAATATTTGAATCTTCTCTGAATTCTTTTATGTATGATTGAGTTATCTTTGCAAGTCTCTTCGAATTATCCGTTTGGTTTGGCCAACTAGATTGGTAGTTCTTGCAATGGGAGAAGTGCATAGCTTTGGGTTCAATCTTGCAGTGTCCTTACCCAAAGGATGTAAGGGTTGCAAGGCACGATTGTATTGTTGCCATCGAGGATAACAAGATGGGGTATTTATCATATTGCATGAATTTATTCCTCTACATCATGTCATCTTGCTTAAGGCGTTACTCTGTTTTTAACTTAATACTCTAGATGCATGCTGGATAGCGGTCGATGAGTGGAGTAATAGTAGTAGATGCAGAATCATTTCGGTCTACTTGGATCGGACGTGATGCCTATATACATGATCATACCTAGATATACTCATAACTATGCTCAATTATGTCAATTGCTCAACAGTAATTTGTTCACCCATCGTAGAATACTTATGCTCTTGAGAGAAGCCACTAGTGAAACCTATGGCCCCCGGGTCTATTCTCATCATATCAATCTCCATCACTTTTATACTTGCTTTGTTTTTACTTTTCTTTTTTACTTTTTACTTTGCATCTCTATACCAAAAATACCAAAAATATTATTTATCATCTCTATCAGATCTCACTCTCGTAAGTGACCGTGAAGGGATTGACAACCCCTAATCGCGTTGGTTGCGAGTAGCTATCGTTTTGTGCAGGTACGAGGGACTTGTGTGTGGCCTCCTACTGGATTGATACCTTGGTTCTCAAAAACTCAGGGAAATACTTACGCTACTTTGCCGCATCATCCTCTCCTCTTCGGGGAAAACCAACGCAAGCTCAAGACGTAGCACTTCACTCCCCGGCAACGGCGCCAGAAAAGAGTCTTGATGACCCACAAGTATAGGGGATCGATCGTAGTCCTTTCGATAAGTAAGAGTGTCGAACCCAACGAGGAGCAGAAGGAAATGACAAGCGGTTTTCAGTAAGGTATTCTCTGGAAGCACTGAAATTATTGGTAACAGATAGTTTTGTGATAAGGTAATTTGCAACGGGTAACAAGTAATGAAAGTAAATAAGGTGCAGCAAGATGGCCCAATCCTTTTTGTAACAAAGGACAAGCCTGGACAAACTCTTATATAGAGAAAAGCGCTCCTGAGGACACATGGGAATTATCGTCAAGCTAGTTTTCATCACGCTCATATGATTCGTGTTTGTTACTTTGATAATTTGGTATGTGGGTGGACCAGTGCTTGGGTGCTGCCCTTCCTTGGACAAGCATCCCACTTATGATTAACCCCTATTGCAAGCATCCGCAACTACAAAAGAAGTATTAAGGTAAACCTAACCATAGCATGAAACATATGGATCCAAATCAGCCCCTTACGAAGCAACGCATAAACTAGGGTTTAAGCTTCTGTCACTCTAGCAACCCATCATCTACCTATTACTTCCCAATGCCTTCCTCTAGGCCCAAACAATGGTGAAGTGTCATGTAGTCGACATTCACATAACACCACTAGAGGAGAGACAACATACATCTCATCAAAATATCGAACGAATACCAAATTCACATGACTACTTATAGTAAGACTTCTCCCATGTCAAATCATATGCATGTTCATAATCAGAGGGGTACTAATATGCATAATGGATCTGAACATATGATCTTCCACCAAATAAACCAACTAGCATCAACTACAAGGAGTAATCAACACTACTAGCAACCCACAGGTACCAATCTGAGGCTTTGGGACAAAGATTGGATAGAAGAGATGAACTAGGGTTTTAGAGGAGATGGTGCTGGTGAAAATGTTGATGGAGATTGACCCCCTCCCGATGAGAGGATCGTTGGTGATGACGATGGCGATGATTTCCCCCTCCCGGAGGGAAGTTTCCCCGGCAGAACAGCTCCGTCGGAGTCCTAGATTGGTTCCGCCAAGGTTCCGCCTCGTGGCGGCGGAGTTTATTCCCGAAAGCTTGCTTATGATTTGTTCTAGGATGAAAGGCTTCATATAGCAGAAGATGGGCACCAAAGGCCTGCCAGGGGGCCCACGAGGCAGGGGGCGCGCCCCCATCCTCGTGGCCAGGGTGTGGGCCCTCTCTGGTGGATTATTTCGCCAGTATTTTTTATTAATTCCAAAAATAAGTTTCGTGAAGTTCCAGGACTTTTGGAGCTGTGCAGAATAGGTCTCTAATATTTGCTCCTT
Source organism: Aegilops longissima (assembly GCA_021605205.1). Classification (NCBI taxonomy): domain Eukaryota; kingdom Viridiplantae; phylum Streptophyta; class Magnoliopsida; order Poales; family Poaceae; genus Aegilops; species Aegilops longissima. The sequence continues at coordinate 222,236,827 of CM038676.1, read as the reverse complement.
TTCCATTGAATTCCGGTGCGGCATTCTCCTCTTCATGTAAACCTTGTAAAATAAGAGAGAAGGGGCATAAGTATTGTGACATAACGTGTAATAACAACCCATAATGCAATAAATATCAATATAAAAGCATGATGCAAAATGGACATATCAGTCACCACTCCGAGGAGTTAAACGATTTGGAGTTAAGGGAAAGTTAGCCCCGAGATTTGTAGGACCATACTTCTGGAACGTATGGGAGAGGTGGCCTACAAGTTGGAGTTACCCGAAGGATTGTCCGGAGTTCATGATGTGTTTCACGTTTCCCAGTTGAAGAAGTGCCATGCTGAGATGGTCGATACTCCTCTAAGAGATAAAGTGCCCCTGGAAGCAATTCACTTAGATAGTGACCTAACCTACGAGGAGAAACCCGTCAAGATTCTCGAGTTTGCCAGCCGGGTTACCCGCAGCAAGGTTATCAAGTTTTACAAAGTTCAGTGGAGCCACCATACCGAGGATGAAGCCACATGGGAGCGAGTAGAAGACCTATGGAAAGACCACCCATACATATTTTCTAGCCAACCCGAATCTCGAGGGCGAGATTCATCTTAAGGGGCGTAGGTTTGTAACCTCCCAATCTTCAATTTGGATGTTATAGGTCATCATATGCATATCATATTTTATTTGCATTTTCGATATGATCCTAGAAATCTTAAGCAACTCAAGTACCCAAGGAGGGAGTTGGAGATTTCATTCATTTTCATATTTGATTTTTTTTTGGAATTTGAAAAGAGGATCAATTTGATTTTTAATATTTTTTCTCTTCAATTATTTCCAATAAAAAATATAAAAGAGAGAAGATAATATGACTTCTTCAATAAGAAATGAATATTGGAGAAGAAAATTTAAAATTGAATTATTATTTTATTTGGATTTTATTCACTATTTTATTTGAATTAGAAAAATATGCATTTTTGAAAATTGCATTTTTAGTCCAGAAAAATGTTCACTTTGTTCTAAATATTAGGTTTAGACGGCAAAAACTATTTCTGGTATTTTTTACTGAATTTTTTATATTTTATTACGATTTTTCTTTTGGGTGAAATTTTATTTAAAAAAACATCCCGCCCGACTCGGCCGAAGCCCCAGCCGAGCAGGCCGGCCCGCTGCGCCGCCGCCTTCCTCCCATGCGGGAGAGACCGAGCCGTCGCCCCGTCCAAGTCCGGCCATGCACAACTCCCGAGCCGACCCGGCGCCCCCTTCCCCAAGCCGCCCGAGCCCCCCTGCCTCTTTATAAGCCCGACACCCCCCTCGTCCCCACATCGCCTGCCGCTGCCGCAGCCCCGCTTGACGCCGACACCCGCAGCCTGCGCCACCTCGCGCCGCCGTCCGCTGGACCCCGCCGCCGCCATTGACCCCACCGCCCTCATTGACCGGTAAATGAAAAAGACCGATTGGTTTTTTTCGGTTTTCTATGTTTTTCTCTGGCTTAGTTTTTTTAGGGTTTTTCTCTCAGTTTTTTCGATCGGATCTAATTTGCGGACGTTCGTCCGTTAATCCGCGGTAGCGAATGTTTTTGTCGGTTTAGTTCTGTTAGCGAACGTTCGTTCGATAGATTTTTCTTTTTCTGTTTATTTTCGGCCAGGGACCTATCCACGAATACTTTTATCACAGATTAGTCCCTGATTTTCAAACCCTCGCAACTTTTTGCTTGTTTATCTAAATCCAGTGAAACCAACGCCAAAATCTTCGTCTTCTTCCCCTCTTTCAAGATAATTAACTTGAACATGGTTTTGACAAATTAAAATTTGGTTTCAAGCAGATTTGAATTCGAACTTCTTTTGATCGTAGTTTGAGTTTCATAGCTCTGATTCGATTGATTCTTTTTGCAAATCGAAGGTCTTAAGTTGAACTTTCAGTTTGGATCTTTTCTCTTGAGTTTTACCCTTGCATATTATGCTTGAGTGCTTATGTATGCTATTGTTTGTTCATGATAGAGTTTTCGGAGTGCGAAGCGTGCTACTACGAGTCACTAGGATTTTCCGATCGTCAGCAAGGCAAGTAACACTTTGATCATACCCCTTTATCACCCAGTTTTTATGCATTAGTTTCAATCCTCAAACACTGCATGGTTAGGATCTGATTTAGATGTGGGTATTGGGAAGTAGTGATGAGGTAGAACCTATCGTCTTTAGTTTCAAACCCTGGGAGTTACTTCTACGTTATGATTATATTGCTATGCTATGCTCGTAGACATGGTTTCGGTTTGAGAGATCCATGCCAGATGTGAGAATGATTATTAATGGATAAAGTTAAGGTGGCTACTTCAATACACATCTGGGTGGATTGGTTGAGGCACCCTGGAGCACCCAGTGGTTGTCTAGGCACCTGGAGCAATCCAGTGTTGTCCTGGGATATCCCGGAGTACCCGTGTGATCATCCTATGGTTCGCCACCCAAGCTCAAAGGGATCATAAGATTTTTCATGCTAGAAACTTCCGTGTGCAGCCACAAGCCACTATGGGCTCTGGCATAGTGGAGTATGTTGTGTGACCTCTTCCAGTGGAAGGCTAGCAGATGTAGGGGATGTAGGTGGTACTATCTACCCAGAGTAAAGAGTTAATGCTTCTGAAAGACTGTGTCTCGGTCATCCATTTCTCAAACAACATGTAGTGCGATAAATCCAACGGGGGAGGTCGAGTCTTGTGGGGAAAAGTGCGCAAACCTCTACAGAGTGTATAAACTAATCATGGTTAGCCGTGTCCCCGGTTATGGACATCTTGAGTATCTGGTATTTGAATTATGGATTTGATCTCATCACTCTAAGTAATTAATTTGTTCGGTTGATGATTACTATTTTGGGATTGAGTTGGAGGAACCTTCTCAATGTTTTCAACAAACTTTGTAGTTAAATAAAATATAATCCTTTGTTGTATGGAAAAACTAGCTTTCTACAAAAGTTACCTACAGAGCCTCCACCAGCCAAATATGCATATAGTTATAGCTGTTATTTATTCATTGCTCTACAGTGTTATTTTGCCAGCATATTCCATGTGCTGATGTAGCGACCTGACCCAAAATCGGTCAAATCTACGTATGCATACCATCCCAAGATCATCTTTGGTACTCACAAGACATCGATGAAATAATCAAAGTTCAATCACACCTGAATTTATTACACGATTCTCATATAGAGTCTTTATTACAAGAGAATAAATTCGGCTCAAGGCCAACTCATGAGAAATAAACTACTAATGCTGCGGAAGCATAGACGAAATAGCGAGTCCATCCGACTCCATAGGGCAATCGCCAAGCGCGGAGCGTAGCCTCACTCCTGATCGGAATAAATCTCTGCAACATAAGACGTTGCAGCCGTGTAGGTCAGCTTTTTGAATAAGCTGGCAAGTCATGAAGAGAATAACAATAATAAAGTTACTAACACTATATGCATTTTGGCTGTGGGGCTCTAAGTTTCATCATTTTGCGAAAAGCCAGTTTTTCCCTACTACAGTGGACTTGTTTGCAAATACTACATAATTGTTGGTAGTTATTGAGATGGTTCCGCCAACCAATGTCTCATTCCCAAATTATTAAGTCATAACCCCTCAAATTAATTCATTAGTTTTAGTGTTGAGATTTCCGAATACTTCCAAGTTCCAGAGGCTCAAATTGTCCGTAACCGGGGACACGGCTAATCGATTAGATCTTTAACTCTGCAGAGGTTTGCGCACTTTACCCGCAAGAATCATTCCCTCCTTTTAAGTCTTCGCACTTCATGGTGTTTGAAGACGGGACGAATGAAACAGGGTTTTCCAAAGAGTTCTTCTGGCTACTGCCGGTACCCATCCAATCCTACCGTTCTTCTACATATCGTAGTACCGTCCAGCCAGCGTCACAACTAGGGTTGACCCAGCCAGAGCCCATAATGGCTTGCGGCTGCACAGGTAAGCTTCCGGTCAAAGGGGCATCCATCCGTCTCTTCGTGGCTGGGTGAAGCTTTCCGCAAGATGTCATGGCACTTCTCCATGCATCCCGCCAACCTTTGGGTTCTCCAGGTGCCCGTCAACCGTCCTCCACCCAGTAGTGAATTTCGAAGTCCATCTTGATCATTGTAGTTCATGGGGTTGTCATCATCATTGACTCTCACATCTTACTTATGAATTTCACTGAACCAAACCCGTCTACGAGCATAGCAAAATAAACTACTCCGTCCCGGGGTCATGGTAACAAGGGAATTGGTTCATCCTACCACATGATACTACTCAAGATTGTAACTTCAAAATTTCATCTACTGCATGCATGGTGGGGTGGTATAATTTCTAATGCACAAAATCATAGGTATTGAAAATAACACGATCAAGACTTGCCTTGCTGATGATCCTCGTAAGCTAAAGACTCGTAGTAGCAAGCTTCGCACTCCGGAAACTCTACCGAGACAAACAATAATCACAATAAGCATATAGCATAGGATCACATAATACAATAGCATAGTAACATGACACACCAAAAAAAAACAAGTCAAAACCCAAATGAAAACTCAAAGAAAACCAACTCAAAGTTTTCCTACTTCAAACAACAACTAGAAATAGTTTTATATAACAAATTTTTTCTCAACATAACCTAATCATGGATTTATGTTAACTTAACAAGGAATGCATTAAGCAACTAGGAGCAAAAAGAATCAATTTAAAATCTATTATGAAACTCCTATTAGGCCTAATTCAGTTTCTATTAAGGAAAAATAAAATAAAAGTTTTATTTATTATAAATAAAAGTTCATCCTATAAAGTGACAGAAACTATCCTAGAATAATCAATCACATGTGAAAAATAAATTGATTTACTAATTAAAATAATAGGAAAACAGTAGCTAGTTAATTAATTAGGATTAACAAGATTCTGCTTAAAACTATTTTTTATTAATCCTAAAATACCCAAATTAATTCCTATGGTTAGGTAATGTCAAAATAAAGTTGGGACAAAAAGAATCATATAAAAATAATTTTCCTAACTCATGTTATAACAGATTTACTATTCTGACTAAAACTAAATTAAAGCAATTTTAATTAATTTTAACATAGCTAATTATATTTTCTACAGAAACTATAAGAAATTTTAAAACCAACAAAAAAAGAATCACCTAAAAATATTAAACAGAATAAAAGATATGAATTTTTCAAATCTGGAACTATTCTGTTAAAACAGAAAACGAAAATAAATGAAAAATGGCCTAATGGGCCTAACCTACGCACTGAGCGTAATATAACTAAAAATGGGCCTAGGGTTAAACTGAATCGGGCCGGGCTAAATAAAAAGAACCCTACTTAAAATTAAACCGGACTAAACCGGAGCGAACCGGTTTTATTTAAAAGAACTTACCCCTTCGGGGGTGTTCTAATCTACCGTAGATGTTAGATCGGACGGGGGGGTGATCTCCGGCGACTCACCGGCGTTGGACGGCGGCGGCGGCTCGGTGGAAAAGTCGTCGACGGCTCCGGTCGTCGGGAGGCGGTGGAGTAGTCCGTGGTCTTGAGGCGACGAGGGGGTGGTCAGTGGAGTGGGACGAGGCTCGGGAGGCTAGGGGCGTGGCGAGTTGAATGGCGGCGGAGGTGAGCTCGGCTCATGAAGCGTGTGAGGAGGAGGGTTCGGCGAGGGGCAAGGGGGTAATGGGGTGCGGGAGGGGCTTTTATAGGCGGGGTCTCACCTTGGCGGGGGCAATCGGGAGGATCGAATCCGGATCCGTCGGGATCCGCGATCGGTGGCTGGCGTCTGGCGTGGGCGAGGTTGAAGGAGGGTGGGGTCCGCCTGCAGAGAGAGAGAGGGGTGCGGCGCGACGTTTGGCCGAGCCGAAGGGATTCGGCGCGGCAGAGGCGGTTGGCTCGGCTGGCTCACTTGGCTGGCCCTCTGGGCGCTGGTGGGCAGTCTGGGCTGGTTGGGCGATGATGCTTTGGTGGGCGCTGAGGGGGGTTTAAATTTTTTTTTTAATAAGAACAAAAACAGAGATAACTTGTAAAATATAAATATTTTATATAGGACATATATATAGCAAAATGATCAGGGGAATATTCCCTATCATTTGAACATTTTTCCAAAGGCAAAATCCAAACTTTATAAAAAATCATTTCTTTGAAATTCAAATAAAACTCAAGTTTGAATTCAAAACTTTTGGCATTGCTTTCCTCTGATATTTTTGGAGTGTCATGTTTGCTCCTCTCATACTTTTGCTCAAGTATTTATCAGGCATAGTTTTTTTTTGAAATGATTCCCACTTGCCATAGTTTGAATTCAAATATGAAAACTTAAAACTCTTCTGAAACTTCAAATGGCATTCAAATTCAAACAGGATGCATAGATGCTTAGCTATAATTGTAAAACATTCCAAATAGGAAATTTGGGATGTTACAAACCTACCACCTTAAGATGAATCTAGCCCTCGAGATTCGGATTAACTAACAAATAGGTGCGGTGGTCTCAAGAAGGTCTTCTTGGCGCTCCTGTGTGGCTTCTTCCTCGGAGTGGTGACTCCACAACACCTTGCAAAACTTGATGACCTTGCTGCGGGTGACTCGGTCGCAGATCTCGAGAATTCGGATGGGTTTCTCCTTATAAGTCAGATCACTTTGTCGAGCTGTATGGCCTCTAGGCACCTTGTGTCTCTCAACGGAATATCGGCCATGTCGGCATGACACTTCTTCACCGAGAAACATGGAAGACATCATGAACTCCGGACAATCCTTCCGCAATTCCAACTTGTGGCGACTTCTCCACGACGTTCGAGGATTTTGTGCGGGCCAATGAATCGGGTGCTAGCTTTCCTTGACACCAAACCTCTTGATTCCACGAAGTGAGGACACACGAAGATATGCTCGGTCTCTCGCCCGTAAGTTACTTCCTTGCGTTCTTGTCGGCATAACTCTTACGTCTCGATTGTGCTATTTTGAGTCTGTCCCGAATTAGCTTGACCTTCTCTTCGAATCTCGATAAGATCGGAACGAAAAGTGATCGATCTCCAACACTATCCCACACAATGGTGTTTCGCACCTCCTTCCGTATAGAGCTTGAAAGGGCCATCTTGATTGGATTGATAACTGTTGTTGTATGAGAACTCTGCGTATGGCAAATTATCATCCCAGCTAGACCCATAGTCTAGCACACAAGCTCTCAACATGTCCTCCGAATCTGGTTGACCCTCTCGGTCTGTCCATTTGTCTCATGGATGAAAAGCTGTCTTGAATTCCAGCCTCGTACCCAAAGTTTCATGCAATCGCTTCCAAAACCTTGAGGTAAACTGTGTTCCTCTATCGACACGATACTCCTCGGAACTCCATGCAGACATACGATCCTGGTCATGTATATCTTGGCCAACTTAGCACTTGGTATAGGTAGTCTTCACGGAATGAAGTGAGCTACCTTGGTCAAACGATCAACCACTACCCAGATAGAATCATAACCTGAGCGGGTCTGGGTAATCTGTGATGAAATCCATTCCAAGTTTTTCCCATTTCCAATCGGGAATCGGCAAAGGTTGAAGTAACCTGCTGGCTTCGATGTTCTGCCTTTACTCGTTGACAAACATCGATATCGCTACGTACTCGGCAATATCCTTCTTCATACCGCCCACCGAAACTTTCCTTCAAATCCAGGTACATCTTGGTGTTACCGGGTGAATCGAGTACGGTGAATCGTGAGCCTCTGAAGAATTAGCTTCCTGAGTTCGGGATCATTGGGCACATAAATACGATCCTCGAACCATATAGTTCCGTGTTCATCCTTACGAAATCCTTTAGCTTTTCCTTCATTCATCTTCGCTTTATCTCATCAATTTCCTTGTCCGACTTACGGGCTTCACGAATCCTTTCGCCAAAGTGGACTGAACTTCAGAGTTGCAATATATCCTCTCGGAACTATCTCCATCGGAGATCTACGAGGTCATCGACTAGCTCTCGGGTAATCCTCCTGCTGTAAGAGTATTCACATAACTCTTACGGCTCAAAGCATCTGCTACAACATTAGCCTTACCGGGTGGTAATGCAATCTCATGTCATAGTCCTTTATCAACTCTAGCCATCTCCTCTCGCCGAGATTCAACTCTTCTGCGTGAAAATATACTTTAAGCTCTTGTGATCTGTGTAAACATCACAACGGTTTCCGATGAGGAAATGTCTCTGTGTCTTGAGTGCATGCACTACGACTGCTAACTCCAAATCATGTGGCATAATTCATCTCGTGAGGTCGAGCTGTCCGGAGGCATAAGCTACAACTTTTCCTTCTGCATGAGTACTCCTCCGAGTCCTTGACGAGAAGCGTCACAATAAACCTGGTATTCCTTGTGTATGTCCGCAAAATCAGATCGGGCTGTGACCAACCGTTTCTTCAATTTCTGAAAACTGGCTTCACAATCCTCGGTCCAAACATACTTGGCTTCCTTCTTCAACAGCTCAGTCATGGGCTTGGCAATCTTCGAAGTTCTCAATAAACCTCCGATAATATCCTGCGAGTCCGAGAAAATCTGCGGATCTCCTTGGTCGAGGTGGGTGGCGCCAATCGGTGGTCGATTCAACCTTGGCGGGTCAATCTGCTATTCCTTCTCCTGAAATAACATGTCCGAGAAATCCAACTTCCTTCAGCCAAAATTCACATTTGCTGAACTTGGCATACAAGCGATGTTCTCAAGTTTCTCGAACTAGACGCAAATGTTCTTTATGCTCTTCCTCGCTCTTGGAGAAAATCAGTATATCATCGATGAACACCACGACAAACTTGTCCAGATATTCCATAAACACCTTGTTCATCAAATTCATGAAGTATGCAGGAGCATTAGTCAATCCAAATGACATGACGGTATACTCATATAAACCATACCTGGTGGTGAATGCTGTTTTGGGTATATCCTTTTCACGGATCTTCAACTGATGATACCCTGATCGAAGATCGATCTTTGAGAATACCTTGGCTCCAACTAGCTGATCAAACAGATCATTAATCATCGGCAGAGGGTACTTGTTCTTGATGGTTACTTCGTTCAACGCACGATAATCCACAACCATCCTCAAGCTTCCATCCTTCTTCTCTACCAAAAGAACTGGGGCTCCCCAAGGTGATGAGCTTGGCCGAATATATCCTTTCTCCAATAACTCATTAATTTGATCCTTGATCTCTTTCAACTCATTCGGGGCATCCGATAAGGTCTCTTGGATATTGGGGCTGTGCGGGCAATAACTCAATCAGAAATTCAATGTCCTGTCCGGTGGCATTCTGGTAATTCCTCCGGAAAAACATCGGAAAGTCTTGCACCTCGGCACTTCCTCTGAACAACTCCCGTGAGGGAATTCACCGATTCTTCATCGCTACGTGCGGATACATACTTGATCCTCTTACGCTCCGGGGTGGTGAGCGAGAATAGACTTCTTGGGCACGATCTATGTTCCTTCAAACCGTCAACCAATCCATGCCTAGGATTACATCCAAGGTCCGGGTTTCCAACACTATGAGGTCTGCGGAAATTTATGGTTCCCGATGTTGAGGGTTGCATGACAGCCTAAGCCTCGCCATCATTTCTCCTCTGCGGGCCGACGCGAAGGGGTTTCTAAGGGTTTTAGTGGGCAACCCGTACTTTTCCACAACTACCCTTGATATGAATGAATGTGTTGCACCGTAATCAAAGAGTACCAAAACTGAACGTGAATTCAATAAAACTTACCAACCACGATTGTTCGGCTGATCATAGACGTCCTCCACGTCAATGTGGTTCACCTGAGCACGAGGGAAAGGGTTGGGCTTCTTCGCTGAGCTTCCATTGCTGTTTCCATTCCTCTGCTTGGCCTCTGGGCAGTCGGTGGCATAGTGCCCTGTTTTCTGACACTTGAAGGAGGTGATGTGGCTCAGATCCTTCGGAGCCGGGGCAGAACGGTGCTGGTTCCCATTACCGTTTCCATTGCCATTGCCATTGCCTGACCTGTTGTCCTGGTTGCGGTTGTTCCCATTGCCTCCATGGTTATGTCCTCCATGGTTGTGATGGATATGCCCTCCTGAGTATGGGGCATAACGGGCTTCATTTGAGCTCTGAGTTGTGCTTCCCCGGCTGTACTTCCGCTATGACTTCAATCTGCTGCTGCTTGCCTTCAAGTACGATGGCCTTGTCTACCACTCTTTGGTAGTTGGTAAAGTAGCCACCATAAGCTGCATGCCCAGTTCATCATTGAGTCCTCGAGAAACTTCTCCCGCTTGCGGCATCTGTGGCCACATCATCCGTGGCATAACGAGCTAGCTTGCTGAATTCATCCACGTACTGTGCCACAAGACGGTTCCCTGGCGTAAGTTGCGGAACTCACGCTTCTTCGACTCATGGCTCCGGCTGAAACATGAGCGGTGCGGAAGGCCTGCTGGAACTGATCCCACATGATGGTGGCGATGGGATAAGTGGCGGTGTAGTTCTCCCACCAAGAAGCTGCAGGTCCATCAAGTTGATGTGCGGCAAAGCGCGCCTTCTCTGCATCAGTGCTCCCAACAGTGATTAACTCTCTTCCAATCTTGCGGAGCCAATCATCGGCCACAATCGGCTCAGTGCTGCTAGAGAACACCGGCGGATTCAGCCTCAGGAATCGAGTCAAGTTGTCAACAGGGGGTGGTGGTGGTGGCGGTGGATTGTTGTTGTTGTTCTGATTCTGGATGAGCATCTGCATAATGGCGTTCTGCTGCTGGAGCAGCTGGGTGAGCTCCGGCGGGAAGTTGAGACCGGGGTCACGTCTCGGAGGCATCTGGTGTTTTGGAGTGGATGCGAAAATTAGAATAGAACAATGGTCTAATGAGAAATAACACTACCCATATGAATGCACAAACATAAACACACCAATCATTTATTCATTCCACTCAAACATGGTTCAATCTCGATTACAAAAGCTCATGACTAATCGAAAATAACGACCTAACTGATCGACGAAAAAGCAAAATAACATGGTGGTCGACTAAAAGTCTTCATCAATAATCCTTGCGCCCCTCAGTGCGATGTCCTCCGTGTGGTGTCCTCTGTTGTGGCGCCTCCTCTTGCGGCTTCCTCGGTGGAACTCCTTCATAATCCTGATCATTGCTCACGAGGGTCCATCATCTCCACTCGGAAAAAGGTCCTCTCCCAAGTCCATCTTTTCCTCTATTGCGGCAAGCTTCATCTTCAGTTCGTCGACTGTCTCCATGAAGTCCGCGATTTCTTCCGCATGATTAAGGAAGTCTGCGTGTGCCTTCTCCTCCAGTTCCAGTTCGCGGAACAACAACCTCCTGTGTACCTTCGAGTTACGGCGAGTCTGAATCTCCCGTTTCCTGAGGAGACACTCCAAGTCCTGGATATAAGAGAGAGTGGAGTCGTCCTCTACGGTACGGATGATATCTCCATTCCGTGCTCTGCGAGAAACCATGGCGAGGTCTGAGGGATCGAGCTCGGCCCTGTACTCCTCTCGGAGATGTCCAAGGGCACGATAGATCGCCATGTCCCTTTCGATGATCCAGTTGAAGTCGGTGAACTCAAAGTCAATAGGCTCCGTATGTCCTCCGAAGGTTCTCCCTGGGATATGCACTTCAATCCGGTAGCGGGTGTCCGTCGGAAGTGCATTGGTTGGCTTCCCGGTGATCGAGGGCGAGCAATCTTCAGCTTCTTCACCATCTGGACCAGCTTCTGCCAAGGGCATCGTCTCATCGGTGGCAAAACTCCGTAGCAAAGCTGGGGTGAACTCGACGGCCATCTAGAATGTTGAAAATCGGAGAGGAGTCAGAATTGAACAGGGGAGAATTACGGAATGATAAGGATATAAAGTAAATAGTCTCTTCCTATGGCTTTCCGATCCTAGGGGTTACGATCCTACGGTCAGCGTGTGCTCGATACCATCTCTCAGAGCGACTGACCCAAAATCGTCAAATCTACGTATGCATACCATCCCAAGATCATCTTTGGTACTCACAATACATCGATGAAATAATCAAAGTTCAATCACACCTGAATTTATTACACGATTCTCATATAGAGTCTTTATTACAAGAGAATAAATTCGCTCAAGGCCAACTCATGAGAAATAAACTACTAATGCTGCGGAAGCATAGACGAAATAGCGAGTCCATCCGACTCCATAGGGCAATCGCCAAGCGCGGAGTGTAGCCTCACTCCTGATCGGAATAAATCTCGCAACATAAGACGTTGCAGCCGTGTAGGTCAGCTTTTGAATAAGCTGGCAAGTCATGAAGAGAATAACAATAATAAAGTTACTAACACTATATGCATTTTGGCTGTGGGGCTCTAAGTTTCATCATTTTGCGAAAAGCCAGTTTTTCCCTACTACAGTGGACTTGTTTGCAAATACTACATAATTGTTGGTAGTTATTGAGATGGTTCCGCCAACCAATGTCTCATTCCCAAATTATTAAGTCATAACCCTCAAATTAATTCATTAGTTTTAGTGTTGAGATTTCGAATACTTCCAAGTTCCAGAGGCTCAAATTGTCCGTAATCGGGACACGGCTAATCGATTAGATCTTTAACTCTGCAGAGGTTTATGACTTTACCCGCAAGAATCATTCCTCCTTTTAAGTCTTCGCACTTCATGGTGTTTGAAGACGGACAGAATGAAACAGGTCTTCCAAAGAGTTCTTCCGCTACTGCGGTACCCATCCAATCCTACCGTTCTTCTACATCACGTAGTACCGCCCACCAGCGTCACAACTAGGGTTGACCCAGCCGAGCCCATAATGGCTTGCGGCTGCACAGTAAGCTTCGGTCAAGGGCATCCATCCGTCTCTTCGTGGCTGGGTGAAGCTTTCCGCAAGATGTCATGGCACTTCTCCATGCATCCCGCCAACCACTGGGTTCTCCAGGTGCCGTCAACCGCCCTCCACCCAAAGAGTGAATTTCAAGTCCATCTTGATCATTGTAGTTCATGGGGTTGTCATCATCATTGACTCTCACATCTTACTTATGAATTTCACTCAACCAAACCCGTCTCTGAGCATAGCAAAATAAACTACTCCGTCCGGGTCATGGTAACAAGGGAATTGGTTCATCCTACCACATGATACTACTCAAGATTGTAACTTCAAAATTTCATCTACTGCATGCATGGTGGGGTGGTATAATTTCTAATGCACAAAATCATAGGTATTGAAAATAACATGATCAAGACTTGCCTTGCTGATGATCCTCGTAAGCTAAAAACTCGTAGTAGCAAGCTTCGCACTCCGGACTCTACCGAGACAAACAATAATCACAATAAGCATATAGCATAGGATCACATAATACAATAGCATAGTAACATGACACACCAAAACAAACAAGTCAAAACCCAAAGGAAAACTCAAAGAAAACCAACTCAAAGTTTTCCTACTCCAAACAACAACTAGAAATAGTTTTATATAACAAAAATTTTCTCAACATAACCTAATCATGGATTTATGTTAACTTAACAGAAAGGAATGCATTAAGCAACTAGGAGCAAAAAGAATCAATTTAAAATCTATTATGAAACTCCTATTAGGCCTAATTCAGTTTCTATTAAGGAAAAATAAAATAAAAGTTTTATTTCTTATAAATAAAAGTTCATCCTATAAAGAAACTATCCTAGAATAATCAATCACATGTGAAAAATAAATTGATTTACTAATTAAAATAATAGGAAAACATTAGCTAGTTAATTAATTAGGATTAACAAGATTCTGCTTAAAACTATTTTTTATTAATCCTAAAATACCCAAATTAATTCCTATGGTTAGGTAATGTCAAAATAAAGTTGGGACAAAAGAATCATATAAAATAATTTTCCTAACTCATGTTATAACAGATTTACTATTCTGACTAAAACTAAATTAAAGCAATTTTAATTAATTTTAACATAGCTAACTATATTTTCTACAGAAACTATAAGAAATTTGCAAACCAACAAAAAAAGAATCACCTAAAAATATTAAACAGAATAAAAGATATGAATTTTTCAAATCTGGAACTATTCTGTTAAAACAGAAAACGAAAGTAAATGAAAAATTGCCTAATGGGCCTAACCTACGCACTGAGCGTAATATAACTAAAAATGGGCCTAGGGTTAAACTGAATCGGGCCGGGCTAAATAAAAAGAACCCTACTTAAAATTAAACCGGACTAAACCGGAGCGAACTGGTTTTATTTAAAAGAACTTACCCCTTCGGGGGTGTTCTAATCTACACCGTAGATGTTAGATCGGACGGAGGGGTGATCTCCGGCGACTCACCGGCGTTGGACGGCGGCGGCGGCTCGGTGGCGAGTGCGTCGACGGCTCCGGTCGTCGGGGAGGGCGGTGGAGTAGTCCGGCGGGTGCGGGGCGACGAGGGGGGTGGTCTGGTGGAGTGGACGAGGCTCGGGGAGGGCTAGGGCGACGGCGGCGAGTTGAATGGCGGCGGAGGTGAGCTCTGCTCCGCGAAAGGGGTTCAGCGAGGGGCAAGGGGGGAATAAAAGGGAGGGGCTTTATAGGCAGGGGTCTCACCTTGGCGAGGGGGCAATCGGGAGGATCGAATCCGGATCCGTCGGGATCCGCGATCGGCGGCGTGTGGCGAGGCGGGCGAGGGGTTGAAGGAGGTGGGGTCCGCTGGCGAGAGAGAGAGGGGGTGCTGCGCGACGTTTGGCCGAGCGAAGGGATTCGGGCGCTGAGGAGAGGCGGTTGGCTCGCTGGCTCATTGGCTGGCCCTCTGGGCGCTGGTGGGCAGTCTGGGCTGGTGGAGCGATGCTTTGGTGGCGCTGAGGGGGTTTAATTTATTATTTATTTATTTAATAAGAACAAAACAGAGATAACTTATAAAATATAAATATTTTATATAGGACATATATATACCAAAATGATCAGGGGAATATTCCCTATCATTTGAACATTTTTCCAAAGGCAAAATCCAAACTTTATAAAAATTCATTTCTTTCAAATTCAAATAAAACTCAAGTTTGAATTCAAAACTTTTGGCATTGCTTTCCTCTGATATTTTTGGAGTGTCATGTTTGCTCCTCTCATACTTTTGCTCAAGTATTTATCGGGCATAGTTTTTTTTGAAATGATTCCCACTTGCCATAGTTTGAATTCAAATATGAAAACTCAAAACTCTTCTGAAACTTCAAATGGCATTCAAATTCAAACAGGATGCATAGATGCTTAGCTATAATTGTAAAACATTCCAAATAGGAAATTTGGGATGTTACAGCTGACCTACACAGGCTGCAATGTATTATGTTGTAGAGTTTTCAGACGAAGAGTAAGGTGCGCTAGGTCGTTGTCGTGCACTCAGCTATGTCGTTGGAGTTGATGGACTCATTTATCTTCGAAGCTTCCGCAGTTATCTTATTTAGATGGCCTTCAGCCATATTATTGTAATAAGTTATCTTTTGAGACTTTCGATGTACTAAGTGTGTGATTGCACTCTGCTATAAATCCTCGAGTACTGTGTGTGTCAGCATACCAATCCAGGGATGACACTTATACACAGAGATTTGACCGTTTGAGGTCGGATCGCTACACTTGGCTCTCACATGGCTATGGGCTATATTTCACTTGTCACATTATGCCCATTTTACCATGTCCACTTTGCATGTTATGCTTGCTTCTATGCCTTTTCCATGCAACTGTGACCCTTGCTTGCATCTACCCATGATTCACCATTTTATTACTCATATGTGTATTTGCATGCTTGGCGGAGATCCTTGTTGCTATTGCCATGTTTATCATGTGCCTCATGCTATTGTTGATTCTTGTGTTGGGAGAGTCATGATGTTCCATTACTATTTACCTAGGACTTCTTGCCAATACAATGATGATAGTTTCCTTATATCTTGGTTTCATGCTTGTGCTATGTCATGTGAATTATTCATGCACACTATTTGCACACATGACATATTAGCTCTAGTATGTTGCATCTTCACACTACTAGCTCACACCACTTGATCGATATGATTGCTTGCTTTGTCGCATCACCCATGTTCCATTTTTACTCGCTTTCTTGGGCTGATGACATGTATGTTCATGCCTCTCACTTGATTTGTCTTGATAATTGTCTCTTGTCTCCATTAGTTGCATCTCTCATATCACCTTGTATTGAGTGCCAACTTGCTATGCATATTGAACATGGAGACTAGGACATATTACTTGTGAGCATGCTTGTTTATTTGATCCTATTGTATTTGGTTGTTATCGCATCATATGCCTCCATACTATGAAATGCTCCCTTGTCCTTTATTATGATGAGCATGATGCATACACTTGTTGGGTATCTTACCATACGAATGATAGGTTTTGCACCTCCGCTAACCTCATTTGTTTTTCTGAGTGTTTGTCATGTTCTTTCATTTTGGAGGATTCTCAAGGCATCTCCATCACGAAACAACTTGGTCACGTGAAGGCATACATGATGCGCAACGCAACATATTCGACATCCTCATAAAGGTGAACTCCTTCCCTTTGAGCCATCCTCACAAACGCATATTGGATGGGTCATTCTTTCATTATTGTTTCCTTCTTCTTGTATACATGATACACATATTGGAGAGAGGACCGGCATTGGAGACGGACCCTATGGACGTTCAAGTTGAGGAGTGCTCGGACTTAGTGGATGCACCACCGGACCAACACTTCTACCACGACATTGAGCTATGGTATAACACCACCCATAACAAATTTGCATCTTATGCATGGATTGACTCACATTATGATTGCCTTGTTGCATCTTGTATTACCATGTCATCCATGATATATGAGCTTGTGCACTTTATTAGCAAATTTGTTGTGATCTTTCTGATGACATATTCATACATCATGATCATATTGCCTATCATCAATTGCATGACAACATAATCACTTTGAGCAACAATTACCATGTTCATGCTTTTGATAAATCATCCCATTATGACATCATTTTGCACAATGGTCGCATTAATCACATTCCCAACACCTTTGTGCATACTACAAATGCTTTTGCTCCCATGAATGCTTTGCATATCTGTAGGACCTTGAAGTATGTCTAGAGGGGGGTGATTAGACTACTTGACCAATAAAAACTTAACCTTTTCCCAATTTTATAGTTTGGCAGATTTTAGCTATTTTAGGACAAGTCAAGCAATCATCACACAATTCAAGCAAGCATGCAAAGAGTATATTGGCAGCGGAAATTAAAGCATGCAACTTGCAAGAAAGTAAGGGGAAAGGTTTAGAGGATTCAAACGCAATTGGAGACACGGATGTTTTTGGCATGGTTCCGATAGGTGGTGCTATCGTACCTCCACGTTGATGGAGACTTCAACCCACGAAGGGTAACGGTTGCGCGAGTCCACGGAGGGCTCCACCCATGAAGGGTCCACGAAGTAGCAACCTTGTCTATCCCACCATGGCCATCGCCCACGAAGGACTCGCCTCACTAGCGGTAGATCTTCATGAAGTAGGCGATCTCCTTGCCCTTACAAACTCCTTGGTTCAACTCCACAATCTTGTCGGAGGCTCCCAAGTGACACCTAGCCAATCTAGGAGACACCACTCTCCAAGAAGTAACAAATGGTGTGTTGATGATGAGCTCCTTGCTCTTGTGCTTCAAATGATAGTCTCCCCAACACTCAACTCTCTCTCATAGGATTTGGATCTGGTGGAAAGAGGGTTTGAGTGGAAAGCAACTTGGGGAAGGCTAGAGATCAAGATTCATATGGTAGGAATGGAATATCTTGGCATCAACACATGAGTAGGTGGTTCTCTCTCAGAAATGGTAGGTTGGAAGTGTAGGTTCAGTCTGATGGCTCTCTCCACGAATGAAGAGGAGGTGGAGGGGTATATATAGCCTCCACACAAAATCTAACCGTTACATACAATTTACCAAACTCGGTGGGACCGAATAGTTAAACTCGGTCAGGCCGATTTAGTAAACCTAGTGACCGTTAGTGATTTTCGATGGGACTGACATGCATCTCGGTGAGACCGATATGGTTAGGGTTAGGGCATAACGTAATCTCGGTGAGACCGATTACACAAACTCGGTGAGACCGATTTTGGTAATAAGCTTTCCAGAGAGTTGGTCAGGTAAACTCGGTGGGACCGATTTGCTCTTTTCGGTGAGATCGAAATGTTACAAAAAGGAAACAGAGAGTTTACATTGCAATCTCGGTGGGACCGATCGCTCACTTTGGTTGGACCGAAACGTTACGAAGGGAAACAGAGAGATTGCAACCCCATCTCGGTGAGACCGAGATCCCTATCGGTAAGACCGATTTGCTTAGGGTTTGTGGCAGTGGCTATGACTTTTGGAATCGGTGGCGCCAGATAGAAAGAATCGGTGTGACCGATTTTGGCTTTAGGTTTAGGTCATTTGTGGATGTGGGAAAGTAGTTGAGGGTTTTGGAGCATATCACTAAGCACATGAAGCAAAAAGCTCATTAAGCAACACCTCATCCCTTCTTGATAGTATTGGCTTTTCCTATAGACTCAATGTGATCTTGGATCACTAAAATGTAAAATGAAGAGTCTTGAGCTTTTGAGCTTGAGCCAATCCTTTGTCCTTAGTATTTTGAGGGATCCACTTTCATCATCCATGCCATGCCATTCATTGAGCTTTCCTGAAATAATAGTCTTGGAATAGCATTAGCTCAATGAGCTATATGTTTTTATGGATTACCAAAACCACCTAGGGATAGTTGCACTTTCAATCTCCCCCTTTTTGGTAATTGATGACAACATATAGATCAAAGCTTCGACAAATGATAATAAATTTAAATAACATCGTCGCTTTGAGAAGTATGTGATAAGCAAGAGCTCCCCCTAAATTTGTGCATGGTTTTAGATTTGCTTTGGACTGCAAATGCACAATGAATTAGGCTCATGGGTTACTCTTCCATGTCACATACATCTTGGTGGAGCGCTCAAAATAATAAACAATGAACACGTGCACTCATCACCAAGCAAAGTGAGTGATCACATAAGATATATAGGATAATATCAAGCATGCATAAGTGTAGCTTATGATCAAACACATGATCATCAATGTCTCACAAACATAGTATCTCAACCAAAAGCAAACAAAGTTTGAAAAACCACCAAATAAAGCAAGAGAGAACAAAAGCAACACTCTCTCTCGAAGCCTATGATCTATACATTTTTCTCCCCCTTTGGCAACAAGTTACCAAAAAGTTCATAGAAAATGCATAGTGCTAGATCGACTCTCAGGCTTGATCTTCTGGTGGTGGTGTAGAGATGGCTCCTTGGAGGAAGACTTGATTGATGTAGATGGAGCTGGAGCTGATGAAGGTCTTTGGAGCTGGTGGCACTGAGGCTGTAGCTGGTGCAGACGAAGTTGCTCTTGTGTCGGCCTCGCACGGTGATGACCTCTGGGCTCTAGGCACTCTGGCAAACACATTGGTTGTAGTCTTGCCCTTCCTCTCCTGCATGTCATCTTGTAGTTCCTCCACTGCAGTCTGAATCTCAGTTACTTTCACATCTAAGTTATAGAACTTTTGTTCTATGATTCTCTCCAGGCTCTCCTGGTTTTGAGTTAGGGTGGCCAATCCCTTCTCAATCCTCAGAGTTGATGCTATTAAGTAACCAAGATGCTCCTGCTTGTTCTTCAAGAAATATTCAGATGCCTCCTCTTGAGTTGGCATCTTGGCAGCCTTCTCCCTCTTTGCCTTCTCTTTCTTCTCGTGAGCTTGAACTGATTGTGGATCATCTTCATTCATGACAACCTCATTGTCCTCAAAGTCTGGATAAAGTGGAAAGTGTTCCTTATCCAACTGATATTTTCCTGTGCCCATCTTTGAGTTTATCAGTTCTTGAATCTGAGGTGCATATCCACAGCTCCTCTTCTGATCTGTTGTAGTCCTCTTGAAAGTTTCAATGATCAGGCTCATTACTTTAAACTTCTGTGGCACATCAAACACATGCAACATGTTGATGGCATGCCCTCTGATCATGTTGTGGTCACCTGACTTGGGCAACAAAGTATGCCTCAGAATCCAATTTATGGTTGGCAACCCTAACAGCAGAAAGTGAACTGATCCAAACTTGTGAGTTGCTAATGCCTTGTTTGGAATTTCCTTGTACATGTGAGCCATTGAATTGTGATCCTTTTTCTTCTTGGCATAAATGTCTAGGTCATCCTCATTCTCTTCTGGGGCATTTACCAGCTTTGCCCACTCCTCAACAGTTGACTGGTACCTTGTACCTTCAGACATCCAAACAATTCTCCCATCTGGGTAAAATGTCTTTGTGGAGTAAAACCGCATGATAAGCTCATCATTCCAATTTGTGAGCTTTTGTCCGACAAAATCTGCCACTCCACAAGCAATAAAGCTGTCCTGCACTCCAGGATAGTGCTCTTCATTCTCCTTCATGTAGGTCCAGTCGACCCACCTCATATCACACACAATGGGCTTCTTGTCCAACAAGATTGTCTCATAGAAGTCCTGCTGTTCCTTTGTATGGAACCTGTAATCAACAACAGCCCTTCTCCTTGAAGCATATGGATCTTCCATTCTCCACAGTCTCAGCCCTGAATCCTTCCTGATTCTCATGTTCTCAGCCACAGGATGGGCATCATTGTGGTCTGGTATCTTTGGCTTGAGCTTCCTCAGAACTTGTCCTTCTTCATCTTCCTCATCAACCTCGAGCACTGGGGCCTTGTTCTTTTCATTCTTTGGAATACTCCTAGTATTCCTCTTTGGTGCAGACTTGGCCTTGGGGGCAGCTTTGGGTGCTTCCTTGGGCTTAGATGTGGCAGCCCCTGATCTAATAGCATCACCCATAAGCTTTGGTGCCTTTGGTGCTCGTGCAGCAGGCTCTTCCTCTTCCATCATGGAAGCTTGCCCAACAACTCTGGCCATGGTCTTCTTGAACCTTTCCTTCCTCTTCTTGCTTTCAGCAACTGGCTCTTTGGGATCAGGATTTTTAGGTAGTTGTGTTGATGTTCTGGCCTTGGACATTGGTTGTCTTCCTGCAGTCCTTTTGATCTTCATGACCCTTTCCTTCTTGAGCACAACTTTCTTGGAAGTTGCCTCATCTTCCTCGGCTTTGTAATCTTCATCCTATGAATCTGAAGTTCTTTTCCTCCTTTGCCTAGTAGCAGCCTTAGGCAAATTGCTAGGAGTACTTCTGCTCCCTTCATCTGAAGTTCAGGGACTAGTGCCCTCACTCAAGTTTATCTGCTCTTCTGACCTGTTCTGGCTGTCACTTTGATCAGACATACTACAAAAGCTGACTGCTGACCCTGTGAAGAGTTTATAGATGAGATAGAAAAGATGAGCATCACAAAGTGCAGAGGTTTTTGCAAAAGAATGACTCAAAAGTTCAGTTTTAGTTCTCCACAGAAAGCATTTCAGATCCACCGATTTTCAAACTCGGTGATACCGAAGCAGTTTTGGAACCTAAACTGATGACCTCGGTTGGACCGAGTTTCAGTTCGGTGGTACCGAGACTGCTAGGGTTTCACAGAATTCTCAAATCGGTTGCACCGATTAGTAATTCTCGGTCAGACCGAGATTCACTAGTGCAATGGCATAAGCCAAATCAGTGAGACCGAGTTTTTCAACTCGGTGGGTCCGAGATGGTTTCGGCGGAAACCTAAACCTAAAAATTTCAATCTCATCTAATCTATGAACTACTTTGGCTGGATAGAAGAGTTGCAATCGTGGCAAGATTCAATATGAAAACAATGTGCTAGGAATCAGACGAGGATAGCACAAAGATCAAGTCCATACCCTAACTTGGCGGTGGACTTGCTACGGCGGCAACGGCGGGACGAAATCTGTTGGCGGCGAAGACCAATGACGAGGAGGCTCTTGGCGGCGACGAGACGATCCGGAGACCACGATGGCAGAGCGAGCTGATCTTGTGGCGAAGGGTTTGAGAGAAATTTCCAAAATTTTGCCCGTGACTATATATAGCCCGACCACAGCCGGTGTGACCGAGTGGAACAACTCGGTGGCACCGAGATGCATAACGTGTTCGATTCTGACAAATCGGTGAGACCGAAAAGTTCAAATCGGTTGCACCGAGATTGAAAACTCAGATAAACTTGATGATCTCGGTAGGACCGAAATGGTAGGATCGGTCAGACCGAGAATTATTAAGAGGTTTTGGAAGTTAAGTCTATGACGAATCAGGGACTCCGAGTGCTCCTCACACAAAGTGGTTCGAATCTGACTTGATCAAATTTTGTGATGTAGCATGAATAGAGTTTGAGACGAGAAAAGCATAGATAGCTAAAGAAGGTTCTTAGGCATTCTTGTCCATCCACTTGGCACAAAGAAAAGAAACCAAACAAGCAAAATAACAAGTGGATGTCCTTGAATGAGTAAAATATGCACCAACATGCTCACACAATAAGATGGCAATTGAAATATGTGGCAAAGCATGCACAACCAATTTTAGCATCTATCAAACAATTGGCGATGACTAGGTCATCTATATATGAGTATATTGACTTAGGAGTCAAATGAGAACATTTGATCATAGGTCATACTCATCGTTTAAGCTCAAGTGGGGTTACCACTTTTACATAATGCATTAATGTGTTCACACCAATAGAGTTGCTTTGACTCAATTCTTAGAGTTAAGCTCCCCCTAGATGTGAGATCCCCCCTTAGAGGGATGAACTAACCTTGGATTTTGTCAATGGTGACTTCATGTAGGTGTTGAAGATGTAGATGCTCAATGTTGATGTAGATCATTTGGAGCAATCCTTTGGAGTGAGTTGCACTTTCAACTTGCCTACATGGGTTAGTCCCACAAGGAACAAACAAGAATATCCATAGACATAGAGTGATGCACACACAAGATGATGTCCATGAAAACATTTGGTTACCTTCTCCCTTGCCTTACCAACATGAGGGTATGTGACTCCTTGAACTAGTGCAAGATGTGAAAGTTGATTGCACTTGTTCTTGCCAAAATGATGTGAGTGAAGAATGTTGGCGGAGTCACCCTCAAGAACTCTCTAGTTCTTCTTCGGGATCCACATCATCTTGATGGGAATCCTTGGAGTTGTAGTTGTACTTGATGAAGTAGAACTTGACGTAGTCTTGGGGACCCACTCGAACGAGGCTTTAGGTGCTTCTTCAAATGCATCAATCTCTTCTTGAAGCTTGTCCTTGCCCTTGTACTTGTGGTCTTGTGGTGGAAGATCATCTTGAGCTTGTGTCCCCTTGAAGGAAGTAGGATCATACTTATCTTGTTGAGGAACAAACTTTGTCTTGGGATATTGATCTTCTTCCCACTCAACTCCATTGGCGTTGAACTTTCGTTCAAAACCAACACCTTGATCCTTCCGGTGCCTTCCTTGCTTGCGTACAATTTCCTCGAATTGCTTACTCCCGGCAAGGCTCTTGTAAACACCTTTCTCTATAATTCCCTTCAATAAACTATTTTCTTGCTCAAGTGTAACTTGGCTAAGAGAATCGTTAGTGGAATCAAGAGAACTACTAGAAGCAACAACATTGGATTTGACATTATTATTGTTAATACTAGAGGAAGTATCTTTCTTGTACTTGTTACTAGACTTGACTTGAGGCATGTAAGTAGATAAGAGTAAACGCTTGGCGATGTAAGAAGAACTTTTCTTGCGGAGATCATCATTGATTGTCTTTAGGAACTCATGCTCTTGCTCAAGATTGAGCTTTTCAAAGCGTAACTTCTCATGAGCCCTTAAAAGTTCTCGATGATCTTCGAAGATAGTTTCATGAGCCAACTTAATAGTGTTTAGTTCTTTAGTTAGAAGCTCAATTTTCTCCTTATCATTGTCATTCGTTTGATTAGCATGATTAATTGACGTTTCATCATAGTATTCATCACTAGAGTTGTCAACAAGTAAATCATCATCACCTAGCAAGTCATCTTCATCACTATTGAAATCAACATACTCGGGATGTGTTACCTTTGGACCTTTGGCCATGAAGCATCTTCCAACACCTTCATTTGGTGAATCAAATATGTCGTAGGAGTTGGTTGACACAAGTGCTAGACTGGCAACACCTTCATCTTGAGTATATTCGGAGTCGAAGTGATAGCTTCTCTCGGAGTGATGGTCGGAGTCGGAGCCGGAAACCCATTCACCAACATGAGCTTGATGTCTTCGTTTTGTGTAGCTCTTTGATGACTTGTCCCTTCTTTCCGAATCCTTGCTTCTCCGTGAGGGTCTTCGTTCATAACGATCATCTCTACTCCTCCTCTCTCTCGGTGGTGATTCTTCTCTTTTGCTTCTTCTTTTTGGAGAATCTTCTCTTCTCTTGTAGGGTGCCGTACACTCATTGGAGTAGTGTCCGGGTCTCCCACAATTATAGCAATTGCGCTCTCGACTAGAAGATCTTTTCTCATTATATGACCTTGACTTGGAGCTTCTTTCTTTGCTTCTACTCTTGTAGAATTTGTTGAAGTTCTTCACCATTAAGCTCAATTCTTCATTGAAGGTTGGTTTCTCACTTGATGATGTGGGGGCTTCACTTGAGGCTTTGTAAGCACCACTTGACTTGTTGTGAAGTTCCTCCTTATCCTTGAGTGACATCTCATGAGCAACAATCCTTCCAATGACTTCCGTTGGCTTGAGATCTTTGTAGTTTGGCATCATTTGGATCAATGTGCACACGGTATCATACTTTCCATCCAATGCTCTTAGGATCTTCTTGATGATGAATTTGTCGGTCATCTCTTCACTCCCTAAGCCGGCAATCTCATTTGTGATAAGAGCAAGCCTAGAGTACATTTCAATGGCACCTTCACCATCCTTCATTTTGAACTTGTCAAGCTGACTTTGGAGCACATCAACTTGGATTCCTTGACGGATTCGGTACCTTCGTGCATGTCAATCAAAGTATCCCAAATTTCCTTTGCATTCTCAAGGCGGCTGATTTTGTTGAATTCTTGAGGCACAATCCGTTGAAGATGATGTCACATGCTTGAGCATTGTATTGTAGCATCTTTAATTCTTCCGCATTAGCTTCACGGTTCGGTTCTCTCCCATCAAAAATTCACCTTGCAAGCCAATACAAATAATTGCCCAAGCAGTGGGGTTATGTCCAAGAATATGCATTTTCATCTTATGCTTCCAACTAGCAAAATTAGTACCATCAAAGTAAGGACCTCTCGGTGATAATTTCCTCGCTAGACGCCATACTCTCCTAGGTTGTGAAACCAAGGCTATGACCACCAAAAGCTATGGAAATCAAAGAAATGGAGACCAAAGCTCGATACCACTTGTAGGACCTTGAAGTATGTCTAGAGGGGGATTAGACTACTTGACCAATAAAAACTTAACCTTTTCCCAATTTTATAGTTTGGCAGATTTTAGCTATTTTAGGACAAGTCAAGCAATCATCACACAATTCAAGCAAGCATGCAAAGAGTATATTGGCAGCGGAAATTAAAGCATGCAACTTGCAAGAAAGTAAGGGAAAGGTTTAGAGGATTCAAGCGCAATTGGAACACGGATGTTTTTGGCGTGGTTCGATAGGTGGTGCTATCGTACCTCCACGTTGATGGAGACTTCAACCCACGAAGGGTAGCAGTTGCTTTGAGTCCACGGAGGGCTCCACCCACGAAGGGTCCATGAAGTAGCAACCTTGTCTATCCCACCATGGCCGCCGCCCACGAAGGACTTGCCTCACTAGCGGTAGATCTTCACGAAGTAGGCGATCTCCTTGCCCTTACAAACTCCTTGGTTCAACTCCACAATCTTGTCGGAGGCTCCCAAGTGACACCTAGCCAATCTAGGAGACACCACTCTCCAAGAAGTAACAAATGGTGTGTTGATGATGAACTCCTTGCTCTCGTGCTTCAAATGATAGTCTCCCCAACACTCAACTCTCTCTCATAGGATTTGGATCTGGTGGAAAGAGGGTTTGAGTGGAAAGCAACTTGGGGAAGGCTATAGATCAAGATTCATATGGTAGGAATGGAATAGCTTGGCCTCAACACATGAGTAGGTGGTTCTCTCTCATAAATGGTAAGTTGGAAGTGTAGGTTCAGTCTGATGGCTCTCTCCACGAATGAAGAGGAGGTGGAGGGGTATATATAGCCTCCACACAAAATCTAACCGTTACATACAATTTACCAAACTCGGTGGGACCGAATAGTTAAACTCGGTCAGACCGATTTAGTAAACCTAGTTACCGTTAGTGATTTTCGGTGGGACTGACATGCATCTCGATGAGACCGATATGGTTAGGGTTAGGGCATAACGTAATCTCGGTGAGACCGATTACACAAACTCGGTGAGACCGATTTTGGTAATAAGCTTTCCAGAGAGTTGGTCAGGTAAACTCGGTGGGACCGATTTGCTCTTTTCGGTGAGACCGAAATGTTACAAATAGGAAACAGAGAGTTTACATTGCAATCTCGGTGGGACCGATCGCTCACTTTGGTTGGACCGAAACGTCACGTAGGGAAACAGAGAGATTGCAACCCCATCTCGGTGAGACCGAGATCCCTATCGGTAAGACCGATTTGCTTAGGGTTTGTGGCAGTGGCTATGACTTTTGGAATCGGTGGCGCCGGATAGAAAGAATCGATGTCACCGATTCTGGCTTTAGGTTTAGGTCATTTGTGGATGTGGGAAAGTAGTTGAGGGTTTTGGAGCATATCACTAAGCACATGAAGCAAAAGGCTCATTAAGCAACACCTCATCCCTTCTTGATAGTATTGGCTTTTCCTATAGACTCAATGTGATCTTGGATCACTAAAATGTAAAATGAAGAGTCTTGAGCTTTTGAGCTTGAGCCAATCCTTTGTCCTTAGTATTTTGAGGGATCCACTTTCATCATCCATGCCATGCCATTCATTAAGCTTTCCTGAAATAATAGTCTTGGAATAGCATTAGCTCAATGAGCTATATGTTGTTATGAATTACCAAAACCACCTAGGGATAGTTGCACTTTCAATATCATTCTATATCATCTTGTTAAGCATCATGTGTCTTCCCACGCACAATCTTGCCATGCAAACTCATTCTTACGTGATGGACACTTTGTGTGCGCTAACCATTGTATTTCCAAGTGTCGTTTGTGTTTGATCTTTTTGCATGTATACCACTCCGGCGACACCTTGGAGTACTTGAATTGCGCAATGTCTTCAACTCCGTCCAACTACAAGTCCGTCCACAAGAACCGTTTCCATGGTGATGAGGATCATGATCTGAGGACGGATCTTTCCCAAGGGGGGGGGGGGAGATGATGCGGTGCATCCTACGATCATCCCCATGTACACTTAGACTACTCCCCAAGCCCCAAGCGGACATACAATGAGACCTCGACCATACGCCATTGGACACAAGGTGAACTCGCTCCTCTTCGAACCGTCACTTTCCACATATGAGACATGGCTACTACCTCATGCATGGACCTTGCATATACTCAGGTACAACCGAGATGACCATGGAGGATCCAAGGACCAAGGCCAAGCATGGAAGAGGAGAAGGAAGAAGAATATTGGAGCAAGACTGGACTTGCTCGGATCATCCGAATCCCCAGTCGGACGATCCGGACCCCCACCCGGACGATCCGGGTAATGTGCCTGAAGACACCCGAAGCCTGCTCGACGAAGCCAGATCATCCGGATGGCCGCTCGGATCATCCAGACTCCCGACGCCCGGATCATCCGGGCCACCATCCGGATCATCCGGACCATGCCTGCGCGCATGAATTGGGCCGAGGCCCGTGTACCCCTTCGTGGCTTAGACTATATATACTCCTCCCCCTCCTCCATTTGAGGGTTAGCATAGGTTTAGCTCATTTGAGATAGAGTTTTTCTCATCCATACGGATCTACTCCACGAGAGAGACCGCGCGCCTCTACGGAGAAGATCCACCTTGGATTCAAGACCCCCTCACGGGTGGCCCCCATCAAGACCTCCTCACGGAGAAGAACCGGTTACCCTATGTATCGTCCCTTGTTGACTTTGGATCGTGTATCTCTTTGTGTTTCGAGGATCTAGCACATGTGTGATCGTTTCTTGTTGATTTGAGTGATTCCTCTCTTTCCCCCTGTGTTTTCCCCCCTCGTGTTCTTTGTGTTCTTCGTAGGATCTGCTCCAATCATGAAAGATCGGCCCCTAGGGTTTCCAAAACAAGCAAGCATCACGCTCTCGTCAGATCATCGCATTACCTGTACCTGCAACTGTTGTTGTAGTAATCTGTGAGCCACGAGGCCTCAGCAATCCCATTACCATGGGTATCAAGACTAGCAAAGCTTAATGGTTATGGAATGGATAAGTGGTGAGGTTGCAGCAAGCGGCTAAGCAATGTATGGTGGCTAACTTACGAGTACAGGAATAAGATGAGAAACTACGCAATAGTCGTAAACTAGTAATGGTCAAAAAGTGATCCTGAACTACTTATGTTCAAACATAACCCAACCGTGTTCTCTTCTCGAGCTCACTCGAAAAGACATAGTCACGGTTACGTACGCGGTTGGTGTATTTTCTTTGAGTTTACTTCAAGTCCACTACAATCGGATATTAACAAATTCCCATCTGCCACATAACTGCGGGCACGGCTCTCGAAAGTTTAAACCCTGCAGGGGTGTCCCAACTTAGCCCATGACAAGCTCACTATCCGCGGAGACAATCCTCCATCGCGGGACATCCGATCAAACTCGGGATCCCGGTGCACAAGACATTTCGACAATGGTAAAACAAAACCAGCAAGACCGCCTGATGTGCCGACAAATCTCGATAGGAGCCGCACGTATCTCGTTCTCAGGGCACGCCGGATGAGCGAAGCATACAAGATCCAAATACCCCAAGTTGCCTAAGGGCAGTCCCGCACGGTGCTCTAGTTTGGACCAGCACTCAGAGGAGCACTGGCCCCGGGGGGTTGATAAATTATCCTCGGGTGCTAGCCGGTCCCTATGCAAGTTTTAGTTGTTATTAGGCAAATGGTAAAACCAATGTCGGGCCTTGCTGGAAGAGTTTTATTCAAAGCGAACAGTCAAGAGGGGCCCATAAACCCTCACCGTGTTAGGGACGCAAAATCAAGGAACATTACATCGATATGACAGAAACTAGGACGACAAGAGTGTAACAAAACACCAGGCAAAAGTCCGAGCCTTCCACCATTTACCAAGTATATAGATGCATTAATTAAATAAGAGATGCTGTGATATCCCATGATATCCATGTCCCAACATGGAACAACCTGCAACTGCACCTGCAACTAGCAACACTATAAGAGGGGCTAAGCAAAGCGGTAACATAGTCACACAACGGTTTGCTGGGATGGTGGAAAAAGGTTAGAGGCTATTATGGCAATTTGGGAGGCTTGACAAACAAGTGGTAGGTTGCGCGACATAGCCGATAGCATCGAGACAACTAGCAAAGCAAAGATAGTAGTGGTATCCAGGGTAACGGTCATCTTGCCTGAAATCCCGCTAGGAAGAAGATCGAATCCATGAAGTAGACGAACCATTGTAGTCGAACGAATCCTCACAATCGCAACGTAACCGGAACTATCTAGAAGAAGAACAACCGGAAAGAAGCAAACACCATGGTAAACAACCAAGCATAATCATGGCATGATGCACAATCAAGTATGATGCATGTTCAGTTTAATGAGTCATGGCATGGCAAAGTGCAACAAACAATACTACAAATTAAGTGGAGCTCAATATGCAACTCATTGCATATTGACGCAACACCACAACAATTATTTAGTTCTCTCCTGTTTAAGTACTCATCAAAATTAAATGTTGGTCAACATGTCAAGAGGTGAAGCATAAACTACCTATCTAGGCAAGTTTAAATGAGGCCGGAATAACAAACAACAATTCCGGAAAACCCTCATATGCATATTTCAAATTTGGTACTGTTCTGTCCTATACACAATTTTAGAGTTGTTAAACATGCAAAGTAAATGCACCATGTTAATCTATGCATTTTCCTACCCCATTTACATATAAAGTTTATTAAATTCAGAGCTACGGTTATTTAGTTATGAAATAAATCATTTTAACAAGTTATTTAAGCAAACTTAATCAAACAGCAAGTTTAAACATTTCAAACATGGATAAAAGTTGCATATTATGAAACTAGACAAAATTCTAAGCATTTTTCATGTTTAAAGTTTTTACATATGATGCACGGTTCTGGAGTTATCATATGCATGAAGTATGAGGGTTTTTCTGTAAATATGCCTGCACTGGGTAAATGAATAAATTCGCAGCAAGGAAAAAACACGGACCAAAACTAGCTGGGCCAATAGTGCACAGGAAGGGGCTGGAGGGGCTGCTCACCATGGGCTGAGGCCCAGTTGGTGGAGGAGTTGAGGCATGCGGGCGAGCTAGCAGGCTGGGTCGGCAGGGAAACAGCACGGCCGGTCCACGTGCGCAGGCGATCCAGCGCTCGGTGGGGACGAGCCTGCGTCTTGTTCGTCTGCTCGAAGCAGAGGAAGCAGGGCCGCGATGGCGGGGCTTGGCGAAGGCAACAGCGGGAGCTGCAAGGCCATGGCGGGGCTCCGGATCGGGAAGAGCTCGGCTCTCCTCGGGCGTTGCACGCCGCGGAAGGGAGACTGGGAGCAGCGGGAGGAGGAGACGCGCTGGCGTGGGGAGGCTCGGTGTTGCGGAGCTTGGTCATCATCTTGGGTGACGGCCTCGAGGACGGGCTCTGAGATCGATCTCCTGGGACAAGAGACAGGCGGGGTCAGGAGCATCAGAAGCAGAGAGAGGGAAGGGAAAGAGGCGCGGTTGACCTGCTGCTGCTACTGCCGGCGAAGGCGAGCTCCGTCTGACGAGGAACTGCAGAAGGCGGGCCTTGGAGCGCTGGTGCTCGAGGCGAGGGGCATCTCCTCGAGGAGGAGGAAGAAGCACGGAGCGTCGATGGTCCTGGAGGTCGCTGTCGAGGCGGCTGGCCGCGCGAGAAGACGAGGACGGCAGGGTTCGGACCTGAACTCGCAGGTGTGCTCGGGAGGACGGGGCCTCAGGTGCTCGCGGATGCAGGAGCTCTTGCTCCTGTGGTCGCGGACGAAGGCGGCTGTACGGCCGAAGGCCGACGAGGATGCAGGCGCTGGTGCTACTCGGGATCGAGCCTTTGCTCTCCCAAGCAAGGAGGCAGCGGGATCGAGGGGAAGCTTCGGGCTAGTTCTGTGGTTGGTGGAAGAAGCGAGCGGGTGGAGAGGTGGAGGCTGCTAGTTGGGCAGGTGGATCGGGAGGAGATCCCAAGGAGAAAGAGACAGGAGGAGTGGCGGCAGCGTGATGGGATCGATGGGACAAGGTCCCTAGGTGGGCAAATTTGACAAATTTGATCTCTGAACGAAATCAAATCACACAATGAACTACCCGTGAAACTATTTCACGCGGCTAACCTTTTTATGTGACGCCCGACACGAAGGCGCCACACTACATTATGCAACGCCTTATAGATAGGTGCTACACGCCTGGCCAGCGTTGCACCCCAGACTGTCTAAAAATTGCTAAGTCATTGTGCAGAGCCTACGAGCTAGGCGTTGTACTGTATAGTGTGACGCCTAGCTCTCAGGCGCTGCACTAGTGGTTGCACTACAAAATGAAGCAACCACTAGTGCAACACCTAGAAGCTAGGCGCTACGTTGTATAGTGTGGCGCCTAGCTCTCAGGCGCTGCACACTGACTTAGTAATTTTCGGATCACACGGTGCGACGCTGGCGGGCGTAGCGCCTATCTGTGAGGCGCCAGCAGTGTAGTGTGGCGCCTTCGTGTCGGGCGTCACACAAAAAGGTCAGCCGCGTGAAATAGTTTCACGAGCAGTTCATTCTGTGATTTGATTTCGTTCGTAGGTCAAATTTGTCAATTTTGCCCCCTAGGTGTTTTAGGATTGGTCTAGTTTAAATAGGTAGGGGACTCGGTATGGGCTAATCCAGTCTGTCCAGTCGTAATCGGGCGGTCGAGAATAAATAGGTTAGGTAGCCCAAATAAGAAAACGGAGATGTTTTAGGGATGTTTGGGGATGATCCGAATCCAACGGTGATGACTGAGCAGGTCGGGTTTGTGACAGTTTCGGACACGGGCGAGGAGTTGATGCACTGTGCAAAGAGGGGTTAGGCGGACGAGGTCAAGTGTGTGGTTGGACTGAGAATGGTAAAGGAAGACAAACGGTTTGACCACATTGCCACGGAGAAGACAAGAGATAAGAGAATGGTCTGGCAGAGACAGGAAGAAGCGGCTACCACAAATGGATGCAAGTTTTGAAAACAATGACGGCAACGGAGTGCCGATGCAATGTAGATGATGACATGATGAATGCAACAAAAAATTAATTAACATAGCTGACAGGCAAAACATGAAAGGCATCTGGAGCGTCGGCTAGAGCGTCGGTCTTGGGTCGTCACAACACTCCTCCACTTACAAGAGATCTCGCCCTGAGTTCTAAGGATGGCACCAGAGAGAAGTGGAAGAGGAAGAGGTAAAACTAAGTTGCTTCTTTGACAAAAGAGTGAAATCAACGAACCTTGGTGATTGAACAACTTGAAAGAAAGAAGACAATTGAGATGATCGAAGTTGAAAACATCACGTTTGGAAGAGGAGCAAGGAATACAACGAGAACCAAGAGCTCAAGGGACAAGATAGATTTTGAAACCACTCCGGTTAAAACGAGATGAGAAAGGAAGAATTCAGGCAGCAGTCCGGTAGAAAAGGGAAGGAAAACTTGATAAGATGGAAGAGCTTGAAAATAGGACGCAACACTCCGGATAAATGGATAAGCAAGGAAAAGAACATGATCATGACAAAACGAGACGTTGGGTCGAAGAGATCAACATCACAATGCCTCCGGAACGAAAGAGTGGAAATGAAAGAGCGGAGAAGAGAACAACAACTTCTACCACAAACGAATTTGAAAAACATCCTTACGAAGAAGGGTTGAACGGAGTTGTTGGAAGATCAATACGAAAGGATATGATCCTCGTAGGCTTATGGAGACATCTCAAAATTATGAGGTGAGCTTCTGGCACCAACGGAAACAAATGATTTGATTGACAGCTGGAAAAGATAGATAGCTCCTTCCACCGAGGTGACAATTAAGGAGAAAACTTGGATTATCGATAGACACCACAATTAGCATCATTCCTTAGGGAAGGCTTTAAGTGAAGTCTATACCAAGATGACACCAATGAAGAGATTGATGGATTTAAAATATCTCATTCTTGACAACATGTGAATCATGAAACACGAACTCAAATTGTCAAGAATGACATAACACCACCTCAAATGATAAGGTAGAAAGAATTGCACTTTGGAATGCAGGAAGAAGAATACTTGAGCTCCTCCAACAAGAATATTGAAGAACACTTCGAGAATGAATTTAATCCTTGATGAACCATCATGTAGAGCCTCCATGAAGAACTCTGGTAATAAAAGGATGATAGAAAGAAAGAGAAGTTGAAAACACAAGGGGAAGCCTTGCAATGATTAGATGGAGCTTCATGATGATATAACCGAGAAAACTTGGAACTCCGGAAAAAGAAAGATGAAACAATTGAAACCGAGAATTTCTTCATCATGAACAAACTCCGAAAGAAAGAATTGAATTAGCTTGCTGAAATAAGAATAAGAATTATGTCATGCTTACCCTTCATCAACTTAAATTGATGTTAAGCACTGGATAAGCCCGGTACTTATTCTTCTTGCAAGGATTGAGGAGAGATGTAGCACAAACTTGGGGAAGGTCTTCAACGAACCACCCGTAGGATTTTAGAAAGAACGACTAAATTGATACGATAACGAAGAAAGAGAAATCTTGAACGAACCACCGTAAGAATTGAAAATGAACATAGCAAAGGTACAATTCACCGGGAAGAATTAGAAAACGATAAAGATACTTGACGGAATTTAGATACATGAGAACGAAGAGATCACGAGCTGACTAGAGAATACTTGAACGATGCACCAGAAGAATATGGAGACGAACGAAGAGGCATGAATTGGGAAGAATTGCGGAAATGAAATTGAAAGATGAGAATGAATAAATCTTCTGAAATGATGGCCTTTGGATGATCAAGAAACAAAACAACTCCTAAAATGCTCCGTATGGGTATGAAAATAATCCTTGATGAACGGAGCAATTATGAGGATGGCATGAAGCTAGAACCATGAATCTTTGGAAGAACGGGTAAGGATTTAAGAGGAACTCTTCTTCGGTCTTCAAATGTTGAGAATGACGATGAGAAACACCACCATGAATTTTTGAGGCACTCTGGAACAATGAAGAATAGAAATGTTGAACCAACGATGAAAAGAATATGAAAGCAACCTTGGAGAAGGCATATGACTGATGATAATTCATTCTTACGTCAAACTTTGAAAAGATTTGAGAATAACTCCGGAAAATTGAAAGAGTTAGGTAAGATCCTGGGAAAAGACCTGTGGGTTAGGGCCCACTCAAAAGAAACACCGTTGGAAAAGATTGCTTAGGAAGCGATAATGCACAGGTTGATTTGAATGGCTTGTATGAGATAACAACCTCAAAATACCTTGAACGGATTGAGAATGGAAACGAATCTTCCGAGATATCTTTAGCACTCTGGAACAAATGGAAAGTGAGAGGTGAATGATTAAGAGATACACCGGCATAAGAAAGCACTTGAAACGAGGAAGGGGATGATATCAACACCTAGAACTTGAATTGAATCCACCGGAAAAGAATACGAGAATGAAGAATGATAAACTTGAAGCTTCCTGAGCATCTTCCTGAGAATCATCGGATAAGAACATCGAAAGAAAAGACTGAAGAGACTTCTCACAAATAAAAGGATACATGATTATGAAATCTGAATCCTTGAAGAAAAAGGGTGGGAGGGCGGGAAAAACAAAGACAACTGGGCGGATGAAACAAACACCATTGAGAAAACTTAGAATTGATCTCGCGAATGTTGAAATGATCGGATCCACTTGAAGAGAAGCACGCTGGTTGGAAAAGAATTAACATGACAACCTCGATGATCAAGAAGGATTAGCACTCCCATAGAAATATGAGAACACCGCATAGGAAAGGTTTGGAATCAACACTTGACATTGAAGCAACTCAAATACCACAACTCAAAACAAAACAAAGGATAGGCTTGCAAAATATGCCAGAACAAAAATATGATAGACCCCATATCGTATCATGTGTCTGTTGGAAAGATATCCTACGTGATAATTGAATTCCCACCTATAAACTCCCGAAACTTTCTGGTTATGCAATCTGGTGTTGGGGATACAGGGAGGCACAAATATCTCACACAACTAACAAATCCTACACTCCAAGTGTATCCATCCGTCAACACATAACCAAGAAAACCTCGGAAATCGTGTACCTCAGACCTTTGAAAACATCTGATATACTAGATGTGGCAATACATCTGATCGCTCTCCCCAGTACTGGGTGTCGTCAAACTACTCTCACCATAAAGAGTATAGAAGCGTTTTCGATGTCGGTGACCTCTGGTATTCCAGAACTGAAACGATAAGCACTATGACAAAAACACCTTGGAGCTCAACTACCGGGGACACTGCCACAACCCCTAAATGTCGGGAGGCACCAAGACAGAATTCCCGTCACAATGATATCGCAACGATCCAACAATACCCGCGTGATCCTAACAAAAAATTTGAGTGAAAAAGAGGAGACTAAAGTCAAAACATCTACGTCAGGAGTCCTCACCAGAGCGACGAAGGGGACGAGGAGTAAAAAGAAATCCTACTCTCCGATATAACTAAGACTCAAAATAGTTTTTTTAGACTCAACAACGGCAGTGGTTCGATCAATCAAGGGGGCTCTTAAGGTCAGTAAGGCTCTGATACCAACTTGTAGCGCCCAAGATGCGGTTCTATCCCAATCACGTGATGGATTCATGATTGGGGCACAACCGCATTTCGAACGCATAGCAAGGTGGATATCATTGCAACATACCATGTATTGAATAGATGAGGATAAAAGATAAAGGCTTACACTCGCCACAAGCTACATCATGAATACAACAGTTCATCAATACTTAGCAATCATCATACAGAAGAGCAGGATTCGGCTACGGATGAAAACAAACGAAAAAGAGGAACGACATCCACCCTGTTATTTCCAGGTTCCCCGACCTGGAACCTATCCCTTGATCAAAGAAGAAGCAGAAGAAGAACTCCAAAACAAGCAAGCATTGCGCTCTTGTCAGATCATCGCATTACCTGTACCTGCAACTGTTGTTGTAGTAATCTGTGAGCCACAATGACTCAGCAATCCCATTACCATGGGTATCAAGACTAGCAAAGCTTAATCGGTATGGAATGGATAAGTGGTGAGGTTGCAGCAAGCGTCTAAGCAATGTATGGTGGCTAACTTACGAGTACAGGAATAAGATGAGAAACTACGCAACGGTCGCAAACTAGTAACGATCAAGAAGTGATCCTGAACTACTTATGTTCAAACATAACCCAACCGTGTTCTCTTCTCGAACCCACTCGAAAAGACATAGTCACGGTTACGCACGCGGTTGGTGTATTTTATTTGAGTTTACTTCAAGTCCACTACAACCGGATATTAACAAATTCCCATCTCCCACATAACCGCGGGCACGGCTCTCGAAAGTTTAAACCCTGCAGGGGTGTCCCAACTTAGCCCATGACAAGCTCATGATCCGCGAAGACAATCCTCCATTGCGGGACATCCGATCAAACTCGAGATCCCGGTGCACAAGACATTTCGACAATGCTAAAACAAAACCAGCAAGACCGCCCGATGTGCCCACAAATCCTGATAGGAGCCGCACGTATCTCGTTCTCAGGGCACACTGGATGAGCGAAGCGTACATGATCCAAATACCCCAAGTTGCCTAGGGGCGGTCTCGCACGGTGCTCTAGTTTGGGCCAACACTCAGGGGAGCACTAGCCCGGGGGGTTGATAAATTATCCTCGGGTGCTAGACGGTCCCTATGCAAGTTTTAGTTGTTATTAGGCAAATGGTAAAACCAATGTTGGACCTTGCTGGAAGAGTTTTATTCAAAGCGAACTTTCAAGAGGGGCCCATAAACCCTCACCGTGTTAGGGACGCAAAATCAAGGAACATAACATCGGTATGACGAAAACTAAGGCGGCAAGAGTGGAACAAAACACCAGGCAAAAGTCCGAGCCTTCCACTATTTACCAAGTATATAGATGCATTAATTAAATAAGAGATATTGTGATATCCCATGATATCCATGTCCTAACATGGAACAACCTGCAACTAGCAACGCTATAAGAGGGGCTGAGCAAAGCGGTAACATAGCCACACAACGGTTTGCTGGGATGGTGGAAAAAGGTTAGAGGCTATCATGGCAATTTGGGAGGCTTGGCAAACAAGTGGTAGGTTGCGCGACATAGCGATAGCATCGAGACAACTAGCAAAGCAAAGATAGTAGTGGTATCCAGGGTAACGATCGTCTTGCCTGAAATCCCGCTAGGAAGAAGATCGAATCCATGAAGTAGACGAACCATTGTAGTCGGACGAATCCTCACAATCGCAACGTAAACGGAACTATCGAGAAGAAGAACAACCGGAAAGAAGCAAACATCATGGTAAACAACCAAGCATAATCATAGCATGATGCACAATCAAGTATGATGCATGTCCGGTTTAATGAGTCATGGCATGGCAAAGTGCAACAAACAATACTACAAATTAAGTGGAGCTCAATATGCAACTCGTTGCATATTGACGAAACACCACAACAATTATTTAGTTCTCTCCCGTTTAAGTATTCATCAAAACTAAATGTTCGTTAACATGTCAAGAGGTGAACCATAATAAACTACCTATCTAGGCAAGTTTAAATGAGGCTGGAATAACAAACAACAATTCCAGAAAACCCTCATATGCATATTTCAAATTTGGTGCTGTTCTGCCCTATACACAATTTTAGAGTTGTTAAACATGCAAAGTAAATGCACCATGTTAATCTATGCATTTTTCTACCCCCATTTACATATAAAGTTTGTTAAATTCGGAGCTACGGTTATTTAGTTATGAAATAAATCATTTTAACAAGTTATTTAAGCAAACTTAATCAAACAACAAGTTTAAACATTTCAAACATGGATAAAAGTTGCATATTATGAAACTAGAAAAAATTCTAAGCATTTTTCATGTTTAAATTTTTTACATATGATGCACGGTTCTGGAGTTATCATACGCATGAAGTATGAGAGTTTTTCTGGAAATATGCCTGCAGTGGATAAATGAATAAATTCGCAGCAAGGAAAAAAAACTACACGGGCCAAAACTGGCTGGGCCAACAATGCACAGGAAGGGGCTGGAGGGGGCTTCTCACCCATGGGCTGAGGCCCAGTCGGTGGAGGAGTTGAGGCATGCGGGCGAGTTAGCAGGCTGGGCCGACAGGGAAGCAGTGCGGCCAGCCCACGTGCGTAGGCTATCCAGCCCTCTCGCACGATTTGGTCAATGAGAGGGGCGCTCGGTGGGGACGAGCCTGCGTCGTCTTGTTCGTCTTCTCAAAGTAGAGGAAGCAGGGCGCTATGGCGGGGCTTGGCGAAGGCAACGGCGGGAGCTGCAAGGCCATGGCGGGGCTCCGGATCAGGAGGAGCTCGGCTCTCGTCGGGTGTTTCACGCCGCGGAAGGGAGACAGGGAGCAGCGGAAGGAGGAGACGCACTAGCGTGGGGAGGCTCGGGGTTGCGGAGCTTGGTCATCAGCTTGGGTGACGGCCTCGAGGACGGGCTCTGAGATCGATCTCCTAGGACAAGAGACAGGCGGGGTCAGGAGCATCAGAAGCAGAGAGAGGGAAGGGAAAGAGGCACGGTTGACTGTTGTTTGCATCTCTCTTGGCGGCGAGCTCGGTGACGAGGAACTGCAGAAGGCGGGCCTTGGAGCGCTGGTGCTCGAGGCGAGGGGCATCTTCTCGAGGAGGAGGAAGAAGTAGGGCGCAGCAGTGGTCCTGGAGGTCGCTGTGGAGGCGGCTGGCCACGCGAGAAGACGAGGACGGCGGGGTTCGGACCTGAACTCGCAGGTGTGCTCGAGAGGATGGGGCCTCGGGTGCTCGTGGCTGCAGGATCTCCTGCTCCTGTGGTCGCGGACGAAGGCGGCTGTAGGGCCGAAGGCCGACTGGGATGCAGGCGCTGGTGCTGCTCGGGGCCGAGCCTTTGCTCTCCCGAGCAAGGAGGCGGCGGGATCGAGGGGAAGCTTCAGGCTGGTTCTGGTTGGTGGAAGCAACGAGCGGGTGGAGAGGTGGAGGCTGCTAGTTGGGCAGGTGGATCGGGAGGAGATCCCAAGGAGAAAGAGACAGGAGGAGTGGCGGCGGCGTGATGGGATCGATGGGACAAGGTCCCTAGGTTTTAGGGTTGGTCTAGTTTAAATAGGTAGGGGACTTGGTAGGGGCTATCCGGTCCGTCCGATCGTAATCGGGCGATCGAGATTAAATAGGTTAGGTAGCCCAAATAAGAAAACGGAGATGCTTTAGGGATGTTTGGGGATGATCCGAATCCAACGGTGATGACTGAGCAGGTCGGGTTCGGGACAATTTCGGACACGGGCGAGGAGTCGATGCACTGTGCAAAGAGGGGTTAGGCGGACGAGGTCAAGTGTGTGGTTCGATTGAGAATGGTCAAGGAAGACAAACGGTTTGACCACATTGCCACGGAGAAGACAAGAGAGAAGAGAACGGTCTGGCAGAGACAAGGAAGAAGTGGCAACCACAAACGGATGCAAGTTTTGAAAACAATGACGGCAACGGAGTGCCGATGCAATGCAGATGATGACATGATGAATGCAACAAACCGTTAATTACACAGCTGACACGCAAAACATGAAAGGCATCTGGAGCGTCGGTCTCGGGTCGTCACACGTAGTCACCTGTGTCTAGCTAGATGACGATGGGTGCCATCACACCGAGAGGGCCCTAAGAATATCTCTCCATCATCGGAGGAGCAAATCCCACTCTCGAGTTATTCGGTCACTCATCAAACTTTTCGGTGTGCCTGAAAGTTGTCGTTATGGTCACCTTGTTACAGGTGACGTTTGAGCAACCCCAAAGCCCACCGTCTGGTAGGAAGTGACCGAGACACTCTCATGTTCTGAGGAACTAAAAACACATGCTAACACTCCGTGTTATAACAGATGATTTCAGACGATATAATCACATAGTATAACAGACAAGTATTGGGTCGATTCAGTATGATCATTCTTGTAACGTCATACCCTCAATGTTGTTTTAGGACTACCGTTACACTTAACGATATCCTAAGATCCGGAAAACGTGATCACCAACAACACTTGAGCCAGTCTTAGAGGCGAGACCGGGAACCTATTTTATTCTGTTTATCATTCCACATTGCATATGAGTTTTCCACTAAATCGCATATTCCAGGATCATAGCAGTTATAGCATGGAATATAAACTTTTAATTATGAATATGGAAATATGATAACACAATATTATTGCCTCTAGGCTATATTTCCAACAGTCATAATTTTCCATGATGAAGATAAAGGAGGAGAATGATGGGAAGAGACCCACCATGACATGCCCTGTGAAGAACACGGTCTCGTCGGCCACCAGATGCGGGGATAGGTCATTAGGCGAACACCCCTCGCCCTTGGCTGGACGAGACAATCATCATTTGCACCTTGTCAAGCACCTACTGGCTCCAGATTCGGGATTGGGGGAGAAGAGCGCCCATGAACCATGACAGAGGCGTCCAGGTGGCGCTACGGGCGGTCGATGTGGGGTGTTGCGAGCGTTACCCTTCACAACCTTGGAAGTAGGCTTCATGGGGGCCATAGCCATAGTAGGAGGGGGGTCGAAGAGGGCAAGCGCGAATGGAGGAATTTTCTTTGGGAGGAGGATTGGATCTGGTGGATGGCCCGGCCAGGAACGCCACATTATATGGAGGAAGGCATAGCAATGGCTTGGGGTCTAGGAGTGGGGGGACATCCCCATTTTTCGACCACACCCTCTATTGGTGGAACTGGGCAGCGGTTTAGCAGTGCAGGCCAGTGTCCAAGGAGATGCCTTGATCCAGGCAACGCTCTATTCCCAACTTGATAGGGCTGGTGCCTATGTCAACCTCTCAGGAAAGCCCCCTATCACTTCTCGTCAACGGGAATATACTCGGGCAGTGGGGCTGGGGTGTGCTGTCGATGGGGGAGGAGATGGGCCCCCTGGCTCCACCCCATAGAAGCAACCTCGGTGCTATCAAGATCAAGATCCAACTGCGCAGGCTAGGGGGGGGGGCAAGCACGCCGAGCACAAGAACCCACAAGCGTAGCCTACCTCTTGCTAGGATCGATGGGGCTTGTCATGTGAGCCCACACCGTTGGCAAGGGTATGATGTCAGGGGACGTAGGGGAGTGGGCCACATGTTTGTCTTGTCCTGACCCATGTGAAAGGACGCGTGATGGCAAGCCAGGGGGTGCAGATAAGCCTGCAATAACATGCGTCGAAATGGGGTCACCTCTAAGGGTGAAACCCTTGTCTGTCTAGACCTCAATGCATCGTGCCCTCGATATTATATAGTATTGGCTCACCATGATGTGTTGTCGACATGGCCGGATGGTGGGGGGGGCTCCATGCCACATATAAAGAAAGACCATCGTCGTCCAAACGAAAGAACCCCTAAATTATAACACTTGGAGACTGGTGCGCTAGTTGTAAGCATGGAGCTCTCTCGATACATAAGAAAGAACACACATCAGGAGAAGGGTGTGGTCCAAACCTAGGTAAATTGTGTTGTTGGGGTATGTGGAATGACTATAGTGTTTCAACCCCTGGCCAAACAATCTAGGAGCTCTTTCTGAGTTCCGATCTCGACGATCACCCATCAAGAGTAGGACTATGCCATATTTTCTAAGCTTCAAGGCTACCCACATGTTATAATGGATGTAGATTGTGAGGAATTGATCAATCATTGGACTTCTCGCAACAGCTCTTTGTCGGTTGTTGCACCGATTCTCTTAAAATTTGGTTGGCTAGCTTCACCTTTTTCATGTTTGATGATTCAATGTTTAAACACGTTACACATCTCTCTCGAAGCCTCTATAGAACGCGAGAGGCGACCAGGAGGATCGCCAGCTTTCCTGTTCTTCCGCTGGGCGACCTCGCTGCTCCTACTTGCCTCCGATGGCCTGCTTGGCCTCAGGAGGTGTGGGGGGAGCTCCGGGGAAGCACTACAGTGTAGATAGTTTCCAGGAGGCGTCGTCGGGAAGCCGACGGTGGTGTCGCGTCAGAATAAATGTGCCCCGGCTTTATCTGTGTTGCGTTAGGGATTCTTACTCTAGCGGGAAGCCTGTGGGTCCGTGGTTCCTTCTGCTCCATCTCTGCTTCGGTGGCGTGCTGTTGCATGGAGTTTGGGAGCGAGTGAGGATTAGGAGTATTTTGCAGCAGGATTTAACCGATGGTGCAGCTTGGGGCAGTGCTGATGGTGTCCTGCTTGGGCTGGATGAAATCCATGGCTGGCAATGATTCTGGCTTGAGGTGGAAGGGCTTGGCTTCCTTCAACGAGGCGGAGTGGCGTCGTCCCCAGGCCCGCAGCGCTCGGGGAGCGCGGCCGTTGTGGCCGTTGCCTCCGGCCAATAGAAGATTTGGGACCAAATCCGGTTTTTCAGAGTCGGTGGCTGCTGCTGCTCACTAACGATATTGTGCAAGGGGTTCCTTCAACTCCAGGTGAGCTGCTCATCCGTGTTTTTTCCGGCCTCCGGCGATGGTGGCTGACCTTGACGCGGCGGAGCGGTAGAGTAATCAGAAGCAGAGAAGACCAAGGATGGGTTTGCAATTTTTTTTGTTTGGGGTCCTTTGTGATGTATGGCAGAGCCAGCTATACGGCTTGTATCCTCCTTGTATTTCCGTATTTGTACGTGTGCTTTGTATTTCCATATTCGTATGTGTGCTTTCTAGGTTATCTGTAATGTTTTCCGACTTGTATAAATACAAGTAACGTATGCCTACGGACATACAGTTTCAACAAAAGAAAAAATCAACGTGTAAACAGGGCAGCCAATCTGCTGGCCCCATCTATGCACAAAAGATGTCTGTGCATGGATGGTGGAATTTCCTATTTGACGCTCTCTGCGTCTAAATGCGCTAACGCACAGAGCGAGAACAGAAAGCGAACAACTGGGCCGGCCCATCTAAGATAGCTAACGAGGAGATCGCATCTGGTTTTGGGAACCTTCTCGAATGTTCCAGTCTGGGTTTCTACCGGTTTTGGAAACCTTCTAGAAGGTTCTGGAATCGTTTTGGCTGGTTTTTGGTTTCTTTTTGTTTTCCTTTTTCGTTTTTCTGTTTCTTCTTTTTTTTTCATTTTTCTGTTTCTTTTCATTTTCTCATTTTTGTTTCTTTAAATTATGTATTTGTTCAAATTTTCACAACATTCCAAATTTTGTTCAGGATCTCAAATATCGCTTTCAAATTTTGTTCGCGAGTTTAAAAAAATGTTCCCGTTTCAAAATATCTTTGCAAATTTTAAAAAAAAATTGTTTTTTAATTTTGTTCAGGAGTTTAAAAAACTGTTCAAAAATTTCAAAAAAATGTTCGTGTTTCAAATTTTGTTCGTGAGTTCAAAAAATGTTTGTGTTTTTAAATATTGTTTGGGAGTTTAAAAAATGTTCCCATTTTTAAAAAATGTTAGCATATCCAGAAAAATATTCTTATATCAAAAATTGTTTGTGTTTTTAAATTTTGTTCCGGAGTTTCAAAAACTCTTCGCAAATTTCAAAAAAAATGTCTGTGTTTCAAATTTCGTCCGCGAGTTCAAACAATGTTCGGGAATTTCAAAAAATGTTGCCATTTTTCAAAAATGTTCG
This sequence comes from Aegilops longissima, assembly GCA_021605205.1. Classification (NCBI taxonomy): domain Eukaryota; kingdom Viridiplantae; phylum Streptophyta; class Magnoliopsida; order Poales; family Poaceae; genus Aegilops; species Aegilops longissima. The sequence goes on along the minus strand of CM038676.1, from coordinate 222,193,132 downwards.
CCTATCCAACAAATGTTCGTATTTTCAATTTTTTGGTTGAGTTTAGAAAAATGTTCCTGTTTCCAAAATGTGTCTGCCATTTTGAAAAATGTTTGAGTTTTCCAAATTTTATTCCCAATTCGGAAACTGTTCGGGGTTTCATAAAACATTAACGTTAAAAAATTGTTTTGCTATTTAAAAGTCCAAAAACATACGGATCAGCGCTTGGTTTGGTTCTTAATCATTTTGCGGTGCATGATGAATCAGGTAGCTCGCTAGCTCAACTGTTAGTAGGACTTCTTGCGGAGCACTTGGTCTTGGGTTTGAATCCTGTGTAGCTCTTTCTTTTTCTCGAGCGCCGGCTCAGTCTGTGGGATGCCGCTTTAGTTGTCATTCGGGATGGCAAATGTAGTTGTAAAAGTATGGCAACTCCTTCTGTTTGGTTAACTATAGTTGCCATGTCTAATTTATGATAGTTGCCGCGTGCAATCAAATCATAGTTACCATGTATGGTTAATCGTAGTTGTCATGTGTGTTAACTAGTTGTCACGTAAGCGCAACTGCAGTTGTCATCTATCAACAAAACATAGTTGCCATGTGTGTTTACTTAGTTGCCGCATACGCGCAACTACAGTTGACATCTATCGCCGTAAGAGTGTAGTGTGGGTGAAGAGATGCTCGGCCACACATGCGTGGACTGGTTGGTGACTGTGTGGGCGGGAACTGGTTCACCCACGCAGCGCAGCTGGCAACCGCGTGTTGCGGGTCGTGTGGGCGAGCGCTCTAAACATAATCAAGGTAGATCAAGGCATGTGGGTAATGTGTAAATATGCCATACGTGTGGACGTTATCGTTTGGGAAAAGAAATCCTCGGTAAGGCCAGTCGGGAAGTTCCCCTAAGACGACTCCCATACTATTTTTGTAAGTAAGACCAGTTATAGGAACATAATAATTACAAGAGACGAAAATTGATGTAGCATACGACTGAATTTTACAATCCCAAGGGATGAGCTCCCGCGACAGCACCTGCGTCGGGTGAGCGCCCCCGGCAGCGGCGCCTCGATCTCCCATCTCCGGCTAGCTGTGCAGCTGCCCAGGCCAGATCCGGAGTCCCCTGCTCGCGCTCTCTCTTCTACTAGGCTCGGCTCGGCGTCATGCGTTGGGAAGGGATGGCGCTCTCGCGCCCGCGCAAGTTGCGGCTAGGCGGGAGCCGCCATCGCCCGGATCTCCGGCCTCCGTCCTCCGTTGCGGCCGCCGTAACCGGATCCGGGTTCCCCGTGAAGATCTCTCCCACGCCAGTCTCGGCGGCGCCCCGTCTCTCGGTTCGCCCGGCAATGCTGCTCGCTCGAGCCTCCGCGACGGCCACCACTCCATCGGCGTCTCCGACTGCTGCACCCGTCGTCCTTGCGTCGTCTGTGTCGTGCGCTCAGGCTGCAGGCACTACCCCGGTCGCCGGTGTTCTCCCTCGACCGCGGCCGCTGCCCCCAGCTTCCAGGTTCAGGAGGGAGGACGGGGGTCTTAAGGCTGTGTGCACGCCCTGTTCGGAGCCTGTGTCGACAACTGCTTCGGCCCCGACACCTGGCTCCCCTGTCCTTGCCGATGCCGTCTCGGATGTGTTGCTGTCGGCCCCTGTTGCCTCTGTCAATGGGGACGACGTAGGTTGTGAAGAGGAAATGGTCGTGACGCTGCCTCCACGCAGTGGCGGAGCTACGTGCATGGCTGCAGGGGCCGTGGCCCCCCCAGCCTGGACGACTTTAGTGAAGGAAATTCATATAGTGAGTTTTATATTAAAAAAAATAGAGCTTTTGCCCTCATTAGAAACTGTATTTTCTCATTGGCCCTCCCAATCAATCTTGTCTAGCTCCGCCACTGCCTCCACGGGCGGTGTTGTAGGCCTCCGCTGCTGACGACGATGAAGATGAAGATGACGAAGAGGAGTTGGCTCCCCAGACACCGCCGGCTGCCACCAAGGCCCTCGATTCTGGAGGGATGTGCGTGGGGCATGACGCAGACACAAATGAGGGTTGGCAGGAGGTGCTACCGCGGCGCGGCCCGCGTCGTCCGACTTCATCGCCTTCCTCGACAATGGCTCCTCGTCCCATCCCTGCTTGGCTTCACGGTAGATGTTACAGATGCTTCGCTCATGGCCATCACGCGGCTGTTTGCAAAGAGCCGTTGCGGTGCTCCCGTTGTTTGGAGAACGGTCATCGTGCACGTGGATGTTGCAACCCATGGCGTCCTCTAAGCTCACTGCTATGCAATGATGTGCCGCTCGTGTAGCAGCTCGACGTCGTGCATCGTCCTGCTCTTGCTTCACGTGAGGGTCTGATGAGATCCGCACTCCCATCCAAGGCGCTTCATCGTGGGTCTTGGGCGGCTGTCGTCTCTGGTACCGTTGGCTCACCAACCTCGTCGGAGTTGATGTTGCAGTCCGCTTTGGCTGATCAGACTGCGTTGCTGCAAGGTTGTCTGGTGCGTGTTGGGAGCTTTTTAGAGCGAGCGGAGGCTACTCTGAGTAGACTCTCCCTTGCGCCGGCTATGTTGCAGACCTCTCTGATGCCGCACTCTCCTTGTGCGGCCGGTGTTTGCTCCGCGGAGGAGAGGGGGGTGGAGTTATATGGCTCCTTCTCCCCTCGTGTTGGAGACAATTCATCCTCGATGCCTACCTCCCATCCTATGTTGTCTTCCACTAAGGGCGAGTCCATTGCCATGCTTGTGGCTCCGGTACTGCAGGTCATGCCCGAGCTTAAGGAGCCATGTCTGAGTTTGTCAGTGGATCATATGAAGGTGGACACATCGATGACCTCGAGCGAGGGTCAAGATTCACCTTTGTCAAGTGAGCAGCTGGAGGTTCCTATGGTTGACGATGCGAGAGGGAAGGCATCCGTGATGTCATGATGGATTGTGCTCGGTTTCTCGTGTTGTCGACGTGGCCTTGATATTTTGAGTCATCATTGCCGTTTTCTCACCCGGGTTCCGTTGCATTGTAGAAGTGTTGAGGGTTGTGCTTGTTGGGTGTTGGCAGCACTTGGCAGGCCATCTATGTGGTCGTGGTGCTTCGTGTTGAGTGAGTTTGTTTGTATCGGTTTTCGCCCGATTTTTCATAAATTAATTGAGCAATTCTCTTCTTCTTAATTAATCAATGAGACAATTCTTGTGCCTCCGTTTCGGAAAAAATAATTACAAGAGAAATTACGACAAGATTTATAAACAATAGTAAAAACAAATTGAGCAATCGTCAGGAGCGATGCCCTTTCATCAACGGAGAAATATGTACATTTTGGCATGTTTGAAAAGGGGACATGCCGAACAACATAATAAAAATAAAAATAAAACAATAGAATGGATAGATAATTTAGGCTGGCCATAGTGGGAGTAACATAAGTAGTATCATGTACTTGAAACTCGCAAACATGCTTATGTGGCAGGCAATTAAAGAAGAGAGAGATGGTTATAGTAACATAGGTAGATACCATAACATAATAAATGTGGTGCTACTATGTGTCATGCATGGCAATAAATAAGACCACCTATGATACTATGCACTATAGAGATGGTAACATAGACTAGTAACATATGCATGTTACTCCCTCCGTTCCTAAATAATTGTCTTTCTAGAGATTTCGACAAGTGTAATAATTGTCTTTCTAGAGATTTCGACAAGTGACTACATACGGAGCAAAATGAGTGAATCTACACTCTAAAACATGTCTACATGCATCCGTATGTTGTAGTACATTTGAGATGGCTAGAAAGACAATTATTTAGGAACGGAGGGAGTACTTGTTACTAGTCTAAGTTACTCCCCACTATGACCAGCCTTACAAGTTGTTGTCCCACAGACGATATTTGCGGACACGGGAAAGACGACCGCCATGCTCGCGCGTGGCCGTCCGGCGGCCGCCGGCCTGATCTCCTAGCTCTCGCCTGCTCCGCGTCCAGCCAGACCAGATCCAGTTCCCTCGTCCCGCGCTCTGTCTTCTCCGCGAGCTCCCCTGCTCCTCCGTCTAGTGCTCTGCCTCTTTGGTGATTTCCGGCGATTTCCCGGTGACTGGCGTCATGCCGCTTCTTCTCCTCCCCTTCCTTCTCTGATCTCCTATCTCATCCCCCGTCTCCCGGATTCCCTTCTCCTCTGTGTCTCCTCTCTACTTCCCCTTGTTCCCTCTATCCATCTTGCTCATCCAGATCCCCTTTTGTTGCTTCTCTGCTTCTTCCCTCCCCGTGATACTCGCTGCCCTCCGATTCTGTTAGTGACCTGCTGCTGCTCTCCACTTCCGCCACAGATCCGGAGCTTCTGCCCATCGGCCTTATTTTCGCAGATCTGACGTCTCCTTGCTGTGGGTGACCCCGGGCTCGCGCCGAGTCAGGAGAGTGGGGTGAGGTAGGCAGAGTTATTTGTCTCGATTCCAGATATCTTTTGGGCGCTATGAGGGCCATCGCCTGGAACTGCCGAGGTATGGGCAGAAGCCTTGGCAGTGAGAGGATGCTCTATCTTGCCAACTTGATGCGGTCCACGAAGACACAGGTAACATTTGTTTGAAATTAAGTCTTCCAAAATCCGTTCATCGACCTTGTTAATAGGTTTGATGTTGCCAGCGGCTTTGTTGTTCCTTCTAGAGGTGCCTCGGTGGCCTTTGGCTTATGTGGACCGATGAGCTCAAAGTTTCATGCATCTTGCTGCTTTTCACTATATTTTAGCTAATGTAGTTCATGCAGCTTGGTGTCAACTTTTGTCTTATCTGTATATATGGCGACCGTATCACAGGCGGACTAATGTCATCTGGGACCAAGTTGCTGATTTTGTGTACGATAACCTAGGAAAGCCCATGGTTTGTATGGGGGACCTCAATGATATCCTTTATGATGTGGATGCGTGTGATGGTAATATCAACTTCTATCGTATGAATGCTTTCAGGTCTCTTGTTAAAAATTGTGGGATGTTTGATATTGGTTATAGTGGTCCTGCTTATACTTGGCGTGGTAGGCAACATACTTCTAAGCCCATTCATAGACGTCTTGATCGATGCTTGGTCAATTCTGATTGGTGCGCTTTTTATCCTAATACTAAAGTGCTGAATCTTCCTATTATTCTTGGTGACCATGCTCCCATTTTAATTTCCTCGGAAGGTAAACTTGTTAGGCCTAGACAATCTTTTAAATTTGAAAACTGGTGGCTTATGGAAAAAGATTTTCTCTCTTTTGCTAAAAATAATTGGATTTCTAGTTCCCTGCCCTTTTTTGCTGCAAAGTCATCTTCTTTGGCAGGATCTTTAAAAGTCTGGTGCAAGAAGAAAAAACCTCTCCAACAAGAACTTGCTGAGCTAGAATCCAGAATCAAGGATTTGCAACAGCTGCCTCTCCACAAACAAGACCATGTTTTGGAAAGTACTCTTACTAATAGGTATGAACTTACGCTTTCCAAACTCAATCAGTTTTAAAGGCAAAGAAGTAAAAAGTCTTGGGCTGTAAAAGGTGATCGCAACACAAAATTCTTCCATCAGGCTGTGCTCAAACGTAGAAAAAGAAATACTATTTGTTCTATCAAAGATGAGCATGACAATATTCATTTCAAACCGGATGCCATGATGCAAACGTTTGTTAATTATTTCAGACACATATTTTCCTCTCCTAACACTTATCTTTGGCAGGCCTTTTCCTCCCTATTTGGACTAATGACAATAATGATCCTACTTATTCTATTCCGGACAAGACTGAACTTTTGCGGATTCTTAAAGACATGAAACTTAATGCTTCTCCTGGTCCTGATGGGTTCAATGTAGAATTTTATTTAGCTACTTGGGATTGGATTGGGGATGAGGTAACTCAGCTTGTCACTCACTTCTATAATCTTGCTACACTTCCCCTCACATCAATGATACCAATATTGCTCTTATCCCTAAGAAGTTGGTTCCTCTTGTGCCCATGGACTATCGTCCTATTAGTCTTTGTAATGTGCTTTATAAAATCACTGCTAAGTCTCTTGCGAATAGACTTAAGCATCATCTTCTGATTACATTGACCAAGCTCAACAAGCATTTATTGAGGGTAGGCGTATTAGTGACAACATTATCATTGCTCGGAAATTGTTCACTTGTTTTCTCTTAAATCCTCGGAAACATGATGCCTTTATGCTTAAGATTGACCTTGCCAAAGCTTTTGATCGTTTGGAATGGAATTTCATTGTTTCGCCGGCTCGTAAAGGGTTGCATGGTCATTTTGTTAATTTGGTTCATGCATGCATCTCATCTCCCTCATTCTCTGTTCTCATTAATGGCCAGCCCTCTCCTAAATTTAAGAGCTTCAGAGGAATACGACAAGGCTGTCCCATGTCTCCTTACTTGTTTGTTCTTGCAATTAATGAACTTTCCATCTTGCTTAATGAAGCTTTGCAGGCCAACCAATTGCAGGGAATTTCTCTTGGACCAAACTGCCCCTCTGTCCATTCTCTTCTATTTGCAGATGATCTTCTGGTGTGTGGGCAGGCTACTTATCAGGAAGCTCAGACGATGGCTAGTCTTACTCAACACTTTTGTGCTCTTTCTGGTCAAACTCCTAACTGGAATAAATCTGCCATTCTCTTTAGCAATCATGTTTCTCAGAATATTATTAATGATATTAAGCAAGTCTTTCCTGTTGCTAATCTTGATGCTAATTTCACTCATCTTGGTCATCCTCTAATTCTGCCTGCTAAGAATAGGGGTGCTGCTTATAACTTTGTTTTGGATAAATTTTTAAATAAGCTCCCCTCTTACAAAGCTAACATGCTATCTCATGCTGCCCGTCTTGAACTTATTAGATTCTCTTTTTCTGCTATCCTGTTTACTATATGGCAAACATTTTGTTTTCAAAAAAGTTTATTGCCAAGCTCACTTCTATCATTAAGAATTTTTGGTGGACAGGGATTAGAGAAACAGATTCTAAGAGGAGTCTTTGTCTCAGAGCATGGAAGGATATTACCAACTCCAAGTCTGAAGGTGGTCTTGGAATCAGAAATCTAAAAGCCATCAATGAGAGTCTTATTCTTGCTTTGCGGCTTGGAGGTTGGCTAAAACCCTCCTCCCAATTATATTGTGTTCTTCAAGCAAAATATTTTCTACCACTTCTATTTGGAAAGCTACTAATAATCCACCTAAATCTGCCTTTTGGTCTTCCATTTTAAAATGCTTCCTAAACTTAAAGAGCATGCCTTCTATCAACTCACCCAAGGTAATGTTTCTATTTGGAGCATGCCTTGGTGCAATCTTTGGAACTCTATTCATGATTTTCTCATTCCTCAACCATCAGGCTTTATTTATCCCTCCTTGGTTAGGGATCTTTGGCAGCCTGGGCAAAGGCAATGGAACCGTCAGCTCATTTTCTCTCTTTTTCAGCAACCTTTGGCTACTCAGATTATCAACATTGATATTCTTGATGATGATAATGCTGATATTCTTTGTTGGCCTTTGGCTCCCAATGGTATTTGCTCTTCCAAAGCTGCTTATAAACTTTGCTTACAAGACATTCATACTAATCCTAGAACTGCTCCTCTGGATGTTCCTTTGGATTTGAAAGCTTTTCTTAAAACTATTTGGAAGCAGAAAGATTTATTGCCCAAGGTTAAAACTTTTGCTTGGAGGATGCTTAGCAAAGCTTTGCCCACAGGAATGAGAGCAGGCCGTTTTTCTATTCACATTTCGCAGAATTGTTGTAGATGTGCTCAGCAAGAAGATGAGTTTCACCTTTTCTTTCTTTCTGACTTTGCTAGAGCGGCCTGGTTCTCTGCTCCTTGGTTTCTTAGATCTGACATCCTTGTGCAAGGTCACTCTTCAATGCATTCCCTTCTGATTCACTTTGCTTCTATGGACCATCCTTATGCATCTTTGCAAAATATTTTCAATTTTATGTGGTGCATTTGGAAGGCTAGAAATGATTTCCTCTTTGAGAGGAAATTTTCTCTTCCCTACCAAATTAAAATTGCTGCTACTAGTTTGAATAATATTCTCCAAGAGGAGATTCTGCCTTCTACTAATATTCAGTCTTTGCAGGCTTCTCAACCTGATAATTTTCCTCTTCCTAAGCAAGGCAATACTCTCAAATCAGACCTTCTCATTAATGGTGCTAAAGTGTTTTCTGATGCTGCTTTCAGAACTTCTAGAGTTCCAGGATTTCAGCAAGGTCAATTGCGCACAGGTGTGGGAGTTTACTTTTGTCTTCCTTCTTCTAATAGGGAAATAAATATTCAGGTTCAAGCTTCAGGCCCTCCGACGGACACTCCTCTTCAAGCTGAAGCAATTGCTCTTGCTTGTGCAGCTCAATTGGCGGCTTGCCTTAACATTCAAGCTCCTACTTTTTTAACTGATTCTCTTTCTCTTGCCACTATTGTTGCTGCCAGGAATATTGCTCACTCTTCCACTCCTTGGAATATTAGAAAAGAAGTGGCTTCTTTTGTAAATTCTACTTCTAATCTTAGTTCCCAAGTTTTTCATATTTCTAGGAATTTGAATGGGGTGGCTCATAATTTAGCTCATCAAGTTTTTCAAATGGCTGGAGGACCTACACTCAATTGCTCTTATCACTCTCATGTCACTGAATCATGTCCTGTAGCTGCCTCTCTTGTTGATTTTAATTTTGCAGGAATTCAGCTTCATAAGGTGTATTGCTTTTAGGAGAAAGTTGATAGCTCTGGGAAGTTCCTCATCTCAACATGATCTGATGGTCTATGCTCGGTTGTTGGAAAGGAAGAGATTGCTGTCAAAGCTGGAATTTTCTTTCCCCCTACTCTTCCTTTGTTTCTTAGGACATGTTGTTCTTCAGCAAGGATCTTGTTCCTTGCTCTCTCATATGTCTTTATTCAGCTCCTCTTTCTTTACATCTGCAGTTCTTCTTTCTCTTTATTCTAGCAGATGGTGTAATCTTGGCTGTAAAATGTTCTGTGAGCTGAATATATTGGTACCTTCGGGTGCCTTTCTCTGTTCAAAAAAAAAAACAAGTTGTTGTCTTACAAAAAAGATGATTCAGACTTTTCTTGTTTTGCATTCAGACTGTTGTGTCAACCGGAATGAAAATAAGTTGTTCAGAATAACCACCGCTAGAATGCGGTTCTTAGGCAACTGCCTATAGTCAACACATTCATCTTTGTTTTGACGTCACACTCCAAGAAACATATCGAACAAGCAAGGTGTGACGAGATATGACTGGACTATAACGTACACTACATACCCAAGAAACAGACTGCAGCAGCTAAGCATTTAAATGTGGGGGAGAAACTAACGGACAGCATCACGAACATTGCCTCCTTCCAATCAAATAAACATAGCTGCACAGGTTTTGCCAACAATGTATACCACCAATCAACAAACAACAATGGTGTCTGTATGTCCTGCATGCACAGCAATCTGTAGAAATCAGCCTAGCAACTTCGGGCCACCAGCCACCAGAAGACTTGAATGAGTAACCGAACCTGATCTGGTGTTCCAAGTTCTAACTGCTAGCATCTTGGAAGAAATTGGCTGGAATCGATGGCGGGCAGTACTTTTTTGCTACAAATTTGTACTGGGGGAACATATGGAGAAGGCCAATAGCAGTTAGCATCAAAGTAGAAAGGGAATTAAATGCTTCCAAATTGCTGTTGACGGCACTCCCTCACCTTGTGTTGGCTGTACTTTTCTCTAATTGCAGGGAGGTTGCTTCCAAGGCCAACACGGAAAAGCCGGTGTAGTACCTTTACACAATCGCGTAATGTGGATGGTTTGTATTGTGTGTGATAGGAAAGAGTGGTATTCTGCTTCAGTTTCAAAGAGATATGAATGTTACATCTGCAGCCCTTGAGGGAAAAAAGGCTTAACAAATAAGATCCACAAGAACCTAGAAGGTTGAAAGCATATATACCCAAGGATTCTTTGTTGGCTTAAGGATAAAATTCGCCAAGAAAATTGAAGAGGCAGCTATCAGTGAAGGTACATGGCAAAGTAAGCTGTACTCCAGAAGTGACAACTCAGTAATGTAGCTAGCTAGGAACTCAAGATGCAAAGCTGGGCCCTGCAGAAGAATAGGTTGAGTAAGCTGGAAGACCACATTGCACACAGGACTGACTGTAACTGTAAATAATTGAAGAGAAGCAATTACCTCATGACATACTTGAGCAGCATGCAGAAATCTCCTATTATTGGAAATAATAATATATTTAGTGTCAGTAATTATGCTTATGTGTATAAATATCACAATAACAGAGAAAGCTACCTCAAAAAACATTTTCCTGTAGGTGCAGTCATCTCAAACTTCAAGCAACCCAGGATAGAAGCTTCCATTCGCAGAACCTGTGTTATCTGTGTGTTACGAAACAAAACAAGATCTAAAACAATATGTAAAGGAAAGTCAATCGGCAGGGCCATAGACCTCATCCTTTATGTATGTATTGTCGGTAATATAGCAGAGCTCTTCTACTTGGGGTGGACATATCTCTTCATACTTACTGAAATTTGAATATAAAGCATATCAGAACAGAAACAAGAAAAAAAAGAACTTAATACAACAGAAGAGACAAATTTAACTTGATGGATCTTACGCAGCTATAAGCAAGCAGGCGACACCAAGTAACTGCAGCTTATCTCGATTGATCTCTTTGCTAGAAAGATACCGATCAATATAACTGACTGTGAGGTATAAGGTTTCAGGAACAAGACGATATTCTTCTGTGACCTGAATTGATTAGGGCAAAAAGGTAACCGATTAGAAGAAATATGTTTGTGTGTTTAGCTTCTGAAACCTTTTTTCTAGAAATGCTCACTTCCACAAGCCAGTCTATAAGTACTGCCCTCATGCTTGCGTCAATATCCTTCTGTGTGGTTTCCAGAAAATCTGGTGAAGGCCTTTTCTTGGTCTGCTAAAAGACAAATATAACATTATAGTAGAGATAGATATAGACAGGCGGTCTGCAACTGCTTTAGGAAGAAAGCAAAGACATGGACAACAAGGATGATGGAGCAATGCATTGTTCCATAGAGATGTGAGTGAATGAGAAAAGAGACATCTATCAACATACTGTATTTCTTGTTCAAAGACGACAATATTGAAAAGCTATGTGTGCTATTGGATTTGTGAATTAGAAGAAAAATTCTTCTATTCCAAGCTCCCAATTGATGCATCCCTTCTACGCACAACGAAGTGACATCTTGTGTAGATAACAATATGCATTTACTTTGCAGGTGTGTGCACACTGCAGAAATTACTTGTTGCACAAAGTATGCAAACATTAGAAGTTCCATATGAACAAGAATCAATCACCTCAGCTTCACGCAAGTGCTTGTAAATGTCACAAGCAAGAGTTGAACACAATTCTGGATCCTTGCAGTGCGTTTCAATCTCAAAGATATTGTCGTTTTCGATTGGGGTAGGACAATGTTTTCTCCATCTAGATACTGTAACAGTAAAGAAAGAACAAAAATAAATAATTATACAACACAACAGATTAGAAACCTAACCAGGATTACTGTGACAGGCAAACAAACCTGTGGTGTCCCTATTGTCAGATACAGGAAGTTTATCATTCACACAACGGCGCAAGGAAGTTGCCACTGAAGAAGCTGCATTGTCAAGGAATGGAGGACCAGGGCTTTCCACTGAATTGCACGTTAGCATATCGCCCTCCATAGAAACAGAATCATGAGACAGGCCGGGCCAACTGCCATGGGGCGCCAACGTTGGCACAGATGGGCGACAAACATTCTCCTTCTGAAGGGCATTGCCATGGTGCGATATTGCTCGCTCAAACCGGTCGAAAGTTGGTTTTGTGGCAGAAGCCACTTTCCTGTTCACGTTGGGAAGGCTAGCAGAACTCCCCTTCTTCACATAGGCTACTGAGTTGGATGAACTGGATTTCTGCAATAAGAACAGACTCAGTGAAACAGCACAACCGAAGAGAACAATCACGAGACAGGTAATACATAACGAATCATCAATGGAAGATTCAGAAGCGATCAGAAGATAATAACGAAAACATAGGCTGATAGCCAGTGCGATCTACTACATTTCGGAACATTTGGCACACCGAAACATTTGAAAACCCTAACTTACAAGATTAGAAAAGCAGATGAACCAAATATGTGCAAGGAAATGTTCAATCGGGGCCGGTGGAACAAGCAAAAGACATTACACTATACGGCACAGAAAATTTCGTTAAAAACATAAAATAATCGGGTGTCTGTCGTGGAATTGACGGAGACAGGGGAGGAATTGTACAGGGGCCAGTAATAAATACCGGGAAATCTTATAAATTATGCATCAAATTGATCAAGAAGAGGGCAACCCGCGAAATGCCATAGCAGATTATTATCCAATAAATCTGCTCAACAAGTGCGGTATGTATCACATCTAGGATACGTCTACATGCCGTCCCTTTGTAACCAACGAGAATCCAAGCAAAAGCAATTGCCGCCGCGAAAGGAACAACCCTGATCTCGCAACGAGCCATACCGCATCGGCCGCGCCGGTCCTCCCGCCGGCAACGTTGGTGAGATTTCCCAGGGCGGCCCGCCTGTTTTCCAGCGACGCTGCCTTGGCAGCCTTAGCGCCGGCGGTCTCCGCCGTGGCCGACGCCGACGAGCGGCGGCCGGCGGGCCGGCTCGACATTGAAGCGGATGCGGCGAACTCGGTGGGGAAGGCCTGAGCTCGCCGAAGACGAGGAGGAGGAGGAGGATAAGACGAGACGCTGTGTGTGAGAGCCACTCTCTCGATCTCCTCTTAGGAACTAGGGTTTGCTGCTATTCCAAATTACAAGCATGTCAGCGTCCCTAAATGCGTCCCCGTTCAAGAAGAACATAAGAAGCTAGCGGCAAGCGATCAAGGCCCTGTAGCAGTTCCGACAAGCGAAGCAAGCGCGGGAGGAAGCATTCAAGAGAAAAGCCCGGCCCAACGGCCCAGGCGCAAGACCAAGGCGTCCAATTGGCTGAAGGACCATTCCACGGTCCGTTAACTATGTTAACGGTCGATAGTTAAATAGTTGTCTCGCTCTCTCTTTGTTCCTTGGCTGGAAAGTAGTGACGGCTTTGGCCGGTGTAATCGGATAGCTGTGTGGGTGGTTGGGAGGAAAGCTACCGAAACTCATCCCCAAATTCGAATTCGAATCCCTAATTCTTCCTAGATCCGCTGCGTTGCTTACAGTTGGTATCAGATTCAGCGGTCCTGGAGCTGCCGCGGCACCAGCACGGGACACGGTGGCGTGATCGGCGATGAGCGGAGGCGATGGACAAGCTGTCCGAGGACGAGCGCGGCGTGTACGCGCTCCTGCGGGCGGACTTCACCGCCGATCTGGACCAGCGCTTCAAGGAGCACGGTGAGAATCTCCTCATCGCCGTCGACAAGCTGATTCAAGCGAACACGATCACTCTCAATGGGCTGCTGCCGGCGCCTGTCGACGGCCTGCACGACGAGATCAATCTCGAGCTCGAGCAACTCCGCGGCGAGTGGCCGAAGGAACAACCAGGGCGCGCCGAGACCTCATCGTCTCGTTTGGCTGGGAGTGGTCGCGGTACTGCTTCCGACTCCCTCGGCATCGACCAGGAACACCGGGGGAAGGCACATAATACATATGTCCCTCCTCCGGTCAGAGGTGCGCGTGATCCCAATTTCCATGCTCGTTCCCCTCCTGTCCATGATTCGACTCCTCCAGATACTGCTGATGCCTTTTCCTTTGGTGTTCGGGCTGATCTTCCTCGTTTCGACGGCACCAATCCGCGGCTGTGGCAGTCCCGCTGTAAGGATCAGCTTCGGCTATGGTGCACTCCTCAGCACAGATGGGTTTCATTGGCAACGTCTCAGTTTTAAGGAGCAGCAGCTCGTTGGCTGGAGTCTGCACAACGCAGATCCCCTCACGCCAATTGGTCTGAATTTTGCTGCAGTTTGCAGAGTCGCTGGCAGGAACCAGCACCGACTACGCTTCGTCGGTTGTTTCGTATTCGCAAACTAGCACCGTTGCTGATTATGTTGATCGGTTTGCTGACTTGTATGACCAGTTATCGGCGTATGAAGAGGCTCCTAATCACTTGCATTACACGACGCGGTTCCTCGACGGCCTCAAGCCGGGCGTTCGTGTTGATGTCGCTCTCCAGAAACCAAGAGATCTCGATGCTGCTTATGATCTGGCGTTATTGCATGAAGAACTTGGGGAAGGGGTTACACCACGTAACAGTTTGCATGGTATGAAATCTGGACCGCACCCACTTCCTCTTCCTCCCAAATCTCGTCAGACTGAAGATAGGCGACAGTCTGAACCTCTGAAAAATCCCTCGACTGATGAAAAATGGTCTGCTCTCCGTGCTTATCGCAAATCAAAGGGACTTTGTTTTGTGTGTGGAGAACGATGGTCAAGAGACCATGTGTGCCAATCCACAGTCCAGTTAGATTTTGTACAGGAATTGATTGATCATGTCCAGGCTTTAGACACTGGTTCGTCTGACTTGTCTGATGCTGATTCGTTTTCAGTTCATAGCATGCGCTTGTCAGCAGCAGCAATTGGCAAGGACCCCAACGCACCTTCACTTCAGTTGGAAATGCAGCTGCAGAACCGTTCATTGATCTTCCTGGTGGATTCTGGTAGCACCCACTCTTTCATAGACAGTGCATTTGCTCCTCTTCTCCTGAATGTGCAAGATACAGCTGTAGTTTCAGTTACTGTGGCTGGTGGTACTTCTTTGCAGTGCTCTCAGATGTTGAAAAAGTGTCAGTGGAGTTGCTGTGACTACCAGTTTTCTTCTGATTTCAGATTACTTCCATTGTCCACTCATGATGGAATTTTAGGCCTGGATTGGTTACCTCAGCATAGCCCTATGCAAATAGACTGGGTTCAGAAGTGGTTGTCATTCAGAGACCAAGGGCGTACAGTAACCTTGCAGGGCCTCCTTCCTTCAGAATTTGCTCTGACAGTTGTGTCCCTGTCCATCATTCATTGTTCTACTGACCAAACTATATGCCCAGAGATGCAGGCTCTTTTGGACAAGTTTCATATAGTGTTTGAGGCACCAACTGGATTTCCTCCTAGAAGAATGCAGGACCACTATATTCCCCTGATTCCAGGTGCAAGGCCAGTTTCTGTCAGACCATACAGGATTGCCCCCCAGCTTAAAGATGAGCTGGAAAAACAGATTCAAGAACTGTTGTCCTTGGGAATGATTAGACCCAGAAAAAGTCCATTTTCCTCCCCTGTTCTGATGGTCAAGAAGAAAGAAGAGGGGGAATGGAGATTGGTTGTAGATTTCAGACATCTGAATGCAATTACTCTGAAAAGCAAATTTCCAGTGCCAATTATAGATGAATTGCTGGATGAACTAGCTGGGGCATGTTGGTTTACTAAATTGGACCTCAAAGTTGGATTTCACCAAATCAGATTAACTCCAGGGGAAGAGTACAAAACTGCTTTTCAGACTCACCATAGCCACTTTGAATTTCTTGTGGTTGCTACGGGATTGACAGGGGCCCCAGCAACCTTTCAAGGGACAATGAACTTTGATCTCTCTCCTCTTCTCAGGAAGTGCGTGTTATGTTTCTTTGATGACATATTAGTTTTCAGTAAAACATTCAGGGAACATTTAGAGCATGTTGCCCAAGTTCTGGCAATTCTGAAAGAAAAAGAGTGGAAAGTTAAAATGCCCAAATGTGCTTTTGCTCAACAAGAAATTGCTTACCTGGGACATGTCATTTCTGAAAAGGGGTATCTACAGATCCTGCTAAAATAACTGCTGTCCAAAACTGGCCCACTCCCACAAATGTTAAAGAGGTTAGAGGTTTCCTTGGAGTCAGTGGTTACTACAGGAAGTTCATCAAGCACTATGGGATCATTGCTAAACCTCTAACTGAACTTATCAAGAAAGGGACACCGTTTGTGTGGACTAGCATTACTGAAGAAGCTTTTCTGGTGCTCAAACAAGCTCTCACATCTGCTCCTGTGTTGGTTGTGCCTGATTTTTCAAAAATATTCACTGTGGAAACGGATGCATGTGACTATGGTGTTGGTGCTGTGTTAATACAACAGGGCCACCCCCTAGCTTATGTCAGCAATTTGGGTGTTAAAAATAGAGGTTTGTCAGTTTATGAGAAGGAATACTTAGCTATCCTGCTAGCAGTAGATCAATGGAGATCATACCTGCAGGTCCAACAGTTTTGTGATCAAGACTGATAAAAAAAAGTTTGGCACATCTGCAAGATCAAGCCTTCACACTCCTTGGCAACAGAAATGTCTGACCAAATTGTTGGGACTGAACTACACTATCCAATATAAACAGGGCACTTCCAATACTGCTGCTGATGCACTATCTAGGCGGCCTCCTGATGAAACCCAAATATATCAGATTTCTAGTGCCCAACCCACTTGGATGCAGGAATTATTGCAAGTTACGGCCAGGATTCTACAGTTCAAGCTATTCTGCAACAATTAGCTGTTGATCCTCACTCTAAGCCACCATATACTCTGCACCAAGGCATTCTGCGTTATAAGAACTGTATTTGGGTTGGCCAGGACTCTGATCTGCAAATGAAAATTTTCACTGCATTCCATGCCAGTCCAGTATGGGGTCACTCTGGCTTTCCTGTTACATATAAGAGAATTCTTCCTCTTTTCAGGTGGCTTGGTATGAAGAACTTCATCAAATCTCAAGTGCAGTCTTGTCTGATATGCCAGCAAGCTAAACCTGAGAGGGTACAGTACCCTGGACTCTTATCACCTCTCCCAGTTCCTTCCAAAGCATGGGATACAGTCTCTATGGATTTCATATCAGGTCTTCCCTCCTCATATCAGTACAACTGCATATTGGTGACAAATTTTCCAAGTATGGCCACTTTATGGGGCTCACACATCCCTTTAATGCACAAAAGGTTGCTGAGATCTTCTTGGACAATGTTTATAAGTTACATGGTATGCCCAGGTTGATCATTTGTGATAGAGATCCCATATTCACAAGTGCATTTTGGAAGATTCTTATTTCCAGGACTGGTGCTGAATTAAACATGAGCACAACTTATCACCTTCAGACTGATGGGCAGACAAAAAGAGTTAATCATCAGATTGAATGATAGAGGCAAAGGTGTCCCGATGTTTCGATGAGATGGTGGCTATCGTTTCTGTGGGAGTCGACCTTGACGATCCGACTACGTGACGTCTTGAGGCGTCGCGCCTTAGCAATCGCTAAACCAACTTCCGAGGGTTATTGACCACGTCGGAGCACGATCAACCTGACCACGAGGGCCTGTTTCCTGCGGGCAAACGAAGAACAAGCAAGAAACTAAGATTGCAATCTGGATATTGCGAATATAAGAGGAAAGCTTTATTAATGAAGGTGGGGTTCTGTGACGCCTTGGTGTAACGCCCCGGATTCGATGCGCCAGGTGTCCGCCAGTTATTCGCCGTCGTTGCCATGTCATTTGCTTGCGTGTTGCACTTTGCCATGTCATCATTTGCATTTCATACCATGTCATCATGTGCATTTCATTTTGCATACGTGTTCGTCTCATGCATCCGAGCATTTTCCCCGTTGTCCGTTTTGCAATCCGGCACTCCTATGTCTCCCGGCGCCCCCTTTTACCTCTTTTCGTGTGCGGGTGTTAAACGGTCTCGGAATGGACCGAGGTTTGTCAAGCGGCCTTGGTATAGCACCGGTAGACCGCCTGTCAAGTTTCGGATCATTTGGAGGTCGTTTGGTACTCCAACGGTTAACCGGGTAACCGTGAAAGCCTCTTTTGTGTGCAGCCCAACACCCCTTCCAAAGTGGCCCAAAACCCACCAAATTCCCCTCCATGCTCTCGGTCGTTCGATCACGATCGCGCGGCCAAAAACCGTGCTCCATTTGGACTCTCCTAGCTCCCTCTACCTATAAATATGTGTGCACCCCCGGATTTTCGCGCAGTCCAACCCTAGCCATCTTCCTCCTCTCGCAGCCGGACATGTCCGTTCCGCCCCCGGACATGTCCACCGCCCCGGCCACCTCACTCCGGCCAATGGCAAGCCGCCACCTCAGCTCCCGCCGCCGCCTCAGCTAACCTGGCGACGACGTCGTCCCAGCGCGCCGCCCGCCGCCCGCCCTGGGGGCCAGATCCGCCGCCCGGGCCAGCAGGCTCACACGCCCGCTCCTCCCCTTCGCCCGGCGTGCCCCTCCGCCGCCCGAGCTCTCGCTGAGCTTCCTCGTCGCCGCCGCCAGCCTCCATCGCCCCGGCCTCCTCCTCCCTCTACCTCGGCGTGCCTCCCCAGCCAGGACGCCTCCCCGTCGCCCCTCTCCCTCTGGCTCTCTCTCTCTCACGTTTTCCCTCTCTCTCTCTACTCCGCAGGAGCCGCCGTCGCCGGAGTTTCCTCGCTGCCGCCCCGTCGCGAGTTGCGCCCGATCCGGCCGGAACGGGTCCGGAGCGACCGGATCTGGTCGTCCCCAGTGCCCCTCGACCTTCCCGCCGTTGCTGCGCCCTCGCCGGCGTGCGTCAACGCCGCCGCCTCTGCCTTCTTCGTGCGGGCACGGGAGGAGGACGACGCCCCCAGCCGGCCACGTGGGCCTCGTGGCCCAACCCCCCGACCCGGCCAAGCGCCAGCCGCCGCCCGCCAAACCCGATCCACCCCGACCTGGGCCGAGCCGAAGGTGAGCCCACTTAATCCCGCCGGTGCACGTCTTAGTTATATTGCGCTCGGCTCTGTATTTTTTTTCCACTAAGTCCCGAGCATATGTGATATTTTGTGCCATTTTCATTGCATCATATCTCTGTCATCGTTGCTCCGTTTGCGCGTGTAATATGTCAAAATGTTCGCCTCGAAGAGTAGATCATTTCATCTCATTGCATCATTTTCATTTGAGCTCATCTTGATGCCCGAAATGCTGTTGCAAGAGTGCTATGTGATGTTAGTTTCATTTCTTATCGAACATGCACTTTTGTCATTTTTGCCATGATTGATGTGTGCATCCTATGGATTTGAGTCCTACATGTGTTTTGTAATATGCCATGCCATCTTTCCAGGGGTGTATGCCATGTATTATTGTGATCTATGTGGTGACTAGCACAAGCATGCAAACTAGGTGTCTTGTCGTTGCTGATTTCAGCCCTGTTTAGCTGTTATTTTGATGCCATGTTAACTTGGTGCTACAGAGAGATCCATGCATATTTTGAGATACTTCAGTAAGGATGTTTTGTTAAACATGTCTTGCTCTATCCATCCATGCCCTTGTTTGCAATTATGGAGTGCCATAGCTTGAGTCAATCGAGCTCTACTTTTGCTTCTAAATGTTCTGGCAGATTGTTTACAGGTTATTCAATTTTGCCAAGGTTGTTGTGATTGATCCATGTATGCTATGTTATTGTTCTTGCCATGTATGTCTTCTATGCCATGTCTTCTTGATGTATGTATGCTTATTTTATCATATAAGGCTCTGTAGTGAGTGCATTGAGCTTGTAAACATGCCTACTTGTTATCAGTTTTTGACATGCCATGTTGCTGAATCTGTTAACTAAACTTTCGATATTGACATGGGTGTTACTATATTTTCTGATCCTTTTGGCTTATGGTCACTAAAGGACTTTTGTTCTATGCAATTAGTAGATTCATGCCATGCCTTTGTTTGCCATGTTAAGTTCCTGTAACATGTTGTTTCATAGCTCTAAACATTGCAACCTGATGTTATTTCTGCCAATGCCTGAAACTGTTATTACTTGCAATCTTGCCATGTCATTTTGAGCATGTTCTAGTCATTTCTGGAGATAGCTTAGTGTTCATGTTTTGTAATGCTTTACCTGTACATCATGCCCATGCCTTTTGTTTTTATATTGAGGTGCTGTAGCATATTGTTTTGATGCTTGCAATATGCCTAGTTGCTGTTTTGGACAGCTTGTCCTTTAAACTTGTATAGAGTGTATGTGTTGAACCGTTGCTCCTTTTGAGTGTGCTCTATATGAAACTTGCTTGATTTTGCATGTAGTTTCATATTATCATGTTGCATCCATGTTTTGAGGTGTTTGCTTGATGTTTGTATGCATTTTGCATCAATGCCATGTTTAACTTGTTTTGCTCATATCTTCTAGGCGTAGCTCGAATCTAATGAACTTTATATGTAACTTGACTAGAATTTCGTGTAGATCATCGTGGTGCATCTTAAATTGCTGTTTAACAACTTCAACTTAAGGTTTATTCAGATCTGGACCAATTTTGAAATTTGCATATGAGGACTTACCGGTATTGTTATATGTTGTTCCCGGCCTCATTTAAACTTGCCTTGATGTGTTGTTCTTGTTTGCATCATCCCTTGCCATGAGTAGCTTCATGTAGCTTTGTCATGCATCATGCTTGGTTGTGCATCATGTCTCGTTTATGTGTGGTGTGTTTACTATGTTGTGTGCTTCTTCTTGTTAGTTCCTGTTTCGTTGCGATCGTGAGGATTCGTTCGTCTACGCTTGGTTCGGCTTCATCCGTTCGTCTTCTTCATGGACTCGTTCTTCTTCCTTGCGGGATTTCAGGCAAGATGACCGCTACCCTGGATCTCATTACTATCATTGCTATGCTAGTTGCTTCGTTCTATCGCTATGCTGCGCTACCTATTACTGTTTATCAAGCCATCCCAATTGCCATGTCGCCTCTAACCTTTGACACCTTTCCTATGCAAACCGTTGTTTGGCTATGTTACCGCTTTGCTCAGCCCCTCTTATAGCGTTGTTAGTTGCGGTGAAGATGAAGTTTGTTCCTTGTTGGAACATGAAGATGTTGTTCCTTGTTGGAACATGTTTACTTGTTGGGATATCACAATATATCTTATTTAATTAATGCATCTATATACTTGGTAAAGGGTGGAAGGCTCGGCCTTATGCCTGGTGTTTTGTTCCACTCTTGCCGCCCTAGTTTCCGTCATATCGGTATTATGTTCCCGGATTTTGCGTCCCTAACGCGGTCGGGTGATTTATGGGACCCCCTTGACAGTTCGCTTTGAATAAGACTTTTCCAGCAAGGCCCAACATTGGTTTTACCTTTTGCCTCACCATCACCTACTTTTCCCTTGGGAGTCGCTCTCTCGAGGGTCATCTTTATTCAGCCCCCTGGGCCAATGCTTGTCTAAGTGTTGGTCCAAACTAGAGTGCTTTGCAGCGCCACGTCAAGGAAACTTGAGGGCTGGTTTTAGTTGTACGGACTGCTCATCCGGTCGTGGCACAGGGACGAGATCTGTGGCTACTACTGGGGTGTCGGCACGCCGGAGGTCTTGCTGGTCTTGTTTTATTGCTGTGAAATGTCTTGTAGCCGGATTCCGAGACTGATCGGGCTTCCGGGAGAAGGTCTATTCCTTCGTTGATCGCGAGAGCTTATCATGGGCTAAGTTGGGACACCCTGCGGGGTTTTGAACTTTCAAAGCCGTGCCAGCATGTTATGTGGCAGATGGGAATTTGTTAATGTCCGGTTGTAGAAAACCGAAGTTGATCTTAATTAAAATACACCAACCGTGTGTGTAACCGTGAGTGTCTCTTTTGGGGTTGATCGAGAGGAGAACACGGTTTCTGGGTTATGTCTGACGTAAGTAGGAGTTCAGGATCACTTCTCGATCATTACTAGTTGACGACCGTTCCTTTGTTTCTCTTCTCGCTCCCTTTTGCGTAAGTTAGCCACCATATATGCTTAGTCGCTGCTGCAACCTCACCACTTTACCCCTTCCTTTCTCTTTAAGCTTTGCTAGTCTTGATACCCATGGTAATGGGATTCTTTGAGTCCTCGTGGCTCACTGATTACTACACCACCATTGCAGGTACAGGTTTACGTTGCTCATGACCGAGAGCGATGTTTGCTTGTGTTGGAGTTCTTCTTCTTCTTCTTGATCGGGGATAGGTTCCAGTCGTCGGCACTGGGCTAGCAGAGGTGGATGTCGTTTGAGTTTTGTTTATGTTTCATCCGTGGCGGATGTTGATCTGTATATCTTGTTGATGTATTCTTGTGGCCTTTGTGCCTTATGTATGTATCCCACTATTATGTAATGTTGATGTAATGATATCCACCTTGCAAAAGCGTTTCAATATCGGGTCTATCCTTGGTGGGACCGTCGAGTTCCTTTGGATAGGGTCGCATATTGGGCGTGACAAGTTGGTATCGAGCCTCGACCGACCCTAGGAGCCCCCTTGATTGATCGTGTAGTTTGGCCGTAGTTGAGTCTAGAAGAAAACTATTTTCGGAGTCTAGTTATATCGGAGAGTAGGAATTCTTTTTACTCCTCAGCCCCTTCGTCGCTCTGGTGAGAAATCTTGACGTAGGTGTTTTGAATTACTCCTCTTCCCCTTCAAATTTTTCTTTAGGTTCACGCAGTTGGTTTTTTCCGGTAGTTGTTCCTCAGCTCTTTTCGTCCGGTGCTTTTCTCGTCAAGTTGACTCGACCTTCTTCATCTTTGCCAAGTTCAATCCTCAGTTCTTCCTCCGACTTCGTTGTTTTTCCTTGTCTGAAGTTGTCCTTGTTTTTTTCCCACCCACCCACCCTTCTTCTTCTCGGAACCGGAGTCCGTAATCGAGTATCCATCCTACTCGTGCGAAGTCTTTGCTTTCTTTCCTCAATGATTTCAACCGGTGTTTTCTCTTCAAGAAATTCGTCGTTCTTCCCCTTCCAATTGTCTTTGTTTTCCCGCCCTCCCACCCTTTTCTTCCCGGAGTTTGAGTCTCTTTCGACCATCAGTTTCATTTGTGCAGAGTATCTTCAGTCTTTCGTCAATTATTTCAACCGGTGAATTCTCGTCTTGTTCGTCATTCTTCATCTCTTTCTTTTTCCGGTGGACTCAATTCAAGTTTTTCGGGTTAATCATATTCTTTTCCTTCGAAGTGTTCTCTTTGCTCGTTCGTCTCTCGCTAGTTTATCATTCCGGAGTTCCGAAGACATCTCAAGAGATTCGTCTGTGTTTCCAATTAATTCGAGACTGTCACCTCATTCAAATATTTCTATTGTTCCGGTGCATCATCTATCTGTTCTACATCCTTTCCAACGATGTTTTTCTTTTAGTGGGCCCTAACACACAGGTCTTTTCCCAGGATCTTACCTGACTCTTCTAATTTCCCCGGAGCTATTCTCAATTCTTTTCGGAGTTTGACGTAAGTATGAATTTCATCAGTCAGATCTTTTCCAAGATCAACTTCAAATCATTTCATTGTTGGCTCAACCTCTCTGTTTTTTTTCATTCCTCCGGAGTATCTCATTAATTTTGGTGATGTTTATCGTCGTCATTTGAAGACCGAAGAAGAGTTTTCCTCTAAATCTTGTCCGTTCTCCCGGAGATTCATGGTGCTAGCTCGATGTTATCCTATCTAATTGTTTCCAGTCATGCTAATTCTTTTCATCAATCCGGAGTATTTCAGGTGTTGCTTTCCCTCTCGATTATCCAGAGGCCTCCATTTCAGAAGATTTCCTCGTCCCAAGTTTTCAGATTCGTTCTCCAATTATTCTATATCCGTGCCCCTTTCGTTCGTCTTAATACTCTTCTGGTGCTGCGTTCAAGCATTCGTAATCAGTTTGCGATCTCTTCGATCTCTTTTCTCTAAATCCCCCTCTAGCTTATTGGTTCTTCTAATTCTTCCCGGTGATTATTTCTTTTCATTAGTCATTCCGAATTCTTACGGTGGTTCATTCAGATTCTTTTTCTTTGATTATCATATTAATTCATTCGTTCTTTCCAATTCTACCGGTGGTTCATGAAGACTTTCTCAAGTTTTGTGCTATGTTTCCCCTTAATCCTTTTTCAACGAGAATAAGTATTATGCCAAATCCATTGGTTGTCATCAATTTAATTTGATGAAGGATAAGCATACAATAAATCTTATTCTTATTTCATCAGAGTGATTAATCTTTTTCTTCGGAGTTTGTTCTTAATGAATAAATTCTAGCTCGAAGTGTTTTCATCTTTTCTTTTCCGGAGTTCAATTATTTTCTCGGCCATTTCGTCGGATCCTCCATCTAAATCATCGCAGGCTTTAGTCTTATTCTTTCGTCCTTCATTCTATCTCATCATCCTTTTGTTACCGGAGTTCTTCATGGTGGTTCTTCATGATTTAATTCTTTCTTCAAGAGTTTTGTAAATATTTTTGGTGGAATTCAAGTATCTTTTCTTCTCGCATCTTGAAGTGCAATTAATTCTCCATATTCTTTTGAAGCGGAGTTTTGCATTTCTTCGTTCTCCTCAGCTATTTAATCTTTTCTGCTTGTGGTTGGTTATCACCTCATAATTTCTGAGATGTTATCCATAAGTCCACGACAAGCTTATTCTTTTGTTGTTGATTTTCTCAACAACTTCGTTCAATCCTTCCTTCTAAGTTCTTTCATTCAAATTCTTTCAATTCTTCCGGAGGCATGGTGTTGTTCCTCTCGTCAACTTTCGTTCCATTTTGTCAAACTCAGTTCCAACTCTTTCCATATTTTAGCCCGAGTGCTGCCTAAATCGTTTCAGTCTTATTCATTTCTTTTCTCATTCTAACCACTCCGGTTAGAACGAGTTGTTTCATAGTCTATCTGATTCCGTGAGCTTTTGATTCTCGTCATTCTCGTCGCTCCTCCCTTCTTCTCGAGTGCTCTCGATTCTTTGCTTCTTATCTTGAGTTCTTATTTTCACCTCATCCCTTTTCTCTTCTGTCTCGGTCCTAAGATCTCGGGACGAGATCTCTTGTTAGTGGAGGAGTGTTGTAACGCCCCGGATTCGATGCGCCAGGTGTCCGCCAGTTATTCGCCGTTGTTGCCATGTCATTTGCTTGCGTGTTGCACTTTGCCATGTCATCATTTGCATTTCATACCATGTCATCATGTGCATTTCATTTTGCATACGTGTTCGTCTCATGCATCCGAGCATTTTCCCCGTTGTCCGTTTTGCAATCCGGCACTCCTATGTCTCCGGCGCCCCTTTTACCTCTTTTCGTGTATGCGGGTGTTAAGCGGTCTCGGAATGGACCGATGTTTGTCAAGCGGCCTTGGTATAGCACCGTAGACCGCTGTCAAGTTTCGGATCATTTGGAGGTCGTTTGGTACTCAACAGTTAACCGGTAACCGTGAAAGCCTCTTTGTGTGCAGCCCAACACCCTTCCAAAGTGGCCCAAAACCCACCAAATTCCCTCCATGCTCTCGGTCGTTCGATCACGATCGCTGCCAAAAACCGTGCTCCATTTGGACTCTCCTAGCTCCCTCTACCTATAAATATGTGCACCCCAGATTTTCGCGGTCCAACCCTAGCCATCTTCCTCCTCTCGCAGACGGACATGTCCGTTCCGCCCCCGGACATGTCCACCGCCCCGGCCACCTCACTCCGGCCAATGGCAAGCCGCCACCTCAGCTCCCGCCGCCGCCTCAGCCAACCCGAAGGCGACACGTCCCCCGCGCCGCCCGCCCTTCGCGTCGCCGGGGCCCAGATCCGGCCACCGGGCCGAACTGGCACATGCCGGGCCGCACACACAGGCCTCCCGCTTCGCCGGCGTGCCCCTCCGGCCGCCCGAGCTCTCGCCGAGCTTCCTCGTCGCCGCCGCCACCTCCATCGCCCGGCCTCCTCCTCCCTCTACCTCGGCGTGCCTCCCAGCCAGGCGCCTCCCGTCGCCCCTCTCCTCTCGGCTCTCTCTCTCTCACGTTTTCCCTCTCTCTCTACTCCGCAGAGCTTGCGTCGCCGGAGTTTCCTCGCTGCCGCCCGTCGCGAGTTGCGCCCGATCCGCCGGAACAGGTCCGGAGCGACCGGATCTGGTCGTCCCGGTGCCCTCGACCTTCCCGCCGTTGCTGCGCCCTCGCCGGCGCGTCAACGCGCCGCCGCCTCGCCTTCTTCGTGCGGGCACGGAGGAGGACGACGCCCCGGCCCGCCACGTGGGCCTCGTGGCCCAACCCGCACCGGCCCGGCCAGCGCGCGGGCCGCCGGCCTGCCAAACCCGATCCACCCCCGACCTGGGCCGAGCCCGAAGGGTGAGCCCACTTAATCCCCGCCCGGTGCACGTCTTAGTTATATTGCGCTCGGCTCTGTATTTTTTTTTCCACTAAGTCCCGAGCATATGTGATATTTTGTGCCATTTTCATTGCATCATATCTCTGTCATCGTTGCTCCGTTTTGCGCGTGTAATATGTCAAAATGTTCGTCTCGAAGAGTAGATCATTTCATCTCATTGCATCATTTTCATTTGAGCTCATCTTGATGCCCGAAATGCTGTTGCAAGAGTGCTATGTGATGTTAGTTTCTGTTTCTTATCAGAACATGCACTTTTGTCATTTTTGCCATGATTGATGTGTGCATGTGCATCCTATGGATTTGAGTCCTACATGTGTTTTGTAATATGCCATGCCATCTTTCCAGGGGTGTATGCCATGTATTTTTGTGATCTATGTGGTGACTAGCACAAGCATGCAAACTAGGTGTCTTGTCGTTGCTGATTTCAGCCCTGTTTAGCTGTTATTTTGATGCCATGTTAACTTGGTGCTACAGAGAGATCCATGCATATTTTGAGATACTTCAGTAAGGATGTTTTGTTAAACATGTCTTGCTCTATCCATCCATGCCCTTGTTTGCAATTATGGAGTGCCATAGCTTGAGTCAATCGAGCTCTACTTTTGCTTCTAAATGTTCCTGGCAGATTGTTTACAGGTTATTCAATTTTGCCAAGGTTGTTGTGATTGATCCATGTATGCTATGTTATTGTTCTTGCCATGTATGTCTTCTATGCCATGTCTTCTTGATGTATGTATGCTTAGTTTATCATATAAGGCTCTGTAGTGAGTGCATTGAGCTTGTAAACATGCCTACTTGTTATCAGTTTTTGACATGCCATGTTGCTGAATCTGTTAACGAAACTTTCGATATTGACATGGGTGTTACTATATTTTCTGATCCTTTTTGGCTTATGGTCACTAAAGGACTTTTGTTCTATGCAATTAGTAGATTCATGCCATGCCTTTGTTTGCCATGTTAAGTTCCTGTAACATGTTGTTTCATAGCTCTAAACATTGCAACCTGATGTTATTTCTGCCAATGCCTGAAACTGTTATTACTTGCAATCTTGCCATGTCATTTTGAGCATGTTCTAGTCATTTCTGGAGATAGCTCAGTGTTCATGTTTTGTAATGCTTTACCTGTACATCATGCCCATGCCTTTTGTTTTTATATTGAGGTGCTGTAGCATATTGTTTTGATGCTTGCAATATGCCTAGTTGCTGTTTTGGACAGCTTGTCCTTTAAACTTGTATAGAGTGTATGTGTTGAACCGTTGCTCCGTTTTGAGTGTGCTCTATATGAAACTTGCTTGATTTTGCATGTAGTTTCATATTATCATGTTGCATCCATGTTTTGAGGTGTTTGCTTGATGTTTGTATGCATTTCGCATCAATGCCATGTTTAACTTGTTTTGCTCATATCTTCTAGGCCGTAGCTCCGAATCTAATGAACTTTATATGTAACTTGACTAGAATTTCGTGTAGATCATCGTGGTGTATTTTAAATTTCTGTTTAACAACTTCAACTTAAGGTTTATTCAGATCTGGACCAATTTCGAAATTTGCATATGAGGACTTACCGGTATTGTTATATGTTGTTCCCGGCCTCATTTAAACTTGCCTTGATGTGTTGTTCTTGTTTGCATCATCCCTTGCCATGAGTAGCTTCATGTAGCTTTGTCATGCATCATGCTTGGTTGTGCATCATGTCTCGTTTATGTGTGGTGTGTTTACTATGTTGTGTGCTTCTTCTTGTTAGTTCCTGTTTCGTTGCGATTGTGAGGATTCGTTCGTCTACGCTTGGTTCGGCTTCATCCGTTCGTCTTCTTCATGGACTCGTTCTTCTTCCTTGCGGGATTTCAGGCAAGATGACCGCTACCCTGGATCTCATTACTATCATTGCTATGCTAGTTGCTTCGTTCTATCGCTATGCTGCGCTACCTATTACCTGTTTATCAAGCCATCCCAGATTGCCATGTCAGCCTCTAACCTTTGACACCTTTCCTATGCAAACCGTTGTTTGGCTATGTTACCGCTTTGCTCAGCCCCTCTTATAGCGTTGTTAGTTGCAGGTGAAGATGAAGTTTGTTCCTTGTTGGAACATGAAGATGTTGTTCCTTGTTGGAACATGTTTACTTGTTGGGATATCACAATATATCTTATTTAATTAATGCATCTATATACTTGGTAAAGGGTGGAAGGCTCGGCCTTATGCCTGGTGTTTTGTTCCACTCTTGCCGCCTAGTTTCCGTCATATCGGTATTATGTTCCCGGATTTTGCGTCCCTAACGCGGTCGGGTGATTTATGGGACCCCTTGACAGTTCGCTTTGAATAAGACTTTTCCAAAGAAGGCCCAACATTGGTTTTACCTTTTGCCTCACCACCACCTACTTTTCCCTTGGGAGTCGCTCTCTCGAGGGTCATCTTTATTCAGCCCCGGGCCAATGCTTGTCTAAGTGTTGGTCCAAACTAGAGTGCTTTTTGCAGCGCCACCTCAAGGAAACTTGAGGGCTGGTTTTAGTTGTACGGACTGCTCATCCGGTCGTGGCTCGGGGACGAGATCTGCGCGGCTACTACCAGGGTGTCGGCACGCCGGGAGGTCTTGCTGGTCTTGTTTTATTGCTGTGAAATGTCTTGTAGCCGGGATTCCGAGACTGATCGGGCTTCCCGGGGAGAAGGTCTATTCCTTCGTTGATCGCGAGAGCTTATCATGGGCTAAGTTGGGACACCCCTGCAGGGTTTTGAACTTTCGAAAGCCGTGCCCACGGTTATGTGGCAGATGGGAATTTGTTAATGTCCGGTTGTAGAAAACCCGAAGTTGATCTTAATTAAAATACACCAACCGTGTGTGTAACCGTGAGTGTCTCTTTTCGGGGTTGATCGAGAGGAGAACACGGTTTCTGGGTTATGTCTGACGTAAGTAGGAGTTCAGGATCACTTCTCGATCATTACTAGTTGACGACCGTTCCTTTGTTTCTCTTCTCGCTCCCTTTTGCGTAAGTTAGCCACCATATATGCTTAGTCGCTGCTGCAACCTCACCACTTTACCCCTTCCTTTCCCTTTAAGCTTTGCTAGTCTTGATACCCATGGTAATGGGATTGCTGAGTCCTCGTGGCTCACAGATTACTACACCACCGATTGCGGTACAGGTTTACGTTGCTCATGACGCGAGCGCGATGTTTGCTTGTGTTGGAGTTCTTCTTCTTCTTCTTCGATCAGGGGATAGGTTCCAGGTCGGCAGCCTGGGCTAGCAGGGTGGCTGTCGTTTGAGTTTTTGTTTATGTTTCATCCGTAGCCGGATGCTGATCTGGTATATGCTGTTGATGTATTCTTGTGGCCTTTGTGCCTTATGTATGTATCCCACTATTATGTAATGTTGATGTAATGATATCCACCTTGCAAAAGCGTTTCAATATGCGGGTCTATCCTTGGTGGGACCGTCGAGTTCCTTTTGGATAGGGTCGCATATTGGGCGTGACACTTGGTCTGGTCGTTGAACACAAACGAAGTACGCGAAGTTGCTGCTATGGCGAACTTTTGATCTAAACAAAACCCAAGGTCTAAACGGTGCCCTAAGGGCTGTATATATGGAGGAAGAGGGGGAATTTCGTGGCCCTTGGTGGAGGGTCCAAATCAACCCTAACTCTTATTTCCCCACATACGGACTCTAAAACAGCCTATACTTAAGTATTTCGAAATTACATGGGCCTGGCCCAATAATAAGGTGACGCAGCACCTAGAATAGCCTATGGACGAATATTATGAAGTGGCATCTTGTATATTTCGTCCAAGGCCTCATGCACTCATTAGGGTGGCTTCAAAGTCCTGGAATCATCACTTGTAACTCCGTTCTTGTTCCCCTTAGCATGCCAACATCTCCATGCTTGAACTTGCTCCAAGGTTCATCTTTCTTGTCCATGGTAGGCCCTTCATTTGTAAGCAAAACAAATGTATCCAATTTAGGCAGCATCATATTCTCATGAACATTGGAATCGTTACCAAGAAACGAAAGTACCGATAATTCAATTGGCGTCATGTGAGCTCTAGTAATTGGTCCAAGATGTATAGCAGGGGGGCTGTGGGTGTAACAATGGTATTGATGTCCTCATCATCCTCCCTTCTTGAAATGAAGTCGTCCTCGACGGAAGCTCATCTTCCTCACCCAAATAAGGCTTCAAATCTGCAATGTTAAAAGTGGGACTAACCCCAAAATCTGCAGGCAGCTCAAGTTTATATGCATTATCATTTATTTTATCTAACACCTTAAATGGACCATCAAGACGTGGCATTAGCTTTGATTTGCGCAAATTAGGAAACCTATCCTTACGC
Organism: Aegilops longissima; assembly: GCA_021605205.1. Lineage (NCBI taxonomy): Eukaryota > Viridiplantae > Streptophyta > Magnoliopsida > Poales > Poaceae > Aegilops > Aegilops longissima. The sequence continues at coordinate 222,162,928 of CM038676.1, read as the reverse complement.
AAATGTAACCAAACAAGATCTCCGGTGCAAAGACAACATGTTTTCTACCCTTATCTCCAGCAAGTTTATATTTAGCATTCATACGCTTAATGTTTTCCTTAGTTAACTCATGCATTTTAAAATCAATTCAGCACGTTCTTTAGCATCAAAATTAACCTTCTCCGAAGATGGAAGAGGCAACAAATCAATAGGTGCACGAGGTAGGAAGCCATACACAATTTCAAAAGGGCACATCTTAGTAGTAGAATGCAATGAGCGATTATAAGCAAATTCAATATGAGGCAAGCATTCTTCCCACATTTTCTTATTATTCTTCAAAACAGCCCTAAGCATAGTAGACAATGTTCTATTGACTACTTCAGTTTATCCATCGGTTTGGGGGTGACAAGTAGTACTAAAAGCAGTTTAGTCCCCAACTTAGCCCATAAACATCTCCAAAAGTGGCTAAGAAATTTAGTATCACGATATGAAACAATAGTATTTGGCACACCATGCAAGCGAATAATTTCACGAAAGAACAAATCAGCAACATTAACAGCATCATCGCTTTTATGACATGGTATAAAGTGTGCCATTTTCGAGAATCTATCCACGACAACAAATATGCTATCCCTCCCGTTCTTTGTTCGAGGTAAACCTAAAACAAAGTCCATAGATATATCCTCCCAAGGAACACTAGGCATAGGCAAAGGCATATATAAACCATGAGGATTGAGTCGTGACTTAGCTTTTTGACATGTAGTGCAGCGAGCAACAAAACACTCAACATCCCGTCTCATCTTTGGCCAAAAGAAATGTGTAGCAAGTATATCCTCCGTCTTCTTGATGCCAAAGTGTCCCATTAATCCTCCTCCATGTGCCTCCTACAACAACAAAAGACGAATAGAGCTAGCAGGAATGCATAGCTTGTTAGCACGGAACACAAAACCATCATTAATAACGAACTTGTTCCATGCTCTTCCTTCTTTACAATTCTGCATTACATCTTTAAAATCAGCATCATGCACATATTGATCTTTGATGGTCTCCAAACCAAATATTTTGAAGTCAAGTTGTGAAAGCATAGTATAGCGACGAGACAAAGCATCAGCAATAACATTTTCTTTACCCTTCTTGTGTTTAATGACATAAGGGTAAGTCTCAATGAATTCAACCCATTTAGCATGTCTACGATTCAGTTTAGCTTGACTTTTAATATGTTTCAAAGATTCATGATCAGAATGTATAACAAATTCTTTGGGCCATAAATAATGTTGCCATGTCTCTAAAGTCCGAACAAGAGCATATAATTCTTTGTCATAAGTAGAATAGTTCAGACTAGGCCCACTCAATTTTTCGAAAAGTATGCAACAGGTTTGCCATCTTGTAATAACACACCTCCTAATCCAATTCCACTAGCATCACATTCAAGCTCAAAAGTCTTATTAAAGTCGGGAAGTTGGAGTAAAGGAGCATGTGTCAACTTATCTTTCAATACCGTGAAGGCTTCTTCCGTGCGGTACCCCAAACAAAAGGCATATCCTTCTTTGTAAGCTCATTGAGAGGTGCAGCAATGGTGCTAAAGTCTCTCACAAAACGCCTATAGAAACCAGCGAGTCCAAGAAAACTCCTCACTTGTGTGACCGTTTTGGGCTGCGGCCAACTCTCAATAGCTTCAATCTTGGCTTTATCAACTTCAATTCCTGTGGAGTAACAACATAGCCAAGAAAAGATACTCGGTCGGTGCAAAAGGTGCACTTCCCAAGGTTACCAAACAAGCGTGCATCACGAGAGCATTAAAAACAACACGTAAATGTTCCAAATGTTCTTCCAAAGATTTGCTATAAATCAGTATATCATCAAAGTAAACTACCACAAATCGTCCAATGAAAGCACGTAAAACTTCGTTCATTAATCTCATTAAAGTACTAGGTGCATTAGTTAACCCAAAAGGCATGACTAACCACTCATATAATCCAAACTTAGTTTTAAATGCTGTTTTCCATTCATCTCCCAATTTCATACGAATTTGATGGTATCCACTACGCAAATCAACTTTGGAGAATATTGTAGAGCCACTCAATTCATCAAGCATATCATCTAGCCTAGGAATAGGATGACGATAACGAATAATAATATTATTAATGCCTCTACAATCAACACATATACGCGACGGTACCATCCTTTTTAGGCACTAGTATAATAGGAACAACACAAGGACTAAGAGATTCGCATATATAACCTTTGTCGAGAAGCTCCTGTACTTGACGCATAATCTCCTTCGTCTCCTCTGGATTGGTACGGTATGGTGCACGGTTGGGTAGCGATGCACCGGGAATTAAGTCAATTTGATGCTCAATCCCTCGAATAGGTGGTAATCCCGGTGGCACGTCTTGTGGGAAGGCGTCGTGAACTCCTGCAAAATGTTAGTGACAGCAGGGGGCAAAGAGGAAGGCACATCCTCGAATGAAAATAATGCCTCTTTGCACACAAAAGCATAACAAACAGATTTGCTAGAATCTAGCTCATCAATATCAGATTTGGTGGCAAATAAACATGCACTTCTCAGTTTAATTTCAGAAGCAACATTAGATGGTTTATTATTAGGCTTCATTTGTTGCTCAAATTCTTTTGCCACAATCTGATTTTCACTCTTATTTTTCTCCTGTTTTGCTTTATTAGCTCTATTAATATCATCTTTCAAAATGGAATCAGGAGTCATAGGAAGCAAAGTAATATTTTTATCCTTGTGAACAAGAGTATGCTGATTGTTTCTACCATGGTGTACAGAATTTTTATCAAATTGCCATGGTCTACCAAGTAATAAGGAACATGCTTGCATAGGTACCACATCACAATCAACATAATCAGCATATGTAGAGATACTAAAATACACACGAACAATACGTGTTACCTTAACCTTGCCACTGTTGTTGAACCATTGGATGTAGTAAGGATGTGGATGTGGTCTTGTGGTGAGAGAAAGCTTCTCCACCATATCCATGCTAGCCAAGTTGTTGCAGCTCCTCCATCTATGATGGCCTTGAATAGAACGTTCCTTCACAACTCCCTTTGTATGGAACAAGTTATGCCTCTGATTTTGCTCAGCTTGTGTAACCTGCACACTCAAAACACGTTGAGCAACTAAACATTCATACCTGTCGGCATCTTGACAGCCATGTATTGCATCTCATGATCAGAATCATCTCCACCGTGTTCTTCATGTGTAATAAGAGCCAAAGTCTCTTCATCATAGTCACTAGCGGACTCATACCCACCATCCTCAAGTAGCAATCATCACATGCTGAGATTGGCATTCTCTCATAAAATGTCCTCTTCCTTACAACGACGACAAATAATATCACTTGTGTGCCCTGTTGACGCCATGGAAGAAGAAGAGCTCGTGTAGGCCCAGCAGTGTGCTCTTGGCGGATAGTGGTGGTTGTGCCTGCTTTCTTGTATCACGGTTGGAGGTGGCAGCCGACGGAGGTGCCGTGTAGTAGAACGTGTGGAAGTAGATGATGCACGTGATGTCCATGATGAAGGTCGACCTGCAGAAAAATTAGTTCGGCCAAGCGCTGTCGATCCTACACTTCACGTTCAGCTTTACAAGCAAGATGGAATAATCGAGTGATATTATTATAATCCTTGTAGTCTAGAATGGTCTGAATCTCTTTATTTAATCCACCCAGAAAACGTGCAAGCATAGCTTCATTCTCCTCAACAATACCACATCTAATCAAGTCAATTTGTAATTCCTGATAATATTCTTCTACCAAATTTTTTCCTTGTCTTAAGCGCTGCAATTTTTGAAGTAATTCACGCTGATAATATGGTGGAACCCAACGAGTACGCATAGCAGTTTTCAAAGCAGCCCAAGTAGCTGGAACAGGATATAATCTACAATGTTCAGACCACCAAACACATGCAAAGCTAGTGAAAGCACAAACAGCAGCAGGAACACGTCTCTCCTCAGGATATTGTAAACATGTAAATCGTTGTTCAGTTTCTAACTCCCAAGTAAGATATATATCAGGAACATATCTACCCTCAAATGGTGGAATATTCAATTTTAGTTTAGGAGATGGTCATGATCTCGCACTGAAGGGGAGCCGAACATTGCCATTATTTGCATGTGGGCGACCTGGTGGTTGTGGTGCTGGTGGTTGCACGTAGTTCGATGTTGATCAACCTCATCCTCGTAATCTCTCACATAATCATCCTCCTCCACATCAGCAGCAGGAGCCACGAAGTATCAACAACAGCACCAAGCAGCTTGGCCGGTGAAGAGGGACACGCGGCTCGCTCGGCGAAGGGCTGCTTCAGCGACGTGGAGGTAGTCGTTGTTGTTGTTGTAGAGGTGCGTCAGTGCGGCGGTGGTGGTGGTGGTAGACGCGAGCAATTCATTAAACCTGTTATCGAGCTTTGTTTGACGCCTTCTCAATGCCATCTATCTTCTCCATGGCCTCTTCAAATCTATTTAGCACATCTTCCACCTGCCCACTCATCATTTGTTGAAACTTATCATGTAGCGCTTTGTTTGTCATGTTCTCCCGGTCGGTCTAAATCGACTTGTGATCCTGCCATGGTTAGCAGCAATAGAAACACACAAGAATATGATTGACGGACTACTAGGAAGTGGTGGTGGTGGTGTGGTGGACAGTCACAAATCCGTCAAGCAAATCTCAAATTCTTACCAGTTCTTACCCAGCAGCAGGCGGTGATCGGCAACCGATGTAGTCAAAACTCTCAAAGCTTGGATAGAGCGATTACCAGGGAGAGTCAAACGCACGATGTAGATGTATGTGGAGCTGGGAAGGCTTATTATATGGTAGCAAAAAGGGTCAGCAATAATCAATTCAGAGATGCAAAGTTGAATAAACGCTCAACGACGGTACTATGCTGGTCCTAGGCTAGACCGTGCTAGAGACGCGAGCCTAGAACACTAACAAAATCACGGCGCTGCACGTAAACAAGGGAAAAGCACACTCTGGATTTTTTTCGCTCTTTTTTTTTTGCGCTGCTTTTTTTTTGCGCTGCTCTTTTTTTTTGCGAAAAATCACTATAATGGCGAGTGTCTCAAAACTCTTCCGAGGTCAAACTGACAGGATGGGCACGAATTTTTTGACCAATTTTTTTTATTGCCGGACCCAAAAGCTGGAAACGGGTCAAAAAAAACTTTCTATAACGGCGATTGTCTCAATACGCTTATAAACACCTAAAAATAGGATAGCCAGAATTTTTTTTGACAAGTGCGTTTTCGGAAAATTTTGGGCCTAAACGGAGGGTGGTTTCCAGACTCTTTTTTTTTCCGAAACCTACTCCGGCAAGGAAAACACAAATCGGAAACTAGACGGATCTCGAAAACAAACCTAATATGCAAGGAACTCGGATTGGTGGTGGATATATGGTGGTGGTATATGGCAGCGGTGGTGGTAGCGGTGGTAGTATATGGATATGGATCGGTGGTGGTATACGGACACGGATTGGTGGTGGTCTATGGATACGGATTCGGAGCGGTGGTGGTAGGTGGCAGGGGCGATGATGATGGTGCGGTGGCGGCGTGACAACTTATGACCAGAACTCGAAACTCTAAAAGACTAGACGCTAAGACCAACAACTAGACACGACGATGCAACCGCAAATTCAACAAAGCAAAACCCTAAAAAGATTATGCAAAGGCTCAGATTGGTTCAGATATGATGAACTAACCCTAATTTTTTGTGGCTTTTTCGTGGACTTTAGGTATGAAGAACAGACTCGATCTAATCTCGAAAAACTGTAAAATCTCACCGAGCAACCTGAAAATCTGATACCACTTGATAGAGGCAAAGGTGTCCCGATGTTTCGATGAGATGGTGGCTATCGTTTCGTGGAGTCGACCTTGACGATCCGACTACGTGCGTGCGAGACGTCGCGCCTTAGCAATCGCTAAACCAACTTCCGAGAGTTATTGACCACGCCGAGCACGATCAACGACCACGAGGGCCTGTTTCCTGCGAGCAAAGCGAAGAACAAGCAAGAAACTAAGATTGCAATCTGGATATTGCGAATATAAGAGGAAAACTTTATTAATGAAGGTGGGGTTCTGTGGACGCCTTGGTCTGGTCGTTGAACACAAGCGAAACGCATAAAGTTGCTGCTATGGCGAACTTTTGATCTAAACAAAACCCAAGGTCTAAGCGGTGCCCTAAGGGCTGTATATATGGAGGAAGAGGGGAATTTCGTGGCCCTTGGTGGAGGGGTCGAAATCAACCCTAACTCTTGTTTCCCACACATACGGACTCTAAAACAGCCTATACTTAAGTATTTCGAAATTACACGGGCCTGGCCCAATAATAAGGTGACGTGAAGCACCTAGAATAGCCTATGGACGAATATTATGAAGTGGCATCTTGTATATTTCGTCCAAGGCCTCATGCACTCATTAGGGTGGCTTCAAAGTCCTGGAATCATCACTTGTAACTCCGTTCTTGTTCCCCTTGCGCATGCCAACATCTCCATGCTTGAACTTGCTCCAAGGTTCATCTTTCTTGTCCATGGTAGGCCCTTCATTTGTAAGCAAAACAAATGTATCCAATTTAGGCAGCATCATATTCTCATGAACATTGGAATCGTTACCAAGAAATGAAAGTACCTGATAATTCAATTGGCGTGCGCGAGCTCTAGTAATTGGTCCAGTATGTATAGCAGCAGGGGCTGTGGGTGTAACAATGGTATTGATGTCCTCATCATTGAATGTTTCTTGAGATGATTTATCAATGCTCACCCTGCTAAATGGAGTAAGTGGCTCTCTCTCTGTGAGTTCTGGTACAACACTAACTGGCATTCTACCCTGAATAAATCTCCATTTGAAATCATTTATGGCCAAACACCCAGATACTTTGGAATCTCTGAGTCTGACACAATTGCTCCTCTGGATATCCAGTCTTGGTTAGACTCACGTCAGCTGGTGATCGATTCGGTCAGGCAACATTTGCTCTGTGTTGCAACAGCGGATGAAGCATCAGGCAGATAAGAAACGCACTGAACGGGACTTTGCTGTGATCGACATGGTTTTCCTCAAGCTTCAACCGTATGTGCAGTCCTCCGTTGTCAGACGCGCCAATCACAAGCTTTCCTTCAAATTCTTTGGCCCGTACAGGATTGTGGAGAAGATAGGTGCAGTGGCTTATAAGCCGGATCTCCCACCGTCCAGCCGTATTTACCCAGTGTTCCATGTTTCACAGCTCAAGCGTTTCATTCCACCTGCCACGACAATTCAACAACAGTTGCCATCTCCTGCAGCCCTGCTTCAAGTACCTGTCCGCATTTTGGATCACCGATTTCGATCTACAGGACACAAGATAGTGGCGCGAGGCTTAATTCTCTGGAGCGGAAGCTCTCCTGAAGCTGCCACTTGGGAGGATTTGGACTCTCTGAAGCAACAATTCCCTCGAGCACCGGCTTGGGGTCAAGCCGGTTCACTAGAAAGGGGGGAAGTCAGCATCCCTAAATGCGTCCCCGTTACAGAAGAACATAAGAAGCTGGCGGCAAACGATCAAGGCCCTGTAGCAGTTCCGACAAGCGAAGCAAGCGCGGGAGGAAACCTTCAAGAGGAAAGCCCGACCTAACGGCCCAGGCGCAAGACCAAGCCGCCCAATTGGCTGAAGGACTATTCCACGGCCCGTTAACTGTGTTAACGTTCGATAGTTAAATAGTTGTCTCGCTCTTTCTCTGTTCCTTGGCTGGAAAGTAGTGACGACTTCGGTCGGTGTAATCTGATAGCTGTGTGGGTGGTTGGGAGGAAAGCTACCGAAACTCATCCCCAAATTCGAATTCGAATCCCTAATTCTTCCTAGATCCGCTGCGGTGCTTACAAAGCATCTGGCCGGAGCCAATCCGTTCCCCGCCAACTCTCCTCTCCCTGGCGAAATTGAACAACAATGTTTCAGGGAGCTCCTATACGGCGCTGCTTGCTGATATTGAGCATCTCTAGTGGATCATCTATATGGACGTGTATAGCAAATATACACGATGCGAGCTGAAAAACTGCTCCCAGGGACTCGTGTAAAAGGGCGTGTAAACATCTACGCCCAGGCCACGACGGTACGAGGCGTGGAAATATACACGAGCAAGCCCCGCTCATGAGCTCACGAAAAAGAGACCGTTGCTTCGTCCCGCGCCCACCCGGAGGAAGGATCGGAGGAGCTCGCCCCCAGGTCGCCGTCGCGTTTCTAATATACACGTCCTAATTTACACGTTCCACTGAAAAACTAGGAGGTGTATAATTTAGCAAGATGTATATGGATGTATATATGGAGATATACAGGTCCAAATTTACACCATCCACTTGAGATGCTCTTAACAAAGGCAAGAGCATACTAACAGGGTGGCGTTGCTACTTTATTGCACAGAACCATCCATCTATTGTACCTCTTAATCTTTTTATTTGGAAAAAGATCATGATTTTGAAAAAGGTTCTTCATTTGGAAGAAAAAGTTCACAAACCTGAAAAAAGTTCATTGATTTTCAAAACAAAAATCATTAATTTTCAAAATAAAAGTTCATTGATTTTCAAAACAAAATTTCATAGATTTTGCAAAAAATGTTCATCAAATTTGAAAAATGTTCACATATTTAAAAAATATCAAATTTGAAAAACTTTCATCAAATTTGAGAAAGGTTCATCAGTTTTGAAAAATGTTCAGCGATTTTGAAAAACGTTCATCAAATTTGAAAAATTTGAAAAAAAGTTCATTGAATTTAAAAAAGTTCATAAAATTTGAAAAACAATTCACCGGATTTGAAAAAAGTTCATCGATTTCGAAAAGAAGTTCACAAATCTAAAAAAAGAGTTCATCGATTTTTTTGCACAAATTGAGAAAAATTCACGCATTTGCAAAACAAAAAGAAAACAAAAGAGAAATAGAAAAAAACAAAAGAAAGAAACAGAAAACCGGTCGCGTTTGTAGAACGAATAGGAATGTAAAAATGAGGAACCAATCACATGAGTTTGGTTGTCCCAAGTGGTTGTTGTGTTGCTACTACCTGGTTCAGGTTGTAGGTTCGAAACCTTGCTGCGGCAGCTCTTTTTTCAGTTTTTACACAGACGGAGCTCTATTTTTTCAGTTTTTACAGAAAAGCAGAAGCGAAGGGAGGAACTGGGCCAGCCCAAAATAGCGACAGAGGGTTGCACGCTGCATGCGCCCGTTAGCAAAATGCCCTATAACGGGCGCCTGCGGCGCTAAATAGGATTTGCCAGTGTTTTGACTGTTACATGGTGCAGCCTGGACCGAGAAAAACGTGTTTTAAGGCCGATTTTAGCTACGGCCCAACAGGTCCGTATAATCAACCTATAAAAAAATTCTCTAAATATACCAACTTTATCAAGCAAGGCCACAACTGGCCTATTTTTTTCTTGGTCGTATTCTTCCTCACGCCCTTCCCATCTCCACCTCGATGCCGGCACGACCCCAAGCAACGGTGACTTAGGAACCTTCCTCAAGGCTGGTGCGGCGAGCAGCAAGCATGGGGACGCTGCCACCTTCGGTTGAGGAGAAGCGGGCGAGCCACACGCTCCGAACCCCTGAGACGTGGCAGCCGAGACGGACTGGGGCAGGCGGCGGCCTGAACTGCAGTGGGACAGACGCGGGCGGGCATGCGGCGGTCAGGGAGCGGATGACGACCTAAATGCAGCGAGAGAGACGCGGGCGGGCGGCGGACGGGGCGGAAAAGGCGGGCGGCGATCGGGCGGCCGGCCGGTGTCCGGGACGGGCGGGCGGCTTGGACGGAAGTCTTGACACTACAAAAAATACACTTCCATGATGATACATGTTTGTCATAGCAGGTCGCGTTTTTTGTCATGCATGTATATCCATGACAAATTTATGACAGAATCAAGATAGTCATACTGTCTTTGTCGAGAAGTGTTCCATGACATTACCAAAATTATCAGCACGGAATTGTCCACTTCCATGACGATAAATCGCGCGTAACAGAAGTGCTTTCGTCAAGGGTGACCGACACATGGCATCCACCGTAACGGAACGCCGTTAAGCTATCGGGTCGGGTTTTGGATCCGATAACCCGTTAACAGCCCCGACCAATGGGGATTTTCCACGTGTAAAATCATCATTGGTTGGAGGAAACACGTGTCGGCTCATCGTTGGGACAGATGTCAACCACTCATTGGACGGAAGGTGCCTATGATACGTCGACACGTGGCACGACCCAACAGAGGCCCATTCCTGTGAAAAGGCCGACCCGTTTGACTTGGTCAAAAGCTGGCGGGCCAGCCCATGGAAAGCCTGTTAATGGCCTGTTCGAATATAGCCCATTTACAGCCCGCTAACCCAAGGCCCGTTACGCCCTATCCGAATTAGGCCCAGTAGCGTCATCTGGGCCATCAATATGATTCGGCCCATTTTCGCCGGCCCATGTATGGCCCATGGCGTCTTTGGCCCATATGAGGCCCTATGTAACTCTTGGCCTACTAACGGCCCGTGGTGAAAGCGGCCTGTAATGAAAAAGTGTATCACTTTACACCCATTAACGGCCCGTGGTGGCGGCCCGTGATGAATAGTGTATCACTTTATACCCATTAACGGCCCGTTATTCCGTTGGGCGTTTCGATCCATGTTATCTTCGGCCTTCTCGAGCCCATTTATTCTTGGGCTCATTTCAAAGATTCGTTTACTTACGGCCCGTTCTTGTCATTTTACGCTTGTGGGCCAAATTCAGCCCGTGGTTCTGATCGGCCCGTTTGTGGTTCGTTATCGTTGGGCGTTTTCATAGCGTCATCAATCGGCCTATTAACGATGGCCCGTTATGGTCGGCCCATGAGCGGACGATTCAACTCTAGCCGTTTACGGCCATAACGCGCATGTTATTGGCCCATGTTTTACCATCGATCATCTTGCCCGTATAAGGCCCATTGATGATCTGCCCGTAGAAGGCCCATTGTTTCTATGGCCCGTAGAAGGCCCATTGTTTCTCTGACCCGTAGAAGGCCCATCTTTCTCTGCCGAGAGGAGGCCCAGTGTCACTACAAGTAAATATTAGCCCATGGTTATTGTGGCCTAGTTTTAAAAATAGGTTATTGCAGCCACTAGCAAACCGCGGAAAAAGAACCGCAATGACTAGAAGCAAACAAATAAACAAGACAACAAGGAAATAAATAAGCAAGCAACATCGCTAGGCTATCACGGCTATCACACATATTACATCCTTTGGGCATCAAAGTTCGCCACGATTGCAAATAAGCGCGCCGACAAAAGAATATACAAAACGAGAGCACTTGAAGGCACTAGGCACGGCAGTCGGGCCCCCAAACAGTGAAGAAGCTGAGTAGACCTCGGTTGTGTCAGCGATAGATGCATCAACACTAGATTTAAGGCATGATGGTGCGCACGACAGTCCTCGACATCTTCATTGCATCTTTGACTTCAACTCGGAGCTGAGCTAAAGCAAGCCTTTCCGCTTTAAGTTGAGGCTGAAGAAGTCGAATCGATTGAGGCAGCGCCGCACAGAGGTTGTCTCACACTGCTGGTGAGTAGCTTCAACTCCTTGTCTTCATCAAGACAGGACCTTGGGGTCATCTCGCTGTCCTCAAGATGGTTGGCTCACTATCTTCCCTAAAGTTCCGCTTTGGCGTAAGAGATCTGAGTGCGAAAGAGAAACAAGGAGACACGTAACAGGTTTCACAATTATATAAGCAAATAAATGGATCATTACGCATAAGGAACATGTTTTACAACTACAATTTGAAGCTGGTAGTTGTTGCAAACATCAATCAGATGTAAACAGCAAAGCAAACAGCGATGAAGGAAATGATGCCTATCCTAATCTATACTAGAACAAAGTTTGAAGGCTTGAGAAGGATGAACTTACATTACATGTTAACACGGGCTGGACAAAGCCCTTCTCCATGTTGATGGAAGGATAATTCAGTAAATTCCCCAAAGAAAATTCTTTATAAGCGTTGCCATTATTCTACATTTTGCAAAGAGTAAATATAGATCAAATAATATTGGAAGAAGCAGAGGATAATGAAGCTCAGTGCGGTGATGATACATAATCAAATAGCAATTAGTTAAGTACAGTGTTACAAGGCAAAAGGAGAGATGTCTTGACAAGAGCAATGCAGAGCCCATTATTGTTTTGAAATCGTATGATCCTTTGAGCAAGGAGATTCATCTGAAATTAGTTTTCATACAAGAGAGAAGGTAAGGCACAAGCAGAAATTTAGGAGTTCAAATTTTGAATTGATATCATAGAAAGTACGATCTTTGGGCTCCCAACAGTTCTAATAGGGGTTTGGCCCTTTGGAGTAGGGGTAAAGTGTGGTACAGTTGGGCTGTGTTTTACGTGGCTGCTGATCTATCGATTTAACAGGTATCACTACCTTTTCCAAATACCTAGTTTGTACTCCTTGAGGATCTGCACTCACCCTCTTCCTTTTGGACATCTATTACAAAAGAACAACATTTGACTGGAAAAACATAGTGTGACGACACATGGAATAGGTACAGAAAATGGATAGGTATGGCATATACTCATATATGATGCTTAAACTAAGCAGATGGTGTAACAATGTAGAAGTAATGCAAGAGGTCAGAAGCAAAATTTGTGCGACCAATACAACTTTGCAAAGTTAGAGCAAGCACCTTGATGGGTGAATAAGATAGGCCATCCTCCACCATGCCAAGTTTGTTAGCCAGTGGATCGTTCCGCAATATTCCTCTCGTGTGCCCATTCTCATAATCATTTTGATAATGTTCAATATCTGACATGCATGAAAACATAAAAACAAGTGAGATTTTCTTTGTAATGCATAAGTGATTCTAATCCAATACTGCCTCCCTGTAAACCCCTTTGTGCTATCTCTGCAATTCTTTTAAAAGATGCCATGCATGCTGTAATTTGTTGTGTGCATTAATATAATGTGGCCTACTACTCAAAATATGAGGGCTCCAGAAGTGATGACACTTCGCAGATGATAGCTTCAACATATAGTAAAGAAGAACAAGTCGACCTGACCTGACAGATTCAAAATATACTAAGGGAGAACAACTCGACCTTACCAGTCGACCGCAAGAGAAGTGTATCATCTTAAAGAAGAGCAGAAGAGCAAGCAGATTGAAGATATTACAAGTCTTTTAATACAATGTCGGTTGGCCACCCATGATGAACCAGAGCGCATAGAGAAATACTATTCTTTCCGATCTCTCCATATGTGGCTCACATGCATTTCGAAACTAAAGTAGGAACATTTAGCTAACCAATTAAACATCTCTCAGTTTTACTAATATCAGCAATAATATCAGATATGAATTTGTACAACTAAGCTTGTTTAGCTCGATGGGTGGAGCAGTGCTATTACGACACGAACCACGTAGGCTGATTGTGGTCATCATAAAATGGGGAAAACATAAGCATGATGAGTACAGTGTTGACCGTGGCAGTGGGATGGCAGATCTGAAGTTGCAAACCGCGCAAAGGGTAGTTAGCAACCGATGTTTGCTTTGAAATAACAACTAAGATTTGGTATGGACAAGAAAGTACGGTCAACAAGTGACAAAGAAATGCAATTATGCTGTCTCTCTATATGTCGCGACATGCATTTGGAAACTCAAGTGGGACCTTTGGCTAACCAATTAAATGTGTCGGTTAACTAATATCAGTATCATATCACAATCATATTTGAACAACTAAGCTTTCAAATTCTGAGTGTTGTGTTGTTTAGCTTGAAGGGTGGAGTAATGTTAGTACGACAGAAATCACCTACGCACATCATAGTAGAGTAGATAAAAGGGGAAAACCCTAAGCATCAAGAGAAAAATCAGGAAAGTGGAACTAGCTGGACCAGTGGGTGGCGCACATGCTTTTCGAAACGAATATAGGAACATTAGGTGACCAATTAAACATTCTCTGTTTTAGTGATATGAGCATCATATCATATTCGTATTTCAACACGTAAGCTTTGGGTTGAGGTCTTGAGGAGCAGCGCTAGCACGACACGAAGCACCTACGATGATGGTAGTGAATATAAAGGGGGGAAACCATAAGCTTTACGAGTATAGTGCCCGTGCCATGGCGGATTTGAAGGTGCAAACCGGACAAAGTTGCCATGAACCAATGTTTGCTTTCAACTAGCCACTACGATTTGGTACGGACAAGAAAAGTACGATAAACAAATTACGATCTATTTTCGGGTGAGATCAATAACTTAAGCACATATGGAAGAGTACCACCTCTCTTGTGGCGCCGTGTAGGCCTATGCTTGTCGTTGAGGGTGTTGCGGGTGCGATGGCTGTCGGCGGCGGGGAAGAAGACTTTAGGCGGCGAGCGGCGGGTCGAGGATATATCTGTTGCCGTGGGCGAGGCGGTCGAGGGGCGGCAACGACAAGGTGGACGGCAGCGCCCGATGAAGCGAGAGGAGGCGATGAAAGGATCCTGGTCCAGCGCCGTGGATGAGAGACATCCATCTCTTGCAGTGGACGACGGGGTAGGGGTAGCGGCTCCGGCAAGGTGGAGGATGGGGTGGCGAATGGAGGAGGCTGGCCGCAGTGCGGAGGTTGTCGTGCCGCTGACGGTGTATGAATGGGGAAATGGAGGGGAGGGGGGATCTCAAACTTTGGGACGCGCTTCTCTGAAATGGGGGCCGTTTAAAATTTCGGCGTCGGTTGGGGATAGGACGGTAATCTCGCATCTCCCAAATATTTGCCGGTAACTATTTCGGGCGAGGAGAGGGTGTTTTGCCGCCCACGGTTGGCGCCCACGGTGTATGAATGGGGCTGACAGGTAGGGCGGTTGTGTCACGTCTGATGGAAGTTACACATCTGCCCTATTTAAAATATTAGCCTACATCGATTTGGGCGAGGAGAGGTGTTTTCCGCCCACGGTTGGCGCCCACGGTGTATGAGCAGGGCTGTGGTAGAGGCGGTTGTGTCACGTCGATGGAAGTTACATCTGCCCTATTTAAAATATAAGCCTACATCAATTTGGACGAGGAGAGTTTGTTTTGCATACCGTGTATGAATGGGGAAATGGAGGAAGAGACACATGTCTTTCAAGCGAGCTTGAATCAAATGTGTTTTGTCACCACGTTTGGCGCCCACCGTGTCTGCGAATGGGCTTAGAGGCTGTCGTGTCATGTCGATTGAAGTTACTAGTCTACCCCTATCGACAGTGTAAATCCTGTCGATAAGGATGTCAAGTGTCGGGGTAGCAGTAATTTCCATCTTGCAAACACTTGCTTGAGCAGCCCACAAATTATAGTGGGTGTTTAGCCGCCGTTCAAAACTTGGGAGAATTAGCATTCACGTTTTCCACGGGACACGGCAAACTAAATTCAAATCCAATTTGTATTCGATTATGAATATCCACAGATAATTATACGTTTTGTTATTTATTTCTTCAAAACCACAACAAAGATTTATTCCACCTTTATATACGATTATGATTTAGAAATGCCGTGATCTTCGAATTCAGTAGGTTGGATACACTCTGAGTCAAACAGTTATTTCATCCAATACAATATGCTCACACGACAAACAGTTCACCTTATGTCAATCATACAAGTACTGAGGATTACCTCGCCTAAAAAATTCGGATCATTACAACACATGGACAACATAGGGGGTCTTGCAACATAATCCATTCAGAGACGTACCCTTTGGAGTGAGACGTACCCTTTCGACATTCAGAAACTTAGAGCTCCACAGCCAAATTGCATATAGAGTTAGTAACTTTATTATTGTTATTCTTCATGACTTGCCAGCTTATTCCAAAAGCTGACCTACATGGCTGCAACGTATTATGTTGCGAGAGATATATTCGATCGGGGAGTGAGGCTACGCTCCGCGCTTAGCGATTGCCCTTTGGAGTCGGATGGACTCGCTTTACCTCGCGCTTCCGCAGCATTAGTAGTTTATTTCTCATGAGTTGGCCTTGAGCCGAATTTATTCCCTTGTAATAAAGACTCTATATGAGAATCGTTTAATGATATTCAGGTGTGATTGAACTTTGATTACTTTATCGATGTACTGTGAGTACCAGCATGATCTTGGGATGGTACAGACACAGAGATTTGACCGATTTTGGGTCAGGTCGCTACAATTGGGTAGTGTTTCTCCTTAGACCCCACTCTATTCTTAATTTCTCGTCTTTTCTAAACCCATCAGATGCCTCCGAGACGCGACCCTGGGTTTGTTTTCCCGCGAGAGATCACCCAGTTGATTCAGCAGCGAGAACACTTTGATTCAAACATTGAGTGCGAGAACCAAGGCAACAACAACAACAACAACCCACCACCTCCACCACTGCGGATCACTTGACTTCGTTTCCTTAGGCTGAATCCGCGGTGTATTCGATAGCACCGAGCCGATTGTAGCAGATGATTGGCTCGCAAGATAGGAAGGGAGTTGACCACTGCGGGATGCAGATGGAGAAAAGGTGAAGTTTGCTGCACACCAACTTGAAGGACCAGCAGCAGCATGGTGGGAAAACTTTACAGCCACTTACCACAGAGACACCTGTCACATGGGATCAGTTTGACAAGCTTTCCGCCTTGCCCATGTTTCAGCAGGAGCTATGGCCATGAAGAAGCGTGAGTTTCACAACTTCGCCAAGGAGGAAGGACTGTTGGCGGTATGTGGATGATTTTAGTAAGTTAGCACGTTATGCCCCGGATAGCGTTGCTACGGATGCGGCTAAGCGGAGAAGTTTGGAAGGACTGAATGATGAGTTCAGCATGCGGTTGATGGTAGCAAGTTTCAATAACTACCGGAGTTGGTAGACCGAGCCCTCATGATTGAAGGAAGCGGTAGCAAATTGAGAACCGCAAGAGGAAGTATGGGCGGGGAAAGTATAACTCGGAGCTCAGCGAAGCCTCGTTATACCCCTAAACAAGGAATTCAGTTTCAGCATACCCATGGAGGAGGTAATTCGCACAACCATAATGGCACCAAGAATGGGAGCGGAATGGAGGAAACAATGGACAGAACCGCACCAACCCGTCAACACCATCCAAGGTAGACTGAGTCACATCACTTGCTTTAAGTGCCATAAGGCTGGACATTATGCAAATGACTGTCGAAGGCGAGAATGGAAATGGCAATGGAAGCTCGGAAAGAAGCCAAACCCTTTCAACAGGGGACGGGTGAACCACATTGATGTGGAGGAGGTTGAAGATCAGCCCGATCACGATGTCGGTAAGTTTTGGTTAAGTCATTTCTGCAGTTGTTCTTTTCGATCTTGGTGCATCGCATTCATACATATCAAGGGATTTGTGGATAAGTACAAATTACCGACCCAAGCCCTTAGGTCACCCATGCTAGTAACCTCACCCGGAGCGGAATACATGGCTAGTAAATGGTGTGATCGACTGCCATTAAGGATTGGACACTATGTTTTCCCCTCAGACCTAATAGTTTTGGAATCCCAAGGATTGGATGTGATATTAGGAATGGATTGGTTATCGAAGTATGGAGGGAACATAGATTGCACCACTAAGTCAATTTTGCTCACCACACCAGAAGGAAGAAGGATCAAGTCATTATCACGACCACGAGCGAGGAGAGCGCAAGTAAATTGCTTATCAGGAGTTGTGCAGGAAGAAGTACCAGTGGTGAAGGATTTCTCTGATGTATTTCCGGAAGAGTTGCCAGGAATGCCACCGGATAGAGACATTGAGTTTTTGATTGAACTTTTTCCAAGAACAGGTCCAATATCAAAGCGACGATCTGAGGATGCCCTTACGGATTTGGCGGAAATCAAGAAGCGATTAAGGAACTATTGGATAAAGGTTTTATCGCCCAAGTTCTTCACCTTGGGGATCACCCGTCTTGTTAGTGTAGAAGAAGGATGGATCGTTAAGGATGGTTGTTGATTATCGTGGATTGAATGAAGTAACAATCAAGAACAAGTACCCACTACCAATGATAAATGATCTGTTTGATCGTTTGCAAGGAGCTAAAGTGTTTTCAAGATCGACTTGCGATCGGTACCATCGATTGAAGATTTGGGGCAGGACATACCTAAGACAGCGTTTACCACGAGATATGGACTGTATGAGTATACCGTTATGTCATTTGGACTAACTAACGCACCAGCCTATTTCATGAACACGATGAACAAAGTGTTTATGGAGTTTTTGGATAAGTTAAATCGTGGTGTTCATTGATGATATTTTGATTTTCTCGAAGAATGAAGAGGAACATAAGGAACATTTGCGATTGGTTTTGGAGAAACTAAGGGAACACCAGTTATATGCCAAGTTCAGCAAGTGTGAGTTTTGGCTAAAGGAAGTTGGATTTCTTGGACATGTTATATCCGGAGAAGGAATAGCAGTTGACCCCACAAAGGTTGAGACCGTAACCAAATGGGAAGCACCAACGACAGTTGGAGAGATTCGAGTTTTCCTTGACTCGCAGGATACTACCGAAGATTCATTGAGAATTTCTCAAAGATTGCAAAGCCTATGACAGAATTGTTGAAGAAGGATACCAAATTCATATGGACTGAGGACTGCGAGGCAAGTTTTCAGGAATTGAAGAAAAGGTTGGTTACCTCACCAGTGTTAATATTGCCGGATCAGACCAAGGATTATGAGGTGTATTGCGACGCTTCACGTCGAGGACTTGGAGCAGTGCTTATGCAGGAAGGAAGAGTTGTTTCGTATGCTTCACGACAGCTTAAGCCTCATGAGTTGAATTATGCCACACATGATTTGGAATTAGCAGCCGTTGTGCATGCATTGAAAACATGGAGACATTTTCTCATAGGAAATCATTGTGAAGTGTACATGGATCACAAGAGTTTGAAGTACATCTTCACACAGAAGGAATTAAATCTCAGACAGAGGAGATGGTTAGAGCTTATCAAGGATTATGATATGAGATTGCATTATCACCCGGAAAGGCTAACGTTGTAGCGAGGCGCATTGAGCTGTAAGAGCCACGTCAATACCCTAATGATGGGAGGAATACCCAATGAGTTAGCGAGGACCTTGAGAGCTATGTTTGGAAATAGTTCGAGAGGCTATGTAGCAGCATTGGAGATTCAGTCTACAACGATGGACAAAATCGAGAGAAGCCCAAAAGGCGAGATAAGGAAGTTGCCTCTATAAAGGAGAAAATGAGCAAAGGAAAAGCTAAAGGATTTCGTGAGGATGAGCACGATACCCTATGGTTTGAGGACCGTGTTTATGTGCCAAATAACCGGAGATCGGGAAGTTGATTTTGCAAGAAGCCCATGATTCACCTTATTCGATTCACCGGAAATACCAAGATGTATTTGGATTTGAAGAATACTTTTGGTGGACGGAATGAAGAAGGATATTGCGGAGTATGTAGCAGTTTGCGATGTATGTCGAGAGTAAAGGCAGAACATCGAAGCCAGCAGGATTGTTACAACCATTGCCGATACCGAATGGAAGTGGGATAAACTAGGCATGGATTTCATCACAGGTTTGCCAAAGACTCGTTCGAGGATATGACTCGATATGGGTTATAGTCGACCGCTTGACGAAGGTAGCTCATTTCATTCCGATCAAGACTACCTATAGCAGTGCTAAGTTGGCAAAGATATACATGACTAGAATTGTGTGTTTACGGAGTTCGAGGAGTATCGTATCGGATAGAGGACCCAATTTACCTCAAAGTTTTGGAACCGGTTACACGAAACATTGGGAACCAGGTGGAATTGATCTGACTTTCCACCCACGCACCGATGGACGGTGAGAGAGTCAATCAGATTTTGGAGGATATCTTTGAGAGCTTGTGCACTAGATTATGGATCTAGTTGGGATGATAATTTGCCGTATGCAGAATTTTCTTATAACAACAGTTACCAAACCAGCTTGAAGATGGCACCTTCGAGGCTCAGTATGGAAGGAGATGCAGGACACCATTGTCATGGGACTGGCGGGGATCGTCGGTTGTTTGGACCAGATTTGATTAAGGAGTCTGAGCGGAAGGTTAATTGATTCGCGATAGGCTCAAGGTAGCCCATCGCACGAGAAGAGCTATGCGGATTCAAAGCGCAAGGCGATAGAATATGAAGTTGGAGCAGAGTATATCTTAGAGTATCCCGCTTGAGGAGTTAAGCGTTTTGGAGTTAAAGGAAAATTAGCACCACGTTTAGTTGGACCGTATAAGATTTTGCAACGCATGGGAGAAGTTGCTTATAAGCTGGAATTGCGGAGGGACTGTCGGGAGTTCATGATGTATTCCATGTTTCTCGGTGAAGTAATGTCACTCCGAGATAGCAGAGATACCGCTAAGAATCTGGTGCCACTGGAAGCAATTCAATTGAAGGATGACTTAACATATGAGGAAAAACCAGTCAAGATCCTCGATTATGCCAGCAGAGTTACTCGCAGCAAGGTTATCAAGTTTTGCAAGGTTCGATTGGAGCCACCACTTGAAGATGAAGCCACACAGGAAAGAGAGGAAGATTTGCTCAAGGACCACGCTCACCTATTTTCTAGCCAACCCGAATCTCGAGGTGAGATTCATCTTAAGGGGTAGGTTTGTAACATCCCAAATTTTCAATTTGGAATGTTATACATTAAGTCATCATGCATATCATATTTTCTTGCATTTTCCAGATCCTAGAAAATTTCACGCAACTCAAGGACCCTCGGAGAGAGTTGGAGATTTCATTATTTCCATATTTGGGTTTTCTCAAATTTTGAAAATAGGATCAGTTGGATTTATTTATTTATCTTCAAATATTTTTCCAAATAAAAAAATTAAGAGAGGGAATAATATGACTTTCCCAACATTTAGGAAAAATGAAGATTTAATAAATAAGTCAAATTTTGGTTTTCAAAATTTATTTGCTTTAGGGAAAAATGAGTATTTTAAAATATGCATTTTGGCCCGTATTAAAGTTCATTTTGTTAGACTCATTTTAAGGAGTCGGGAAAATTATTTTTTAAGTTTGGAGTTCATTTAGTTTTATTTTTAATTCGTTTTCGTTTTTTGAAAAAACGCTGCATATACTGGGCCAAGGGCCCGGCCATTAAGCAGCCCGGCCGAGTCCGAGGAGGACTCCTCCTCCTCCCTTGCTTGCCCCCCTCCCCAAGCTACTTCCCCCTCTTTATATACCCCTCACCCCTCTCCTCCCCAACCAGCGCCGCCGCCCCAACCCGCCGCCGCCTGCTTGCTTGTGTCTTGTCGCCGCCGCCGCCGCCCTGCGCCATTGTCGCCGACCCGCCGCCGCCCGCCCGACACCGCCGCCCCGCCCGGAGCCGAGCCCGTCGGCGACCTCGCCGGAGGTAGCCACGCGTCACCCCGGTCGGTTTTGTTTTAAAACCCGTCCGGTTTCTTCGTTGTTCGGTTTTTAAAACCCTAGATTGGTTTTTGTCGGTTTTGTTAATTAGTGAGCGTTCACCGATCCGTTCGTTCTAATGAACGCGTTAGCGGTTAGTTTCTGTTAACGAGCGTCCGTTCGTTTAACCGTTCGTCGTTTACTTTTAAATCGGATTTAATCCGTTACTTTCGATTCGATTTCGATCAATCTTGAATCGGTTTATTTTCTCGCTCGTTTATCGGAATCGGTGATTCAAGCGCTGGAGTTTCGTTTCGAAACCGCCGTTCCGACTAATCCACTTAAACAAAGTTTTGCTACTGTAAAATTTGACCTAGTTTCAAATTGCTAAAACCGAGTCGTTTTCTTTCGACGTTTGACTTTCGTTGCTTTATTTGATTCGATTCTTTTGCACGGGGTTCTTAAGTTGAATTTTCTGGTTAGATCTTCTATCCGAGATTTCCTGTGCATTAGATGAGTACTTATTGTATGCTTGTTGTTTGTCTGCGTTAGATCACCGGTCGCCGCTTGTTACTTGAGTCTCTAGGTTTGCGGATCGTCGACCAAGGCAAGTAACACTTGATCATACCTTTTCTACTACCCAGTTTTATGCATTAGCTCTATTCCTCAAACACTTGCATGTTTAGGATCTAACTAAGTTATGGGATGGGAAGTAGATTGAGGTAGTACCTATTACCTGTTTTACTTATGAAACCTTGGGAGTTACTTCTACGTTTGCTTATTATGCCATGCTATGCCGATGAGCGTGGATTGGGTGAGTGAATATCCATGACGGATGTGAGATGGTAAATTAATGGTTTATCTAAGGTGGCAACTTAAACACACATCTGGGTGGATTGAGGCACTGGTTTCTATCAGGACTTTCCTGTATTTCTTCGGACCGCCACCCAGGCTCAAATGGATCATAAGATTATTCAAACTAGAAACTTCCGTGTGCAGCCACAAGCCATTATGGGCTATGGCATAGCTGAGTAAGTTGTGCGAACTCTTCGGGTAGGATAGCTGATGTAGGGGATGTAGGTTGGTACGGTCTACCCACATGTAAGGTGCTAGTGCTTACGAAGGCGTGTCTCGGTCATCCGTTTCTCAAACACCATGTAGTGCGAGAATCAAGCGGAGGCGATCGAGTCTTTGTGGGGAAAAGTCATAAACCTCTGCGAGTGTATAAACTAATCATGATTAGCCGTGTCCCGGTTATGGGCGCCTTGAGTAACTAGTACTTGAATATCATGTGAATCTCATCATGTTACTTCTAATTAATGTTATTGGGTTTTTAATGAGTACTTTTAATTGGGATTGAGGATCTTGTCAACCATTCTCAATGTTTAACAACCACCATGATAGTTAAACAAAATTATTCCTTTGCGATAGGGAAAAATTAGCTTTATGCAAAGCTGTAATCGTAGAGCTTTTCCACCAGCCATATATGCATGTAGTATAGGCTTATTCCTTCATTTTTTCTCTATGTGTTACATTGCGGCATATTCCATGTCTTGACCCGTTTCGGGCTGCAACTTTCATGTTGCGAGACTTTTAGAACGACAGTAAGGTGTTAGGTCGTGGTTCTATACTCAGTGATGCCGATGGAGTTGATGGACTCACTTATCTTCCAAGCCTTCCGCTGTTATCGTTATTAGATGGCCTTAAGCCATATTTATTGTAATAAGTCCCTTTTGGACAATCTTTGTAATGAGTGTGTGATTGCTACTCTGCTATAAATCCTTCAATCTTGTGTGGTGTCGGCATTCTTGATCCGGGGATGACACCGAGCACGAGACTTGATCCATTCAGGTCTGGTCGCTACACCCATGGCCGAGGATGACTAGGTGGACGGGCCGGAGGTAGGAGGTCACTCGAGGATTTTTGTTGGTAAGAGCATGTACAATGGTTGATAAGGTAGTCTTATCTTAAGTCTGCCACGTATGCAAGTGGTAGTAGTTTCTTGGCATTTTAGTGGTTTCTTGCATTAATAGAGCAAGTACAATAGAGCTGAGTTAGCAGGCTATAAGAAATAAACTACTACTACATGTTGGCTATAAGATGGGCTGTAGATGATATGGCATTGGCTTATAGCCAGCAGCTGGCTATACTATTAACCATGCTCTTAGGGGTTTCTTGTAAGGAACAATGTACGTACTACTAGCGACAAAAGGCGATTCTTGGTTGCGTTGTACTCCAACGAGTACTACTAGTGGTCGCGGGAGTGTATACCTCGTTTTGTGGGTTCGATCCCGGCCGAACGCACGGCGACCTTTTAATAAAAAATAGTATACCACTACACTTCGCCGCGAGCCAATATTTTACACGGGTAGTTTGAGTTTTGAAGTCAAACGGATGTGCGTCCCCATAATCTGGGTGCACTGGACAGCCTAGCCACGTGAACGGGTTTTCCTTCCCAGCATCCTGTGGCTCGCATGCTCGCCCTAGCCGCATCTCGCTTGCAGCTTCCAGCTAGTAGCATATTTAAACTAGCGCCTCCCAATTAAGCCCGAGGAGCCGAAAAAGCCTGGCGGGGCATTGGGAACTGTGCAATATGGCTCTGTACGTAAAGTGCTCTACTACTACTCTGTAGCTTGTGGCGTTGCATGCATGGACTTCACTCCATTATCGGCTCTACTATAAAAGAAATTCCTCTTGACGTGTTTTTTTTGAAATGGAGGCAAAAGCTTTGCTTCATCTCATTCATAAAGAAGGAACTACTAACAAAGTTCGACGAGATCCATTACACCTCCACAAATGGAAGCGAAAAGCCTAGTCTCGCTGTATCAAATAACTCAAATGTTCTGCCTTTGATAACCGTCGTGATAAACAGGATGCTAGTGTGTGCGTGAGAGGAGGCGGCTGAGTAGGCCAGCTACGTGAGAGGAGCGGATGAATAGAGCACCGAGAGTACCCACTAGGCCACTACGCAGTGTACTTCCCTGCATTGATAGTACAGCGGTGGTTCTAGAGAACGATAGTACCCTCCACTTCCAAGCTGTAGCTCCTTGGCCTGAGATTCAAGAGTTCAAAACTGGTGCACTATACAAGACTAGACTAGAAATACAAGTACATCACACTACTAGTTGAGAAAAGTAGTACTAATCGCTTTCTGATGCAATCACGTACTCACGCATCACATAATGTCTGACGTCTTTTGACACTAGTTGGCGTGTACAAAAATGGCAAAACATACCCAAAATTTCTTAATCCACGCCAAAAACTACTACCTAGTGCCAAAAATTTCTTACTAGTGCTATTATTTACAGTATAATGCAATCCCATAACGTTCCATAATGCTAGTACTAGTACTCCATGGTACCAAAAACTACTACCTAGTGCCAAAAATTTCTTACTAGTGCTATTGTTTACTAGTGCTATTATTTAGAGTAGTAAATAATAGCCTCACCCCTTCGCTGAGAGCGATCTGAGTTGGAAGGGACGAGGCCTGCATGTTACTACTCTTATCTCCTCCTCGCTTGGTCCCCGAAGAGAAGGCAGTTCGTCGCTGCTCCCATGGATTCGCCAGGCGGTTCTCCTCCTCGTCGGGGCTGGGAGACCTTGGACGACGATTCTCTGGGAGAAATCGCACGCCGCTCCGACGTCCTCACCACCGCAAGACTCGGTGCTTCCTGCACCAACTTTTTCAAGACGCTGCTTAAACAGGCTTGGGAAAAGGCCATGCTTGTTGGTCTTCCATGCGTCCTCGAGGAGAAGGTTCTTCTATGGGACAATTCTTCAAACAGTCCACCGCTCCCTGGCCATGGTTGCACGTTGACTCCGCTAGAGTTGACGACATTGAGAGGTAGTCGGATTTTGTCCGATGAGCAGGTTAGTAATGGAGTTTGATCATGTAGTACTTAGTTATTCCATTTCCATCCTGTAATTTCCCCGCTGCCCACCGTCTTATATATAGGTCTGGGTCGGTGCCAACGAAGATTGGCTTGCATACCTCTGGCCGGATACCACCATGATTTTGCACAACATCCACAGCAGTGCGGCCGTTCCGGTAGACCCCTTCTCCACCATTGGGATCGGCCTTCCGGACTGGCCGGGCAAGAATACGTATGATGATTCCTACATGAGATTGAAGAAGATAGCAATTGCGGACCCACCGACAAAGCAACACGGCTACGACGATTACTATCTCATCGCGGTGTTCGACATAAGTATTGCCATCAATGCAGGAGGCAGTAATGGAAGAGGCTGGCGCATGTTGGTGGTGGAAGATTTGTACCCCTACACGTTCAAAGACGCCG
The DNA here is from genome assembly GCA_021605205.1 of Aegilops longissima. NCBI lineage: Eukaryota > Viridiplantae > Streptophyta > Magnoliopsida > Poales > Poaceae > Aegilops > Aegilops longissima. The sequence goes on along the minus strand of CM038676.1, from coordinate 222,137,393 downwards.
TGTGCCATCTAGGCCGCATCTTCGCGGTGACAAGCTAGGGGACTTGTTTCATCTGGTTGACATCCTACGGTACGGGAGATTACAAATGGAATGCACAAACCATCATTTGCATCCCTAACGGTACTCCATTATTTTGCAGGGACCAGTCATCCCCCGATCAAAATAAGATTGCTGATCTTGGATGTGCATTTGCATCCGCGATTCGGTCTAACCTGGAACCTTGCAGCTGACTTTGGCATATTGGGATCAACTATCTTAGCAGTCGTTACCATGGTACCACTGATGTGTAACATGGTCACATAATCTACCACGATCGGACCGTCACCATCTACCCAGGTATTCCTTTTTTTAACCCTCTCGCCTTCTCTTTCATTGTTGTACTAGTAGTATACTTTGTAGTACTAGTAGGAGTACTTTTACCTTGGAGGGCGTATAGCTAGCTAGGCCCTTGAAGACTTGAACCCACTAGCTGCCACCATTTTGTTTTTCCATGTCTTACTATCTCATCCATGTAGCCAAGAGTGGCTATATATAATAAGCGGTTATTTTACTTCCTCTATACCGAGTAGTACTATTTGCTGCACAAGACATGACCGCCACATTTGAGCACAACATTATTATGCATGGACCTTGACTATATACGTCACCATGTGTCCAGATCTGGGATGCCGCGTGTACCGGATGAACAGCGCCGAGTTCGACCCCCATGATGCTATGTGGGTGCGAGGAACACTCTTGGAGAGTACTCGCTTTTCATCGAGGCCAGCTACCCCATTGTGAAGCGGATGCCACCTTCCGTGCACGCGACACGGAAGGCCTGCCGTTCATGAAGCATGGTTGTGTCTTGATGCGCATCGCCGGATGAGCGACATCTTGGGACACGCTATCCTGATTTATGCCGCTTCAGCTTGGATGAGTCTCCATCGTGTGGAACCGGACTAGAAAGCTGCGACAATGATTCCCGTTGCCCACCGCTATGGATCGTGCCATCCATGAAGATTACCTGGGACTGGAACCTGGAGGAGGACATGTAGCCCATCTATAACGTGTAAGTGGAGTACGGTAATTGTGAACGGTAGCGCTGTGAATATATGTAGACTAGTCGTGCATAAATTTATCACATGAGTTGGAGATGAACTTGTGTGGCATACTGGCATTTGTCCTTTAGAATTTATTACTAGTAAATGTGTTATGTGTACGTGCAACTTGTGTGGTTGTTGCACGGGCTCCAACACACTCTTTGAGAAAAAAAGGTGGCACAGCTTTGGATATGTGTGACGTGGCGACATCATACAGTAGCATCGTTCGCTATAGTTGTACTAGTACACTCCTACTTGGACTACAACTCCTATAAAACCTTGCGCTTGGCTCTTTGCCTCTTCGGGAGGTTCAATAGTTCGTACTCGTGTGAACCTTGCACTTGGCTTTTCGCCTCTTCAGAAGGTCCAACAATGATGATACTACAATACAATATGCTTCTGGCAATCTGACACCGATTGAACTGCTGCACGTCCACCGCGAGGGCGAGGGCGAGGGAGAGGGAGAGGGCGCTGTAGTCAAAACACTCTCCTCGTCCTGCGAACCACCGCACGCATGGGCAAGGGAGAGGGGTAGTAAGCAAGCTTCTCCTCGTTCGGTGAGTTGACGGGACACATCAAAGCAGTACTAGTAGGAGTACTACTAGTAGTAGTCCATACTGCGTCCTTTCCGATTAATGTGGCTTAATTTGAAACGAGAAAAATACACTGGCGGTCAACATATGTAACAGTACGCTCTTTACGGTCACTATATATAGTTTTGCGGCGATTATGCGATCACTAGCTCATCGTAGAGCACCGTATTGCACCCTACTGACCGGCCACATAGTCGACATGGCACTTTGTTGACTGCTTAAATTGTCACCTGGTTTCTAGGTCCCACCTGTCAGTTGGCAGAGCAAAGATATCAGTTAAACAAAACTTTACGCAGGCGCGACACGAGTCCAACCCTTGTGCGCGAACCGCCCTGGCTGTGTATGTGAGTGCATGCACATGTCCTCCCTCGGTCTTCCAACAAAGAGTGTACTACATGATGTACATCTACACTTCCAATGCATTTAGCCTTTAATCTAATTCGATATTGCTTGACTAATGCACCAACTTGTGCTGTAGGTATAGGCTACATGTCTATCCTTAATTACAGCATGCAACGGCCTTCATTTAATCTTCTTATCTCAATGATCGCATGCACACATAAGTCTGCTACTTTTGGACGTTAATTATGCCCTGGTCAATGTGTAAATCTCTAAATTTACAGTCTTTCACGGACGTAGGGAGTAGGTTGAGAACTTGAGCGTGAGTGTGTGTGTTGCGTCATGTGCTGTGTGCCGCATGGGTGCGTGAGTGTTGTGTGCGTCCATGTGTATGTGTGAGTGTTGCATGTTGCATGCATGCATGCATGCATGGGGCTTACTCCCTCCCATTGACATGTTCATATTTCAAGCTTCCTCTGTTCCCTCCATATGGTGATACTCCCTCTGTTCCCAAATAGTACGGAGTAAAAGCCTCCCTCTGTTCCCAAATATGGAGTATTTGTCTTTCTACAGATTTCAACAAGTGACTAGGTACGGAACAAAATGAGTGAAGTGAGCGTAGAGGCATAGGGATACTGTAGAAAGGAAGTCCTTGCGATCCATTTATTCTCCATCTCGGTTAGAGAGAACTATTCAACTAGTCTTCGCAGTGAAGTGACAATACACGCTGCAGCAGATGGGACACGTAATTAATAAGCTGAACCAGTGTGTTGGTGTTACTAAATCAGCCTTACCCAGTCTGCCACCATGTTTGCCGATGAAGCACGCTTCCATAAATATGCCTACGCACCTCTGTCCTCCATTAACTGACATATGGGCCCTGTTGTGGTAGACCCACATGTCATCGATGTAACTATTTACACTCCGAAGGACGGTATATCCTGGTAGTAGTACTAGTAGAATTGAGATTGAATGCACTTTCTTCGCCGTCTTCCACTCTTCTTCCTCCTCTCTTCTTCTTCCTCCTCTCTTCCCCATCATCGGCCGCACACCATTTACCCCCGCTCACTGCTCGCCTGCCCGCGCCATCTTCCTTGGTAGCTCGGGCATACCATATCCCCGCTCCTTTGCTTTCGCCACACGAGGAGAAGCTTCTTCGCTTGCCCGCCCGAATCCACTTCCCCGCTGGCTCGCAGGCACCGAAAACCCCAACGGCAGAACCGACTGACACGCAGAGCCGCGATTGGAATTCCCTCCCCAATGTTCTCTTGGAGCAGATCTGTAGTCTTATGGACCTACTTAGCACGTCCGTCTGGCCACATGCTCGGTGTCTTTGTACCGACTACTCGTCTGCAACCGGCCGACTCTTTTCAAGACACCCTGCTTGCTGATGCCCGATCCTCGCAGGTGGCCCAGACACCGACTTGACGATCCTACGGAGGTTGCCGTGGTGCCCCTCGACATGCTACCACTACCCGTCCACCTGCCCTTCATGCGCGACCACTACTGGGCGGGCATGAAGGCCAACTGGATCGTCCTCATCCACCAATCTGGTAGTCCATGGCGTCTCGTGGATATCTACACCTAGCGAGAGATCACCCTTCCATCTTTGGATACCGCCGCCATCGAGCCTCGCGGCCTGCCGGACACTCCTTCCTACTACGCACGAGACGCGTCAAGCTTTTGGCTCAACCTCTGTTTGCAGAAAGTTGTAATCTGCGAAGTGCCCACACCATCAGAAGACTACATGGATTACAAGCTCATTTCCTTGTTCAACAAGGGATTAGTCTATCTGGAATCCGGTCGCCATACATGGTTATGGCTCATCATCAATCCTGTTGAGGAAACATTTACATGCGATGCTATAGTGCATGATGGCATCGTTTTACGTGGTCGGCGCTTTATATTGGCTACCTATATTGGTGGAATCTATCGTCGTGTAATTGTTCTATCTCATCTCATCTTTACCTTATGAATACGGCTGCCTGTTCATTTGTTACAAATTTAGAATGCATAGCATGTCTATAACCACATCATTGCTATATGTTCCTCTCATTTCCTAGATTTTTATGACCACACATATTATTGTTAGAGTTGATATGAGAACAATTGGCATCTAATGATTGTTAGAATACATATTATGAGCATAACATCATGATTGCTATATGTTACTCTCGTTTACAAGATTTTTATAACAACGCGTGTTATTGCTTAGAGTTGATATGCGAACAATAGTAGTAAGTGCTATGGTAGAATATTAGTAGGCGCTGTCATAGCTGTTTTCCTCTCATTGTTACATGTTGTTTGAACCATGACATATTGCTAGAATATGAAAGCCATTGGCTTATTTTTTTTAACTTGGGGTATGATTATGACCACGGCATTGCAATTCTCTTACTATGATATGTGTCACTGTTATAATAATCTTAATTCCACACATACTCTGAACATGATTGTTTATTTTTGTCCTTTTGATCTCCAATTTGAATTGTTGCAGTAGACGCAAATGCGCTGGCCTTCATGATTCCAGAACCTGGAGTCATACCAGCCGATGGGTGGTGGTTTATCGCTCATTCAGCTGACGACGGTCATTTGATGCTCATTCGCATGTACCAAATTGACCAAACCATTACATCAAACCACATGCAGTACAATGCATGGGGCGTTCGTGACATTGATGGCTATGGATGCTTTGTGTTCGAGAAAGATCCCAGCTCCGTTGGGCCAAGCGTATTCAACTGGAGGCGGGTTTACAGCCTCGGCAACCACTCCTTGTTCCTCGGGCTCAATTATCCGATCATCCAACCAATCATGGAACATATCACCGGCGATGATTACTGTGCTATGCAACCTCCATTCGCGAGGAGGGGCTGTGTTTACACATCATACCATGGGTTTCATGAATCACCATATCCAGAGATTCGTCGACACAGCTTGTTGCCAGATAATCTTCAGTGTGTGAAAGGCATCAAGCTTCCATGCGATGGATGGCTTTTGCAAACCCGACATGCGGCGATGTGGTTCATGCCAACAGCAAATATGCACAACTTGATTCGTGCTGATATCTAGGCTGAGCCATGTATTTTACTGTTGTAGCATGACCCTCTTTTGTTGGATATTATGTACTGTTGTTAGTTTGAAGCACTCCTCTGGTTTGAAGGATAGATACCTTCACGGGATCAAGTGCATCCTAACTCACTGCGTAGGATGTCTTGATAATGATGATGGAGATCTTTGTGCGAAGCCATATATATATTAGTTAGGCTTCAAGTGCGTGCTTGTTAGTTAAACCTATGTATAAATTGTGACACTAAATCGACTAGTAAGTAGTACAGTAGTAGTACTAGTATCGTCGGTCAAATTATTCATCATGTCCACACATTGAATTGGCGTGACAACACGCTGCGTGGTGACACAAGAATCCCGGTGGCGTGTTAGGGTATTACGGACTTCAGATTTGGAGTACCACTTATCTGTCGAAATCTTTCATCATTCACTTAAAACAGTCGATTGATCATACATTGAGTACCATATAACTGGAATTACTGATGCAAGTCGAAGAAGGATTGGCCCGTGCTGCCAGCTGGCGTCAAGTTCGATCCCACGGATCAGGAGCTGATCGAGCACCTTGAGGCCAAAGTGAGTGCTGACAGCGCGAGATTTCAGTCTCTCATCGATTTGTTCATACCAACCATCGATAGCGAGCACGGCATATGTTACACCCAACCTGAGAAACTTCGAGGTAAGACACCGATCGACCGTCTACTTGCACAAACATATTCCTTTGTTTATAGCTCAATTTTTATTTTTAGACGCAGACCTGGTGAAGCAATTACAATTTGACAGTTAATAAAAAGTGAAACAAATGACTGCAACATGCCTAAGATGTTATGAAAATGCCAAGTAGGTACACTAAAACCTGTATTCCACAATACTACAGGTATCACACTGAGTGGCCTAAGGAAGCATTTCTTCCAGCGCAATTCCAGGGCATTCAAAATGGGCGCGTGGACGCGTCGCAAGATACAGTCGGAGTGCGACATGCACGCGATGTGGCACAAGACCGGCAATACCTTGCCGGTGATGGTCAACGGCCGGCGGACGGGCAGCAAAAAAGGTTCTGGTGCTGCACACCAACTAGAACTTCGACCAGCAGAGGACCAACTGGGTGATGCACCAGTACCACCTCGCGGACCTGGAGCAAGCGAAGGAGCGGGAGCTGGTCCTCTGCAAGATTTTCTACCAGACGAACACTAGGGCTAGGAGTAAAAAGATTATAAGTTAGTTTGGTATTGGTAGTTGTACTACCTTGTCGTCCACAAGTTGGTATTGTTGTTAACGATCTTTTGGTATGAACTTGCATTTGCTTCCAACCATCATGCCGAGGGTCGACGTGGATATAAAGCTGAATCATTTGTTTCGAAACAAATTTTCAGGCACCTGATTTTTTTGATGGGTAGCATAAGCACCCGCCGTTCGAATTCCCAGTTCTCCAATTTTTTTTGAAACAAGTGCATGCACTTATTATCACGATAAAAAAACAATATCCGTGCTGCATCCCAGTTATCAGTCTGTACTTGTAGAATTCTCTCATTTATTGAGCACGTATATTGTTTTTTCAGGCCGAGCAAGTTTCAATTGAGCTGTAGATTGCCCAGGGTTGTTTTGTTTTTAACAGGCCCAGCCCATGACGACAACCGGGCACAAAGATCCAGCAGGTATCTACTGGCCTCTGGCCCGCCAGCGGTAGTTATATTTTGTCTTACAACATCCGCATGCAGTTTTTTTACTGAATCAAACACACAGCCCAGTTCTATTTTCCTCTTGAAACGCATGTCCTACATCCGTTTTCTAATCTCTACCTATAGTTTTACTAGTTCATATACACGTATCATTATATTGAAAACACATAAAATTCCCTTTTCATATTTACATCCTTATTTTTGTTGTTTTTTCCCACCCAGTAGCTATTTTTTACCTTTGGTTTTCCTTAAACCAACTAAATTATCCACGTCTTATTTGCTTACAAAAACAAAATGATTTTTTTGGCAAATCAATAAGTTCTTAAAAAAATGTTTATCATTTTGGGATTACAACAGTTCAGACTCCACTGAAATATGCAAAATAAGGTTGGACTTTTTGACCGTGGTCCTGGGCAGAAAATGGGCTGTAATAAATTACTTAAGAATTAGCAAATGGGCTGCAAATTATAAAAAATAGCAAATGTGCTTTATGTTGTCTGCCACAGATTTGGAGGCTGACTTGTGGGCCTACTAAGTTCATGCGTACACAAGGTTTCTCAAAAAAGAAACTTAGTCAACAATCGACTCTACCAGCATCAGACCGTTAGATGTCAATTTAACGACAATCGTGCTTCTTCAGTCTCTGATCTTCCTGGCCCAGCCGCCCAAACCAGCGCCGTCGGAACCGCCTGCTCCCGCCTCCCGTGGCCGGTAGTGCTGCTGGGAAGGCCTTATGGCTCCATCATACTCGCATCCCTGGCCTGTCTATCCCTCTACTGACCCACACCTCCTGTTATTTTCCGGCGACGACAGCCGAACCAGTCAACCCTCGTACTCTCCACCGCGTCGACAGCCACTGCCGTGTCTTCCCTGGCTCCGTGTCATTCCCTTCGTAGGCCTCGCCGTCATCCACCGCCCTGGTGCTCTCGGCGCGGTGTGGTCAACGATGTCCATCCAACGGCCGTATGCTTCTTCAACCTCTGGTCTTCTTGCCCCAGCCGCCCAAAGCAGCGCAAGTTGTGCCGCATGCTCCTGCCTCCCGTGGCCGGCTGTGCTGCCATGGAGGCCTCACCGTCCCCATACTACTCCCACCACTAGCCAGGCCATCCCTCCACTCTCCCACTCCCCCTGTTATTTTGCGGCGACGGCAGCCTCACACCGCAGCCGAACCAGTGAACCCTCGTACTCCTCTCCGCGTGGGCATCCACTGCCGCGTCTTCCCCGCTTCCGCGTAGTCCCCTTCCTAGGCCTCGCCGTCGTCCATCGCCGTGGTGCTCTCGGCGTGGCGTGGTCAATGTGGTCAACGACCGACTTCCATCAGAAGAGTACTGTACGTGGAGAGGCTGACAGCTGGGTCCACGGCACCCGCAAGGAAGTGCCTCCTTATTACGCGCAAAATAATTATTCCTCCACCTGACGGCAGGGACCCACCGGATGGGCCACCAGTATTTCATGGAAAAAATGTTTCCCCCCTCACTGCTGGGACCCACCGGACGGGCTACCATATTTCGTGAAAAAAACATTTGCCCCTGACTGCTGGGACCAACGGACGGACCACCGTATTTCGCGAAAAAAACGTTCCCCCCCGCTGTCAACTTGGACCCACCAAAAGTGCCTCCTTATTACGCACAGAAAAATGAATACTCCCCCTGCTAGCTGGGATCCACCATGGTGGGAGGCCGACTTGTGGGCCTACTAAGTTGACGAGGATGGAGGGCTTTGTCAACTTAGTCAATATGAACGATTCTAGCTCCAATGACCGTATGATGTCCATCCAATGACCGTAGTGCTTCTTCAACCTCTGGTCTTCTTGCTCCAGCCGCCCAAAGCAGCGCCGGTCGTGCCGCATGATCCTGCCTCCCGTCGTGGCTGTCTTGCCGCTGAGGCCTCACCGCCCTACTATTCCCACACTGGCCAGGCCTGCTGGCGATGGTAGCCTCACACCGCAGCCGAACCAGTGAACCCTCGTACTCCTCTCCGCGCAGGCTTCCACTGCCGCGTCTTCCCCGGCTCCGCGTCGTCCCCTTCATAGGCCTCGCTGTCGTCCACCGCCGTGGTGCTCTCCGCGCGGCGTGGTCAACGTGGTCAAGGAACGACTTCCATCGGAAGAGTATTGTATGTGGAGAGGCTGACAGCTGGGTCCACGGCTACAACCTAGTTTTTTTGTGATTTGCCAAGTAAGTCGCTTTGTCAGGCCTGTTGGGCAGCAAATCTTTCAAGACAAGGAGAGCTTTCATTATTTGGCCGAAAATGGCCCATCGATAATGAGAAATGGGATGTACATTTTTAAAACACATCAAGCGGCAATTAGTTTCAAATATCTTTTTTCATTTCAAGATTTTAAATTACATTAATTTTTATGCGTGGAGAATTTGTTGGATTTTATATTGATATACATTAATTTTGAAAATCAGTTTGAATGTGAGTCAAAATTTGGGATTAAAACAGTTCGGACCGCTTTTGAAATATGCAAAATTTCGTATAATTTTTAACCGTGGCCACAATTTGGGCTGTAATGCTAACAAAAGAATATGGGCTCAAAAAAAACCTTAAGAATTAGCAAATGGGCTGAAAATTATTAGAAATAATGGCGAGATGGGTTGTATGCTGTTTTCCACAGTTTAAGGCTTTCCTAAAAAAAGGTTGGCCGACAAGCGGTGATCGCTGGATGTCCATCAACGGCCGTCGTGCTTCTTCAATCTCTGCTCTTCCTGCTCGGCCGCTCAAACAAGCGTGGCGGGACTGCTTACTCCCTCCTCCCATGACGGCTGTGCTTTGCCAGCATGAGCCTCACCACCCAACCGTACTCCCATCGCTGGCCTAGCCATCTCTCTACTCACCCACACCTGCTGTTATTCTCCGGCGACGGCAGACGAACCAGTAAACCCTCGTACATCGTACTCTCCTCCGCGTGGGAAGCAATTGCCGAGTCTTCCCTGCCTCCATGTCGTTCCCTTCCTAGGCCTCGCCGTCGTCCACCGCCCTGGTGCTCTCGGCGTGGCCTGGTCAACATGGTCAACGACCGACATGCATCTGAAGTGGACTGTACGTGGAGAGGCGACAGCTGGGTCCACGGCCGCATGCAATGAAATGCCTCCTTATTACGCGCAAAATAATGGTTCCTCCACCTGACATCAGGGACCCACCGAAAGGGCCTCTGTATTTCGCGAAAAAAAGTTACCGTCACTGACAGCTCGGACCCACCAGCTATATCTTTACACGCAAGGAAGTGCCTCCTTATTACGAACAAAAAAATGAATACTCCCCCTGTTAGCTGGGACCCAGTATAGTGGCAGGCTGACTTGTGGGCCTACTAAGTTGACGGGGACGGAGGGCTTTGTCAACTTAGTCAATATGCACGATTCTAGCTCCAGTGACCGTACGGTGTCCATCCAACGGCCGTAGTGCTTCTTCAACCTCTGGTCTTCTTGCTCCAGCCGCCCAAACCAGCGCCGGTCGTGCCTCGTGCTCCTGCCTCCCGTGGCCGGCTGCGATGCGGCGGAGGCCTCACCGCCCCTACTACTCCCACCGCTGGCCAAACCATCCCTCTACTCACCCACACCCCATATTACTCTGCGGTGACGGCAGCCTCACACCGCAGCGAACCAGTGCCCTCGTACTCTACGCGTGGGCATCCACTGCCGCGTATTCCCCGGCTCCACGTCGTCCCCTTTCTAGGCCTCGCCGTCGTCCACCGCCCTGGTGCTCTCGGTGGCGTGGTCAGCGTGGTCAAGGCGGCTTCCATCGTCGTGGGTTTGTCACGTGGAGAGGTGACAGTGGGTCCACGACCGCAACAAGGAAGTGCCTCTGTCGGGTTTCGGGTTCGGCAGACCCTCTAGGTTCGAATTTCTTGGGGTCTTGGCGGAGACTTCTCGCTCTACCTTCCAGCGCCTCGCCGCCTCGCTAAGATCTAAGCTATGAAAGGAACAACACAAGAGACAGAGGTTTATACTAGTTCGGGCCACCATTGTGGTGTAATACCCTACTCTAGTTTGTGGTGTGGTGGATTGCCTCTTGGGTGACGATGATGAACAATACAAAGAAGAACAGCCTCATGAGGGTACATTCTTGGCTGGTCTGTGAACTGCTAGGAGGAGTGCGATCGCTCTCTCTCTGCTGATCCCAGATCTTGGATCCTGTCTCTAGATTTCTCGATGCCCCTACCTTGTGGGTGGCTAGTCCTATTATAGGCAAGGCCCAGGCCTCTCCCCAAATATGGAGGCGGGAAAGGCGCCAACAATTGGCCATTTTGAAGGGAACATCTAATACACTTATCTGACTAAAGTTGGTTCTCGCTTTGTCAAAGGCTCTGGTGGTGGCCTGGCTTGGGCTCCATAATGACTTCCTTCCTGCCATTACGACGGTCTTGGTCTTGTTGCACCGAAACGGATGCCTTTGCTTGATACTCTTGCCTGCGTTTGCTCCCTTTGCACCAAAGAGGAAAGGAGGATACTGCGCAGGCTGGCACCCACCTGGCGCCCTTGGTCGTCATGGCTTCCGTCATGGGCACCTCGTGAGCTACCCCGCCTTGATCTCTCCGCCTCCTCATGAGCCGACTGTGAGGCCGTGCACGAGGAAGCTCCACATCATCCGCCCAAGAAGGCAGCCCCTCGCGAGGGTCTTGAGCTTGTGCTAATGAAGATGGGCCTTGATGGGCCACCCCTTGAGCCACGCCGCAGGCCGCAGGCAGGCAAGTCTGGGGACCCCCGTTCCCATAACGCCGACAGTAGCCCCTGGGCCCAAGGCGCGCGCAGACTTGGTTGAGCAGAGAAGCGAAAGAGCAAGTGCGAAGCGCCGCGGTCCCTAACAGCCTGCGGCCTTGGGCGCCGCATGGCGGTTGATTGGACGTGGGCGGCACTGTTCCCCCACGCCTCCTTATTTTGCGCCCAGCTAGGCGGACCCGCGGCTGCACGCAGTCGTTCCCCTTTTCGTTGCTCGACCGTCCCCTGCTCTTCCTCCTCTCGAGCTCCATCCTCTGCTTCCAATCCAATATCAAATCCTCCCCCTCCCGTCACCATGGCTCCGACGAAGAAGGGGAAAGGGAAGAAACCCGTGCCTACACCTCGCTCGCCGTCGTCGGCGGCTCCTGCCGTCGACCGGTCGATCATACTTAACCGAGAAGGCTTAGGCAAAGTCAGCTCTGCTCTGGCCACTATCTTCAACGAGTGCGGGAGGACGACGGCATGGCCCACGTCTCACTTCTCCATCGACAGGATAGCCACCGAGGTCCGGTACTTTGCCGACACCCTGTGGGCGGGACTGGTTCCCCCCTTTTCCAATTTCTTCAACGCCGTGCTTTCCCATTACCAGATCCATATGATGCATCTGGGTCCTGAACTTCTTGCCGTCTTCGCTTTTGTCTGTGAGGCGATGATGGGCATCCCTCCTTCTGTTGCCTTGCTGCGTCACTTCTTCTCTCGGCGCCTCGTCGACCCCGCCCAATGCTTCGGGTGCGTGAGCTTCATTGCCGCACCAGAAACATCGGCTTCGGGGATTGATTTCAGTCTTCCTCAGTCCGCGCCTGGGTTCCGCGAGCGGTGGCTGTACGTGGATGTCGGGGTGCCCAGCCCCCTGATTTTGGAGCCAACATCTCCCGCTATCCCCAATTCAGGCTGGGGCCAGGAGACGCTCACGAGCCCCCTGCTGCGTCTTCTGGCGTTGTGGCGTTCACGAGGGTGCTCGACGTGACGGCGCCCAAGGTGGTGAAGGAGTTCCTGCTATGCCGCGTTGCCCCTCTCCAGCGTCACTCCCGCCGGATGTGGACCTTCAGCTGGCGTGAGGATCACATGAGGCTCCAGGAGGAGGACACGGCGCTGAGCGGCCGAGGAAAGTGCTCTTGGTCTTGACTGGGGACCCCACCCCCGGCAGCATCCGGCAAGGGGGGGGCTTTGCTGTATTTTTTCTCGAACAAGGGCGACTTTGTGAATCAGATGCCCAGCTTCGACGAATGGGGGCCGCGCCCTGCAGGCCTCACGGGGCCTAGTGAGAACCCAGTGGTGGTGACCGCCCTTCCAGTTGCCCACGGCGGTCCTTCCTCAAGTGGCGGAGCAAGGAGACATGAGCCGCTGGAGGCTGAGGGGGCCCCCGCCGGGATGACGACGCCAGGAAGCACTCCTGAGGGGGCAGCTCCTGAGGCCCGTACTGCTGTGGCTAAAGGCGTCGAGCCGCTGCTCGCGGCACCCGTGGTTGAGGCCCCTGAGGCCCCAGCTACCCTTCTTGGTGAGGTGACCGGCGGCGTGCATCAGGGCAATGCCCCGGACGCTGGTCACCTCGATGCTTCTTCCTCGTCACAGGCCGACCCCTACGCCCAACTCCTGGGCCGCTTCCGCGCGGATTTTGAGGCTCTCCGGAAGAGGAGGGAGGCCTTGGGTGACGATTACCCTTGCCGCCTGCTGAAGCGCAGGAAGTTTTCGCCATTGATGAGTAAGCCTTCCCCTTCCTAGCTCCTGGTCATACATTGCTTTGGCTGATCCTTGCTTGAGGGCCCTTCTGCCCGAGCTCATGGAGATGGCTGAGAGCCATCCCCAGGCCGCCCTCTCCACCGCCTTGGCGCCCCATGCTCAAGCAGAGCCCTTGTGGTGAGGCCGGTCGGAGAGGTGAGCCATCCTGTGGCGCACCGTGGCTCTGCGCGCCTCGCGACCCTCCTTCGTGAGCCTTCTCGGGGCATAGCCAGCCTGCCCTGGGTTTCTCGACTGGTCGTGGATGGAGATCGGCTGAGGTCAGCCCTGCGATCTTCATTTGGGGATGGGCTGGCTCCAGGCCGGGCTTCTGGCGAGGCGTGCCCGACCATCGCGAGGGCGCCAGCCCCCAGCCCCCTGCCCGGAGGGGGAGAGCTGGTTCGTCGCCCTCCACGCTTACTTGGGGCGGATGACGGTGCAGAAGACTTGCTCGAGCACGCTCAGGAGCGTCGCGCTCTTCGCCAAGGGTTTCTCCGGAGGGCGGCTGACACGGTGAGTCTGCTTGGTGAAGAGCTTGCTGATGAAGACGCGCGCCATGAGGCTGAGGGCCTGCGCCTGGCTGAAGAAAGGCGCAAGCTGAAGGCGGCTGTTGCCCTCGCGCGCCACCAGCGTGACATCGACAATGAGGAAGCCGGCGTCGCTGGCGGCCTCTCGGGAGGCCCGTTCTGGGTCGTCGAGGAGGCCGAGAGGCTGACCGCGTCGTCTTGGCGGCGGAGGAGCGGCGGGAACTCTGGCCGGTGCCATTCCACTGGAGCAGCAGGTGGAGCTGCGTGAGGCGGCCTGCGTCGATGAAGGTGGCCGGTCGACCAGGGAGCTCGAGGCGCGAGGAGGCACCTTGCGGCTGGAAGCTGCCGAGCAGCGCGATCTTAGCGTCTCGGAGGCGGGGGCGCTTGGTAGCGCAGCGGAGGATGGCGTCGCTCGCGGGAAGCCAGCGTCTGGAAGAGGTCGGACGTCGGGTGGTGGCGGCTGCTTGAACCTGGAGTCTGAGTTCGAGGAGAGGCTGGGGTTGATCTGGGTTGAGGCTGAAGGCGGGACCGCTGCCACGAGGCCAAGCTGGACCAATGGCGTGGCGGACCGATGCTTCGGGCCGCCCTTGGCGTGGCGCAGAGGGCTGACTACCTCCCGCTCGGGCGCTTCTTCTCCGCCCGGCGGTGGGCGAGGCTGAGGCCGTCGCGTGGCGAAACGAGGGCGAGATCGCCCGATGGCGGATCTGGAGCATGAGCGCGGCCCCATGCTCCTGCGCTCGGAGAGAACCAACACGGCCTTGGGTAACATCTGCGAGGCGGCCGTTGGCGAGCCCTACGCAGTCAACTATGCCGGCAACCTTCAGTTCTTCACCGACGTGGTGATGCAGCTGGAGGTGCGGTCGGTCAGGACCAACAGGTTGGTGGAGGAGAGGAGCCGCACCCTACTCGGGCGCGCCTTTTCTTGTGTCTTCAGCCATCTTCGAAACATGGACCCCAACTTCGACTTCGACGCCACCATCGCCCCAGTACCCTAGGCCGTCCGGGATGACCTGGCGCACTGGGTTGAAGACAACGTGGATGCCCTCGTCAGGGCCTTCGCCTCTGATAGCGACGACGTGGTCGTGGCCGCTGATGAAGGCGGCGTGGTGAACGGCCCTGACGCAGCTGACGGCGACGCGGAGAGCGATGGCGAGGCCAGCGACGATTCAGGAGGTGCCCCTGAGGATGCATTGGGGGATTTATCCGATTGACCGTGTGTTGTCCTTGCTTCCTTACCCTGCGCAGATAGAGTTCGGGCTTTGCCCTGAAGGTTATAAGAGCATTTTGGGAGGGGAGCCCTCATGTAAAACTTGCATTCAGCGTATTAGTAGGCGCGATATCTCCCAGACGCCTCATGGCGGCTGGCTTTGCGATGAGCTGGCTGGCTAGTTTACCTTCGACCCGCGTGGGCCCTGAGATAGCCTGCGGAGGGCTGCGGTGTCTCGAGTGTCTCCTGATCGAGCCCATAGGACCTGTAATAAAAACCTCCTAAGAGGGCGCGGCAACGGGAGTCTGGGCTGCATGTAAGCTAGGCCTGACCCGGCTCGCGAGGGGCTCACGAGGGGAGGCAGCTGAGGCAAAGTGATAACCAGAACTCGAGAGATTGCTTGAACGAGACTAAACACCCCTTCCCCGGACACACGCAAATCTTAAGCTCAAATCCAACTTAAATCCAACGGGAGAAAATGACAGCCAAGGGAAAAAGCAACGAAAGCAGAAAAAAGGCCGCGTCCGGCACCTAGTCTAGTCTTGGGCGTCTTCTCACCAGCAGAGCTAAGTGCTGCTGCTGGCGTGGGAGGAGCCCCTGGGCTGAGGCCGGCACCCTGAGACTCGGGCGTGTACAACCCCACTCATTATTACGTGAGAGTGTCACAGGCGGCGAGCTTCACGAGCCTGGGCCTTCTTCACAGTCTGGCCTTGCTTCATATCGCTGCAGCGAGGGCCCGCCTTGCACCACACTCTAGTGCCACCGACGATGACCGGAAACCAGGGCCGGCGCCGATGGGGTAGAGCGGTCGCCGCCAGTTCCCAAGCGACCACGGGTCCTCCGCTGTGGGCAGGCCTGAGGCACCTCCCAGCAGAGGCCTACCTCCCGAGGGCGCCTTGCTCGAGCAGCTGCGGTGGTGATGCGGATCTCGGCCCCTCTCTGCAGCCCCTGCGCCCTCCTCCTGAGGGTAGGAAGCTCTTGGGCGGGCAACCGCCCGCGTGGCAATCTGCACCTCCTGCGATCCATGGTTAGCGTATGCCTGCTCTGAGGAATTAGCGGTACCCTATAATCGTCGCTTGGCATGGCCGGCGAGGGCCTTCCGGGGCTCTGGAAGAGTTCAGCTCAGTGCCTCGTCCCCAGCTTGGGCGAGGAGGCGAGCCTTGTTCGTCCTCATGCGCGTGCCTTGGTCCATCATGTGGGGCACATACTCTTCGGGGCCGCTATCCCAGAGGCTCGCCAGTAGTGCTCCGTGTGCCACCTAGTTACGCTTGAGGCGCCACACAGGGGTGGTAGCCTTGGCGGCCCATCAGGGCCATGGGCCATGGCGAGTCCTTCTTCGCTGGCCTGTGGCGGAGGTAGCACCGCTGCTGGCCCGGTGCCGACGGCCTGGCTGGCGTTGGGGCGGCCTTGGAGTCCGCTTGGAGCTGCACGGGCGTGCGTGGAGCCTCCGCGCGTGCTGCCCTGGACCTGAGGTGGGAGTTGGGTGCAGAAGGGGTGAGCCCCTGATGTGGCGGAGCCCAGGAGCTCTGCCACCCGCTCCAGCAGCACGCCGCGGCCGCCCTCCAGCAGCCTGCATTGCAGTAACTCTCGGGCCACCGTGAGCGCGGCCCTTGAGTTCGCCTGCTCCCGTCGGGTGTACGGCGTCGCAGCCGCGGCGTGGTTGGAGGCCCTCGCCGCCGACCGCGCCTGCCGCGGCGTGAGAGATGTTGTCGACTGTCCACGTCGCCCGCGGCCCGCAGCGCCCTATGGACCGCGAGCTGCACGGTGCATAAGTCGCCCGGGCGGCGGCTCTGCGTGGCGGGTCGAGCCGCCAGGATCGGGGTTGCCCGCCTGGTCGCCGGACATGATGATGATGACGATGCGATGGTGACGCGCAATGACAGAAGGCGGATTCCGGCGCACCCCTACCTGGCGCGCCAAATGTCGGATTTCGGGTTCCGGCAGACCCTCTAGGTTCGAACACTAGGGTGCACGCGGAGACTTCTCCCTCTACCTTCCTGCGCCTCGCCGCCTCGCTAAGATCTAAGCTATGAAAGGAACAACACAAGAGACACAGGGTTTATACTAGTTCGGGCCACCATTGTGGTGTAATACCCTACTCTAGTTTGTGGTGTGGTGGATTGCCTCTTGGGCTGGCGATGATGAACAATACAAGAAGAACAGCCTCATGAGGGTCATTCTTGGCTGGTGCGATGAACTGCTAGGAGGACTCCAGTTGCTCTCTCTGTGCTGATCCCAGATGCTGGATCCTCTCTCTAGATTTCTCGATGCCACTACCTTGTGGGTGGCTAGTCCTATTTATAGGCAAAGGCCCTAGGCCTCTCCCCAAATATTGAGGGAAGGCGTCAACAATTGGCCATTTGAAGGGAACATCTAGTACACTTATCTGACTAAAGTTGGTCCTCGCTTTGTCAAAGCTCGGTGGTGGCCGGCTTGGGCTCCACAATGACTTCCTTCCTGCCGTTCACGACGGTCTTGGTCTTGTTGCAAAGCGGATGCCTTTGCTTGATACTCTTGCCACGCTTGCTCCTTTGCACCAAAGAGGAAAGGAGGACCTTCTTGCTGGCGCGCCACTTTGGCGCCCTTGGTCGTCATGGCTTGCGTCATGGGCACCTCGTGAGTACCCGCCTTGATCTCTCCGCCTCCTCGCGAGCCAACTGGCGAGGCCGTGCACGAGGAAGCTCCTCATCATCGGCCCCGCAAGGGTCTTGAGCTTGTGCTGATGAAGATGGGCCTTGATGGGCCACCCCTTAAGCCACGTCGCAGGCCGCAGGCCGCAGGCAGGCATGTCTGGGGACCCCCGTTCCCAGAACGCCGACAACCTCCTTATTACGTGCAGAATAATTATTCCTCCACCTGACAGCGGGGACCCACCGGACGGGCCACTGTATTTCGCCCCCTGACTGCTGGGACCCACCAGCTACATCTTCGCACGCAAGGAAGTGCCTGACAGTCGGGAGCCACACGGTGAAGCGTCGAAGCGTTGTCATTCTGGTTGCGAGCGATGTAAGTACATATATCTTTGGTCGATGTAGAGGCGCCGCGCGTGTCGTAGTAGTAGGCGCTGCGTAGCATGTACACGCGTCATCTGGCGTGGTGCAAGAAAGAAAATACTGCCCGCGTATGTGTACATCTTGGCGGGGTTTCAACGCCTACTCGCGCGCTCACGTCGGCTAGGGCTCGTGTACATGGCTGGGTCGAGCGGGAAACATCGCCGTCGTCGTGTTCATGGGGAGGCAGCGGAATGCGTCGTGTTCATGGGGAGGCAGCGGAATGTGTCGTGTTCATGGGAGAGCAGCGGAATCGTCATGTTCATCGGGAGGCTTGGGACGGAACATGCGATGGAAATGAGGCTGGCGTACCACAGAAAGGAGGAAACGACCTTGTGTTCGACCGGCCACGTTTGAAACGGGATCCTGTTCATCGGGAGGGGTGTGGCGTACATTAAAACGGAGGAAATGGACCTCCCTGATCGAAGCAGGGGTCTGTTGATCGGGAGGGTGTGGCGTACCGCCAAGCGGATTTAAACGGACTTGTGTTGGGCGCCACTGGTCGAAGCGGGGTCCTGTTCGCCGGGAGAGGTGTGGCGTGCCGCAAAGCAGGACTCCACGGATCTGTTCATCTCCACCGTCGACCTCCTCCGGCCTTCACGGGCTCCTGTTCATCCAGCCTCCACGGGCTCCTGTTCATCCAGCCTCCACCGCGCTTACTCCACCGGCTCTTGTTCAACCACCCTCCATCGTCTCTGTTCATCCAGCCCTCCACACCACGGGGTCTGTTCAACCACCCCTCCACGGGCACCCTCCGCCGTCTACTATTCATCCAGCCCTCCACACCACGGGTCTGTTCATCCACCCTCCACGGGCACCCCTCCACCGTCTCTGTTCATCCAGCCCTCCACCACACCACGGGTCCTGTTCATCCGGAGGCAGCGCCACGCTCACTATTCATCAAACCCCCGCAATGCTCCTTTGTTCATCAATCGATCGGCTTGATTAGCAGCAGAAGCGACAGAATCGCTCGATCGGGTTCGATTAACAACCATCGATCGATCGCTCGGGTTCGAGAACGCGTAGCCTGCGGTGCTGTCGCTCGGGTTCATTAGAGCCCAACGCCTCGCTTCGGGTTGATTAGAATAACGCACACACTTTTGCAGCATACGTGTACAAGAGAAGCGCGCATCGCTCGGCCCCCGACCTCCCACCGTAACCGGGAACTCCCCGAAATTTTCCTCGCCCTCGCTTCTACCACGGTTTTTTCCGTCATGGGCGGCCCAAAGAATGTCATGCAGCTGCATGTCCGGCCCGCCCAAGACGAAAAGCCCATTTTCTGTCATGATTTTTTGTCATAGAAGTAGGAGCCCACCACATCTATGATGATACCGGGTTTTGTCACAGTTATCGTCATAGAAGTGTCATATGTATGACATAAATTTTTTTCGTTCGGCCCAAAATGTCACGGATATGTCTTTTTTTTGTAGTGTGATGGGTCATGGAGATGTTTTCGTGGTAGATGGGCTCCCGCCAACTGCTTTCTCCCTATACATGGCGTCGTAGAAGCGGATGCAGAAACTCTGTTTTTGCAGATCGTGAGGAGCTTTTTACCGCACCCCTTAAAAATTAAAAGGTCGAAGGTGTATAAGGTGTCTGTTCGGTTTTTTTGTCCAAAACTGAAAACTAGTGGTTATTATAGTTCAGTGGGATATAAGGGGTATGCTAGAGATTCTTTGACGTGAGTGGAGGCTTTCCTCTCGCTGAAGACGCCGCATAACAGGGCGGTCTAGTTGGCGCCCGCGCCGTTGTTCTGTTTGAAACTTTCACGTGTGTGTTTCTTCTTTCGTTCATTTCTTCTTTCCTTTGCTTCTGGTTTCTTCTTTGTTCTTTATTTGCTACTTGTTACTTTTGCTTGTCCTCCTACTTTTCTTCTTCTCCTCCTTCACCACTTATTCCTATTTTTAGTACATTTTCTTTCCTTTCTTGTTAATTCCTCAATGTAGATGTGCATAGTCGCTAAAGAAAAGATGTTCTCAACAAAAAACTGTACTAAAATCTTAAATGAAAAAGGTAGGAAATAAAACTAGATACTAACTATTTAAACTTGACAGTAACATTCACTCAACAGAAAATGTAATCAACTCATGGATGGTTTCAAAGTAGCCACTTCAAAATGACTATTTCTGGATAGTAAGCATTCAGTAATCTAATGTTTGCTAAATTCTCAAAGAAATTCTACATTTGAAAGATAGTGTTTCCTGTTACTTGTTACTGTGTAGCGACCCATTACTTGGAAGTCTTATTTTGCTTGCCGTGATGAAATACCATGGTACATTAAATTGTTCTTTTGCTTGCCATGCTGAACTCCAACTTGTAAATTGGAATAGAAAGCTGAATTACTTGCAGTGTCAAAGGTGAGGAGACAAAGAGCATGACTGATTATGATCATTTATAAAAATTAGAAAGAAAAGTGAATGCATAATTTACAAAGTTAGAAAAAAAAATAGTTTTTGCAAAATAATATCGATTATTTACAAGATGCATTACTTCAAGTTCTCCAATGCTAGAGTTCCCAATTACTCGACTTGTCCAGACCCTAAAACAATCTGGAACACAAAATCTTAATTATTCCAAGTGTTGAAGCTAGATGAGCAAGAATACTCCAAGTGTTGAAGCTAGATGAGCAAGAATATGAATTTACTCCATACAACAACAACAACAACAACAACAACAACAACAACAACAACAACAACAACAACAACAACAACAACAACAACAACCACAACAACAACAACAACAACAACAAAGTGATGCGGAGCACCCTACGGTCATCCCCATGGACCTACCATCGTCTAATCAAGAGCCAAGAGGACCTATGACACGAGCACGAGCTAGAGCTCTCGAGAACGATGTGACTTCCTTCCTTAGTGATATCACATATTATCCACTCGAGACATGGCTACTTCCTAAGTCCGATATGGTATGCATGATTAGGTGTCAAGAGGTCTGTCGGTGTCAAAACCGGCAGATCTCGGGTAGGGGGTCCCGAACTGTGCGTCTAAGGCGGATGGTAATAGGAGACAGGGGACACGATGTTTACCCAGGTTCGGGCCCTCTCTATGGAGGTAATACCGTATTTCCTGCTTGATTGATCTTGATGATATGAGTATTACAAGAGTTGATCTATGTCGGTGTACTAGAGTAGGGGTACCCTAGTACCCCGAACTCGTCTGCAGACGATTCTGGCATACGGCGGGCGGCCTGATGGCCGCCAAGGTCCTCAGCGGCACCTTTAGAGCCATTCAAGGACAAAGCAATCAAGAACCCGGCAAGAGGAGCTCGTCGGGAAGGCCACTCAGGGCGCAAAGGAAAACGAGGCCCCGGCAAGAGGAGCTTGCCGGGAAGGCTTGGCGGGCGCTGAACCCCAAAGCGCGACAAGGTTCCCGCCGTGCAAAGGCGCTTGCAGGCGGGCGACTCTCTTCATCTCGCTCCAGCTCACCCGCCAGCGTGTCACCAGGGCTCTCCCAAATCTGGCGTGTCGGCGAGCCGTGCAGCCAGCGAGGGAGTAGCGACAAGCAATGACAAGCCACCATCGTGGCGGACGGAGGCGACTTAACGGTCCCTGTTACCTTTTGAGGCGGCCGAGGCGGGCATTGATGACCCTTGTCCCTTGCCGTCGAGTTAGGTATAGATTCTCTGTACCTTTGCATAAAGCGGTGTACCAACCTATGTTTTTACCATTGTAACCTTGTCTACTTGCCACATGTGGTAACCCCTTGTGCCTATAAAAGGAGGCCCAAAGGCAGCGTGAAAGGGTTCGGTTCGGCTGGTTTTGAGTCCAGCTCAGCTTAGTTCATCACACTCGGGCTAGGTCTTGTAGCCGCATTGCTCCCTAGCAAGAACACAAGATAATCCACAAAGCAGCAGTAGGAGTATTATCTCTCCGGAGAGCTCGAAGCTGGGTAAATCGCTTCGTGTGCATCGCCTCGATCCGCTCTTTGTGCAATCTCCGCCCCCCTCCGAACCACAAGGGACCAAGGTCCCATAGGTGCTCGTGGGGCACGATCAGCTCTCCCCCGACATCTTTGGCGCGCCAGGTAGGGGGCGTCGAGGCTGTGTGAACCCGATCCGGCGGTCGCACGAGTAACTCCATGGACATCTTCGTCGACATGGCGCCGAAGAAGAAGCCTTCGGCAGCAGCTGAGCCGTCCGCGTCGAACCCACCACCACCGGAGCCACCAGGTGGTGGGGGAAACGCTGGCGGAGGGACCGGCGTCGTTGAGAGAGCCCATGATGCCGCGAGGTCCAAGGACAACGCGGCGCGGGCGTCGGCGTCTGAATCCGCACCGCGTCCATCGCGGGAGGCGTGGGACAGACAGCGTCATGATACCCGTGGCACCATACGATCTTTGGATCAAGGCCAAGCTGGAGTATCCCGAGGCCCTCGAGTCCCGCATGCACCTCAGCATGCGATGCGAGTGGATCTGATCGCTTGGGCGGGATGCTGCTCCTCCTAACTTGGTTAGGAGTCGAGCACATCCGTTCTTCGCTCCGCACGCCGTTGCCGCCAACCACACCAGCGGAAGCCTTGGCGAGATCATTACTACTAGATTACCCTCCGACGGCCGATAAGGTCGACGGGTGGAGAAACCACAATTCAGAGTCTCATCGGCCGCCAGCGGCGGCGTCCGCGGCAACCGGCGCCGCAGCGCGGCAAGGCGACAAGCGCGAGCCGATGGCGGCGAGACTTGCGGGTGCACCCGTACTCCCCTTCCGAGGCCAAAGGTCGCCGACTCGCGGATCCACCTCGGCAGCGACTCCACGGCGTCGCCGGATCCGCGAGCTCGTCGCGACCAATGCCAAGTTCTTCGAGCGACAAGAAGAGGACGCTTCGGACCCGTATCGGCGCCAAAGAAGCGGCGTCAATCGACCAACGCCGGGCCCTGTCGATATGCACGCGCCGAGAGAACCAGGCGACTTGTCCGTCGCGGTGGGTTGCCCTGCGTTCACTCGTGAGCTGCGGCAAGTCCGGTGGCCCGACAAGAAAAACTTCAAACCAGATGTGCGGAGAAATACGGCGGCAGGACACACCCATCGGAGTTCCTCGGCATCTACACCATCGCGGTGCAGGCTGCGGGGGCGAGGCGACAAGATCCTCGCCAACTACTTCCCCTTGGTGCTCAAGCCGAACGTCAGATCTTGGCTCATGCACTTGCCGGATGGCTCTATTTCTTCTTGGGCAGATTTGTGCCACCAGTTTTGTTGGCGCCTTCACAGGTGGCCACAAGCCTCATGGCCAGGAGAGTGATCTCCACCTGCTTGCCCAGAAGGAGGGGGAGTCTCTGCGCAAATTTATCGAGAGATTCAGTCGAGTGCACTACAACATCCCAGACGTCCAGCCTGCTGCAGTGATCAGTGCATTCCATCAGAATGTACGAAATCGCAGGATGAGGGAGGAGATGGCGATGTGCAAAGTGAAAGACGTCGATGAGCTATACGCCTGGCCGGCAAGTGTGCGCTGTGAAGAAGGAAGAAGACTCCGGGAGAGAATGTGGAGCAGAGTCGACAGTGAGGGATCGCCCGGCAAGGAATAGCGGTGGCGGAACAACAGGAGGAAGAAAAACCAAGAAGTACTAGTTGTCGAGCAGTCCGGCAAGGATGGTGCCGCCAACCAAGCCAAGGCCGGTGGCTCCGTCAAGGAGGTTGCCGTTGACGCCGATCGCCAAGCTGTGGCGGCCGCCGACAAGCCTGGCAGCTCCAACAAGCGATCTTGTAAAATCCACCGCACCAAGGGCCACGATCTCGAGCTGCAAGAAAGTCGAGCATCTTGTTGAGCTACTGAAAGCTGAATCGAAAGCGGCGAGACAAGGAGAAAGCCCAAGAAGGTGCAGGTGCAGCAAGTAAGAAGAGACCGGTCGGGGAGGGCCTTGGCAAGGCCAAGCAGCGGCAAGGAGACGAGACCTCCCGTGGCGCGACAAGGAAGAAAATGAAGATGAAGATGGCGAAGGCGATGAAGGCGATGAGGCTGATGAGCATGAGTTTCAAAAGGCAACAGAGGTCCTTTGCGTCGATGGTGGTGCGTCTCTGCATACCTCGCACCGCCAACTCAAGCAATGGATGCGTGAGGTCAATGCAGCAGAACCATCCATAGAGTCACGCAAACCTTTGAAGTGGTCCAGCACGCCCATCATCTTTGACATTGAGGATCACCCTGATCGTATCACTGCGGTCGGGTGTTTGCCGATGTTGGTCTCACCAACCATCCGCAACCTCAAGGTCACAAAGATCTTGGTTGACGGCGGGCCAGCCTGAATTTGATCTCCTCTGCGGTACTCGAAACTTCAAATCCTCGACAGCGAGCTCAAGAAAGCGGCACTTTCAAGGAATCAACCCGGAAGGAGCAAGCCCAAGGGAAGATCACGTTGCGGTGACATTCGGCAGCGAGCTCAACTTCAGCGAGAGAGTCACGTTCGACGTCGCCGATTTCCCATTGCCCTACAATGGCATACTTGGCCGTCCAAAGACTCGCCAAGTTCATGGCCGCTCTCATTATGCTTACAACCTACTCAAGATGCCCGGCCCGATAAGCGTCATTTCTGTCCATGGTGACAAGAAAGATGCACTTATCTGCGCCGACAAGATTTCTGGGATGCAGCAGCAGCGCCAAATAGTAAACCACTTGCGCTGAAGCTCCCGGGGAAGAAGACCACCAGGTCCGGCAAGAGCTCTGTTGCCCACTCCGGCAAGCGCACCTCTTGGTGCTGCGCTACCGTCGAGGGCCTTTCATCGAGCTCCACCGGCAAGTGCAACAAGGCGATGGCAGCTCCGCCAAAGACCAAGAAGGTGCCGCCAAGGAAGGCGGCACTGGTGGTACCTTCACCATCGATTGCCACGCTTGATCCTAAATAGGAAGGCGAGCTCGTTGCTTTCTGCGGGCGAATGTCGATGTGTTTGCATGGCAACCATCGACATCCCGGCGTTCAGGAAAGTAATTGAGCACCACCTAGCTGTCTGTCCTCACGCAGCGGCCCGTCAAGAAAAGAGTTAGGAAGCAGCAAAGTGGGCGCCAAGAGTTCATAGAAGAAGAAATCAAGAAATTAGAAGCAGCGGGGCTTGTCGAGGAGTCCTCCACCCCACATGGTTGGCCAATCCGGTAGTTATGCGCCAAGGCTAATGGGAAATGGAGGCTTTGTATTGACTTCACCGGCGTTAATAAAGCTTGTCCCAAAGACCCATTTCCCTTGCGTATCGACCAGATTGTTGACTCCACGGCTGGATGCGATCTGCTTTCATTTCTTGATGCATATTCAGGATATCATCAGATCTTCATGGCGAAGAGGATGAAGAAAACCGCATTCATTACACCATGTGGCACGTCTTTGCTTTATACGGATGCCTTTCGGTTTGAAGAATGCTGGTTCAACCTTTGCAAGGGTAGTCCATGATGCCTTTGGACCACAGATACACAGAAATGTAGAAGCTTACATGGATGACATAGTGGTCAAGAGCAAAGACAGGGCAACCTTGGTTCAAGATTTGGATGAGACGTTTGCAAACCTGCGCAAGATCAACCTCAAGCTCAACCCTGAGAAGTGCGTGTTTGGAGTCCCTTCCGGCAAGCTTCTCGGGTTCTTTGTATCTCAGCGGGGAATTGAAGCCAATCCCGACAAGATCAAGGCCATTGAGCAAATCGAAGCACCAAAGCGCGTCAAGGATGTCAGAAGGCTTGCCGGTTGCGTGGCTGCTCTCAGCAGGTTCATCTCTAAATCTGCTGAACGCGCTCGCGCCCTTTTCAAGATTTTGAAAAAGGCAGGTCCAATGAAATGGACTCGAAGCGGAGGCTGCTTTGCAGGATTTGAAGAGATACTGTCCTCCGCTCCAATACTTGTCGCACCTAAGCCACAAGAGAAGTTGCTGCTGTATATAGCGGCGACCAATCAAGTGGTTAGTGTTGCGTTAGTAGCGGAGAGGGAGGCGGATGATGAGCCGGCAACTGAGGCAGGCGCGTCCAACGACAAGCAAGATGCTTTGCCGTCAAGCTCTGGTCCCGACAAGGACGGATCAGCATAGGGTTGCGACAAGATACGGAAGAAGATGGTGCAGCGCCCAGTATACTTTGTCAGTTCCCTTCTGCAGGGGGCTAGATCGAGGTACTCTGGTGTGCAGAAGCTGCTTTTCGGCCTCCTCATGGCCTCGAGAAAGCTGCGCCATTACTTCCAAGCACATGAGATAACAGTTGTCACTCGCTTTCCGCTGAAGAGGATTTTGCAAAATCCGAAGCAACGAGCAGGATTGTTGAGTGGGTGCTGAACTGTCAAGCTTTGGTCTCAAGTTCAAAGCACTTCAACTATCGAGCAGGGGCATTGGCAGAATTCATAGCAGAGTGGGCGTAGCGCAGGATGAAGAGATTCGAGACGAGCATCCCGTCAAGGAGGCAAATAAAGAATGGCTGATGTATTTTGACGGTGCCTTCTCGCTGCAAGGCGCCCGGTGCGGCGTGTTGCTTATCGCACCCACCGGGAGCACCTCAAATACATAGTCCAAATGCACTTTCCCAAGGAACAAGCAACAAATAATACTGCAGAGTATGAAGGCTTGCTTGCCGGTCTCAGGATTGCGGTGGACCTTGGGATTAAGAAGCTCATTGTCAGGGGAGACTCGCAACTCGTCGTCCGCCAAGTGAATAAAGACTACCAGAGTCCGTTGATGGAAGCGTCACGTCGATGAAGTGAGGAAGCTGGAAGAGCACTTTGAAGGTTCGCAAATGGAACACGTTCCAAGAGCACATAATGATATAGCTGATGGCCTCTCCAAATGTGCCGCACTTAAGTTACCGTGGAGCCAGGATTTTCGTGCTCAAGCTGACTCACCAACCATGACACCATCAACGAGATGAGCAAGAAGAGAAAATTGGTTTCCGCGACTACTTTCCGGCAGAGCTCTGAAGCCGCCGCCAAGAAGGTCCCCAAAACCAATGCAAATATCAGCGAGGAGCAGATCTGCTCCGACAAACCATCAGTTTGTATCGTTGAAACAAACGCTCCCGACAAGCTTAGCTCGGCAGCTTGAGCGGGGATCATCGAGCTCTGGCGGACCCGCAGGTCCTTGCCGCAGGTTGATGGTCCCAGAGATAGATGAGCCTTTAGTCCTTGTTGCCGAGCCACGAGGCTCCAACATGGGCACATCAGATCGTCCATTTCCTTGAGACGGAGAACTTCGAAGAGCAAGAAGAAGCGGAAAAAGTAGCCCGGCAGTCAAGTATGTACCAGTTTGTTGACAACATCCTGTACAGAAGAAGACTCAACGGAGTGAAATTGAAGTGTATTTGCCGGGAAGATGGACAGAAGCTGTTGGCGGAGATACACGGAGGCATATGTGGTCACCACATTGGCGCAAGAGCACTTGCCGGCAAAGCTTTCCGGCAAGGTTTCTTCTGGCCAGAAGCCCTCCAGGATGCAACTGCACAAGTAACCAAGTGTGAAGCGTGCCAGTTCCATTCAAGACAGATACACCAGCCAGCTCAAGCTCTCCAGACGATCCCTTTATCCTGGCCCTTCTCGTTTGGGGGCTCGACATCCTCGGCCCCTTCCCCCGAGCTGTCGGGGGCTTTGAATACTTATACGTCGCAATCGACAAGTTCACAAAGTGGCGAAGTGGAACCAGTGAGGAAGGTGACAAGACGATCGGCCGTCAAGTTCTTGAGTCAATTGTTTGCCGCTTTGGGATTCCTAACCGGATCATCACCGACAACGGCACACAGTTCACGATCGCACCTTCATGCTGTCGCCCAAGATCTTGGCGCCAAGATCTGCTTTGCTTCCGTTGCTCATCCGAGAAGCAACGGTCAAGCGAGAGAGCAAACGCTGAAGTGCTGCGAGGACTCAAGACCGAACTTTCGACGGGCTGCACAAGTGCGGAAGGAACTGGATCGAGGAGCTGCCGTGGTTCTTTGGTCGATCAGACGACGCCGAATCGAGCCATCGCCGACACCCTTTGCTCTAGTCTACGGAGCGAGGCAGTTCTCCCCACGGAACTCAGTACGGGTCACCTCGAGTGCTCGCTATGATGAGCTTGAGCAAGAGCAGCTGCGACAAGATGACGCGCTGCTCCTCGAGGAAGATCGTCTTCAGGCTGCTGTACGAGCTGCTCGTTACCAGCAAGCTTTGCGTCGCTACCATAGCCGCAAAGTTAATGCCAGAAGTTTCGAGGAAGGCGACCTTGTTCTTCGGCGCGTTCAATCCGCCAAGAATTCCAACAAGTTGACGCCGAAGTGGGAAGGCCCTTATCGGGTAAAACGAGTCACTAGGCCGGCGCTGTCCGCCTTTGAGACCAAGACGGCTTTCGGTGAGCAATTCCTGGAACATAGAGCATCTTCGCAAGTTTTACCCATGAGGCGCGATTCTTGGAACCTGTTCGGCAACCACCCTTTTGTACAAGTCTTGCCGCTGTTGCATGTAATCCTTTGTACAAAGCCGGGCGCAGACCCCGTGCATCAGTAAAGCCTATGGTTGCGCACATTTTTGTTAATACATGCTTTTATAATCAAATATGCATGTGTTTACTAACATCTTGTGCAGCACCCGCACCCGGTAAGCGATAATAAGCCATTAGGCTCCATAACTTTATTTTTCTCTTCTTTCTTCTCAAACAAGGAGAAGGTTCATCTACCCACAAGTTAACCGGGGGGAAAGGAGGAAAGAATGGTGTGGGCCGACAAGAGTCGCTCGAGGAACTGTCGCCTTGCCGGAAAATGGGCAACAGAAAAGCTAAGATGCTAAGTTTAAACGGCCAGTTTTAAATTTTTAAGTTATCTTCCTCGAACGATAGTACTTTGTATGGAAAACCTGTGCGCGGAGGAACCAAATCGTGACTGGTCGCGCCCTTACTTTGTTTCGAGTCCGTTCAACAACTTAAGTGATCTGCGACTAGTCCGCGACGAGGTTGCTTGTCGGTAGCGACCCCCGCCAAAGAAGCTGCTGAAGTTCCGCTTTTCGGCGCTTTCGCGGCAAGGGTGCCTGCACCAGCAAGTTCCCCTGAAAGCGTAGGGTAAAAACATACAAGGGAAGAAATCGAGTAAAGGAAATAGCGTTGCATTCGATGGCCTAAGATAGTATATATTACATAATAAATTGTCGCGGATCTAATAGGTTTTTCTCCTAAAACATGATCTACAGCGACAAGAGAGAGATAGACTTGGCGGCCTAGTCCACGCGGTCTCCCTCGAGCCTCTTAACTCCGCTCACCCTATCCACAATGGGTGCGACAAGGGTCTTGAGCGCTTCAACATCGGCGGATGGAGGCAGGGACTTGAGGACCTTGGAGAAGTCGACGCCTGGGTTGCAGAAGGCCACCTTCATCAACACCTTCTGGAGAGCCTCGGCACAGACTTGGCGTGATTCCTCCGCCAGTTGCTTCGGAACCTCATCCCGGAGCTGCCGAATACCCGCCAACACGCCTTTAAAGAATAGGCTGAGCTCGACGCTGGGTTGGAGGTTCTCGTCGGTGGAATATCCAAGATCTGTCATTCCCAACTCTATCAGCTCATTATGGATGCCGGCGGCGGTGTCCACAAGACCTTCTGTCCAATGCATTATGCTGTCCCGAAGATTATTCTGGGCGGTCACGGCATTCGACAGCAACTCCTCCGTGGCCTTGATTTTCTCCAGCAGGCCCGTCTCCCGCTCCATGGCGCCGTTCAACATCTCTGTCAAGGTGGTCAATTTCAGCTCCAGATCCGCCTTGACGTCCTTGGCGGCATCGATCTCCTTGATCTTTTCAGCCAAACGACCCTGCAGCTCGCCGAGGGTGTAAGCGTCCTTCTCACGCTCGCGCTTCAACCCGGCGACCTCCTCGGCACTCTTTTGGAGGGTGGACTCCAGCTGAGCCACCCTCGTCTCGATTCCCCTTTGGCGGCCTCGCAGCGGCAGCAAAGATCTTTGCCTCTGGGCGGCCCGTCGATCGTTTGCTTTCAGCGCGAGATCTTCCTCAAAGCTGTCGAGGTTGATCTTCCGCTGCGCCAGCTCGCCTTCTCTGGCGGAGAGCTTCTCACCGGCAAGCCTCTGCTGCTCCTCAACCTCGCCTTTCTCCAAGATAAAGGCCGTGCGCTCCTCAGCAAGCTGCTCCGAGCCTCTGCTATGTCCCGAGGGTCTTTTTGTTGGCGCGTCGGAGCTCTTCCGACGCGTTCTCAAGTCAGCTCCGCCCTCGCGACAGCGCCTCCACAGACTCAATTTGGCTTGTCGGGCGCGGTAGGCGACAACAACCTCCTTAGCAGTTGCTCCTCTTCAGTTCACCACTGCTGCTGCTCGGGCATCGACCAGCGGCAGCCGGCGGAGGCAAGCAGCTCCGCATCGAAGGTCTCCCCTTGGCTGGTGCCTGGAGCTTGATGCCCATGGGAGCTTGATGAAGACACCTCGCCCGGCTTTCGGTAGGCGCCGGGCTGGGGCTCCTCGGAGTGCAGTGCGGCATCGGTGGCGGGGATCGGCGGTCGGCGCAGCGCGCTGGCGCTCCTGCGGCCTCCGGGCCGTCTGGCGATCGCCGGGTTCCTCCCGACCTCTGCGCCCGCCGCCTCGGCAGCCTCCTCGTCGGCCGGGCTGTCGGCCAGCCTTCCTCCTCCTCCATGTTGGCGGCGTCGACATTGTCGCCGCCGGCGTCTCCCTCGCCGGCAGCCTCGGTTTCCATCGGGTCTCCGGCAGATGGATCTGATGGTCAGAAGGAGGAAGCACAAATCAAACAGATATTCGAAAGAGAGAAACGGAAGAACAGAACCCAAGGGAAACTATCAAGACAAGAAGATTACCTGCAGTGGGGCCTGTGGCCGCGGCCTCCACCACCGGAGGGTCGTTGGCGCCAGTCCTTGTCGGGGAAGCTCCCCTTGTCGGAGAGGCCTCCCTTGCCGGAGAGCGCTCCCTTGGCGGAGAATTCTCCCTTGGTGGCGTAGTTGAAGCAAGCAGAATTTCGGGAGTGGCCTCCGGGGCCTCCTGATGAGGCTGGACCTCAGGGGTAGCCTCCGATGCTCCATGATGTGGCTGCCCTGCTCCTACAAAATCCAACAAACCAGATATAAGTAACGGAAAAGCACCCAAGCGCGCCTAACCACGGGAAGCATACCAGATACTTATGCTGGGGGCTGTGCTGGGGGCTGCTCCGTTGAAGGGTTGCCGGATCCGGCAAGGGAGTCCCGGACGTGCCCCCTGTCGCTGCTCTGGAGTCGTCTCGAGACGCAGCGACCACCGGCGTCTTGGCCCTCTTGGCGCCCTCCGAGCTGACGCCTCAAGAAGAAAGTTCAGAGTGGAACGGTCAGATATAAGATAAGGCAATAAATTGAAGACTACAAATAGCAGCGGCAAGATCTTACTCTTCCTCTTCTTCCTCGGAGCTGAGGCGGAGAGATCAAACTCTGCTCAAAGGCGACGGATTGGGGAAGACTCCCTCTGGCGCTTAGCGGTGCAGGGGCCACGGCTCCGAAGGCCCGAGCCCGTCGCCGTGGCGAAATGAGACGCCTCCGGCGGCAGTTTTGCCTTGGTGGAGCGCGGGCGGCGAGGCGGCTGTTGGACCGTATGCTCCCCACCATTTCTCCGGTCCTCGGAGACGTCTCCTTGGCGGGACGGCGAGCTCCTCCTAAGGCAAGCTACTTGACGGCGGAGGAGAGGCGCCCCCGGCAGGCTCACTTGGGTCGTTGTCGGGCTCGGTCTGCTCCTCCTCACCGATGAACTCTTCTTGGTCGGCAAGGCTTGCCGCCTCGGCCCTCTCTGCCTCCTCGATTGTGAACCCAAACGCGCCGGCGGCGGCGGCCTCTGCAGCCTCCTCCAACCTTGTGGCGATGCACGCCATCTCCTGAGCAGTGGTGTCGCAGGTGAGCCGCCTCTTCTCGTGGGCGCGGATCGGCACTTCAGACAAGTTGTCGAAGAACTGCTGCACTATGTCATCGGCAGGGCTCTGCCAAGTTGGAACGATCCCATGGGAATCGCTGGCAACGCATTATCGCACGGATGCTATCAAGCGACGAGTTGTTGCACAAGGGCACAACTCCCTCGGCAACATGCACCATCCGGGGTTATCCGCTTCAGCTTGAACAGCCCCGCAGCATGCCGTCAAGCTCTGTGGTGGTGAAATTCCAATTCAGACCTGGACGCAGCCTCATGATATCCGCGCTCGGAATTCCCAAGCAGGTCTCCTTTCTCCTGCAAGGGTGCAATGCGGCGCGAAGGAAGTCGCGCCAACTACCCCTACGGTAAGCCACGCTGTGCGAGGCGCAAAATCCTAGTCGTGGCAATCTTCAACTTGTCGTCCTCCGCGCCAAGTTGCTCCAATCGTTGCCGCGAACTATGGGGGTCTTCTTGCAGGCAGTAAAAGGCTGTGGCTCCTCCTCTAAGATCCAGCACCAGTCAGCCCTCCACTCCTCCCACTTGCGCGCAACTCTCCGTCAAAATGCGCTTCCTTCTTGCCGATCCTAGAGGTCCATGCAATTCCTCCGACAAGCGGCTCTCTCTCTCTACGCTGGGTGAGAAGTAATGACGGAAGAGGGCGACATTTGGGTGGACCACGACAAAGTTCTCGCAGAGATGTGCGAAACGCCAAGGTGAGGGCGGCGTTGGGGGTGAAGTCAAGAAGGCGGAGGCCATAGGTGTTCATGACATCACGAAAAATTCAGAAAAAGAAGGCGAGCCCGCACTGTAAGAAAATTGCGAAGAAGGGGTACCCGATGGAGACCTTGGCGGATGTGGCGGCGGAGATGACCCTCGTGCGCGGATGCGCCCGAGTCACCTCGACCAGAAGAGGTAATACAGCTCCCGCAGCTCCTTCCTGTTGAGCAGGGGATCGAAGAGGGCCTGCTCCTTCCATAGCGCCATGAGCCATCAAGCCCGGCAGATTTCACGCCTTTTCCCTTATCGGCCTTCGGAGCCATAGGGAGTCGTGGTGGAGGAAGCCGACGGCGTTGGTGGCACCGGTGGCAATGGAGGGGGCGGAGCGTCACTCTCTTTGGGCTCGAGAAGGAAAGGGGAAAGCGACGGGGGTTTTCCGATGTGACAGCAAGGGCAAGTGGGCGTCCTGCCCCGGTTCCCCCGCTTATAAAGAGGAGGGGACGGGCGTTCCGATTTTTCCCATTAAAGAAAGCCCCACGATCTCCCCCACGACGCCACGTCCGGTGCGTGCCGTTCGTGGGAGACGTGGTGGGACCAAGGCAAATAACGGCGTAATCAAGACCCGCGCGCGCCCGTGCCTGCTTTTGGGCCCGCCCAACAGAGCTTGGCGCCGTGTATGGCCCAGCCCGGGGCTCCTGCCGGTGTACAAGAGTAGGGTACCCTAGTACCCCGAACTCGTCTTGTGAGACAGTAGCGCGCCACGGCCGGGCCGGCCTGATAACGCCAAGGTCCTCGCCGCACCTTTAGAGCCATTCAAGGACAAAGCAATCAAGGACCCGCAAGAGGAGCTCGCCGGGAAGGCCACTCAGGCGCAAAGGAAAGCGAGGCCCGGCAAGAGGAGCTTGCGGGAAGGCTTGGCGGGCGCTGAACCCCCAAGCGCGACAAAGGTTCCCTTGCGGCAAGGCGCTTGCCGGGCGGGCGACTCTCTTCATCTCGCTCCAGCTCACCCGCCAACGTGTCACCACGGGCTCTCCCAAAGCACGCGTGTTGACGAGCCGTGCAGCCAGCGGGAGTAGCGATAAACGGCGTGACAAGCCACCATCGTGGCGGACGGAGGCGCACTTAACGGTCCTGTTACCTGATCGGGCGATCGAGGCGGGCATTGATGACCCTTGTCCCTTGCCGTCGAGTTAGGTATAGATTACTGTACACTGTACAAAGCGGTGTACCAACCTATGTTTTTACCATTGTAACCTTGTCTACTTGCCACATGTGGTAACCCCTTGTGCCTATAAAAGGAGGCCCAAGGGCAACGTAGAAAGGGTTCGGTTCGGCTGGTTTTGAGTCCAACTCCAGCTTAGTTCATCACACTCAGGCTAGGTCTTGTAGCCCGCATTGCTCCCTAGCAAGAACACAAGATAATCCACAAAGCAGCAGTAGGAGTATTATCTCTCCGGAGAGCTCAGAAGCTGGGTAAATCCGCTTGTGTGCATCGCCTCGATCCGCTCTTTGTGCAATCTCCGCCCCCCTCCGAACCACAAGGGACCAAGGTCCCATAGGTGCTCGTGGGGCACGATCAGCTCTCCCCCGACAATCTACCACGAGATCGTAGAGGCCAAACCCTAGAAGCTAGCCTATGGTATGATTGTTGTATATCTCTATCGACTAGCCTGGCCTCGGTTTATATAATGCACCAGAGGCCTAGGATAACAAGAGTCCTAGCCGAATATGCCGGTGGGGAGGAGTCCTTGTCTTGATCGCCAAGTCTTGTGGAATCTTCCTTGTATGCGGCAGCTGTCCGGACTGGCCCATGAGTATACGGCCATGGGGGTCCTCGGCCCAATCTAACAGATCGGGAGATGACGTGGTGAGTACCCCTAGTCCGGGACACCGTCAAGAGCCCCTCGAACCGGTCTTCGTGTTAGACGCCTCGATTCTTCCGAACCGTTCTTCATCTTCAGTCGTCGGTCTTGAAAACTGGTTCAACGAATCTTCTCATCTTCGATCTTGAGGATCACCTAAATGCATTCGACGAGTTTACACGTCGAGTATCCGAGGAGCCCCTTTAAGTTTCTGGCCTTTATCAATGCCTTGTTATTTTTATGCCACACCTCGGGTTTGAAGTTGTTCCCGGGCGGCAGCGTCCTCTTGCATCCGAGCTCCAATGCCGGACTGCATTCGAGGTATCTTTTGCAGCCGAGCACCAATGCCGGACTGCTTCCCAGCTCTAAGGCCGGACTATGTATACGAGCTCCAACGCCGGACTGTATCCGAGCTCCAACGCTGGACTATGTATCCGAGCTCCAACGCCGGACTATATCCGAGGTGTCGTAAATCACCTTGGTTCCAAGAAGTTTGAAGGAGTTTAGCCGAGCTTAATGCCGGAAATGCCCTCTATGGAGCCAGCCACTAGCGCCCGAGCTTTATGCCGGACTGCTTCCGAGGTGGTGCACCACCCCGAATGTGGGCTGATTTTTGTCAATATTTTTGATTGGTGCAATTTATTCTCTGCCGAGATACATAGCCAGTAGCCCTCAAGGTGGGTATCGGTCTAAAACCCGAGATGCACATGAAAGATGACATAAGACCACTGATCCCCGTAGCCACTGAGACTCAGGTTGATTTGCAAAATCGGTCTGAGGAGCAAGTCCTAGCTCGGTAGAATACTTCGGGACACAAAAAGCGGCGTGCTCAGTCCTTAAGACTCAGGTTGGGTGCGGCCGACCAACCTGAGGATCAAAATCTCCTCGGAGACTGTATTACACTTAAAATTTTCTGCATTGGACAGGCAATGCAGTAGCCCCCGAGACACTGGTCGGGTGGCAACGCCAGATCAGGGGATCGATGTGCCCCTTTAATATTTGTAAACAATAAGCCTGAAGCCCAGTAGCCCCCAAGCCTTAATGCGGGCACGGGTGGCCGAATTAAGGATTGATATCCATACTAAAATCACAAATTATGTGTAATGACTCTATGTATCCAAGTACTTTGCGTCATTAATGCTCGGATCCGCATTGTACAAAACTTTGTTGACCGACCATCGGCTTCCACCTCCTCGGCCAATAGCCGAGGAGTGTTTGTCCTACTTTATAAAGACTTTGTGAGGGCAAAGATTTACAACAAACAAGGCAATCTGGCCATACGGTTTTATAAACAAAGGTACGCAGAGAGATATGTTATATTACTGTTTAGCAGAAGAAATGTCTTCCAAAGAAAATAGTCCCGCTATTGGTTCCTTTCTTTGGGTTGCCATGCTAAGCATGATTATGAAACCTTAGCTCCAATGTAAGAGCAAAATATCGAGGATTTAGTTTGGGAGGCCAGTTAATAGCCCCCGGTAGTGTTCGGCGACAGTCGAGGTCAAGCCGTAAACACTTCGGCCATTGTTATGAATGGCCCGCCATTTAACACCGTCATCGGATCACTGACCAGTTTACGCTTATTGTGACTGTCAGTTTTTGGCTTTCTCCACTGAGGTGCTTAACCATGTGAGCTGGAAGCACACTCATGATGGTTCTCCTTTGTACACCTAGCGAACAAAGCGGGCGTAGGAGGAAAGCGCAGGAGCCGGGCAACCCAACTATTGACCAAGACACAATTCAAACCGATGCATATATAGCAATATCCGAGAATGTTTTTGCCGAATCTCTAAAGGTGTCCGTTGCAGATGCGAGACTTGTGCTGAAAACACACAAATAGTTTAAAAGTGCCATAAGCTTAGAAAACCAAAAAGCGTCCAAGAAACTTGACGTCCGAACGAGATCAAGTGTTCGGTGCCAATCCGAAAATTGGCCTTAGCAAAAGAAGTGCTTCTGTCGTGCTTTAACATGATACATCCTATCTCAAGACTTCAAGCGGGTCAGCCTACGGCTTCAACCTCCTATCCCGAGGGCGGAGTACTTCTCATTAGGCCAGTTTAGCAAACTAAACTCTAGCGGCTTTGAGAGAGAAATTAGGCTCCCCGGCTAGTGACCACACGCTCGTGTCGAAAAAAGGAATGATAGATAATAATAATAATAAAACTTTGCAACGACTAAGAAGAAGAACACTTATCATAAAACGGCTCATATAAATTTAAGAGCCCCCAAGTGACTTGGGTAAAAGAATGGTTGCATGTACCGAAGTACTTATATCATATATATGTTCAACCGAACTTTAAACGCGTCTTAACCGACCGTCGGCTTCTCCCTCTTCGGTCAAGGACGAAAAGTGTTATGTACTCCATCGTCGAGAATATCGACGGTGTTTCCAATAACCAGCAATCAGGCCATTAGGCTGTAATGGATAAAGCGCTCAGGGAACTTATGCTATATTACTACAAAGTGTAAGAAGCATCTTCGAAGAAAATAGTACCCCCACCGATA
Source organism: Aegilops longissima (assembly GCA_021605205.1). NCBI lineage: Eukaryota > Viridiplantae > Streptophyta > Magnoliopsida > Poales > Poaceae > Aegilops > Aegilops longissima. The sequence continues at coordinate 222,100,530 of CM038676.1, read as the reverse complement.
CCTTTCTTCGGTGCTCATTGTTATTATGAGACTTGTGCATTAGATTTTTTGTACTCATGAGTTACGTTGTGTGCCGACCATCATTGAAAACTATAAGAGCGCTAGCTTTCGGCTTCACCCAGTCTGAGGTCCGGCTCGGATGACCCGATCGTGACAATCACAGAGGTGCTCCCTTTACTCCCTAGCCGAACAATCGGGAACGAGGGTAAACACAGAGCGAGGCAACCCAGCTTGCAAATCGCTTGATCAATATGGTGCATATTGTGGCGTAATACACGAACAAGGAACGAAGCCGCATAAGTATAACCATATGCAAGAGGAAAAGCTTCATGAAGGAAGCCCCCAAATGAATTGGGTATTTGAATTTATGCGTCACAAACAAAGTTTGGACAAGAAATTTTTTTACAAGCAACATTTTTCCAAAAAAAGTATAATGCTTGGTCGAACCGAACACAAGTTAGAAATTAAAGCTTTGAGCATGAAAGCGACTTAGCTGGTTAATGTGTTCGGTATTGATGACGCGGTCCAAGCTTGATACGGGACAAGGTTCCATCCCCCAAGCCGGTCCCGAGGTGGCGGAGCGGAGAGCTCGACACGCCGAAGTGGTGACATAGCACGGTCAATGCAGACCGGCAGAGTGACGCCGAAGTCCCCGGATCATTTTTCCGCGCACAAAAAATGGTGCAAACCGGAGATAATAGTAATAATGATAATTAAAAAAAATCATTGCATAATAAATAATTTATGCAAAGTGAGTAATAAAAGAAATATGGCCTGGCGCCGAAGTCAATGTCGATGCAGGGCATCGGCGTGATGCGATAAAGGCGTGGCAAAGCCTGAATTTACAGGTCGGTCCGAGCTCCGGATGCGGTGTTCGCCGGACTATGTACGGAAACTGATCGAACCACCATGCGACTGTCGTTAATGCGGCCACCATTTGATAAACCTGGTTTATTTGTTGTAGCAATCCGAAGGAAGGTGATTCCCAAAATTGGGACTCGATCCGCGCACCCATTGCCTGATGGGCGATAAAGCGCGGCATGGCAATCTTGGCAAGGTTGGCTCGCCGAGGCAAAGCCCTCGGTCCAGCTAACGCGACGGAGCTGGTCGGCTAGTGACGCCGAAGTGTCCGGAGTAGGTTGATGAAGAGATGGCGAAGCCCCCGGTCCAGCCGAGATGTCGAAGTAGGTCGGCGTGATGGACACCAGCTTGAAGAAGCAATAGTGCGGCCCCGCCGATGCGGTCGTGGCGTGGTCGATGCGGCATGATGAAGCGACCGTGCGGTGATGCGGTATGCACGCTCCGTGTAATCCATGGGGCGGCGATGTTGGTGATGATTTATCGCCGCGATGCGGACTCTTGTTCGGCTTGCCGAGATGATGATCCGAAGAAGTTGAGCTCGGCTCAACAAAGTGACGACGTGTCTCGCGCAGGTCGGCAGCCGTGGAGCAATATTGCCGGACTGGTTTCACACCAGCATGATGTTGAAGATCATGTTCAAAAGATTTTAAAGTTAGTGGGATGTGTTCGGGAACAAAACACAATACCCCATACAAAACTTCCTTCAAAAAGGATGTCCGAAATCCCGTTGGTAAAAAGGACGAACTCGGGTCGGATTTGTTTTCACGCAGAAGACAGATCCAAAAAGTGATGCACTAATCGGAAGGTTCCCGGAGTTTGGACGGTCGGATCGAGCTGAAATTTTGAGGGGTGATAGATATAGGAATTCCGCAGTCGATCAACGGTTGGATCTTCCAAAGGAGGTCCGAGCTAGAAGCTGGACACCACGCCCTAAAATCGTGCAGATTCTCGTCCAGATTTGACAGGGGTCCGGTATATCGTAGATTGTCGGAGATTCCTCCATCGGAACTCGACGGAATTTAGCATGGCTGTTATAGATGTAATTCCGCACTATTCCATCGAAGCAATCGTCAAACCGATGCTCGAGGAGGCGGTGACGGCGGATACAAGTTCGCTGTCTAGAAAAACTGCATGGTCGCCCGAGGGCAATGTTGACGTTGAGCCCCCGGGCTCCCTGGATGATTCCTCCATGATCTTGATAGAGATCGGAGCTGATGTTGATGAAGGCCCTCATCCGAACATGACGATCGGAGGTAGGGCGCAGTCTTTGGTCGAACCAAGGTGACCAGTCGAACTGGTGACGAAGATGCCGAAGTCGCAGTTGATCTGCAGGCAAGCCATCGACCTTTTGCCGAACACACAACGGAGCTCTCAATGAAAGAACCAATGTCGGTGTCAAAACCGGCGGATCTCGGGTAGGGGGTCCCGAACTGTGCATCTAAGGCGGATGGTAACAGGAGACAGGGGACACGATGTTTACCCAGGTTCGGGCCCTCTCTATGGAGGTAATACCCTATTTCCTGCTTGATTGATCTTGATGATATGAGTATTACAAGAGTTGATCTACCACGAGATCGTAGAGGCCAAACCCTAGAAGCTAGCCTATGGTATGATTGTTGTATATCTCTATCGACTAGCCTGGCCTCGGTTTATATAACGCACCAGAGGCCTAGGATAACAAGAGTCCTAGCCGAATACGCCGGTGGGGAGGAGTCCTTGTCTTGATCGCCAAGTCTTGTGGAATCTTCGTTGTATGCGGTAGCTGTCCGGACAGGCCCATGAGTATACGGCCATGGGGGTCCTCGGCCCAATCTAACAGATTGGGAGATGACGTGGTGAGTACCCCCTAGTCCAGGACACCGTCAAGGACCCTCCCGGAGATGCTCATGAAGACGGATAAGCCGCCAAGTTCATGGACGAGGAGAACCAACAGAAAGAGTCAAGTGCAACTCCCAGGACCCGGACATCTGGCCAGGACCCCGGACATCCGGCCCCTGGAAGCGTCACCAGCATCAAGGAACCAGCTGCCAAGCCTACATGCCCCGGACATTCGGCCTTAGCCCGGACATCCGGCCCGATAGCCCGGACATCCGGCCCCCGCCCGAAAATCCGGCGTCCATCATAGAATCGTCCAGAAGCTGAACCTCGTCAGCCCGGACATCCGGCGAGAGGCCCGGACATCCGGCTCGTCCTGAGCGCCCGAACATCCGACCCCGTCTATCCAGAGAGCTTCGAGGCCGACCACACTAGCCCGGACATCCGCCCCCCAGCCCAGACATTCGGCTCCTCCTGAAGCCCCGGACATCCGGCCCGAGGCCCGGACATCCGGCTCCGTCTATCTACGCACAGTAAAGGGCCGAGGCCCATGTACCCCTTCGCCCCCCTAGACTACGTATACTCCTCCTCCTCCCTCTTTCTAGGGTCGGCATTGGTTTAGCTCATATGTGAGATAGAGCTTTGCTCATCCATACGGATCTATTCCACGAGAGAGATCGCGGCCCCTCTACGGAGAAGATCACCTTGGATTCAAGACCCCCTCTTCTGTGGCACCATCAAGACCTCCTCTAGGAGAAGAACCGGTTACCTTTGTATCGTCCTTTTTTGATTGTGAATCTTGTATCTCCTCTCGTGTTCCGAGGATCTAGCATATGTGTGACTATATCTTGTTGGTTTGAGAGTTCCTCTTGTGTTTTCCCTTGTGTTTCCCCGTGTGTTCTTCGTGTTCTTAGTTGGGATCCGCTCCTTTCGTGAAAGATCAGCCGTATAGGGTTCCACCCTACATCATCTAGGTATCATGAGCCACGTTGATCATGATTTCGGAGCCCCCTCTCTTTGTTTTCTAGCCTAGTTTTGTTGATTTTGTTCCTAATTCAAAAATTGCCCACAAAAAATAGCCCCAATTTTTTTTTGTGATTTGTTGGTGTGATGAAGTTTTGTTGGATTTGATCGGCAGATTTCGTGTGTTGCAGGTACATCTAGCTTTCCCCCATCTTTTCCCCAATTTCCATCCACAAAATCTTCTGAATTTTGCCACGTATTTGACCTCTCCCCGCAAAGTTCATCGAGTTCGTCCACGGATCCAGAGCCCGGACATCTGGCCCGACAACCCAAACTTCCGGCCGCCCCGGAGATCTGGCCCTCAGCCCGGACATCCGCCCCCCTGACAGCAGCACTTCCATCCACCACTCCGTTTCCCGCCTAACTTTCGTCAAATTTTGTCCCGGTGCCCACATACACTTCCGTATACCACCACCAGTTCCGCATAGCACCACCATAGTTTTCCCGCTACCAACTCCGACAATTTTGACCAGTTTTACTTTGAGAATTTGAGTTGTGGCTTCCGTTTCCTAACGTGTTTCGGCTACTTAGGGACGGTTCGACATCAACATCACCACCGCTCATCTTCGCCACAGGCTACTACGAACGGCTACATCATTTTGGTATCAACCTCATCTTGGTATCGTGATATCCCATCATTGTACATTCTTGCAATTGCATTGACAACCCCATAGCCTTACTTTTGCGTCACTTACCCATCGAGACTAGCCTTTGAGTATTGCCGGCAACGTGACTTGTGCACATTAGTGATCATACTTCCCATAGCATACATACCATATCATCGTGTTGCATATCTTGGTATCATCTATTGTGTCACAAAGTTGTCATCGCATACACAATTGCTATCCTGGTTAGTGAAGCATTGCAAGAGAAAAGAGCTCAAACACAAAGAGCCAAACAAGCTTTTAAGCAAAAGGAAGAGATAAGCAAAGAGCTTATAAGCAAGAACCATAGCATCATACAGCATTAAGATTGTCATACTCGATCATTTTGGATCATACCATCGGAATACCATACATATAGCATACTTGGAATAGAAGTCGTTGCATTTTTGCTTAGTAGGTTGTGCACAAGTTCGTATCCGCGTATTGTGCAATCGTGCTAGCGTCTCTCTAGTGTTGGCAACAAGAGCATTTTCGTGGATTCCATATTTTGGCTCATTCCTTGGTTGCATGACCCCACTTATCTATTTGCGTGTGTGTTTCTGTGTACCCTATCTTGCTATTGGTCTACTTGTTGTATTTGCGAATTTGCGAATCTTTTCCAACATTATTGAGTCTCACTTACAATTGCATCAAATTTTGTGCCACCATCCCAACCAAGCTCTATCATAAGATTTTACCTAAGTAGGTGTGAGAAACCGACAAGAATTGGTACCAATTGTGCTATTTCCTTGTTACACATTGGAGTGATCATTGATCCATCTTCAACATCGGCCAATGTACATTTGGTATAGGTTCTTCTCTTTCTCCAACTCACATATTTTTGTTTGGAATGATGGATAGGCCAAGCACTTCTACCAACCCACTCTTCCTTGAACAAGACGACGACCCGTACAACTACTGATAGAGGCAAAGGTGTCCCGTCTTTCGATGAGATGGTGGCTATCATTTAGGATGAAGTCGATTTTGACGATCCGACTACGAACGTGCGAGGACGTCGCGCCTTTGCAATCGCTAAACCAACTCCGAGAGGTTATTGACCACACCGGAGCACGATCAACCTGACCACGAAGGTCTGTTTCCTGCAGGCAAACGAAGAACAAGCAAGAAACTAAGATTGCAATCTGGATATTGTGAATATAAGAGGAAAACTTTATTGATCAAGGTGGGGTTCTGTGACGCCTTGGTCTGGTCGTTGAACACAAACGAAGTACGCGAAGTTGCAGCTATGGCGAACTTTTAATTTAAACAAAACCCAAAGTCTAAACGATGCCCTAAGGGCTGTATATATGGAGGAAGAGGAGGCAATTTCGTGGCCCTTGAGGGTGGGGTCCGAAACCAACCCTAACTCTTGTTTCCCACACATCTGAGACTCTAAAATAGCCTATACTTAAGTATTTCGAAATTACATGGGCCTGGCCCAATAATAAGGTGACACAGCACCTAGAATAGCCTATGGACGAATATTATGAAGTGACATCTTGTATATTTCGTCCAAGGCTTCATGCACTCCTTATGGTGGCTTCAAAGTCCTGAAATCATCACTTGTAACTCCGTTCTTGATCCCCTTGCGCATGCCATCAACTCCATGCGTGTTCTTGCTCCAATGTTCATTCTCCAAGCTCGGCCCTTCATTTGTAAGCAAAACAAATGTATCCAATTTAGGCAGTATCATATTCTCATGAACATTAGAATCATTACCAAGAAACGAAAGTACCTGGTAATTCAATTGGCGTGCGCGAGCTCTAGTAATTGGTCCAGTATATGTAACAATAGGGGCTGTGGGTGTAACAATGGTATTGATGTCCTCATCATACTCCCCTTCTTGAAATGAAGTCATCCTCGACGGAAGCTCATCTTCCTCACCCAAATAAGGCTTCAAATCTGCAATGTTAAAAGTGGGACTAACCCCAAATTCTGCAGGCAGCTCAAGTTTATATGCATTATCATTTATTTTCTCTAACACCTTAAATGGACCATCAGCACGTGGCAGTAGCTTTGATTTGCGCAAATTAGGAAACCTATCCTTACGCAAATGTAACCAAACAAGATCTCCAGGTGCAAAGACAACATGTTTTCTACCCTTATCTCCAGCAAGTTTATATTTAACATTCATACGCTCAATGTTTTCCTTAGTTAACTCATGCATTTTTTAGATCAATTCAACACGTTGTTTAGCATCAAAATTAACCTTCTCCAAAGATGGAAGAGGCAACAAATCAATAGGTGCACGAGGTAGGAAACCATACACAACTTCAAAAGGGCACATCTTAGTAGTAGAATGCAATGAACGATTATAAGCAAATTCAATATGAGGCAATCATTCCTCCCACATTTTCTTATTATTCTTCAAAACAGCCCTAAGCATAGTAGACAATGTTCTATTGACTACTTCAGTTTGTCCATCAGTTTGGGGGTGACAAGTAGTACTAAAAAGCAGTTTAGTCCCCAACTTAGCCCATAAAAATCTCCAAAAGTGGCTAAGAAATTTAGTATCACGATCTAAAACAATAGTATTTGGCACACCATGCAAGCGAATAATTTCACGAAAGAACAAATCAGCAACATTAACAGCATCATCGCTTTTATGACATGGTATAAAGTGTGCCATTTTCGAGAATCTATCCACGACAACAAATATGCTATCCCTCCCCTTCTTTGTTCGAGGTAAACCTAAAACAAAGTCCATAGATATATCCTCCCAAGGAACACTAGGTACAGGCAAAGGCATATATAAACCATGAGGATTGAGTCGTGACTTAGCTTTTTGACATGTAGTGTAGCGAGCAATAAAACGCTCAAAATCCCATCTCATCTTTGGCCAAAAGAAATGTGTAGCAAGTACGTCCTCCGTCTTCTTCACGCCAACGTGTCCCATTAATCCTCCTCCATGCGCCTCCTGCAACAACAAAAGACGAACAGAGCTAGCTGGAATGCATAGCATGTTAGCACGAAACACAAATCCCTCGTTAACGATGAACTTGTTCCACATTCTTCCTTCTTTACAATTCTGCATTACATCTTTAAAATCAGCATCATGCACATATTGATCTTTGATGGTCTCCGAACCAAATATTTTGAAGTCAAGTTGTGAAAGCATAGTATAGCGACGAGACAATGCATCAGCAATAACATTTTCTTTTCCCTTCTTGTGTTTGATGACATAAGGGAAAGTCTCAATGAATTCAACCCATTTAGCATGTCTAGATTCAGTTTAGCTTGACTTTTAATATGTTTCAAAGATTCATGATCAGAATGTATAACAAATTCTTTGGGCCATAAATAATGTTGCCATGTTTCTAAAGTCCGAACAAGAGCATATAATTCTTTATCATAAGTAGAATTATTCAGACTAGGCCCACTCAATTTTTCAGAAAAATATGCAACAGGTTTGCCATCTTGTAATAACACACCTCCTAATCCAATTCCACTAGCATCACATTCAAGCTCAAAAGTCTTACTAAAATCAGGAAGTTGGAGTAAAGGAGCATGTGTCAACTTATCTTTCAATACCGCGAAGGCTTCTTTCTGTGCGGTACCCCAAAGAAAAGGCACATCTTTCTTTGTAAGCTCATTGAGAGGTGCAACAATGGTGCTGAAATCTCTCACAAACGCCTATAGAATCCAGCGAGGCCAAGAAAACTCCTCACTTGTGTGACCGTTTTGGGATGTGGCCAACTCTCAATAGCGTCAATCTTGGCTTTATCAACTTCAATTCCCTGTGGAGTAACAACATAGCCAAGAAAGATACTCGGTCGGTGCAAAAGGTGCACTTCCCAAGGTTACCAAACAAACGTGCATCACATAGAGCATTAAAAACAGCACGTAAATGTTCCAAATGTTCTTCCAAAGATTTGCTATAAATCAGTATATCATCAAAATAGACTACCACAAATCGTCCAATGAAAGCACGTAAAACTTCGTTCATTAGTCTCATGAAAGTACTAGGTGCATTAGTTAACCCGAAAGGCATGACTAACCACTCATATAAACCAAACTTAGTTTTAAATGCTGTTTTCCATTCATCACCCAATTTCATACGAATTTGATGGTATCCACTACGCAAATCAACTTTGGAGAATATTGTAGAGCCACTCATTTCATCAAGCATATCATCTAGCCTAGGAATAGGATGACGATAACGAATAGTAATATTATTAATGCCTCTACAATCAACACACATACGCCGACGTACCATCCTTTTTAGGCACTAGTATAATAGGAACAGCACAAGGACTAAGAGATTCGGCGTATATAACCTTTGTCGAGCAGCTCCTGTACTTGACGCATAATCTCCTTCGTCTCCTCCGGATTGATACGGTATGGTGCACGGTTGGGTAGCGATGCACGGAATTAAGTCAATTTGATGCTCAATCCCTCGAATAGGTGGTACTCCGGTGGCACGTCTTGTGGGAAGGCGTCGTGAACTCCTGCAAAATGTTAGTGACAGCAGGGGCAAAGAGGAAGGCACGTCCTCGAATGAAAATAATGCCTCTTTGCACACAAAAGCATAGCAAACAGATTTGCTAGAATCTAGCTCATCAATATCAGATTTGGTGGCAAGTAAACATGCACTTTTCAATTTAATTTCAGAAGCAACACTAGATGGTTTATTATTAGGCTTCATTTGTTGCTCAAATTCTTTTGCCACAATCTGATTTTCACTCTTATTTTTCTCCTGTTTTGCTTTATTAGCTCTATTAATATCATCTTTCAAAATGGAATCAGGCGTCATAGGAAGCAAAGTAATATTTTTATCCTTATGAACAAGAGTATAATGATTGTTTCTACCATGGTGTACAGAATTTTTATCAAATTGCCATGGTCTACCAAGTAATAAGGAACATGCTTGCATAGGTACCACATCACAATCAACATAATCAGCATATGTAGAGATACTAAAATGCACACGAACAATACGTGTTACCTTAACCTTGCCGCTGTTGTTGAACCATTGGATGTAGTAAGGATGTGGATGTGGTCTTGTGGTGAGAAATAGCTTCTCCACCATCTCCATGCTAGCCAAGTTGTTGCAGCTCCCTCCATCTATGATGACGCGAATAGAACGTTCCTTCACAAATCCCTTTGTATGGAACAAATTATGCCTCTGATTTTGCTCAGCTTGTGTAACCTGCACACTCAAAACACGTTGAGCAACTAAACATTCATACATGTCAGCATCTTCAGCAGCCATGTATTGCGTCTCATGATCAGAATCATCTCCACCGTGTTCTTCATGTGTAATAAGAGCCAAAGTTTCCTCATCATAGTCACTAGCGGACTCATACCCACCATCCTCAGTAACAATCATCACATGCTTAGATGGGCATTCTCTCGCATAATGACCTCCACCCTTGCAACGTCGACAAATAATATCATGTGTTTGCCCTGTTGATGCCATGGATGAAGAAGAGCTCTTTGCAAGCCCAGAAGGTGTGCTCTTGGTAGATAGTGGTGATTGTGCCTGCTTTATTGTATCACGGTTGGAGGTGGCAGCCGACGGAGGTGCCGGTGTAGCAGAACGTGTGGAAGTAGATGATGCACGTGGTGTCCATGATGAAGGTCGACCTGCAGAAAAGTTAGTCCGCGCCAATGCCTGTCGATCCTGCACTTCACGTTCAGCTTTACAAGCAAGATGGAATAAACGAGTGATATTATTATAATCCTTATAGTCTAGAATGGTCTGAATCTCTCTATTTAATCCACCCAGAAAACGTGCAAGCATAGCTTCATTCTCCTCAACAATACCACATCTAATCAAGCCAGTTTGTAATTCACGATAATATTCTTCTCGGAATTTTTCCTTGTCTTAAGCGCTGCAATTTTTGAAGTAATTCACGTTGATAACATGGTGGAACCCAACGAGTACGCATAGCAGTTTTCAAAGCAGCCCAAGTAGCTGGAACAGGATATAATCGACAATGTTCAGACCACCAAACACATGCAAAGCTAGTGAAAGCACAAACAGCAGCAGGAACACGTCTCTCCTCAGGATATTGTAAACATGTAAATCGTTGTCAGTCTCTAACTCCCAAGTAAGATATATATCAGGAACATATCTACCCTCAAATGGTGGAATATTCAATTTCAGTTTAGGGAGATGGTCATGATCTCGTACCTGAGGGGGAGCCCTAACGTTGCCATTATTTGCATGTGGACGACCTGGTGGTTGTGGTGCTGGTGGTTGCACGTAGTTCTGATTTTGATCAACCTCATCCTCGTAATCTCCCACATAATCATCCTCCTCCGTTTCAGCAGCAGGAGCCACAGAAGTATCAATAGCAGCACCAACAGTTTGGCCAAGCGCAAGAGGAACACGGCTCGCACGGCGGAGGGCTGTTTCGCGACGTGGATGTAGTCGTCGTCGTCGTCGTCGTTGTTGTTTTTGTTGTTGTTGTTGTTGTTGTTGTTGTTGTTGTTGTTGTTGTTGTTGTTGTTGTTGTTGTTGTTGTTGTTGTTGTTGTTGTTGTTGTTGTTGTTGTTTTAGAGGTGCGTTAGGAGCAGCCGGTGGTGGTGGTGGAAGACGCGCGAGCAATTCATTAAACTTGTTATCGAGCTTTGTTTCGAACGTCTTCTCCATGACATCTATCTTCTCCATGGCCTCTTCAAATCTGTTTAGCACATCTTGCACCTGTCCACTCATCATTTGCTGAAACTTATCATGAAGCTCCTTGTTCGTCAAGTTCTCCCAGTCAGTCTCGTCGGTTGTGATCCTGGCATGGTTAGCAGCAATAGAAACACACAAGAATATGATCCTACAGACTACTAACAAGTGGTGGTGGTGGCGGGTGTCACAAATCCGTGAAGCAAATCTCAAATTCTTACCAGTTCTTACCCAGCAGCAGGCGGTGATCGGCAACCGTTGTAGTCAAAACTCTCAAAAGCTTGGATAGAGCGATTGCTAGGGAGAGTCAAACGCACGGCGTAGATGTATGTGGAGCTGGGAAGGCTTATAGTATGGTAGCAAAAAGGTCAGCAATAATCAATTCAGTGATGCAAAGTTGAATAAACGCTAAACGACGGTACTGTGTTGGTCCTAGGCTAGACCGTGCTAGAGACGCGAGCCTAGAACACTAACAAAATCACGGCGCTGCACGGAAACAAGGGAAAAGCACACTCTGGAATTTTTTTCGCTCTGTTTTTTTTGGCGCTCTTTTTTTTTTGCGCTCCTCTTTTTTTTTGCGAAAAATCACTATAATGGCGAGTGTCTCGAAAATCTTCCCAGGTCAAACTTTCAGGATGGGTACGAAATTTTTTTGACATTTTTTTTTCGGAAATCAGGGCAGCGACGACGAAAAAGTGCGACCAAAAATCACTATGATGGCGAGTGTCTCAAAAGACTCAGAACAGCCTAAAAATAGGATAGGAAAAAATATTTTCGGTCGCCGAAATTTTGGCCTAAAAACTGCCCGGGGGTCTCCAGACTCTTTTTTTCGAGACCTACGCAGGTAAGGAAACACGAATCGGAATTTAGATGGATCTCGAAAACAAACCTAATATGAGAAGAACTCGGATTGGTGGTGGATATATGGTGGTGGTATATGGCAGCGATGGTGGTATATGGTAGCGATGGTGGTATATGGATACAGATTGGTGGTGGTATATGGATACGGATTGGTGGTGGTATATGGATACGGATTCAGAGCGGTGGCAGATAAGCAATGGTGGTAGATGGCAAGGCGATGATGATGGTGCGGCGGCGGCGTGACAACTTATGACCAGAACTCGAAACTCTAAAAGACTAGACTCTAAGACCAGCAACTTGACACGACGATGCAACCGCAAATTCAACAAAGCAAAAACCCTCAAAAGATTATGCAAAGGCTCAGATTGGTTCAGATATGATGAACTAACCCTAATTTTTTGTGGCTTTTTCGTGGAATGTAGGTATGAAGAATAAACTCGATCTAATCTACGAAAAACTGTAAAATCTCACCGAGCAACCTGGAAATCTGATACCACTTGATAGAGGCAAAGGTGTCCCGTCTTTCGATGAGATGGTGTCTATCGTTTAGGATGAAGTCGACTTTGACGATCCGACTACGAATGTGCGAGGACGTCGTGCCTTTGCAATCGCTAAACCAACTCCGAGAGGTTATTGACCACACCGGAGCACGATCAACCTGACCACGAAGGTCTGTTTCCTGCAGGCAAACGAAGAACAAGCAAGAAACTAAGATTGCAATCTGGATATTGTGAATATAAGAGGAAAACTTTATTGATCAAGGTGGGGTTCTGTGACGCCTTGGTCTGGTCGTTGAACACAAACGAAGTACGCGAGTTGCAGCTATGGCGAACTTTTAATCTAAACAAAACCCAAAGTCTAAACGAAGCCCTAAGGGCTGTATATATGGAGGAAGAGGAGGCAATTTCGTGGCCCTTGAGGGTGGGGTCCGAAAACAACCCTAACTCTTGTTTCCCCACACATACGGACTCTAAAAATAGCCTATACTTCAGTATTTCGAAATTACATGGGCCTGGCCCAATAATAAGGTGACGCAACACCTAGAATAGCCTATGGACGAATATTATGAAGTGGCATCTTGTATATTTCGTCCAAGGCTTCAAGCACTCCTTATGGTGGCTTCAAAGTCCTGAAATCATCACTTGTAACTCCGTCCTTGATCCCTTAGCATGCCATCAACTCCATGCGTGTTCTTGCTCCAATGTTCATCCTTCTCCAAGCTCGGCCCTTCATTTGTAAGCAAAACAAATGTATCCAATTTAGGCAGTATCATATTCTCATGAACATTAGAATCATTACCAAGAAACGAAAGTACCTGGTAATTCAATTGGCGTGCGCGAGCTCTAGTAATTTGTCCAGTATATGTAACAGTAGGGGCTGTGGGTGTAACAATTGGCTGTGCGCTTCTGAAAGACTATGTCTCGGTCATCCGTTTCTCAAACACCATGTAGTGCGAGAACCAAGCGGAGGCGATCGAGTCTTGTGGGGAAAAGTGCGCAAACCTCTGCAGAGTGTATAAACTAATCATGATTAGCCGTGTCCCCGGTTATGGACGTTTTGAGTATCTGGTAATTGAATATCAAGTGAATCTCAACATGTTACTTCTAATAAAAGTTATTGGGTTTTGATGAGTACTTTTTAATTGGGATTGAGGATGCTGTCAACCATTCTCAATGTTTAACAACCACCATGATAGTTAAATAAAATTATTCCTTTGATGTAGGGAAAAACTAGCTTTATGCAAATGTAACCGTAGAGCCTTACCACCAGCCAAATATGCATGTAGTATAGGCTTATTCCTTCATTGCTCTTTATGTGTTACATTGCCAGCATATTCCATGTGCTGACCCATTTTCGGCTGCAACTTTCATGTTGCGAGACTTTTTGAACGACAGTAAGGTGTTAGGTCGTGGTTCTATACTCAGTGATGCCGATGGAGTTGATGGACTCACTTATCTTCCAAGCCTTCCGCTGTTATTGTTAGATGGCCTTAAGCCATATTATTGTATTAAGCTCCCTTGTGGACAACGGTGTAATAAGTGTGTGATTGCTACTCGCTATAAATCCTTGAAATCTTGTGTGGTGTCGGCATTACTGATCCAGGATGACATCGAGCACGAGACTTGATCCATTCGGGTCTGGTCGCTACACTTTCGGGGGACTTATGTCCGCCCTCCGGATCTGAGCGATCTAAGTCACATAACTCAACAGCCGGAGAGCCAGCCGGAAATTCGGAACATGTTCCTTACTAAAAAGAACCAAATAGTCGACTGTCCGGACGCCAAAGCCTTAGCAGCTTTCAAACACAACGTCCGAGACGAATGGCTCGCCAGACACCTCGGCCAAGAAAAGCCAAGAACAATGGACGCATTAACAAGCCTCTTGACCCGCTTTTGCGCAGGAGAAGACAGCTGGCTGGCTAGATGCAGCACCAGCGACCCGAGTACATCCGAAATCAGGGATGGAAATGGGAAATCACGACGCAGAAAAGATCAGCGCCGGAATAAGGAAAATGGCCCGAATAGTACGGCGGTCAACGCGGGATTCAAAAGCTCTCGGCCAAACAACAAAACACTGCCCCTAAAGGATAACAATGACGAGCTATCCAACCTAAACAAGATTCTGGATAGACTGTGTCAAATACATGGTACCTCCGGGAAGCCTGCAAACCATACCCACAGAGAATGTTGGGTCTTCAAGAAGTCCGGCCGACTTAACGCCGAACACAAGGGGCTCGACACACCAAGGGAAGATGACGACGAGCACCACAAGCAGAGCCCCGAAAAACAAAAGAATTTCCCACAAAAGGTTAAAACAGTAAACTCACTTCACGTGATCAAAGGGAAAAATAGAGCGGCGCCCACTAAAAGGCGCGCCGCACATTGGTTGTCAAAACCAATCACCTTCGACCATCAGGACTATTCCGAAAATATCCGGAACGCAGGATGGACTGCCTTGATATTGGATCCTATAATCGACGGATTCCAATTTACACAAGTCCTCATGGATGGCGGCAGTGACATCAACCTGATATATCAGGACACAATCCACAGGATGGGGATAGACCCAACCAAAATTCACCATAGCAACACCTCCTTCAAAGGGGTAATGCCAGGCCCATATGCCCATTGTACGGGCTCCCTACTGCTAGAAGTTGTGTTCGGTTCATCCGACAACTTCCGTCGCGAAAAGTTAGTCTTCCATGTCGCCCCATTTAAAAGTAGCTATCAAGCACTAGTGGGGCCTTGAAGCTTCGCCCTCTTTAACGCAATACCGCATGACGCATCTCTTACACTTAAAATGCCCGGTCCACGCGGCATCATCTCATTAAAAGGGAGTATTAAGTGTCACTCGAGCACGGAAGAATGCGAGGCTGCCTTAACAGCCCCACACCAATCCGGCTCCGCTAACCAAAGCACCTGAATAGGTAATTCGAACCCCGGACACAGCTAGACGAGTCCGGCGCCTACTAGCGGCATACCCCCATACAAGGGGCTGCATGCATGTACAACAAGAGACGATAAAGCTCAATTTCATTCACTTCTTTGAACCATACTCTGTTTATTTAATATTAAGTACACCTTTCGCACGACCCTTTTTCTTTCAAACTAAGTTCCTCTCTTTTACAGATGAACGACGTGCTACACCCGTCCAGGATACGGCACAACGGAGACACGGTATGAGCGTGCAGTGAGGGACCCGTTGCAAGGATTCTTTTCAGATTGAGACCCTGCGTAAACCTTTTTTCACTGTCTCTTGTTGATATACATCCCCCTGGTTCCTTAATATAACTGAGGAGGAGGCTGGTGCTTTGGCATTGGCCGCACCAGAATTTTTTGCGCGTACCTGGACACGGGGCTTAGGGCATTATTCTGCCCATTTTCATAAAGACCGAATACCTTAGGGAGTATTCAGCGTCTCGAGTTAGGCCTTATATGCATCAGCTCGAATCATGTCTTTGGTCAAATGTTGGGTTGCGGCTCACGTGTTTTGCTGCCTTACGTTCCGTTTTCACGGCTAACGCGGCACCGGAGAACTCTGCGATTGTGCCCGGTTGGCCGGGCGAGCACCTTAGTAGAGAAAGCAAAACCGACTGTCATGATATAGCGAGACTGGTCAACCACTCGATGACTCCTTTGGAATGTTTAGGATTCCTCCGCATTAACGAAGGACCGGTTTTCGATCAGCACATCGCACCCGGGTTCGGGAGAGTGCGGTGCCCCGAGGGCTATATAGTAGCCCCACCTCGAACTCCATGGCTAAGTGAAAGTGATAAAGCATTATAGTCCGGTTGCCTGGTTTGCTATGCTATCACCTCCTTAACAGGACCAAGACGTTGGATTAAGTGTGAAAAAGCTCTTTCTTTGCAAACACCCCCGCACTATGTGCGTGGGGGTTGAAGCCAAGGACTGCCATCTTTCAGGTTATATTTACATATACATAAACGGCCGCACATGGAGTAGTTTGCTACTTGAACGCACAAGTATAAAAAGCACTTATATTACATTGAAAGAATGTTTTCACAAAGCATACATGTCATTTAAACATAATATCCTTCGAGCACTGCGTCTCTATTAAACGAGCGCCCGGCAGGACTTCTTCAAAGTAGTGCTCGACAGGTACTCGGCCTCTGTCCGAATCCTGGGATGCAACGTCAGTGGCCTTCATCTCCGCCCAGTATGTCTTGACACGGGCAAGAGCCATCTGCGCTCCCTCAATGCACGCCGATCGCTTCATTGCGTCGATACGCGGCACCGCACCAAGAAACTGCTGCACTAAACCAAAATAGCTCTTCGGCTGGGGTCCGCCCGGCCACAAGTGAGTCAAGACATGCTTCATGGCAAATCCGGACAATCGATTCAGCTCGGCCCATTCGCCAACCGATCGGTCGTGGCGGAGGGCGCCCGGACTATGGAATTGCGACCAATATAACTCTTCCCTTCGTGCCCTTCCGCCCGGAAGTGCTCAACCGCGTCCTGGCGCTTCGCCGCCAAGTCGAGATAAGCATCCTCTGAACTCCACAATTTATCCAAGCGAGCATACTTTGGATCTGTATATTTCCTCCATGTGTAAACGGTTTTCCAGCCGCAATTGCCCGGCCTGACTCAGCTCCTCCTTGGCAGCTCTCAAAGCCGATTGGGCATTCTTGGATTTCGGCGGCCTTCTTTAGGCCCTCTTGTTCCACTTGACGTTCTTTTTCAAGAACCTCGCAGCGATCGGTAGTATTCCTCAACTTTTTCGCCATATCGGCCATCTCCTTTTTGCTTCGGCAGTGAGCAGCCTGTTCAGCTTCTAGCTCTTCGGCCGCCTTTAAAGCGGTCGCATTACCAATTCTGGCTTGCTCTTTCGCTCGGGAAAGTTCTGCCCGCAACTCTTCCACGGCAGTGGGACCATCTGCATTAAGCATATGATTAGTAAGACATGGGCGTCAAGCTCCCTTACCAGGTGTCCGCATAGAAGTCGCATACCTTGTGACTCGTCAAATCGTTTATTGACCAGCACGATGTCCGCATCCGCCTCGTCAAGTTGCCGCTTTAGTTCGGCATATTCATCAGTCCAGCTGGCCTCCGGACGCCCCACCACCTGTTTAGGAGCGGCGATATGTTAAAACTGAGAATTTGATCCTCGGCACGTTGTCAATTTTGACAACATACCGAGTCTCGAGGCTACTATCTATACTGAGCGCATTTTATATGCATAACTGCCGGAAGGTACATCATTTTGCGTACCTCAAACCCCGCCGATAAGCTTCGGCGGCTTCATGCAATCCACTCTCGCGGATGCAATTCTTTCAATCACCGTACCCATTAGAGCACGGTGATCCTCTGAAATAGCCGCTTCGCCCGAGCAGATCCTTCAGCTCCTCCGACCGACGCCACTTGGCGCGGACCTTCCGGCCTGCGGACTTGGGGAACCCTCGCGGCGACACCTCCGGGTCGTCCGCTTCATATGGTGCGACAGGTGGGGCGTTCGCTCTCCATCATCTCCGGACGAAGAACCCCAAGGCGAGCTCACGAGAAGGGCTGACGTCTGAACTACAAGGTACAATTTCGGTTATCTTCATAAATAAATATAGGGATGTTCCTTATTTACAAAGACCCCTTCTTTTTTACTTACGGCTGGCTGGAGGGCTGATCCCCTAGGGGAAACAATGCGGCTGGGTTACTTCCCAGCGCCGGACTCTCTGCCGAAGATTCCTTCCTCCTCTTTGAGGCCTTGACCTCCGGATCTTCCGAAGCGGTCCTCTTCTCTCCTCGGAAGGTGGGACTCTTAATCCCTCCTTCCTTGATATCCTCCTTCGCAGAGGCGGTTGCTTCCATGCTCCCCCCTTCGCCTTCTTCAAAAGGCGCGACCTTCAACATCTTGGTCAGCATGGGATCCGGCGTGGTCTCCGGGATGGGAGCCGGACACCTTATCAACTTTTCCTTGGCTATCCACTCCTGTTCAAGAAGCGGCTCCTTTAAAGGGCATATATATAAAATAAATGAAGGAACAGCTTGTCCGGTTACGGGACTACTTAGTTGAGTATCTGGGTGAATGCAGCTTAGTCCTGCGTCCTCGGTCAAGTCCGGACACTTCTCTTGTGATCCAAAGAACAGTTTATACATCTCCACGGGCGTCGTGCCCATAAAATTTTGGAGGCTCGTGGTCCCTCGGTTGAATTCCCACAGGCGGAGGGGCGGCGTTTGCAGGCTGAAGGCGCGGATCACCATAACCTGCGCCATCGCAACCAGATTGATCCCTCTTTCTGGAGGTCTCGAACACGGCCTGCAGCAAGGGGCGTCCTTGGGCGGCCCCAGTCGAGCCCCTTGTTGGCCCATGATACCAGCCGCTGTGGTGGACTGAGTGGAAGGCGGGGCGCCGCCCATTTGGTGCCCACAGGAGCGGTGATATAAAACCACTCCCGTTGCCAACCAAGCTCCTCTTGAAAAGAGCCCTCGGGCCACGGAGCATCAACACATTTGCTTATGACCGCCCCTCCGCACTCCGCTTGCTGCCCCTGGATCATCTTTGGCTCCAGCTTGAAGGTCTTGAGCCACAATCCAAAGTGGGGGGTAATATGGAGGAAGGCCTCACATACGACAATGAATGACGAGATATGGAGGATGGACTCCGGATTCAAGTCATGGAAATCAAGCCCATAATAAAACATGAGCCCCCGCACGAAGGGATCCGTCGGGAAGCCTAAACCCCGACGGAAGTGAGACACGAACGCCACGTTCTCACCAGGCTCGGGAGTGGGAATGACCTGCCCTGGAGCAGGCAGCCTGTGCGAGATCTCACCCGTTAGATACCTGGCGTCTCGCAGCTTTAGCACATCTTCTCCTATGACGGAGGAAGACATCCATTGGCCGTGCTGGTCAGAGCCGGACATCGTCGAAAGTCCGAAGCGCCTGAATCTGAAGCTTTGGGTGTTGGAACTTGAAGCGCGAGGCGAACTCGATAGAGGGTGTAAACAGGAGAGGGCCTTGGTCTCGTTATAAAGAGGTTGAATACCAAGAGCCCACCCCATGGTCGACTAGGATTCGCCTTCGATAGAGGAGGCGTGCCAATGGGCACGGTTGGGTTACCCACGTCTGTATTGATGAGATTCCTGGAATAAGGGGGCACGATCTACGCGTTGATAAGACGTGCCAAGGAAACCACCTCGTTAAACACGCTGAGGTGGAACAATAAAAAACGATTCATATAAAGGCCTGGCCGTGGTGTGATGTCATGCCGCGGAATACGTCAGCAGATCTGTGCAAAAATTATTCACTCTACGGTGTTATGTGGAACTTGTTTTGCAGAGCTTGGACACTATCTTTGTGTTCAAAACCTTCTATGAAGTATTCGGAGGAGGAACCCGCCTCGCAATGCCGAAGACAATCAACGCGCCGGACTCATCGTCATTCAAGCCTGGTTCAGGGGCTATTGAGGGAGTCCCGGACTAGGGGGTGTCCGGATAGCCGGACTATCATCATCGGCCGGACTCCAAGACTATGAAGATACAAGATTGAAGACTTCGTCCCGTGTCCGGATGGGACTTTCCTTGGCGTGGAAGGCAAGCTTGGCGATACGGATATGTAGATCTCCTATCATTGTAACCGACTCTGTGTAACCCTAACCCTATCCGATGTCTATATAAACCGGAGGATTTTAGTCCGTAGGACGAACAACAATCATACCATAGGCTAGCTTCTAGGGTTTAGCTTCTTTGATCTCGTGGTAGATCCACTCTTGTAACACACATCATCAATATTAATCTAGCAGGACGTAGGGTTTTACCTCCATCAAGAGGGCCCGAACCTGGGTAAAACATCGTGTCCCTTGTCTCCTGTTACCATCCACCTAGACGCACAATTCGGGACCCCCTACCCGAGATCCGCCGGTTTTGACACCGACACCCGGACATCCGGCCCCTTCTGTCTGAGCACAGTAAAGTGCCGAGGCCCATGTACCCCTTCGCCCCCCTAGACTATATATACTCCTCCTCCTCCCTCTTTCTAGGGTCAGCATTGGTTTAGCTCATATGTGAGATAGAGCTTTGCTCATCCATACGGATCTACTCCACGAGAGAGACAGCGACCCCTCTACGGAGAAGATCACCTTGGATTCAAGACCCCCTCTTGGGTGGCCCCATCAAGACCTCCTCTAGGAGAAGAACCGGTTACCATTGTATCGTCCTTTGTTGATCGTGAATCTTGTATCTCCTCTCGTGTTCCGAGAATCTAGCATATGTGTGACTATATCTTGTTGGTTTGAGAGTTCCTCTTGTGTTTTCCCTTGTGTTTCCCCGTGTGTTCTTCGTGTTCTTAGTTGGGATGTGCTCCTTTCGTGAAATATCGGCCGTATAGGGTTCCACCCTACATCATCTTGGTATCATGAGCCACGTTGATCACGATTTCGGAGCCCCCTCTCTTTGTTTTCTAGCCTAGTTTTGTTGATTTTGTTCCTAATTCGAAAAATGCCCCACAAAATAGCCCCAAATTTTTATTTTGTGATTTGTTGGTGTGATGAAGTTTTGTTGGATTTGATTCGCGGGTTTCGTGTGTTGTAGGTAGATCTAGCTTTCCCCCATCTTTTCCCCAATTTCCATCCACAAAATCTTTCGAATTTTGCCCCGGATTTGACCTCTTCCCGCAAAGTTCATCGAGTTCGGCCATGGATCCAGAGCCCGGACATCCGGCCCGACAGCCCGGACATCCGGCCCCCTGACAGGAGCACTTCCATCCACCGCTCTGTTTCCCGCCTAACTTTCTCCCAATTTTGTCCCGGTGCCCACATACACTTCCGCATACCACCACCACTTCCGCATAGCACCACCATAGTTTTCCCGCTACCAACTCCGACAATTTTGACCCGTTTTACTTTGAGAATTTGAGTTGTGGCTTCCGTTTCCTAACGTGTTTCGGCTACTTAGGGACGGTTCGACATCAACATCACCATCGCTCATCTTCGCCACAGACTACTATGAACGGCTACATTTTGGTATCAACCTCATCTTGGTATCGTGATATCCCATCATTGTACATTCTTGCAATTG
Source organism: Aegilops longissima (assembly GCA_021605205.1). Classification (NCBI taxonomy): domain Eukaryota; kingdom Viridiplantae; phylum Streptophyta; class Magnoliopsida; order Poales; family Poaceae; genus Aegilops; species Aegilops longissima. The sequence goes on along the minus strand of CM038676.1, from coordinate 222,079,178 downwards.
CATTGACAACCTCATAGCCTTACTTTTGCGTCCCTAACCCATCGAGACTAGCCTTTGAGTATTGCCGGCAACGTGACTTTTGCACATTAGTGATCATACTTCCCATAGCATACATACCATAACATCGTGTTGCATATCTTGGTATCATCTCTTGTGTCACAAAGTTGTCATCGCATACACAATTGCTATCTTGGTTCGTGAAGCATTGCAAGAGAAAAGAGCTCAAACACAAAGAGCCAAACAAGCTTTTAAGCAAAAGGAAGAGATAAGAAAAGAGCTTATAAGCAAGAACCATAGCATCATCCAACATTAAGATTGTCATACTCGATCATTTTGGATCATACCATTGGAATACCATACATACAGCATACTTGGGATAGAAGTCGTTGCATTTTTGCTTAGTAGGTTGTGCACAAGTTCCTATCCACCTATTGTGCAATTGTGCTAGCGTCTCTCTAGTGTTGTGCAACAAGAGCATTTTCGTGGATTCCACATTTTGGCTCATTCCTTGGTTGCACGACCCCACTTATCTATTTGTGTGTGTGTTTCCGTGTACCCTATCTTCCTATTGGTATACTTGTTGCATTTGCAAATTTGCGAATCTTTTCCAACATTATTGAGTCTCACTTACAATTGCATCAAATTTTGTGCCACCATCCTAACCAAGCTCCACCATAAGCTTTTACCTGTGTAGGTGTGAGAAACCGACAAGAATTGGTACCAATTGTGCTATTTCTTTGTTACACATTGGAGTGATCATTGATCCATCTTCAACATCGGTCAAGGTAAATTTGGTATAGGTTCTTCTCTTTCCCCACTCACATATTTTTGTTTGGAATGATGGATAGGCCAAGTACTTCTACCAACCCACTCTTCCTTGAACAAGACGATGACCCGAACAACTACGTCACCAAGCTACACCTATTTGGTACACAACGAGCTTTGCATGAAGAGCAACTAGCAATGAGCGATCGCATCGACAACCTCGCCACTGACTTGTGACTCTCCGAACAACGTACAAGAGACTACTTCGACAACAAGCTCGACAAACACAAACACAAGAATGACGCAAGAATGGACGAGATTCGTGCCTTGTTGGTCAACCGCTCTTCTACCACTTCATCCTACTCAAGACGGAGCCGCTCGAGTCGACACTCCAACGACACTATATCCGGCTCAAGTACCCCAACATCGAACACTCTTCGTCGTGCCGCGCGTCAAGATCTTCAAGCAAACCGCAATCCTCTACACGACACCGACTCTCAAGAGCATCGACATCGTCAAAACCAAGCTACATTCGCGCAAGCACAAGAACAACAACACCAACGACAACAAGAACACCAGGAGCGAGCGCGACAACACCAAGATGCACAAGATGCCGAGGCACAACGCCAAGAACAACAACTATGAGAAGCTCAAGCACTGGAGGCACAACGTTCCCGTCGAGATTCAAGTCGTGCTGTAGCCAATCGAGGCCGACAAGCTCGTGAGCATCAAGAAGCTCTTCGTGATGAAGTTCAAGAGCGGATTTATCAATCACGTGTGCATCGTCAAGTTCCTCGTCAAGATCGACAAGCGCCTCCTCAAGCTAGACAAGAACATCAAGTTTATCGAGAGCATGAAGACAATGGAAATCCTCCAAGACAAGAGCAACATGAGGTCGAGAACCCTCATCGCCAAGAGCAACATGAGATTGCCAATCCTTAACGACATGGGCGTCATCATCCTCGACCCCAACACAATGAAGAGCAACGATACGGCAAGCTTAAGTTCACCATGCCCAAGTTCACCGGAAACAAAGATCCCGAAGAGTACATATCATGGGCATTGAAGGTTGACAAAATCTTCCGCTTGCACAACTATGAAGAAGAGAAGAAGATAGCGATGGCATCCCTTGAATTCCAAGACTACGTCCTCATTTGGTGGGAACAAGTCATTGAGTGCCAAGAGGAAAGAGGTGAACCACCCATCACTACTTGAAGGATGTCATGAGAGCACTTTTGTGCCTAACTACTACAACCGCGACCTCTTCAAAAAACTCCAACTACTCAAGCAAGGAACAAAGAGCGTTGAAGAGTACTACAAGGAAAATGGAGATTGCCATGATACGAGCCAATGTCACGGAAGATGATGAGGAAACTATGGCACGTTTCTTGAATGGACTCAACCATCCTATCAAGAAGATCGCCGACTAAAAACCATACTCGAACCTCATCGAGCTAGTACATCAAGCTACCAAGGCGGAACGTCAAGTGCAAGATGACCTCAAATATGCCAAGTTCTCATCCAGGTCATATGGTTTCTCCAACTCGCAAGCTTCAACGACTCTAACAACTTCTACCTCATCCAAGCCTCCTACAAGCAACGGCAACAAGTCAAGTTACAAGAAAACTTCGACAAGCTCAAGTCGTCCTCCTACTTCAAGCAACTTCAAGCCAAAGGCTTCATCATCATCTACCCCAACCGATGAGACCATCAAGACAAGTTCCTTCAAATGCTTCACATGCGGCGGCCGAGGCCATAAGTCCATCGAGTGTACAAACAAGTGCACCATGATCCTCAACGACGACGAAACCTATGACTCCATGAGTGAAGAGGAGATGGAAGCCCTTGAGCAAGTGGCCATGCACTGGCGCGTGAACGAAGATGAAGATGATCAAATCTTTTGTGACGAAGATTCAAGCCCCGCTCTCGTTCTCTCCAAGGTCTTGATTCTTCAACATCAACAAGACGAAGACCAAAGATGCCATATCTTCCACACCAAGGCAGACATCAATGGAAGGTCCGTCAAGGTCATCATCGATGGAGGGAGTTGCCATAACCTAGCAAGTGAAGAACTATGCTCCAAGCTCCAATTGGTCCAGATGAAGCACCCACACCCCTACAAGGTTCAATGGCTAAGCGACACCGGTACCATCCAAGTCGAGCATAGAGTACAAGTTTCTTTCAAGATCGGAGCTTACGAAGACACTTTGGAACGTGATGTCCTTCCGATGACCGTTTGCCACCTCCTTCTTGGACGGCCATGGCAATTCGACCGTGGTGTCATCCATAATAGGCGTACAAACTACTATAGCTTCAAGATGAAAGGAAAAGAGTATGTGCTATGACCTATGTCTCCAAGCCAAGTTATCGCAGACAAGCAAGCAACCCATTGTGGAGAGAATAGTGAGAGACCGAACCACCAAAAAGAGAGTGAGAGCCACAAGCAAAAATTGAGTGCCTCCACGATGAGCGACAAGAAGAACTTAGTCCTATTTGCCACCCAACGTGAGATGAGAGAAGTGTGTGAGAACCCATCAAGTGTTATGCACTATGTCCTTTTATGCAAGGACGAGGCACCAAAAGCTAACACCTCTCATGATCTACCTTTAGTGTTATCTTCTCTATTGCAGGAATTCCAAGATGTTTTCCCTGACGAGCTACCTTCGGGTCTACCTCCATGATACGTCTCCATCGTATCTATAATTTTTGATTGTTCCATGCCAATATTATACAACTTTACATACTTTTGGCAACTTTTTATACTATTTTTGGGACTAACATATTGATCCAGTGCCCAGTGCTAGTTCCTGTTTTTGCATGTTTTTTGTTTCGCAGAAAACCCATATCAAACGGAGTCCAAACGTGATAAAAATGGACGGAGAATATTTTTCGGAATATTCGTGATATTTGGGAAGAATAATCAGCGAGGCGGTGCGAGGGGCCACGAGGGGGGGCGCCTGTGGGGGCAGGCGCACCTGACCTCGTGGGCACCCGTAAAGCGATTCTGCTCTTCTTTGGCGCAAGAAAGCTAATTTTGGAAAAAAATCTTGTCGAAGGTTTCAATCAATCGAGTTACAGATCTCGGTTATAAAAGAAACAGTGAAAGGGAGAATCCAGGCCTTAAACCGAGAGAGGCAGTGGCAGATCCAATCTCGGAGGGGCTCTCGCCCCTCCCATGCCATGGAAGCCAAGGACCAGAGGGGAAACCCTTCTCCCATCTAGGGAGAAGGTCAAGGAATAAGAAGAAGAAGGGGGGCCCTCTCCCCCTTTCTCCCGTTGGCGCCGGAATGCCACCGGGGCCATCATCGTCACCGCAATCTACACCAACACCTCCGTCATCTTCACCAACATCTTCATCACCTTCCCCCATCTATCTACAGCGGTCCACTCTCCCGCAACCCGCTGTACCCTCTACTTGAACATGGTGCTTTATGCTTCATATTATTATCCAATGATGTGTTGCCATCCTATGATGTTTGAGTAGATATTCATTGTCCTATCAGTAATTGATGAATTGCTATGATTGGTTTAATTTGCTTGTGGCTATGTTTCTGCCCTTTAGTGCCCACCATATGAGCTCACGCGTGGATCAAACCATAGGGTTAGTTGTATGTTGATAGGACTATGTATTGGAGGGAAAGAGTGACAGAAGTTTCAACCTAGCATAGAAATTGATGCATACGTGATTGAAGGGGGACCAATATATCTTAATGCTATGGTTGGGTTTTACCTTAATGAATGTTAGTAGTTGCGGATGCTTGCTAATAGTTCCAATCATAAGTGCATAGAATTCCAAGTCAGGGATGACATGCTAGCAGTGGCCTCTCCCACATAAAACTTGCTATCGGTCTAGTAAAGTAGTCAATTGCTTAGGGACAATTTCGCAACTCCTACCACCACTTTTCCACACTCTCTATACTAACTTTATTGTGTCTTTATCTGAACAGCCCCTAGTTTTTATGTACGTGCTCTTTATATTCTTGCAAACCTATCCCGATACACCTACAAAGTACTTATAGTTTCATACTTGTTTTAGGTAAAGCGAACGTTAAGCGCGCGTAGAGTTGTATCAGTGGTAGATAGAACTTGAGGGAATATTTCTTCTACTTTTAGCTCCTCGCTGGGTTCAACAATCTTACTTATCGAAAGAGGCTACAGTTGATCCCCTATACTTGTGGGTTATCACTCCACTACGAGGCATCGAGCACCACATCGACCTCATCCCCGGAGCGCCACTTCCAAACAAGGCTCCCTACCGAGTCAACCCCAAAGAAACCAAAGAAATACAAAGGCAAGTAAAACATCTCATAGATCATGGACATGTGCGTGAAAGTTTGAGTCCTTGTGCCGTACTGGTCATTCTTGTGCCAAAAAGAGACGGTAGCTTTCGCATGTGTTCCGATTGTAGACCTATCAATGCTATCACCGTTCGCTATAGGTACCCCATTCCACGCCTTGATGATATGCTTGATGAGCTTAGCGGTGCCACTATTTTTTCCAAAATCGATCTCAAGAGTGGTTACTATCAAATCCGCATACAAGAGGGTGATGAATGGAAAACCGTTTTCAAAACTAAGTTTGGTTTGTATGAGTGGTTAGTTATGCCTATGGGTTTATCCGAAGCACCCGGTACTTTCATGCGTCTTATGCATTATGTGTTTCGCCCTTACATTAGTGAGTTTGTTGTGCTCTACTTTGACGATATCCTTATTTTTAGCAAATCTCTCAAAGAGCATGTCACCCACCTTCGCACCATGCTCCAAACTCTTCGAAAAGAGCATCTTTATGCTAATATGGAAATATGCCTTTTTGGCGTTGATAAGCTTGTTTTCCTGGGTTTTGTAGTATCTTCCAAGGGTGTTCATGTTGATGAATCTAAGATCAATGCTATTAAAACTTGGCCCCAACCAACTAAATTGCAACAAGTGCATAGTTTCCTTGGTTTAGCCGGTTTCTACCGTAGATTTGTGAAGGATTTTAGCACTATTGCATCTCCTTTACACGCTTTGAGCAAGAAAAATGCACCCTTTGTTTGGGGACCATCACAAGATAGCGCATTCAATGAGCTTAAGAATTTGCTTACTCACGCTCCCGTGCTTGCTTTACCGAACTTTGACAAACCTTTTGAAATTCATTGCGATGCTAGTGGTAATGACATAGGAGGTGTGTTAACGCAAGAGAAGCGCCCCATAGCATACTTTAGTGAGAAACTTTCCGGAGCGCAACTCAATTACCCCATCTATGACAAAGAGCTATATTCTTTAGTGCGATTTTTGCATGAATGGGAACATTACCTTCGCCCTCATGAATTTATCATCCATACCGGTCATGAAACGCTTAAATATCTTAAGGGTCAAACTAAGTTGAACAAGCGTCATGCTAAATGGAGTGAGTTTATTGAGTCATTTGCTTATGTCATCAAGTATATCAAAGGAAAGGAAAATGTTGTGGCGGATGCACTTTCCCGTATATGCATGCTTGTTACTCAACTTGAATTGAATGTCATTGGCTTTGAGCACATAAAATACTTGTATGAGCATGATCCTACTTTTGCTATTCCTTATGTCAAGTGTTTGACGTATACATCTTGGGAACGCTATTACATCAAAGATGGTTATCTTATGAAAGCTAACAAGCTATGCATCCCCGAGTCTTCTCTTCGTTTGTTGCTTTTGCAAGAAACTCATGGCGGAGGACTCATAGGACACTTTGGACGCGACAAGACATTTGCTACGCTCTCCAAGAACTATTATTGGCCCAAGATGTTTCACGACGTCAACCGCTTCACCAACTGATGCTCTACATGTCGCAAAGCTAAGTCTAAAGCTCAATCTCATGGTCTATATATGCCTCTTTCAATTCCGTACCAACCATGGGAAGATATTAGCATGGATTTTGTCTTTGGTTTGCCTAGAACTAGAAATGGAAAGGATTCCATCTTTGTTGTTGTGGACCGATTCTCTAAAATGGCACATTTCATACCATGCAACAAGATAGACGATGCTTCACATGTTGCAAATTTATTTTGTAGGGAAATCTTGCGCCTACATGGAGTGCCAAAGACGATTGTCTCGGACCGCGATGTCAAGTTCTTGAGTTACTTTTGGAAGACATTGTGCGCCAAGCTTAGAATCAAGCTTTTGTTCTCTTCGGCATACCATCCTCAAACCGACGGCCAAACGGAGGTGACGAACCGTACACTCTCCACTCTACTACGTGTGTTGATAAAGAAGAACATCAAGGAGTGGGAGGAGTGCCTACCTATCACCGAGTACGCCTACAACCGTGCAACACATTCGACTACCGGCAAGTCCCCCTTCGAGGTCGTCTATGGCTTCAACCCATTGTCACCATTGGACATTCTTCCTCTACCACTACGAGAGTGCACAAACATGGACGCGAGTGCCTGAGTCAACTACCTCAGGAAGATGCATGAAGATACAAGGCACACCATCGAGTGCCAAGTACACCGACTCGCAACCAAGCTCAACGTCAACAAGCAACCCATGATATTCAACACTGGAGATCTAGTGTGGCTACACGTTCGCAAGGACCGCTTCCCCAACGAACACAAGTCCAAACTTCTACCACGAGCCGATGGACCCTTCAAAGTGCTTGCACGCTACAACAACAACGCCTACAAGATCGACATCCCACGCGATAACTACTCCGTGAGCAACATATTCAACGTCAAAGATCTCTCCCCGTACCATGGTGATGAGGATTTCAATCCGAGGTTGGATCTTTCCCAAGGGAGGGGAGATGATGCGGAGCATCCTACGGTCATCCCCATGGACCTACCATCGTCTCATCAAGAGCCAAGAGGACCTATGACACGAGAACGAGCTAAGCTCTCGAGAACGAGGTGACTTCTTTCCTTAGTGATATCACATATGATCCACTCGAGACATGGCTACTACCTAAGTCCGATATGCTATGCATGATTAGGTGTCAAGAGGACCCTCCCGGAGATGCTCATGAAGACGGACAAGCCGCCAAGTTCATGGACGAGGAGAACCAACGGAAAGAGTCAAGTGCAACTCCCAGGACCCGGACATCCGGCCAGGACCCCGGACATCCGGCCCCTAGAAGCGTCACTAGCGTCAAGGAGCCAGCTGCCAAGCCTACAGGCCCCGGACATCCGGCCCGACAGCCCGGACATCCGGCCCCCGCAAGAAAATCCGGCGTCCATCACAGAATCGTCCAGAAGCTGAACCTCGTCAGCCCGGACATCCGGCCAGAGGCCCGGACATATGGCTCGTCCCGAGCCCCCGGACATCCGACCCACCGCCCAGACATCCGGCCCCGTCTATCCAGAGAGCTTCGAGGCCGACCACACTAGCCCGAACATCCCCCCCAAGCCCGGACATCCGGCTCCATCTAAAGCCCCGGACATCCGGCCCGAGGCCCGGACATCCGGCCCCGTCTGTCTGCGCATAGTAAAGGTCCGAGGCCCATGTACCCCTTCGCCCCCTAGACTATATATACTCCTCCTCCTCCCTCTTTCTAGGGTTAGCATTGGTTTAGCTCATATGTGAGATAAAGTTTTGCTCATCCATACAGATCTACTCCATGAGAGAGACCACGGCCCCTCTACGGAGAAGATCACCTTGGATTCAAGACCCCCACTTGGGTGGCCCCATCAAGATCTCCTTTAGGAGAAGAACCGGTTACCTTTGTATCGTCCTTTGTTGATCGTGAATCTTGTATCTCCTCTCGTGTTCCAAGGATCTAGCATATGTGTGACTATATCTTGTTGGTTTGAGAGTTCCTCTTGTGTTTCCCCGTGTGTTCTTCGTGTTCTTAGTTGGGATCCGGTCCTTTCGTGAAAGATCGGCCGTATAGGGTTCCATCCTAAATCGCAAAGCCTTTAGTCCCAAACAAGTTGGGGTAGGCTAGAGGTGAAACCCATAAGATCTCGCAACCAACTCATGGCTCTGGCACATGGATAGCAAGCTTCCACGCACCCCTGTCCATAGCTAGCTCTTTGGTGATACCTCCAATCCTTCAGGTCTCTCTTAACGGACTCCTCCCATGTCAAATTCGGTCTACCCCGCCCTCTCTTGACATTCTCTGCACGCTTTAGCCGTCCGCTATGTACTGGAGCTTCTGGCGGCCTGCGCTTAATATGCCCAAACCATGTCAGATGATGTTGGACAAGCTTCTCTTCAATTGGTGCTACCCCAACTCTATCTCGTATATCATCATTACGGACCCGATCCTTCCTCGTGTGGCCACACATCCATCTCAACATATGCATCTCCGCCACACCTAACTGTTGAATATGTCGCCTTTTAGTCGGCCAACACTCAATGCCATAGAACATTGCGGGTCGAACCGTCATCCTGTAGAACTTGCGTTTTATCTTTTGTGGCACTCTCTTGTCACAGAGAATTCCAGAAGCTTGGCGCCACTTCATCCATCCGGCTTTGATTCAATGGTTCACATCTTCATGAATACCCCCATCCCCCTGCAGCATTGACCCCAAATATCGAAAGATGTCCTTCTGGGGAACCACCTGGCCATCAAGGCTAACCTCCTCCTCCTCACACCTAGTAGTACTGAAACCGCACATCGTGTAGTCGGTTTTAGTTCTACTAAGCCTAAACCCTTTCGATTCCAAGGTTTGTCTCCATTACTCTGACTTCCTATTTACCCCCGTCCGACTATCGTCAACTAGCACCACATCATCCGCAAAGAGCATACACCATGGGATATCTCCTTGTATATCCCTTGTGACCTCATCCATCACCAATGCAAAAAGATAAGGGCTCAAAGCTAAACCCTGATGCAGTCCTATCTTAATCGGGAAGTCATCCGTGTCGACATCACTTGTTCGAACACTTGTCACAACATTACGTACATGTCCTTGATGAGGGTAATGTACTTTGCTGGGACTGTGTGTTTCTCCAAGACCCACCACATGACATTCCGTGTTATCTTATCATATGCCTTCTCAAAGTCAATGAACACCATATGCGAGTCCTTCTTTTGCTCCCTATATCTCTCCATAAGTTGTCGTACCAAGAAAATGGCTTCCATGGTCGACCTCCCAGGCATGAAACCAAACTGACTTTTGGTCACGCTTGTCATTCTTCTTAAGCGGTGCTCAATGACTCTCTCCCATAGCTTCATTGTATGGCTCATCAGCTTAATTCCACGGTAATTAGTACAACTCTGAACATCCCCCTTGTTTTACTCCATAAGAAACAAAAATTAGGAAGGAAAACTAAATGCATACCACACTTACATGTTTTTCTAGGAAGTCCTTCACAAATGGTAGTTTTATTCTGTTGTACTTGTTTGAAGCAATTGGAACACAAATTTCTCTCGTAAAGCTTGCACATCTACCTGAAGATTAATATGGGTAACAAGGAAGAAATTAGTTTTGCACCTCAATGTGTCATGATATTCAGCAAAAGAATAACTTGAAACACTGTTTTAACTAAAAGAATAATACAAACTTTTGAGAAAACATCAGTTTCGGTGCCGCTATAACTTGTAAAGTACTTCCAGACATAGATGCCTGTGTCAAATGATTCCCTGTAGTGCAATGAAAAAAAATACTTAGTGCATGCATCATAGTGTGCGCCAAAACATTAAAAAAAATGAAAGAAGAACTGTGTGTAAGCAAAGAGCTCTCTACTATGAAAGGAGAGAAAAAACCTTGTTTCCAACTTTGTCACTTTCATGTGCCTTATTCCAAAACTCTAAATGTTGAAGAAAGGTCAATGTGGATAGCTTGCAATGAAAAGCATCTTGAAATTGTAAACTACAATTGAAATTTGTGTTAGAATTTTGTCTGAATCTCTCATAGGATTGAGAATGTCAAAGCTCATATCGATGAAGGTAGGTCCTTTGGGTTTTTTGTGCACTTGGAAAGGGCTATGCACCTGTTTTGGAGAAAATGATAAGGTAATGTGACATTGAAGTAAAAAATAAGTTGCAGAGACTATTCTTTTATTCCTTTCGGAAATAAAGCTTACCAATCTAGCTCTCTCTAGCCTATATCCAACACTGACCTCTGAGAAAATTGTTTTATGTTGAGATTGATCCAAATGTGGATTCATCAGAAGCATCTATACATGTTTTAAAAATCTCACAAAAACTGATTGTATTGAGTACCTATCCATACAACTAAATGAAGATAAAAGTGAAGTTCAGACACTTAACTTACAACAATGTCTGAATAACGTGTGTTAAAACTTCATTTGGTAAGCCTTCGCCATTCTTCTGTCGCGTGTACTTATTAGACATAACAAGATCTGAGAAATAGTCCATCACACGCCTATGCATCCAACCATCTTCCATCATTGATAGAGTTAATGTTTTCTGATCAACCATCTATGATCTATCTAGAAAATACAAGGGCTGCACAAATAATTTTTGTTAGAAGATAATACATAGGAGTACATCTCTATATTTCTTGAGAAGGGAATAAAAACAACAAGATTAATGTATTAGGAAATCATTTTTACCTGTACTCAATTTTTCCCAAGTAGGACGGGAGAGTATTGTATAATTCATTCTCAATAGATGTAGAGAAGTGTTTTTGTGTTATAGTTGTTTCCCTTGTATTGCATAATAAGCTGGCCCCTGTGAAACTTCCTTCAGCACGTGTGTTGAACAACACGACTGTATTCTGGAATGTGTTTTCATACTGTTCAAGTGCCTGAAGCATGGCTTTGTCTAAGATGGGGAAACTCTTTGAATACTAGTATGTGTAGTGTGGCACTAGAACTAGAGACTAGACCCGTGTAGGCATCAAACCTTGGCTTTGAGCAACTTGGTTTAGAACTAGAGGGAATTGGGTCTAGAAAACAACCACCCTGGGTTGGTTTTGTGTCTCTACAAGAAGAAGAACCTACTGCATTTGGAACTGCATGTGTAGCAGTACTAGTGTGGTAGCTACTTTGGGCAATTGCTTTTGGAGGAAAATCTTCAAACAGATCAAAATATTGTTCTCCATAGAATGTTTCTACTAGCACACAATTAGTTTTAGGACCAATGAGATGTTCATTCAATGATAGACCCCGCTTATCACCTGTGTAGAATGGTGTTTTCTTCACCTAAACTACTTCTCTTGGTCAACATTTTGCAAGTGGATGCAGGTACAGTCAACTCATTCCTTTCAATTTGATAACTTGAACTCCTTTGCATCAGGATGTCTGCCTACAAAAATTGATTCAATACAATAGTTTCTATGAGAGAAGAACTGGTAGCTAGCACTGTACAAGCATATGTTAAAAAAGGTTGGCGTATATAAAGTTAAAAAGATGTAATAAATACCATGAGGAGATGCAAGGGGTGTTCCCACTGTGACGTCCTTCCATATTAATTGTTCATGTACAGATTCATTCATTTTTAAGAATGTGCTTTGTTCTTTTGGGAATAACTGAGCATACAATTCTGATGCAAAAAGAAGAACATGAAAAAGTTGAATTAGTAAAGGAATGCCAATAAATTTGTACAACAACAACAACAAAGCCTTTAGTCCCAAACAAGTTGGGGTAGGCTAGAGGTGAAACCCAGAAGATCTCGCAACCAACTCATGGCTCTGGCACATGGATAGCAAGCTTCCACGCACCCCTGTCTATAGCTAGCTCTTTGGTGATACTCCAATCCTTCAGGTGTCTCTTAACGGACACCTCCCATGTCAAATTCGGTCTACCCCGCCCTCTCTTGAGATTCTCCGCACGCTTTAGCCGTCCGCTATGCTGGAGCTTCGGAGGCTCTGCTGAATATGCCCAAACCATCTCGAGATGATGTTGGACAAGCTTCTCTTCAATTGGTGCTACCCCAACTCTATCTCGTATATCATCATTCGGACTCGGTCCTTCCTCGTGTGGCCACACATCCATCTCAACATCGCATCTCTGCCACACCTAACTGTTGAACATGTAAGCCTTTTAGTCGGCCAACACTCGGCGCCATACAACATTGTGGGTCGAACCGTCTGTAGAATTTGCCTTTTAGCTTTTGTGGCACTCTCTTGTCACGAGAGAATGCGAAGCTTGGTGCCACTTCATCCATCCGGCTTTGATTCGATGGTTCACATCTTCATCAATACCCCATCCTCCTGCAACATTGACCCCAAATACCGAAAGGTGTCCTTCCGAGGTACCACCTGGCCATCAAGGCTAACCTCCTCCTCCTCACACCTAGCAGTACTGAAACCACACATCACGTACTCGTTTTAGTTCTACTAAGCCTAAACCCTTTCAATTCCAAGGTTTGTCTCCATAACTCTAACTTCCTATTTACCCCCGTTCGACTATCATCAACTAGCACCACATCATCCGCAAAGAGCATACACCATGGGATATCTGCTTGTATATCCCTTGTGACCTCATCCATCACCAATGCAAAAAGATAAGGGCTCAAAGCTGACCCCTGATGCAGTCCTATCTTAATCGGGAAGTCATCGGTGTCGACGTCACTTGTTCGAACACTTGTCACAACATTATCATACATGTCCTTGATGAGGGTAATGTACTTTGCTGGGACTTTGTGTTTCTCCAAGGCCCACCACATGACATTCCGCGGTATCTTATTATAGGCCTTCTCCAAGTCAATGAACACCATATGCAAGTCCTTCTTTTGCTCCCTATATCTCTCCATAAGTTTTCGTACCAAGAAAATGGCGTCCATGGTCGACCTCCCAGGCATGAAACCAAACTGATTTTTGGTCACGCTTGTCATTCTTCTTAAGCGGTGCTCAATGAATCTCTCCCATAGCTTCATTGTATGGCTCATCAGCTTAATTCCACGGTAATTAGTACAACTCTGAACATCCCCCTTGTTCTAGAAGATTGGTACTAATATACTCCGTCTCCATTCTTCTGGCATCTTGTTTGCCCGAAAAATAAGGTTGAAAAGCTTGGTTAGCTATACTATCGCTATGTCCCCGAGACCTTTCCACACCTTAATGGGGATACAATCAGGGCCCATTGCCTTGCCTCCATTCATACTTTTTAAAGCCTCCTTCACCTCAGACTCCTGGATTCGCCGCACAAAATGCATGCTGGTCTCATCAAAGGAGTCGTCCAGTTCAATGGTAGAACTCTCAGTCTCCCCATTGAACAGCTTGTCGATCACCAAGAGTTGGCCTGCTCCATCTATGCTTAATCTCCTCGTCCTTCACCAAGAGTTGGCCTGCTCCATCCTTGTTGCATTTGACTTGGCCAATATCCCTCGTCTTCCTCTCTCGGATCTTGGCCATCTTATAGATGTCCCTTTCGCCTTCCTTCGTGCCTAACCGTTGGTAGAGGTCCTCATATGCCCGACCCCTTGCTTCACCAACAGCTCGCTTTGCGGCCTTCTTCGCCATCTTGTACTTCTCTATGTTGTCTGCACTCCTATCCAGGTATAGGTGTCTGAAGAAATCTTTCTTCTCTTTAATCGCCTTCTGGAAATAAAAGAAATCAGTAAATGGATGAGAAAAGAAATGTAGTATATGGATGAGAAAGAAAAATATCTTATACCTTTTGTCGTACCAATGTCTCAAACATACTTGTATTCTTCATGTCTTTGAACTGGAAGTTCAATTCTTTTAGGATCTAGAAGATCTTTGTAAATGTCAGCCCATTTCTCTTAACAAGACAGTACCATTCTCACTTTCGAGGAATGTGGTCACCATATTTGGTATGATCACTTTGAAGATATATTCAAGTACTGGTTCGTCAACAAATTACGACACTGGTATTTCTAAGCAGAAATTCTCAAATATAGAAGAAAGGTCTACTTGAGAGACAACTGAGATCCTGTTGGGAGGCGCAACAACATGCAAGTGTTTGTTGGAGTCCTGGTTGCCGACAAGAACTTGCAACATATCATCTACATATGTCTTGACAGTTGGAATTGAATGCTCAATCATTCTTTGGAATAAATTCTGGGTCATTACTTGCAGGTTCAATTTGTCCTATTGTTAAGAAAAAAGAAATATAAAAGGAGACAGATTAGAATATGAATCTCGCAAGTGATAACTTCTAAATGGTGTTGCAGATATGTGCTTTAATTGTATAAGTGCATTCATTAAAGTAGTGATAAAAAAGAATGAAGTTACAACACATGAAAAAAATGTTGAACTACTAAAAGTGGTAGCAATTCAAAAAATAAAAAGATCGTACAACATGTAAAATGTAATGATGGTAGGTGCTTCTTCACTCATAGCTAATCTTCCAAATGTCTGAGATGAAAAATCTTCTGAGTCAAGAGCTATATATGATTTGACTATATTTGTAGTCCATAGATTAATCCTGGGTATTTTGGCAGCCAACAATGAATTATGAAGTTATGAGAAATTCAAAATATGATGCCTGCATGCAGTAGAAATCCATTCAGTAAAAAAGGAAAAGTGAAGTTGGCTGTTGTCAAAATGGATGCATTAAAAGTATTAGCAAAAATACTTACTACTGATAAGAGATTGGAACCACCTGCATCCAATCTCCTACTCCTTGGTGTTGACTTGAATATTTCAATTTCAACAGTCAACCATTCAAGAACAAATGAGCATAGACTAAGGTCACTAAGGCAGTCTAGCATCATGCAGCACTATAATATTGTGAGCTTGCTAGGCTATCTGAAGAAGGCACAGAAAGGAAGTCATCACAAGAAGAAAGAATATCTTTGTACACATATCAATTTGCATGTTTGGTTTTATCATTGAACACTAGTCTTTCACAGATGGAGAATTTCCTTCCCAATTTATGATACCATGAACCAAAATGTAATTTTCTATAGAATAATTCTTGTCAAGAATTTCCTACCCATTGGTATTCCTAACACAATCTGAATAGTATTGGGTGTGATGTTGAATGAGAAACCGTTTTCAAGTTTAATTGTTCTTGTGACTGTATCAAAATGGAATGCAAGCCAATGGTATATTCCAATAGGATGAAAAGAACACTTTAATTCCAACAAAGAACCAAGGCCCATTTTTCTGATTGTGTTCTTCTGTTCCTCAATGAGTGACTGTATCAGCTTGTAGAACAATTCAAGAGGATCATCCTGAATACCATGTTTGTGAAAACAAAAAAGAAAGCCATGAAAATATGAGTCACACTTCAATTGGGAAGGGGAAAAATATGACGAACAACTAACTTGTACATGATACCGTACCTGTTAGTTGTTTCAATGTTCATCAAACTTTTCCGCATGACAATGGTTTTGAGGACAGAGATATGTGCGTACAAAAATACATTTGCTTTGGTGAGAAGTACCATGGGGAAGTTGCAGCTATAGTTAAAATTACATGCATGCATGTTGGTGCCTTGCATGGCTTAGACACAAATCAAGCAAAGGTGGATCAGATGCATGCATACAAGCGATTAGCGAGAGAAAAAATCAGGAAGACACCATACTCAGGCCTCCCACACGTACAAGTTATTAAGTGGTGAAGTTCATTATTTTCTTGAGATTCCAAGAGGACCAGTACAAATGCTACGTGGAGATATTTGGAAAGTGAACACGCGTATGTTAATTAGAAGAAAACCAAAGATTGTTTCAGATGTAAGTAGAGACTAGAACTGCTGCTACTTCTATTAGGGTCGACCACTAGAAGAGTCCACCAGCATCAGGAAGTTCCTTGCGTGGGATCTCACATGTTTGAAGGAGATTGGATGGGGGCCACCAAGCTGCCGATCCTGATGTTAGTTTAAATTAAGAAAGAGTCTAGAGTTTAGAAAATATGTGTGCGTGTGTGTTTTGGAAAGCTACTTCTATAAAGTCTAGGTATGGGTCGTTGTAAGAGATTAGGTTATTTTCTATAGGTTAGACAACATGTGTATCGAATATTAAACGACCCTACTTGGGTGTCGTTGTTATTTATTTTGTCTAAATTTTCTGCGTGAAAGCTGCACTTGGCTCGGGGTCCGTCGTCACCAACGGGTTGCGCGCTGGTTACGTCTACTACGGCGGGAGGTTCCTCATGTGTAGAGTGATTGTCTATTAGTCGTTGTATCCCCATCTCCAGGTTACATGTATTGCTTCGCGTAATTGGAAGATTTTATCGTGGATCTTGGAGTTCGTTGCATCGTAAAAGGTCGGGACAAATCAGCGGCGTGTCTGAGGTCGTGCCCTCATCAGTTGGTATCAGAGCACTGGGTTCATTACGGTGCAATTCTCCCCCTATAATTTGTTCATACAGATTCTCGAACTACGATCAGGACAAAACACTACTTTGATGGTGAGATGTCCCAAAGTGAGAAGGAACCATCACGGGCAATTTCATGGTTTCAAATCTACACAAGAGTGGAGGTGGACCAACTACTTGTGCTACAAGGTTGGACCATTCTTCAGAAATAAATTTGGTGAGTAAATCTTTGGTTGATGCGCTTAAATTATCACCGACTGGACATCCAGAACCATAAAGACTTGCATGGCAAGGGAAATTTGTGACTATAAAAGATCAAGTAGAGTTTTTTTGGATTTTGTGGCCATACAGATTTTTTAATGTGTGATGTTCTTCCTCAACATATGTCTGTGTGCACCTTGATACTTGGTCAACCTTGGACAAAAAAGAGGGAGCTGTAGATTGATAAATCTGGCACCTTTTCTTGGAGGAAATTTAAGTTTGTTTGTCAAGGACAATGGAAATAGCCAGAGCCAGGGTCCCATCATATCACCATGTCCATATAGCATGCTTTAATGGTCATGGTGAGCTCTTTGTTATAGATTCTTAAAAAGTTTCAAGGGAATTGAATCATTGGCCTAAGATATGCTATGATTGATCCTGTTAGGTCTTGGTGCATGAGGCCAAATTAGGATAGGCAGACCAATTCAGTCCTGGTGCATGCAATGCTTAGTGCACTCCCAACACAGCTGCTCCACCAACCCAAGAAATGCAATGTGCATCTCAGAACAATAAATAAAAAACCCAATGTTCAGTTCATTCCCAGCTGTATTTTAGTCATATGAGCTGGACACACACGCACATGGTTTTCTGAACAACTGCTGGCTACCTGTTGTCCACGAATCAAGCGCACTACATATTAATCAAATCCAACTCTAGTACCACGTTTCCCCAAAAGATGTTGCTGCGTGGATCTGGAGATGGTCATAGGAGGGGTCGCACACATTCACTCAAACCCTCGTTTAAGTGTGGAGGAACAGAGAAGAGGGCAACAACACAATAAGGAAGAAGGAACGACGAAGACAATAGCAGCACCTTTCATTGGCGCACGAGCGAAGAAGCAGCTGGTCTCCCATCGGGGAATGTGGAGCTTCTCCCGCCGATGAGGTCAGGTGGTGCGCTCGTGTCGCCGACGAGGAATTGCTAGCTGCGGATTGGAGAAGAAATGGGTAAAGTGCATCCACGTCGACGGTGTCCTGCCCGCCTGTAAGTGATTCAACAGGAAAGATTTTAGGTCCCACCAGTAAGTGAGACACACCGAGAAAGAGACATCAAATCCCCTCTATTTTGTTGAGAGAAGTCTGTGCCTTGCGGGCAACGAAAAAAAACCACTCCCCGATCTGCACGATGGGGACGATCTACAGGAGGCGACCTAGCTGCAGGAGCCAGGAGAGCTGCTTAGATGATCGCCGGATCAGAGAAAATAAGCAGCGGCCTCTCCTCAGAGAAGGTGGTCGGACCTCTTCCTCCTCAACCGCTATGGTTGTCCACAAAGATGAAATCTGTAAGTTCAGACGAGATTGTCCTGCTCCTCTCCTCTATTTTGAATTGTACTTGTTTATTGCTTGCTACACGTTTATGTGCCAACTATGATGCATTCTACTGCTCTAAATAATCATTTTTTTGTATGTGCCAGAACAAACAACCTTCATGTATGTTTCTCTGAATTTTGGACACAAACGAAAAACTTCAGTTAGGGAGGAAGTTTGTGATACATTTTCAGTCATGTGTCCACTTTTTTGTTGAAAGGTAACATGCATTTTGTAGCTAGCTTGAGACAAAAATGTTAGTAAGAAGAGATGCTTAATTATGCAATAAAAAAGTAACTGAATTTTTTACTTAACCTTAAGGCAAGTTGAGTCAAAATGATGCCAACTTGTTGTTCAAATAAGCAGTGGGGAGGGGAGGGGACATGGTTGTATAGATGTTGTGTTTTATTAAGAAAAATGTTGAAGAAATAAGAATTATCTCATTGGTGTTATAAAACAGAATTGCAGTCTTCTCTTGACACCTAAATGATGGAGAAAATAGCAGCAGACCGCAATTTAGAGATATTATAGTAACTGTGAGGAGGGTGAGAACCCCAAAAATCGAGCTACCTTGTAACTCAAAAATTAATAGTGTGATGGACTTATTTGACAAGCAAATTCTCATAAAACCAAAATGCAGGTAGCAGCAGAAGCAGAGAGAAGGAAGAGAATAGCTCCTGAGGTGAGTATTAAAAATAGCTCGTCAGCCAAAAAGAAAATTAGTGGTTTGCAAAATCATGTCTGAACTACATGACTGCAGGAAGATTCGAGTCTACAGGAATTTGATCAGTGTGTTGAGTACCACTCAATTGAGAAGTAGAAAAGGTTAATCGTCTTGATAGAGGCGAGGATCTCGATCTTTCGATGAGATGATAACTATCGATTTTGTGGAGACGACTTTGACGATCCGACTACAAACATGCAACGACATTGCGCCTTAGCAATCGCCAAACCAACTCCGAGAGGTTGCTGACCACACTGGAGCACGATCAACCTGACCATGAAGGTCTATTCCTGCAGTCAATCGAACAACAAGCAAGAATATGATTAAGCAATCTGAATATTGCGAATATGGATGAAGTATTGAGAAAAGTTGGGTTTCATAAGCGGTCTTGGTCTGGTCGTTGGACACAAACGAAGTACACGAAGTTGCAAGGATGGCTAACTTTTAACTAAATAAAACCCAAGTCTAAACGATGCCTTAAGGGCTATATTTATAGGGAAAAGAGGGGGGATTTCTTCCACCCTAGGCAAGGTGGGACTAAAACATCTCCTAAGTCGCTTCCCCTACAATATGGACTCTAAAAATAGATTACATGGGTCTAGCCCAAAATAAGGTGCTGCAACACCAATAATAAGCTAGGGACAAAATTTATGAAAGGCCATCTTGTATATTTCGTCCATCTTCTTGTATGTCATCATGGTGGCTTCAAAGTCCGGAAATCTCCACTTGAACCTCCGTTCTTGTTCTCTTTGCACGCACCTTCATCTCCGTGCTTGACGATGCTCCAATGTTCATCCTTCGTGTTCGTGCTAGGCCCTTCAATTGCAAGCACCACAAATATATATAAGTTAGGCAGCATCACATTATCATGAACACTAGAGACATTACCAAGAAACGAAAGTACCCGATAATTTAATTGGCGTATGCGAGCTCTAGCAATTGTTCCAAGAGGTAAAACTGCAGGGGATATGGGTGCAACTGTGGTAGCCATGTCCTCATCATCCTCCCCTTCTTGAAAACAAAGCCGTCCTCGGCGTTGCTTAGTGTGAAATGTGGCTAACAAAAGAGACAAGGTGTACACGTTGTATATGTATATGCCATCCATTTTTACTGATCTCAGTTGGGGCACATGTGACATGGTTATACAAGAGCACCCTTCAAAAGTCATGAAATATGAAGCCAATATATTATCACAAGAAGTCAAAGGCATGAAAATATTGCAACTCAGTTTGCACATATAAGTGAAGCTCTTATTCATATCAAAAGATTGACAATGCTTATCATTAAACCATCCCAACATTGATGAATCATCTCCAAGATTAGAGGTCATATCAAAACGATTAAACATTGGCACAATTATTTTCAAACATATTTGATCCAAATATGATTTATTCCCTGATTCACATGATTCTTTGCATCAATAGTTAATTCAATGGGTTCTCTCAAAATTGTTTGATCACATGGCAAAGTCAAATCATCAACATAGTCCTCTAAAATAACTGGTGTGATCAAAGTAGTGGGTAGCTCATTGCATGGTGCATTTAAATTGATAAGGCATGCATCATACTCATGTGGAGGTGGAAGATCGGTACCTTTGTCATTACCTATTACGATCGATTCAGATGATGGAGGCACTCTCGAAGGTGATGTGTCACATGGTGGAGATGATGTAGTCCTCACACAAATGGATGTGGTTGTCATAGTACGCCTAGCAGTGGAAGGAACAACCGTATCATCACTTGGAATGTGCTTCTTGCGTTTGTTCTCCTTGTGGGCAACACGTCGTTTTATTTCCTGCTCAGCTTTGCAAGCAAGACGAAACAAATAGTCCATAGGATAACACTCTTCATGAATTAGTATCTCCTGAATATCACACTTTAATCCGCCCCAAAATCTATCCATAAAATCATCTTCAGTTTCCTCTAAAAAGGAATGCAACAAGGTAGTTTGTAAATCATCATAATATTTTGTTACAGTGTCACTACCTTTTTTTAAATGTTGTAGTTTTTTAAGCATGCCACAAGTATAATAAACATCGACGAATCTATCTCTCATGACAAGTTTTAAATCATCGCAAGTATTAGGTACATAATCAGGGTATAACCGACAATATTCACTCCACCAAACAGTAGCAAAACCAGTGAAAGTACGAACTACAGCCTTAACTTTCCTAATTACTTATCAGTGCGCGCGCCTGTTCGCTTAATCAAGCGGTCGGCTCAGACGCATGCATGTGGAAAAAGGTTTGTTTGCTAGAGTATGTACACTGTGACAATAAATACATTCACACTGGTAACTTTGCTTTAGAGAAAACAGATCTACGTGCATTTATTTTGGGTTTTTAAATTTTGAAAAAGTCATATCTTTTGAACCGTGTGTCGAAATTCAGATCCGTTTTCACCGTTGGAATCCTTACGACGATATCTCTGAAACTAGATCCTATATGGGTATATTTTGATGAATTTGTTTTGATGCAAACTTTGGATCTATATGGTGCAACTCTATTATTGCATGGTGCAACTTTAGTGCTGCATGGTGCAATTTTTTCAAAATAATTTTTAGTGCTGCATGATCCAACTTTCTATGAGGTTGCAACATAACAACCATGACAACCAACTATTTATGATGTGCAAATAGTTTACTGCCTTAGCCAACTATCTAGTTGTCGATGTGCAACCCCCTCATTACTCGTGGATGTGTAATTTTGCATGCACACCTTGCCCACTCACCTTACCAGCAATATGTGCAACTTAGTCTGTTGTTCTAGCCAACTATCTAGTAGTTGATGTGCAGCTCCTTCATCTTTCTACTTGTGTATGTGTAGTTTGAGTTGGCAGGGGTAACATATAGAGCTGCACATAGTTTGCTAGGCAGTTGGCCAAGGCAACATAGGAAGTCGCACATCTCACTGGCAGGAATAGTTGGAAGGTGAAAACTGCACATCTAGGCCTACTGAAAAGATGCATACATATGAGGCGCTAAAGTGGGTCATCTCACTACCAGCATGGTTTGAACGGGGTCCTAGCAGGGAAACTACGCATTCACGGGGTACGGGGAAAATTGCACATCACTGTTAGATAGTTGGCCGAGGAAGCATCCGAAGTTGCACATCATTGTTAGGCAGTTGGCTGAGACAACAAATAGTGCAATCCACACATCCACAGGGAGGAGAAAGTTGCACATAACTACTAAGCAGTTGGCCTGGGCAACAAACGAAGTTGCACATCTCAATGTTAGGGGTAAGTTGGGGGTGGAGGTGCCATCAGTGAAACTGCACGTCCATGGGTAGGGAGAAAGTTGCACATCGACTCTCACATAGTTGCATATCGACTACTAGGCACTTGCATCTAATGGGGTTAAATTGCACACAATAAAATTTGTCCAAATATGCCATGCGGGATCTAGTCTTGAAGAAGACGTCGTGTGGGTTCCGACGGTCAAAACGGATCTTAACTCCGATATTCAACTCAAAAGTTATGACTTTTTTAGAAAAAACGAAAACCCGAATAAATTGCATCCACATTTGTTCGCATGAGTGAAAATTGCACGTCCACAAGTAGGAAAAAGTTGCACATCCACTATCATGTAGTTGGACATTGACTCCTAGACAGTTGCACCAAATGGGGATTAAGTTGCACAAAAAGAAATCACCAAAACATACCCATGCGAGATCTTGTTTTGAACAACACATCGCAAGGGTTCCAACATTGAAAACGGATCTTCATACCGACACGCGGTTTAAAAGTTATGACTTTTTAAAATTTCTGAAATCCAAATTAAATGTGTTCTGGGGTTTCCTTTAATAACGAGGTTTCTTTTTTAAGACAAGGGGACCAGGTGGTATTCATTTTTGGTCGGCCGCTGGCTAACCTTCGCACGCGGCCAGGCGCTCGCTAGATGTGTCCCTTAACTTTTTGATGTTCAGAAAAATTATGGGAAGCAAATGTAACATTTATTTCAAACTCCCATTCAATATATAAATCAGGCTTAAAACGACCATTAAAAGGTGGCAAGGAAACAAGAACCTGTTTGTGCGCGTTCGGATATCTTTGTACCTCTTGTGATGGTGGCTGTATTTTCTGAGGTGATGGCACGTCTCCCACGATTAATGAAGCCCAACCGACTCTGGAACCTGCCATGATTAGTAGAAACAAGAAACAAAATCCAAGAATAATGTTCCTATGAACTACTTGGATGTGGTGGTAAATGCTCATAGTAGAGCAAAAATCAAAGTCTTACTGTCGGATTTCGGGTTCCGGCAGACCCTTGAGGTTCGAACACTGGGATGCGCGCGGAGATCCAACCTTCCACCGTCTCGCACCTCGCCGAATCGCTGGGACCTAAACTACTAAACAGAACAGCACAAGAGACACAAGATTTATACTGGTTCAGGCCACCATTGTGGTGTAATACCCCACTCCAGTGTGTGGTGTGGTGGATTGCCTCTTGGGCTGATGAGGAACAATACAAGGAAGAACAGCCTCGCGAGGGTCTGTTCTTGGCGGGTGTGATGAACTGCTAGGTGGTGCTCAGTCGCTCTAGCTACTGGTTCCTTGATGAGGATTCTGATCTCTCTTCATCTCTCCAAGATGCCCCCTTCTCTAGATGCCCCATCTATGGTGGCTAGCTCTACTTATATAGGCGAAGGCCCTGGGCCTCTTCCCAAATATTGAGCGGGAGGGGCGCCAACAATTGGCCATTTTCAAGGGGAACAACGGGTACACTTATCCTGACTAAAGTTGGTTCTCGCCTGCCAAAGGCTCGGGTGATGACGCCTGCTTGGGCTCCACAATGACTCCCTTCTGCCGTTGGGCTGGTCTCGGTCTTGTTGCACAAGCGGATGCCTTTGCTTGATGCTCTCGCTGCGCTTGCTCCCTTTGCACCAAAGAGGAAAGGAGGACGCTGCTGTGGGCTGGCGCCCGTGGCGCCCTTGGTAAATCATGGCTTGCGTCATGGGCACCTCGCGAGGTACCCTGCCTTGAACTCTCCACCTCCTCATGAGCCAGCCCGGCGAGGCCGTGCCCGAGAAGCTCCTTGTCGTCCGCCCAGCAATCTGGCCCCTCGCGAGGTCTTGAGCTGCGTTGATGAAGATGGGCTATCTGGGCCTCCTTGAGCCACGCCGCAGAGCCATGAGCGAGCAAGTCTGGGGACCCCGTTCCCGTAGCGCCGGCAATAGCCCCGGGCCCACGCACGCCCGAACTTGGCCGGCAGAGAGGCGAAAGGGCAAGTCGCGGCGTCATGAGCCCTAACAGCCCTGGCCTTAGGCGCCAGCGTGGTGGTTGATTGGGACGCGTCGCGCCTTGCTTCCTCACGATGCCTCGGTAACCACCGGATTTGACAAGTCCTGCATGCGAGTTGGTCATGATTACCGGTGATCATGGAGGCCGACGGTTGGCCTTCGCCCGGCTAGGCACGGAACGGCGCGTGCCCTTCTAGTCTATCCTTACGCTTCTCCTCCTCCTCGTTTCGCCGGTTGCCATGGCTCCGATCCATGATTCTCCATGGAAGAAGGAAAGGCTCCTCAAGAGGATCTGACCTGCTCCCCCCAAAAAGCGGCTTGCTCCACGGTGTCGAGGGCAAGAGCGCGTGCCGAGGCGCCCATGCCCTGTGCGCGCGGCCGCCACCAGGGTTCCTCTTCCTTGTACGCGCAAATTGGCGGCTCTGAAGGAGGCGGCGCGGGCGCCACGAAGCGGCGCCGCCCGGCGACGCCGGCGGGTCACGAAGGTGTCGTCTTCCCCGTGGAGTCCACGCCGAGGCTCTGCCGGGAGTTCGTGCCAGCGTCGCCACGCCTCCTAAGTCTTGGATTCGTCTTCCTTCTTTCTTCGCCTCCGTCGTCCGGCGAGGGGAACCCCACAGGACTGTGGCTGCAAGACGCCCGGCTGCGGCACCCTCGCGACAGGCAGAGGTCGCGGTAGTTGCCCCAAAGCGAGGTCTTCATGACTCGAGGCTGGGGCGAGGTCGCCAGGTCTGCAAGGCGAGGGCGCCCTCACGATCCACTGGAGTACGATGGTGCCGGTGGTGTCCTTCAAGGTCTTGACGTGGAGGGTCGCGGCTGGATTGCTGCCCCGGGAGAGGCGGTCGGGGCCCTGCTGCGGTGAGACGGAGGCCGACCGACCACTCCCTTGGCAGCTTCTCAGGCGATGAAGGCGCCGGAGGATCCATCGACTCGGCCGAGCTCTTCGCGATGCCGGAGACGAGCGACGACAGCCTCTGAGCCCCGAGCCTGCGCGCTCCGGGAGAGGCGAGCTCGTCGAGCCGTCGCCGCCCCGATCTGGATGGGGTTGGCTCCGGACCGGGTGGCCCACTGTTGATGATGGCGTCTGCCGCGATGGTCCCCGTAGGTAGGACTCCTTAGGATTCGCGTCTTTTGTTCCTGCGAGGAGCCAATAATGTACCCCGCGGGGGCTTGTAAGATGTTTGTAGCTTCGTTTGCCAATATGATCCTTATTGTGAGGCAGTGCGAGATGCTCATTCCGTTCTAGCTCGGTTTCTTCCTTTCGGACCTCGTGAGGGCTTGATGCTCTGCGCCGGCAGGTCCCAGTCCCAAGGCGGCTTTAGCCGTTGCTGGTATGCCAGGTCGTGATGCCGTGGTCAAGGCCAGGAGGTGGCGACCGAGGTCGGTAAGAGCCTCGAGTCGCGATGCTCGGGGTCCCCTTGGCGTAAGCAGCCATCATTGGTGAGAAAGGAGAGTGACGTTGCTAACACGAGGTTGCATTGAGTGTGGGGATGGTGTTGCGATAACTAGTGTGTCCGGAGGGTGACTTATCTCGAGGGTCAGGACAATGCTTCCTGGTGCGGCGCTAGGTCCGTGCCTTGGCCGGCGAGAGATTGCGTGGCGAGGTCGTTTCGCGCTCCTTGGAGGGACCCTGCAGGTTCACCACAAAAGGAACAAGAGCTCACCGTGGCGATCGTTAGTTCTGCCGTTAGTTGCTTTGGAGAGGCGCGAGAGGCCTCGCGAGGTGTGTTGGGGCACCCGTGAGCCAGCGCGGGACTCATGGGGCCCTACCTCAAGGCGGGTTGCGCTGGCTCAGTCCTTATCTTGAGTGTGTTCCTGCAATTTTGGCGGATGCGGTGCTCTCGTCTTGGTCCGGCTCTCGGGCTGGTCTCGGCCGTCATTGGCAAGCCGGTCGCGATGCCATGGACAAGACCGGAGGGTGAGGCAGGAGAGCGGTAGGAGCCCTGAGTCGCGATGCTCGAGCACCCCCTTTAACACGCAAGCTGGGTTAGATGACAAAACTCTCGTCCTCGGTCCCGGCTCTCGGGCTGGTCTCAGCCGTCATTGGCAAGCAGGTCGCGATGCCATGGACAAGACCAGAGGGTGAGGGCGGAGAGCCGGTAGGAGCCCCGAGTCGCGATGCTCGGGCACCCCCTTTAACGCGCAAGCTGGGTCGGATCAGCAACAACTCGTCCTCGGGTCCGGCTCTCGGGCTGGTCTCGGCCGTCGGTGGCAAGCTGGTCGCGATGCCATGGACAAGACCAGAGGGTGAGGGCGGAGGCGGTAGGAGCCTGAGTCGCGATGCTCGGGCATCCCCTTTAACGCATAAGCTGGGTTAGATGTGAAACTCTCGTCCTCGGGTCCGGCTCTCGGGCTGGTCTCGACCATCGTTGGCAAGCCAGGTCGCGATGCCATGGACAAGACCAGAGGGTGAGGGCCGGAGAGCCGGTAGGAGCCCTGAGTCGCGATGCTCAGGCACCCCCCCTTTAACGTGCAAGATTCCGCCACCTAGGAAAAGGCACCAAATAACAAGCATGGTGGGCGAGAGCATAATCCTAAGGAAAAAGTAGGAAGGATACATGCAGCTGGACTGGCCCGAGCGGCTTGGGGATGATGCAGCCCGAGGCGCCCCAACAGATAGGCTAATGACATGAAATAAAGGGATACATGCCGCAGGGGCGGACCCACGCGGCACGGGAATAATCGACCCGAGGCGCTCGATCGGGCATAAAACTTAAAGATGTCACTTGGTGATGTTGAGGACGAAGGGGTGTTGGTGTAGCAGACTCGGTGGGCCGCGGGAGCCGATCCTCACGAGCCCCCAGGCCCAGGGGCCTCGGGAGGCTCCAGAGGCCCTGGCGGCTCCTCGGGGGCCATCTCCATCTCCGCCAGAGCTGCGGCGCGCCTGGCTTCTTGAGCCTCGAGGATGGCCCTCATGAGATCTTTGGTGGTTGGTCGTCGCGTTTGGCGAGCCATAAGGCATGCAAGCGTGGGTGTGGGCGGGCCTCGTAGCGTCCCACTCGCGAGGGCAGTGGCGCTCTTGAGACGCAGCTCGGTTGAGCCTGGTATGTTGATCAGACGTGCAGCCCACCATCCTCGCT
Organism: Aegilops longissima; assembly: GCA_021605205.1. Classification (NCBI taxonomy): domain Eukaryota; kingdom Viridiplantae; phylum Streptophyta; class Magnoliopsida; order Poales; family Poaceae; genus Aegilops; species Aegilops longissima. Next base: position 222,051,712 of record CM038676.1, on the reverse strand, counting down.
GGATGGGGGCCACAGTGGTGGCGGCGGCTGCCCTCATGACCCTTGACTCTGAGCTCTGAATGGCCTTGCCGCGAACTCCCGAGGTTCGGCCCTCCTTGCCTTGCTCCTGCTTGCAGGAAACGTGCTCCGAAACACGCCTCCACGTGGTGCCCAAGCGCCTCCCTCGAGACCTTGGGGAGGTCGGCGGCCCTCCAGGGGAGAGCCCCCGAGCCCGGCCTGAGGAGGACACTGGGCGCTCTTTCCTATGCTATGGAAGGAGGCTCCCCCTGGCCCGGTGCGGGCCCTGAGGGGCCTGCCTCTTGAGGAGCCGGGCCGGTCGATGTCTTCTTCTTGGGTGCAGCCTCGGGAGGCCTCCTCCAGCGATGCGGCCTGAAAGGCTCGCTCCAGGGAGCACACTGCATCTCTCTCTTCACAGGGCACCGTGATGACCCCGCCGCTTCCTGGCATCTTGAGGACGTTGTAGGCATGGTGGGTTACGACCATGAATTTGGCCAGCGCCGGATACCCGAGGATGGCGTTGTACGGCAGGCGAATGTGGGCGACGTCGAAGTCGATGAGCTCGGTGTGGTAGTTGTCGCGAGCCCCGAAGGTGACAGGAAGGCGGACCTGCCCGATCGGGACCGTGGAGCCGTCGGTGACTTCGGAGAAAGGCTTGGTTGGCTGAAACTGACTATAAGGCACTTGAAGATTGTTGAACGTTTCCACGGACAGGACGTTCAGTCCTGCCCCGCCGTCGATGAGGGTCTTGGTGACCAGCACGTTGCTGATGATTGGGGAGCAAAGCATCGGTAGAACTCCCGCTGTGGCTGCGCACTTGAGCTGGTCTGCTAAGCTGAACGTGATGGCGCACGCCGACCACCTGAGAGGGCGTGTGGCCTCAAGCTTGGGGAGGACTGCATTCACTTCGCGGGCGAACTGCTTGAAGATGCACTGAGAGGCTGGGGCTTGAGCTCCGACCAGGATGCAGGCGATCGCACGCGCTTCCTGGAAGCCCCCAGCCCCCTCGTCCTGATGACGGTCTTCAATTCTCCTTGGCGGCGGCGACAGCGGAGGGAGGCCTGCGTTCCCCTGCGGGCGATCCTCGCGAGGCTGGTCCCTCCAGCCTCCCTCGCGAGGCGGGTCTTGCCAATGGTCCTCGCGAGGTTGGTCGCGCCACCCTTGGCGCGGGCCATGGTCTTCCCAGCGTCCTCCATTCCTTCCTCCTCCTCGGCCATAGCCCCGGTCACTGCGCTCGGGGCGTCTGCCGACCCTTCCTTCGCGTACGGCCCGTAGCTCTTGGCATTCATTGGTGTTGTGGGTGTGGAGGTCGTGGTACATGCAGTACCGACTGCCCTTGGAGGACTCGGGCTGATCTCTGTCTCGCTTGGTGTCTGGTTCGGCCGCGAGTACGGCAGCCCCCTTGCTCTTCACGTCCTTGGCCTTGGACTTCTTCTCCTCAGGATCTGCGGCAGGAAGCTCGAGGAGGGAGAGGCGCCCCTCCTCAGCCCTGGCGCACTTGGTCGCCAAGTTGAACAGTTCCAAGGAGGTGCACAGATCTTCATGCATCGCCAGCTCCTCCTTCATCTTGACGTCGCGCATGCCGTCGGAGAAGGCAGAGATGATGGCCTCCTCCTTTACCCTGGGGATCTTGAGGCGTGCGTTGTTGAAGCGCTGGATGTACTTTTGCAGGGTTTCCCCTGGCTGCTGCTTGATTCGGCGCATGTCGCTCACGGTGGGTGGCCGGTCGCGAGTACCCTGGAAGTTGGCGATGCAGCGGCTGCGCATCTCAGCCCAGGAAGTGATCGTGCCTGGGGCCAGATTCAGGAGCCAGGTGCGGGCTCCGTCCTTGAGCGCCATGGGAAACCAGTTCGCCATGACCTTTTCATCCCCATTGGCAGCCTCGATGCCCAGCTTGTAGAGCTGGAGGAACTCCGTAGGGTCAACTGTGCCGTCGTAACGAGGAGGCAGGTCTGGCTTGAACTTGGCGGGCCACGCGACGCTGCACAGCTCGGAGGTGAAGTTGCGGCAGCCCGCCGTGGCCGCGGGGGGCCTCGGACGACAGAGAGCTTGGTCTTGCAGGCCTCCTGCGCGCATGGCTGGGGGCAGCGAGGTCTTGACATGCCGGGGCGGGAGCGCTCGGGCAGCTTCTTGTGGGCGAGGAACTTCTTGACAGCTCTGCTCTTGCAGCGCGGCGCTGGCGGAGCAGGTTCCGCCAGGGGCCGCAGGCTTTGGGCCAGGCGCCTTCTTGAGGAGGAGGCGGCTGAGGCGCCCAGGGCTTCATCGCCAGCTGGGCGGGTGCGGTGCAGCGAGGCGGACGGTGCGGGGGCGCCTCCTGCAGCGCGGACGAGCTCGGCGACTCGGTCGAGCCATTCTTCGTAGACGTCGTCGACGGGGCGGTAGCACAGGAGCTCATTTGCCGCGATGAGTGCAGCCCGGGCCTCCATGGCCGCGCGTGGTGCGCGTGACGAAGAACCAGCGCGGGTGAGCGAAGGCTTGGCGGTGCGGCCGTCCCGCCTCATGGACGGGTGCTGGGATGATGCTTGCTGCTCGTTCCCCGCCGGGCCGGTGGCGGCGTTGACGGCAGGTGACGGGGAACGATGAGGGCGCCCGCCGACGGGAGCTGTCTGGGCGACTTGGGAGGCGAGGGCAGCTTGGCGCTCGGCGCGGGCCCGACGGGCGTCAGTCATGGTTGCGGTGGTCAGGGAAGAACGAGGTGACGAAAGGCAGATTCCGGCGCACCCCTACCTGCCGCGCCAAATATCGGATTTCGGGTTCCGGCAGACCCTTGAGGTTCGTACACTGGGGTGCGCGCGGAGATCCAACCTTCCACCGTCTCGCACCTCGCCGAATTGCTGGGACCTAAACTACTAAACAGAACAACACAAGAAACACAAGATTTATACTGGTTCAGGCCACAATTGTGGTGTAATACCCTACTCCAGTGTGTGGTGTGGTGGATTGCCTCTTGGGCTGATGAGGAACAATACAAGGAAGAACAGCCTCGCGAGGGTCTGTTCTTGGTGGGTGCGATGAACTGCTAGGTGGTGCTCAGTCGCTCTAGCTACTGGTTCCTCTCTCCAAGATGCCCCCTTCTCTAGATGCCCCATCTATGGTGGCTAGCTCTACTTATATCGGCGAAGGCCCTGGGCCTCTTCCCAAATATTGAGCGGGAAGGGTGCCAACAATTGGCCATTTTGAAGGGGAACAGCGGGTACACTTATCCTGACTAAAGTTGGTCCTCGCCTGCCAAAGGCTCGGGTGATGACGCCTGCTTGGGCTCCACAATGACTCCCTTCTTGCCGTTGGGCTGGTCTCGGTCTTGTTGCACCGAAACGGATGCCTTTGCTTGATGCTCTCACCTGCGCTTGCTCCCTTTGCACCAAAGAGGAAAGGAGGACGCTGCTGGGCTGGCGCCCGTGGCGCCCTTGGTAAATCATGGCTTGCGTCATGGGCACCTCGCGAGGTACCCTGCCTTGAACTCTCCGCCTCCTCATGAGCCAGCCTGACGAGGCCGTGCCTGAGGAAGCTCCTTGTCGTCCGCCCCGCAAGGCTTGGCCCCTCGTGAGGTCTTGAGCTTCGTTGATGAAGATGGGCTGTCCTAGGCCTCCTTGAGCCACACCGCAGGGCAGCAGCGAGCAAGTCTGGGACCCCGGTCCCGAGCAGCGACACTTACAAGTTCTTACCATGAAGGAGGCAATGATCGGCAACTAGCGGTGTTAAGTAACTCCAATAGTTGGGTAAAGCAATTGCCAGGTGAACGTATGTATACACGCGTAGAAATATGTGGAGCTGAGTTGGCTTTATATATGTGAAAAAAATAAATCCTACAACCATGTTAATTAATGCAAGCTAAAAATTCATTCAAAGTGGTCGAGCGCTGATCCTAGGCTAGACCGTGCTCGAGACGCGAGCCTAAGACACAAATAAATTCATGCAGTCATAATAGCCAGACAAATGAGCATGTGTGCAAACACCTGGTGAAACCGCAATAAATATTTTTATTGGTTTGAAAAGTGGATTTATGCATGCGCAGTACAACTATATTGTAAATAATTAACAAGTCTCAAAATCTGCACTTCCCTTTTACTGTTTCTTTGTCCAGAAAATAGTATTTTGAGGCAACCCTCCAAAAATAAGTGCAAGGATGTGTACAGAAATGTGGGGCCTCTCTCCACTTTGTTCAGTCAAATCAAATAGCCACCAAATCAAGACAATATACACGAATCAACCGTTTTTAATTCTGCATGCAAATTTAAAAAAATAGATAGACCAGATCAGATCGGCCCTCTCCCTTCTATATATGTTATCACAATCCTTTTATTTTGTGGCTGCTGTGTGGCCGATTGTCGGTGTCAAAACCCGCGGATCTCGGGTAGGGGGTCCCGAACTGTGCGTCTAGGCGGATGATAACAGGAGACAAGGGACACGATGTTTTTACCCAGGTTCGGGCCCTCTCGATGGAGGTAAAACCCTACTCCTGCTTGATTGATCTTGATGATATGAGTATTACAAGAGTTGATCTACCACGAGATCGGGGAGGCTAAACCCTAGAAGCTAGCCTATGGTATGATTGTTGTTCTTGGTCCTACGGACTAAACCCTCCGGTTTATATAGACACCGGAGGGGGGCTAGGGTTACACAGAGTCGGTTACAAGGAAGGAGATCTACATATCCGTATTGCCAAGCTTGCCTTCCACGCCAAGGAGAGTCCCATCCGGACACGGGACGAAGTCTTCAATCTTGTATCTTCATAGTCCAACAGTCTGGCCAAAGGTTATAGTCCGGCTGTCCGGATACCCCCTAATCTAGGACTCCCTCAGTAACCCCTGAACCAGGCTTCAATGACGATGAGTCCGGCGCGCAGATTGTCTTCGGCATTGCAAGGCGGGTTCCTCCTTCGAATACTTCATAGATGATTTTGAACACGAGGATCGTGTCCGGATCTGCAAAACAAGTTCCACATACCACCGTAGAGAGAATAATATTTCCACAAATCTAATCTGCTGACGTATTTCATAGTGTGTCATCACACCTCAGCCAGGTCACCATTCGAATCGTTTTTTAAACCAACCTCAGCGTGTTTCACGAGGCGGTTTCCTTGGCACGTCTTGTCGAAGCAGAGATCGTGTCCCCTTATTGCGGGATTCTCATTAACACGGACGTGGGTAACCAACCGCGCCATTGATTATGGCGCTTGGGGGATAAGCGAGTTTTACCAGGCTGGTGGGGACGCATAGTTTCGTCCGCCCTTATAAAGGGATAAGGATTTACCTTTTTCCACCCACGCCTTCTTCCTCCTTGCTCACCCATTCTCGCGAACTCGAGCTCCAGCGCCCAAGTCCACATCCTCCTCCTCAACCCTCTCCAATCATGTCCGGAGTGAGAGGCAAGTGGATGGTCTCCTCCGTCACGGAGGGACACATCAAGAAGCTGCGCGGGGCCGGATGCTGAGCCGCGGATATCGCGCACCAGCTGCCCGCCGTGGGGCAGATCGTCCCTACCCCGGAACCTTACGAAAGGGTGGTCTTCCTTACCCACTTCGTCCGCGGACTGGGGTTTCCCCTCCATCCATTCATCCACGGCCTCATGTTCTATTACGGGCTGGACTTCCATGATCTGGCCCCGAATTTCATCCTCAACATCTCGGCATTCATCTCGTGTGCGAGGCCTTCCTCCGCGTCCGGCCCCACTTCGGCCTATGGCTGAAGACCTTCAATGTCAAATCGAAGATAGCAGGCGGCCAACAAGCAGAATGCGGCGGAGCCATGGTGGGTAAAATGCCGAACATTACGTGGCTCGAGGGCTCCTACGTGGAGACCATAAAGGGGTGGCAATCGGGGTGGTTCTACATCACCGAGCCGCGCGACACCAACTGGGTGGCGGCCCCCGAGTTTCGATCCGGAATCCCCATGCGGCTCACCTCCTGGAAGGAGAAGGGCCTGTCCTGGGGCTCATCGGTGGAGCTGGACGAACTCCAGAAATGTATCCGGAACATGATAAGCAAGAAACTCAAGCTTGTCAACATAGTCCAGGTCATGCTCTTCCGCCGGATCCTCCCGTGTCAACAACGGGCTTTCAACTTATGGGAGTTCGACCCGGCCCAGCACCAGACTCTACGTGAGCTCTTCGACACGATGCATGAGGACGTCTGGAAGGTGCTGTTCAAGAGCGCCGAGGTCCCCCCTCCCCTTACCGAGGACCGCGGGCTAAGCGCGATGCGCCCTGCGAATCCGGTGAGTTCTGTGCATCTTGTAGGGTATTTATTTTCCACAGTTTAACCATGTGTGGGATCTGAGCTCCCATGCCTTTGATAGGACTGGGTGGAGACATCGGAGCAGATCGACTGCCCGGCCCCTCTGCCCGAAGACCTTGCGGACGCTCTCCTGATGGAGATGCGGACTCCGGCTCCATATGAGGTGCCAGAGAAGAAGATCAAGAAGAAGGCCACGGGAACCCGAAAGAGTTCCCGGCGCCAGGTGATATCGGACTCGTCGTCCGATAACTCCGAGACGCACTCCTGCCGCGACAACGAGGAGGAGGAAGATGAAGGTTCTCCCCCTCCAGCCGGGGGAGACAAGAAAAGGAAGGCCGCCCCAACCGGGGAGGCCGGAGGGTCCAAGAAGGGAAGGAATCTCCTTCCGGACTGTTCCACCACCGCCATCGACAGCGAAGACGAGTGGTTGCTCAGGGCCAAGCCCCTGGCAAAGTCGCAAGTATTCGAATACCAGAGTAACTCATAGCATACTTTTATTGCACTGCTTCTCCCAACGCCGAATATGATCATGCTGTCCGCCCCAAGCTCGTATCGACGTATCCTTGTCGAGCGGTTCCTTGGACTCGTCGGATATGAATAGCGATCCACTTCCAACCGCCTCCTCTCCTCGCCCTACGGACAACGCCGAGGTGTTGCCTCAAGGGGCACCAAGCCGAGGGGAGGTAGTCCTGGAGGTGCCTCAAGGCGACCTTCCGGACTCTAGGCGCAAGGGGGGCAAGACTCTCAAGGGCTCCAAGTTCGGCCCTCAGCCGAACACTGCACCGGAACCTCCAGTGGTTCCGGACTCCGGCAGGCGGCCCCCTGCCAAGAGGGGCAAGCCGCCCGTGCCGGTGACCTCCGTCCATCTGGAGGCACCGGACAATTTGCTGGAAGTGCTTAACGACGCTTCCATCGACGAGGAGCACCGCACTATTATGAGTGCGGTGATCAAGAAGGTTTAGTCCGCCAAGAGCGGACTGACTGAAGCCTGTGGCAGCCTTCTAACAGGCTTTGAGGTAAGTATTTAAAATATAGGAAAATATTACCGCATAGACAGTAGCCCCTGATGCTCTGTTTGGTGTTCATAAAGAAAAGCCAAATAGAGGATCAAATAATATCTGCAGGAGTCTAATACAAGTATGTCTATATGCGTATGCAGGCTTCGCTGCTGACCTCTGCCGCACTGACTGTGGAGGTCGCCGCACTGAAGCAGAACCTCGAGCGGTCCAAGAAAGAGCTCGGCCTTGCCAAGAAGCAGCTCGAGGAAAACAAAGGTAAGTAGTACCTTGTCTATATATTTATGAAAAAAAGATGTGGATGCAAAATGACAGGATCATCATGGATATACCAGGGGCCAGGACCGAAGTGGCGACCCTGAAGCAAGCGCTATCCGAGGCCAAAAACAAAGCGGCCACGGAGCGCACCGAGCGGGGGAAGCAAGATGCACGGGTGAGTGAGGTGCAGCAAGAGCTCCAGGCCCTCGTGAAGAAGCACGAGACTTTGGAGCTTGACTCAAAGACGCGAGAGTCCGAGCTTGCCGCGGCCCTCGAGAGCACAAAGCATGCCAAGGCTGAAGCCCAAAAGGCCCTCCAGGAAATTGAGGCGATGAAGAAGATAGCGGCGGGTAAAGCATTCATTATGCAAAGCAAGCATGTGAAAGTAAATTACTTTTTACTTACCCGAGTCCGGAGCTCTCCAGGAGCATTCGCAGATTTGCCCCGCAGCGTGTCGGATGTCGCAAAGTATTACCGAGCCGAGGAGGGGAGCTCGACGAAGAAGGTGTTCTGGTCTTAGTACACCGAGGCTGAACACCCGGTGCCCTTAAGCGACTAGCTGAAGCAATTGGTCGAGCTCCATAAGGCGGCCGAATAGGCCATGAAGGGTCTTATAGTCCGGCTATGGCCTGGCGCCTCCCTTCCGAACAGCTACTTCGGCCTGGTGAGGCGGCTTGTGGACGCCTGCCCACGACTGGAAGTCATAAAGCGGTCCGTCTGCATCGAGGGTGCACGCAGGGCCTTTGCTCGTGCGAAGGTGCACTGGGCCAAGATGGACGCCGAGAAGCTGGTGAAGGTGGGGCCACCGCAGGGCAAGGAGCATCGCCACCCTGAAATGTATTATGAGGGTGTCCTGAAGGGTGCCCGCCTTGTGGCGGATGAGTGTTCCAAGGATGTAATTTTTGAGTGAACTTGCTCGCGTGATCCTGTATTATGAAAACTTGTTCATATGAGCTATGCAACCCTTGTTTGAATTTAAAATATTACCTTCTGTGCGGCTGTTTATCAATCTGAGAGATGGCAAGTCGTTGGCTTCTGCCCCATGCCACGAGTGCTGGGGTGTTCGGGATAAATCTGAGCACTCTTTTTCCCATTCTTGGGTCCTACGAGGGAGGTGCTCAGCGCAACGAACAAGGCAATCGAACTATATTGCTTTATCACTCTCACTTAGCCAGAGAATTCTATAATTTTAAATTTTGGCAAAGCCCCTGGTATTTGGTAGGCCGAATTCGGGGCGCTATACACGCCTAAGCCGGACAAAGCCGACTCCTCGCTCTAAGCGGCATAAATCTTTAGGGACTCTAGACCTCTCGAACAGCGACCAGCTCTCGCCTTATGGTGACAGTCAGTTTTAGCTTTCTCTACTGAGGTGCTTAGCCCAGCTGAACCGGGGCACAATCGCAGTAGTTCTCCCAGTGCTACCTTAGCCGATATAGCGGAACGTAAGGTACCAAAACATGGGAGCCGGGCAAACCCAACTATTGACCCAAGACATGATTCGGAGCTGATGCATATAATGCTATAAGTTCGGGGTGCCGTATTGTCGAAAGTGTTCAGACTTCTCACACCATATTATGGGGTACGCTTAAGCCCCTGGCGTACTGGCCGTACCAGAGTGTACGGGTGCTCAATGTCATGAATGAACATATATATAAAAAAACAAAGAACAAAGAATGCAGTAATAGACTAGTGCTATGCATTGTTTATTAAAAAAGGTGCATTGAAGCAGAATGATACAAGTAGTGCGATAAGCAAAAACAGGACTATTTGACATGTCCCCTCCAAGGGCAAGCTGCGGAATGGTATTTATAGCAGGTATTTCGCTCGCTATAAGAGACCACCTGGGAATTCCAAAATGCGACTTAGCTTTCTGCCTCCTTGGTTGTTGTATCGTGTGTCCGGCAATCGTACTACCGGACGGGGTGTCCAGAGAGTAAAGTCCCGAAAGAGAGAAAAAATATCAAAGCGGGAAGCCCCTAGTGCGGTTGAGCCGCGTTTTGGGGGCGTGCCGCAGTCGTGCCCCCCTCCCCCATCTATGCCCATGGTATTTTCAATGCATAATTATGTACGCGTGGAACAAATTTTGTCGTCTGGCTAGGACTGGGGTGGGGGCCGCATTGCTATGTGAGCTCGGAACGTGCCAGGCGGTCTTGTTGTAGATTACTCCAGGCGCGTTTGACGGCGTTCGGGTGTTTGATCGCCGAACTGGTGAATTGCCTTGAGAGGCTGCTTTGCGCTTTTGCTGCGAGGGCCGCAGTGTGCTCCTCCGTTCGGAGAGAGCGCTATGTGTTTCCATTGACTGTGATGACCCCCCGAGGTCCTGGCATCTTGAGCTTGAGGTATGCATAATGCGGTACCGCATTGAATCTTGCGAATGCTGTTCGCCAGAGCAGTGCATGATAGCCACTGCGGAACGGGACTATATCAAAGATTAACTCCTCGCTTCGGAAATTATCCGGGGATCCGAAGACCACTTCCAGTGTGACTGAGCCTGTGCAATGGGCCTCTACACTTGGTATGACACCTTTAAAGGTCGTTTTTCTGGGTTTGATCCTTGAGGGGTCTATACCCATTTTGTGCACTATGTCCTGATAAAGCAGGTTCAGGCTGCTGCCACCGTCCATAAGGACTCGAGTGAGGTGGAATCCGCAATGATTGGGTCTAGGACCAGTGCGGCGAATCCGCCATGACGGATACTAGTGGGGTGGTCCTTGTGATCGAAGGTGATCGGACAGGAGGACCATGGGTTGAACTTTGGGGCGACTGGCTCCAACGCATATACGTCCCTTAGCGCACGCTTCCGCTCCCTCTTCGGGATGTGGGTTGCGTATATCATGTTCACCGTCCGCACTTGTGGGGGGAACCTCTTCTGTCCTCTGGTGTTCGGCGGCCGGGGCTCCTCCTCGTCATCGCTATGCAGCCCCTTGTCCTTGTTTTCGGCATTTAACTTGCCTGCCTGCTTGAACACCCAACATTCTCTGTTGGTGTGGTTGGCTGGCTTTTCGGGGGTGCCGTGTATTTGACACGAGCAATCGAGTATACGGTCCAAACTGGACGGGCCCGGAGTGCTTCTTTTGAATGGCTTTTTCCGCTGACCGGGTTTGGAGCCTCTGAATCCAGCATTGACTGTCGTATCTTCGGCGTTGTCGCTGTTGATGCAGCGCTTGTGTTTGTTGCGACGTGACCTGCCATTGCTATCCTTGGTATCCGAAGTACCAGGGTTCTTTGATATATTATTGCTGCGAGCCAGCCAGCTGTCCTCTGCCACGCAAAAGAGGGTCATTAGTGTCGTGAGGGTTGCCATAGATTTCGGCTTTTCTTGGCCAAGGTGCCGGGCGAGCCACTCGTCGCGGATGTTGTGCTTAAAAGCTGCTAGGGCCTCTGCATCCGGACAGTCGACTTTTCTTTGTTAGTAACCGTGTCCAGAATTGCCGGGCCGATTCCTCTGGCTGCTGAATTATGTGGCTCAAGTCATCGGCATCTGGTGGTCGCACATAAGTGCCCTGGAAGTTGTCAAGGAATGCGGCTTCCAGATCTTCCCAACAGCCAATGGATTCTGCTGGCAGGCTATTGAGCCAATGCTGAGCTGGTCCTTTAAGTTTGAGTGGGAGGTATTTGATGGTGTGTAGATCGTCACCGCGGGCCATGTGGATGTGCAGGAGGTAGTCCTTGATCCATACCGCAGGGTCTGTTGTGCCATCGTATGACTCGATATTTACGGGTTTGAAACCCTCTGGGATTTGGTGATCCATTACTTTATCTATGAAGCATAGGGGGTGTGCGGCGCCTCTGTACTGGGCTATGTCGCGACGCAGCTCAAATGAGCCTTGTCTGCTGTGTTCGGCCCGACCTGATTTACTTTTACTGAATCCGGCGCGACGGTTATCGTCTCGCGTAGTGGGGCGCACCCGTGATCCGTAGATCGATCTTGCGTGCTTTGCTTTGTCCTCCAATATGTATCGCAGGTCTAGCATATTTCCACGTGCCTTGACATTTTTATTTGAGTGGCATCAGGGTGCGGCCTACGCTTTTGGCTGAAAGGCCTCTCTGTCACGTCCACGAGGTGGCCGATCAGCCGCGTCATACGCTGGGGATGTAGGTTTTAATGCTTCCTCCTCTAATCGGGGTAGCAACCTGCGCTTTGGGTAACTCTTGGAGGGGCGTTCGAGTTCATATTCCTTGGCAGCCAGGACTTCAGTCCATCTGTCAGCTAGCAAATCTTGATCAGCTCGAAGCTGCTGTTGCTTTTTCTTAAGGCTATTTGCCGTGGCCATAAGCCGACACTTGAAGCGCTCTTGCTCGATGGGATCCTCAGGTACAAAAAATTCGTCATCTCAAGGCTTGCCTCGTCTTCGGAGGGAGGCATGCAATTATCATCTTCTGCCTCTCCATCTGCCGCTCTCTCAGGAGGGTTGGCTTCTCCATCCTCCTACTCTAAATCTTGCTGGAGGGGATTGTCGTCATCTTCGGCACTGTCCGGAGTACTATTATCTCCTGTGCCGGTATCACCGCTTTTGCTTTGGCGAGACATAGAGCGGCGCCGCTGACGTCGGCGCTTGGGTTGCTTCTTGGAGGGGTCATCCTCCGCTGTCCCGTCGCCATTGCCTTCTTTGGGTGTGTCCATCATATACATATCATATGATGAGGTGGCTGTCCAGTGCCCTATGGGCAGTGCTTCCTGTTCGTCTCCTGCATTGTCGTCCATACCGTCGATGTCTTCGGAGTCGAAGTCGAGCATGTCGGTCAAATCATCGACAGTGGCTATTAAATGGGTGGTGGGTGGGCGGCGAACTTCTTCGTCATCCGTATCCCAATCCTGCCGGACATAGTCCGGCCAGGATTCTCCTGACAAGGAGAGAGACTTTAGTGAGTTCAGTATGTCGCCGAAGGGCAAGTCCTGAAAAATATCCGCGGAGGTGAACTCCATGATCGGCGCCCAGTCGGACTCGATAGGCACGGGCGCAGGCGGTTCGGAGTCCGTGGCTGGGGAAGAATCCGGCATTTTGGAGTCACGGTTCTCGTGAAGGGTAAGGTTTGTATTCGGCTCGATCGCCGCTGAGACTGCGGCCTCTAGGACGGGGTCTAGCCACCCGTCCATGGATGGCGCAATTGGCTCCGAATTGAGGGTCCGAGCGGTTGCAGGTGCGATCTCCAGAACACTGTCCGACGGCAGAGCTAAATCATACTCATCGTGACCGTGCGGCGCACTCGGCAGGGGCTCGAATCCGTCGAAGATCAAGTCTTCGCGGATGTCGGCCGTGTAGTTTAAGCTTCCAAACCTGACCTGGTGGCCAGGGGCGAACTCTCGATCTGCTCCAGATGGCTGCGAGTTGGCTCCTTGATGCGGCCGCCGAATACGAAGATCTGTCCGAGGAGAAAAGTTTCACCCTGGACTGCATCGCTATCGATGATTGAAGGAGCCATCAAGCCTAAGGATGACGACACAGAGGAACTCTCAATGAAAGCACCATTGTTGGTGTCAAAACCGGCGGATCTCGGGTAGGGGTTCCCGAACTGTGCGTCTAGGTGGATGGTAACAGGAGACAAGGGACATGATGTTTTTACCCAGGTTCGGGCCCTCTCGATGGAGGTAAAACCCTACTCCTGCTTGATTGATCTTGATGATATGAGTATTACAAGAGTTGATCTACCACGAGATCGGGGAGGCTAAACCCTAGAAGCTAGCCTATGGTATGATTGTTGTTCTTGGTCCTACGGACTAAACCCTCCGGTTTATATAGACACCGGAGGGGGCTAGGGTTACACAGAGTCGGTTACAAGGAAGGAGATCTACATATCCATATTGCCAAGCTTGCCTTCCACGCTAAGGAGAGTCCCATCCGGACACAGGACGAAGTCTTCAATCTTGTATCTTCATAGTCCAACAGTCCGGCCAAAGGTTATAATCCGGCTGTTCGGATACCCCCTAATCCAGGACTCCCTCACCGATCCAAACTTTCCTATGAGTCACCAAAACTGATTCGCTTCCTCCTCCTCTTCGTTTTTTTGTAGAAATAAAAATAAACCTAAAATCTAAAAAGTGCACGCGCACTATCTGGAGAGAACGAGCGGCCGAACGAGAGCCGCTCGATCTTGTTCCAATCGACGGCGCGGATATCCAAGTGTTACCTGCTCGGGTGGTGGAGCCGCGCCGCTTGGACCAGCGCGTGGACCGGTCGCCTGGTCCGATCGCGCCGCGCCGCGCCAGATAACCCTTCCCCAGGACCCACATGTCATAGAGGATAGGCAGTTCCCCAACGCGATAGCTGTCGTGCGTAGTGGGCGACGGTTTCGAATTTCATGCCATTATCCCGTCCATCCCCCACCTCTCGCGGTCCATTCCTCTTTCCCCCTTGCATTCACCATTTGGTGGTGCTATAGAGGCGGTTCCAAATCCGCCAGGGTGTGGTCGACGGCGGGGCGCACTGCGAGGGTCGTCGTTCGCGGCGACACAGGTACTGCTCCTATGCGTGCTCCCCGTTCTTCTGCTTGTTTCTCCAGTCCCCGCCCTGCTTTTTCTGGTGAGGTCGCATGTTTTCCGATGAGGTCGCGGTCGGTATCAGGGAGGTCGAGGTAGAGGTCGAACTCGAGGTCGCGGTCGGGGTCAGGATGTGCTCATTTTCCGGCGAGGTTGAGGTCACCCCTGCGGACTACTCCGTTTGGGAAACAACCGGATTGGCAGGGGTGGGCTAGGGTTGTGCTTATCCCATTGTTTTTGCGTTCAGTAGGTGAATGGTTCAGGGAGGAGGAGTGGTTCCCGGCGATAGAGCCTCGTCTGTGGATTGTAGCCTCGCGGTGGATCTGGTGTTTTTTATGTGTGTTTCCCCCCACGGTGTGCAACTAGGTTGCCCCTTGCGTGCAAATTAGGAGCAGTTGTAGACAATTTTTGAGATAATATAGCCAATCTGCCAGCCTTGTGGTGGATCTCCTGGTTCATGTGTTTCCCCCTGTTGTGTGCAACTAGGGACCATTAGGTGTGCAAATTAGTACCTATGCTTGCCAATTTCCCAATATACTCTATCCAAGCTGCCAGCATTTGTGATGGATTTGGTGGTTCGTGTGTTTTCCCCCTGCTGTGTGCAACTAGGGACCCTTGTTTGTGCAATTTAGCACCCATGCTTGCCATTTTTCCAATATAGTCTACCCAATCTGCCAGCCTTGTGGTGGATGTGGTGGTCCACGTGTTTTCTACCGCTGTGTGCACATAGGGACCATCACTTGTGCAAATTAGTACCAATGGTTGCCAATTTTCCAATATAGTCTACTGATTTTTCTGCCAGCCTTTTTGCTGGATTTGGTCATTCGTGTGTTTTTCCCCTGATGTGTGCAACTAGGGCCCCTTGATTGTGCAAATTAGTACCAATGCTTGCCAATTTTCTAATATAGTCTACCCAATCTGCCAATCTTGTTGTGAATGTGGTTGTCCTTGTGTTTTTCCCTGATGTGTGCAAATAGGGACCCTTATTTGTGCAAATTAGTAACAATGCTTGCTAATTTTCCAATATAGTATACCCAATTGTTTTGTCGGATATATTCTTGTTGGCTATGCATTTTTTGTTTGTTCCAGTTGCACAAGTTATCATACTCAGCTGGTTGCCAGTTAACTATTTTCTGCCTAGTTATTACTTGACATAGTTAAGCTTAGTTGGCTTATATGCTATCCAGTTGCACAAGGTTGACTGCCTAGTTGGCTGCATCACTGTAGTAGTTGGTTGTCCACATGTTTTACAGTTTTTTGCACTAGGTGTCCTGCTTATGTGTAGAGGTCTGCGGATCAAAGCAACCTTTTATGTTTTCTCTAGTTTGTTTGCGCATCTTCTAACTATGTTTTCTTTTCTTGTATTTCCCCCGCAGGGTAAAAATGGTTATAATAGGAGGAGATGCGGATTGCAATGAAGATGTATTTTTTCACTTTTTCCATGTTTTTGAGTTGTTTTCAACTTATCCATGTATGCTAGTGTCCTTTTTTCATGTTTTTTTGGTTGCTTAATCAGGGTTCTAGAAGTCAGTCCCTTCGCCGGAACTCGAAGCGTGCTGCTAATCGCCAGCCACGACCTACGCATAGTGTTCAGCAGGGAGAGGAAGTTGAGGTAAGTGGCATGCTGATGACACAAGCACCTTATTTTGGTTTTGTTTGGGTCATATAATATTTTTTCCCATGCCCATGTTTTTTTTATTTTCTTAGGATGTTGATCAGTTTCGGGTTGTAAAGCAAACTAGACGTGCTGCAGTTGCAAGGGGAGCTGAATCATCTACTAGGGTAAGTAAATCCTTGAATGTCAATGTTTCTTGCTTTTTTAGACGCTGATGAAATTATGCAGCCGTTGGCACCACATTTTTTGTTGTATTTACTCAATAACCATCTTGATCTAAATATAGTTTTCGCAGAAGTTGACATGAGTTGGCATCTTGTAGTTGACATCACTGGTCACCATTTTGTGCAGGGAGCAGCTGCCTCATCTTCCGCAGCAGATGTTGAGATATGTGGTTTTTTGTGTGTGTTTGTGAGCTATTGAAAAGTTTCTTGCAAACATTTTTTTCTTAGTTGCTGTTATCTTCTTGCAATATCATGCTTATCGTTGCACATCCCCTAGAAATTTCTATAGTTGTCAGGTCTAGTATGTTTTCTTAGTTTTTTTGCAGGTTGCACACTGGTAGTCTTCAGTTGTCATGATGAGCTTTCATAGTTGAACAAAAAAATCATATTAGTTGGCATGATCCATTTTATGTTTATATAGTTTTTGCAATACTGATCCAAATGATCATCGCTAGTTTTTTCTCAGTCCAGTTTTTTGTCTTGTGTTTAATTTATTTTTCTCACCATCAAGCCAGCAGTGAAGGAGTTGAGGTGGATGCAGGGCAAGATGTGGAGCGACCATCACAAGCGGGTAGGATAAGGGCATCACCAGGGCAGTTTGCGAAGTTCAACAGCTCGCTATCCCCGCCGCAGAAGTTTGAGCTAGTTCGAGGTTGTTTGGGGGCCTCTTGAACTTATCAGACACACTTCCAGCGGACCTCACTAAATTCCTGGTGCAGTTCTACCAGCCAGGGAGCTCTGAAATGGTGTTCCCAGGCAGGGGAAGGATCCGTGTCGATGCTGACAGTGTTCGCATGGTATTTGATCTCCCAAATAGGGGTCAAAAAGTCAGATATGTAGTTGACAAGGATGCAACTAGGAGATTCAGAGAGGCTTTCAACATAACTGGAGATTCTCATCCCCAGATCACTACATGGTGCAAGATGATTAAGGATATGGCGGGAAGAACGGATGACACATTCTTTATAGCCTGGCTTGCGGTTGCATTCAACACTTTTCTAGCACCAACCACGGCCCTGAAGCTGAGCCCGAAGTGCTACGGACTTGTGCTAGATCATGAAATGCTCAAGAACACAAACATCTTCCTCTTTGTAGCAGAGCACATAAATGAAGCTTTCCGGAACATGGACCAGGAGAAGCAAACCGTTTGCTGCTGCTTGTATCACTTGATGGTTAGTGAAAATGAGCACTTCCATGTGTTTTTCTTCTTTGTGCAGTTATAGTTTCTGAAATACTCCTTATAATAACTGAAGTTGGGTTTCCTTTGTTGGTTCTATTGCAGATACTATACCTTGACGCGCTCGTTCATGATATCCCAGTAAGCAACTGTGCGATACGAGCTAATGCATGGGATAGTAGCCTAATTGCCAAGGTGATCAAGGACACGATCTCTCCTGGTGTGTTCGACAAATTAGAGGTGAGTTCTCTTTGTTTTTCTCCAAGAGTGGCTCTTTTTATGTTCTATTCATGTCTGCTCACTTTTTGGTAGTTGCACAAAAAATGTGATCAGTTGGCACAATAATGCCTGTACTTGCACAACTTGTTGTTTTAACTTTGGTATCTGCACACATGTTCATTTTTAATTGGCACATCATCTGTTTTAAGTTGCATAATTTTACTTATCTTGCTGCACAGATGTGTGACATCAGTTGGCATAAACTTTTTTAGGTGCCCTGTGGGTTGCACATTTTTTTAGTTTGTTCAGTTGCATATATGTAGAATCCAATTGTCTACCCAGTATCTTGTTCTAGTTGCACATGTTATAAGGTTTGGTTTTTGTTCAACACAAAATCTGTTTTGATAACCTTGTTCTTTTCCTTTTCTCTTTTTGACATCAGCTTAAAGAGGAGTATAGGGGCACGGAGCAGACACCACTGTTTGGTGGTATTTTGCAAGCTGAAGCATTCGTGGCATCCAAGTTACCAATAACCTACAATCCGCAGGTTAGTCTTTGCATACAAGAGTTTGGATCAGTTACCGACATTTTCTTTGGCTGGGATGTATGTTCAGTTGCACATATATGCTTTTTTAGTTGCGAGAATACATGATTCAGTTGGTTGGGATGTATGTTCAGTTGCACATATATGCTTTATTAGTGGCACATATTCTTTGGAAAATCAATGTGTTCGTTTGCAAACAATAACTTCAACTTGGTAGAATGCATGTTTAGTTTTGGCTACAATGCATGTTTAGTTGGCTAGAATCATGTTTTAGTTGGCCAGAAAATATGTCTTAGTTGGCTTGCTGAACACACCATGGTCATTTACCGACATTCTCTTTTTCGAAATGGTTTCTAACTGAATCAGTACTGAATCTTTTTTTGTGCTAATGCAGAAAAAGACAAATATTTCGGAAGTGGTTAATGACCTGTGCAAGGCCGTAACTGAACAGGTTGGCACCTTCATTGAAGCAGTTGCCAAGATCGATGACGAGGAGCTAGATATTGATCCCTACTTACAACAGCCATCAATGGGAATCGAGACGTCACGCCGTGCTCCAAAAAGAAAGAGACGGGTTTCACCTATACAAGAAGAAGAGTTTGTTGAGGAGGAGTCAGAAGAAGATGAGGAAATGGAAGTAGCGCTAGATGTTGGAGATGACGAGGACACAGATGCGGATAAGTCAGAGGAGGAGGACAGAAGGAGGATGACAAAGAAGAAGATGCAGAGGAGGAGGAGGAGGAGGAGGAGGAGGAGGGGAAGAAGAAGAAGAAGAGGAGAAATAAGAGGAGGATAAAGAAGAAGAGGACAAAGGAGAGGAGGAGGAAAAGGAAGAAGATAGTGAGGCAGAGGAGGAGGAATAAGAAGATGAGGCCAAAGAGGGGGACGGAGACAAAGGTGCAACAGTTGATGGCAGTGAGGGGGAAGGAGATGACGAGGAAGAAGACGAGGATGGTGATGGTGATGATCAAGGGGGATCCAATGGAGGCAGTGACAACATTAATGAAGATGATGACAATGGCCCTGGTTCTGGGGGTACAGGCAGCAACACATCCAGGGGACTAGCAGCTCTGCCAACCCTGCCAGCAATAACAATTCATTGAGCAGCAGGATCACACTACAGATGTTGATTGACAAAATTTCTGTAAAGAGAAGGATTTGCCGAAGTCAAAGAAAAATGACGAAGCGGAGTCTCAGGGGAGCATTGATATGTTCAAGCTGTGCAACTTGAAGACAGTTTTGCGAACCACTTTCCCCGTGCCAGATTTTAGTGACCAAGAGATGTCTCAGAAGATCGATTTTGCCATTGATCAGAAGCTGTTCTTATCAAGTGAGGCTGAAAAGAATCAAGTTGACATGGAGGAAGCGGGAAAGGGTCTTGACTGGGTTCATTCAAAGAAAAAATACAAGAAATATTTGAAGCAACTTCCAGATATAAGCTCCAGCAAGAGCAAGGCAGCATCCGTGGCAAACCCTCACGTGGTCCAGAAGCGCAAGGCAGTTTCAATGAAGAAGAATCTGGAGTTGCCTCAAACCAAGGAGAAGATGGTGTGGGCAGATGCTGAAATAAATGTGGTCAAGGAAGCTGTGGTTCCAACTGATATGCCAACTGTAGTGAGCAGAGAGCCAACCACCACTCAAGATGTGACAACAATGCATGTTGAGCCCACAACCATCACAGGATGTTCAACACATCAAGGGGAAGACTCCTCTTTCAGCAGTCCTACCTAAACCAGCTAAGCAGCAAAAGATTGTCAAGTTTCCCAAGGGCACAAAGGGGGAACATGGCACAAAAGGTGTGGGGTTTAGACACGAGACATAACTACGTGCCCCAGCCATCGATGCAGGGGTGCCAAGTTCTACTAGATTGCTGCCAACTCAGACTAGAAAGATGCCAACTGCAGATACTAGTGTACCAACTGAAGTGTCAATTAGTAGCATGGTCACAGTCAAAACCACCACTTCTACTCAGCAAGGCACAACTTCAACTGCAAGCCCCAAGGTGCCAACTCATAGAGATACCTCAATGCCAAACACGGAAGGAGGCGATCAAACTGCCAAAGTGCCGTCTCCAAGAGCTAGCACACAGCATCCAAGCAAGCCTGCATCACCAAGAGCTGACTTTAAGCACTCATTAACACAAGAGGAGGTGTTCAACATTGTAAGTAGGTGCAAGCCTCCTAGGCTGCCAACTACAACATTATTGCGAACCAAGTCAGTGAATGATGCACCTGTGAATGTGCTGCAAGGAGATGCCCTGGGCCTTCAACCCATACGCAGATCAAATTCTTACAGCTATCATGGTGACGGGTTCTGGGATGCACCATCTTTTGACCTGGGCATATATGGTGATGCTAGGGCTGCTCCAGCACTTGCTCCAGCAGCACAAATAGGGAAGCCAATGTGGTTGTCATAGATGAGGGTGAGTTGGACCCAGCAACTATGAACAAAGGATGCGCTGCTGGTGATGCTGGCAAGGGATTAGCTCACCAGCCAGATGTTTGATCACCACACAGCTGCCACACCCCGATATGCACAGAATGTAGCGACCCGACCTCAGACGGTCAAGCCTTCGTGTTGTTTGTGCCATCCTCGGATCGGTATCTTTGGCACACAGTACATCGATGTATATATCAAAGTGCAATCACATGTATAATTAACGTAAAACTGATATATACCTCATAAGTCACAGCGGAAACAAATAGACGGGTATGGAGTCCCATCAATGCCATCGGCAGGTTGAGTGTAGACCGTAACCCTGTATCGTAACTCTTACTCGTCGAGGAAATATCTGCAACATGATACGTTGCAGCCGTGTAGGTCAGTACATTGAATGTACCGGCAAGATCACAATAAGAGAAAACATATGATAAACTATACTATATGCAGTATGGCTTTGTGGCTCTGTATCCGTGTTTTGTTTGCGTAAAAGCTGGTTTTATTCTCCCTGCATCAAAGGAATAAATGAAGTATGTACTATGGAGTTTTTCTAGCATGACATGGTTCCGCCAACCGATGTCTCATAGCCCAAAATCATCATAAGTTGCCTACAATTAAGTTATCAATCCGGTGTTGAGAGTTCCGAGATAGATCCAAGTCCGAGGCTCAAATTGTCCGTGAATCGGGACACGGCTAATCGATTAGGTTTTAACCTCTGCAGAGGTTTGTACACTTTACCCGCAAGATTCGATCCTCTTTTACGTTCTCGCACTTCGTGGTGTTTGAGAACAAGACGACCAAACATGGTCTTCGAAGAGCTCCCCCGACCACCGTCCGGTGCTTATCCCATCCTACCGTAGTTCTACATCTGCTAGCACCGCCCCAGCCAGATTCACCACTAAGGTCAACCAAGCCGAGCCCATAATGACTTGCGGTTGCAGGTAAGCTTAGGGCATGAAGTATTCTTCCGTCTCTTTGAGTCTGGGTGAAGCTTTCCGCAAGATGTCATGGCGCTTCTCCATGCATCTGGCCAACCTTGGTTTCTCCAGGTGCCCGTCAACCATCCTTCACCCAGAGTGTGTATTGAATTCTTGTCTCGAGTCTTGAAGTCTTGAGGCCTTGAAGATGCAGTCCTTGCAGATTCCATCATGGAGTTGTCGCCATTGACGAGATCCTCCATTCTCACACCACTCCGAGCACTCATACCAACCACGCCTACTATAGCGTAGCATTAAAATAAATAACGTCCCGGGCTTGGTAACAGGTTGATGGGTTCCTACCTCATGCATACTACTCAACTACAAGGATTCGATATCACTACTGGAGGGATTGTTGCGAAGATGACACTAGATGCAATAAAACACATAGGTATGAAAAACATGGTCAAAGTGAACTTGCCTTGCTGACGATCTTCGAAAACTAAGGACTCGAGGTAGCAAGCTTCGCACTCCGGAAATTCTACCGAGACAAACAATAATCACAATAAGCATATAGCATATGATCACATAACACAATAGCATAGTAACATATCACACCAAAACAACCGAATCAAAAACCCAAGAGAAAACTCGAAGAAATCCAACTCAAGTTTTCCTACTTCAAGCCACAACTAGAAATAGTTTTACATAACAAAATTTTCTCAACATAACCTAACCATGGGTTTATGTTAACTTAACATAAAGGAATGCATTAAGCAACTAGGAGCAAAAAGAATCAATTTAAAATCTATTATGAAACTCCTATTAGTCCTAATTCAAGTTCTATTAAGAAAAATAAAATAAATTTTTTATTTATTATAAATAAATGTTCATGCTCTAAAGTGACAGAAACTATCCTAGAATAATCAATCACATGTGAAAAATAAATTTATTTGCTAATTAAAATAATAGGAAAACAGTAGCTAGTTAATTAATTAAGAATAACATGAATCTGCTAGAAACTAATTTTTTATTAATCCTAAAATGCCCAAATTAATTCCTACGGTTTGGCAATGTCAAAACAAAGTTGGGACAAAAAGAATCATATAAAATAATTTTCCTAACTCATTTTATAGCAGATTTACTATTCTGACTAAATCTAAAATAAAGCAATTATAAATAATTTTAACATAGCTAATTGTATTTTCTACAGAAACTATAATAAATTTGCAAACCAACAAAAAAAAGATTCACTTAAAAATATTAAGTAGATAAAAAGATATGAATTTTTCAAATCTGAAACTATTCTGCTAAAACAGAAAATGAAAAATAAAGAAAAACGGCCTAATGGGCCTAACTAACGCCCTGTGCGTAAAATAACTAAACGAGCCCTAGGGTTAAACGAATCGGGCCGCTACAAAATAAAAACCCTAACTAAAATATTAAACCGGAACTAACCGGACTGAACCGGTTTATTTTAAAAAGAACGTACCCCTTCTGGGGGTTCTAATCTAGGCCGTTGGAAACGAATCGGACGGCGAGGGGAGACTCCGGCGACGTACCGAACGGCGACGGCGACGGCGGCTCGGGCGGCGATGGTTCCGGCGACTCCGGTGGTCGGGGCGTCGGCGGAGGTCTCCGGCGGGTGCAGCGGCGAGGGGAGGGTGGGGTCAGGCGAGCTCGGGGTGGCTGGGTGGGTCGGGACGGTGGCAATGGCGGCGGCGGGCTCGGGCTCAGCGAGGCCTTGCGGGAGAGGGAGAGGTCCGCGAGGGGAAATGGGGTGTGGGAAGGGCATTTATAGGGCGGGCGGCGACGCGCTGGAAGCGAATCGGGAGGATCGGTGGATCCGGAGATCACGGGATCTCGTGGGCGGCGCCTCGTGCGCGAGGGGCGAGGGGAGAAGGAGGTGGGGCCCTTTGTCGTGAGAGGAGGAGAGAGAGGTGCGGTCGGTCGGCCGACGCGAGGGGGTTCAGCGCGGAGGGGTTGGTCGGGCCGGTTGGGTGGCGCGGCTGGGCCTCGCGCTGGTGGGCCTCGGCCGTTGGGTGGGCTCGGTCGGTGGCGCTAGCTGGGCCCTTTGGTGGTGGGTCGCCAGTCTGGCTGGGCTGGGCGGTCGGCTGGCTGGCGCTGGGTATTCTTTTTTTTTTCCAATTTAGTTTTTTGAAAAATAAAAACAAAGATAGAATATAAAATATAAATATTTTATATAGGACATGTATATACCAAAATGATCAGGGGAATATTCCCTATCATTTGAACATTTTTCCAGGGGCAAAATCCAAAGTTTATAAAAATTCATTTTTTTCTAATTTCAAATAAACTCAAGTTTGAATTCAAAACTTTTGGCAATGTTTTCCTCTGATATTTTTGGAGTGTCATGTTTACTCCTCTCATACTTTTTCTCAAGTATTTATCAGGCATAGTTTTTGAAATGATTCCCACTTGCCAAAATTTGAATTCAAATTCCAAAACCCCAAAACTTCAAATGCCACTCAAATTCAAACAACATGCATAGATGCTTAGCTATAATTGTAAAACATTCCAAATAGGAAATTTGGGATGTTACAAACCTACCACACTTAAAATGAATCTCGTCCTCGAGATTCGAAGAGGCTAGCAAGAAAAGGTTAGGGGTTGGGGGCCTTCTAGTAAATATTTTGGCCAGAAAGGTTAGAGGTGCTACCACACTTAAAAAGCAAGGTTACAGTTCCAATAAACTCAGATACTTCCTCTGGAGTGCCGACAATGTATGTCTCTTCACATATCTTACAATAGTGCCTTCCTTAACGCTCTTCTGTCAGAAGCATAGAGTTTTCCTCAAAATCGTGGGTCGGTTCGTCAAAGTTGAAGTTCGTCCGGGACTGGATCTTCTTAGTTGATAGGTTCTTGTGCATTCTAGACAACTATCGAAATACTCATGGTGGTCTACAATTTATGGTTTCTCCTGCAGAAACGGGTCTGGGTTGAACCTCACCGTATAACCTACGATTGGCAACGGTTGCCTGTAAAGGGGTTCCATTATCCTACCATTCTATGGTTTTATGGCTTATCGCGTCGACACTCTTCTATGGTTTTCGAGGCTCTCTGATTTTCTATCAACATATGATAGTTCATTATAGAAGTCTCCGGTATGGGGGCCAATCCATCCCGTACTTGAATCATTACCACATACGTAAACAGTGAATCACGTATTCTAACACTTGGGCATACTCACAAGCATTGCAGAGTTTCTCTTGTTCTCGAACTGGTTTCGAGTAAATCCATGGTTTCTGCAAGCTGAACAAGACATCTAACGTTTCTTCACAACCCTCGGGTTTTCGTATCCTCCTAAAAATGTCGGATGATTAACTCAGAGTTTTCTTCCGAAATACCTTCCTTCAGCAAGAGTGTGCTTGTTTCTTATTAACTCCTGGGCCTGTGGGTTATGGCCCACTTCAGCTCTTGTACAAACTTAATTCGTCCTTCCTAGGATTCCATATTCCAACGCTACATCTCCTGTAAATCCAATAGTACTTCTTCCTTCATACTCTTGTGGTGACGATCATACCAAACTCCAACTTATTTTTGTCCAGCTTCCTTCTATGGACCGTCATGAATAACACTTTTCTTTCTTCCTTGATCCTGTAGCTTTACGGAGTACTGCGACACCAAAGAAAATGCACTAGTTTATCCATAAATCTCATTATTTTCATATCAATCTATTATTACATCCATAACCATTTTTCGTGAATCCAAATTCCAAAAAGTTTATTACAAATGCCGCCACCCACATGGTTCGGTCAGACATTACTTCCAACTTTATTCATTTTTCCTCCTTGAGGATTCTTCAGTCCCACTGGAATTGTGCGACATGCGCCTTGAAATCTTCAATCTTCTGTTTCATCGTGGTGGCCTTGAGCTTCACCTCCATCATCTCTGTATGCACTTCGCTTAGGTATTCCTGAGTATAACGAAGTCTTGCTTCAAGTATTTCTCCGATCTGGCGTATGGCTTCCATGGCTGCTTCACGAACAGCATCGAAGAAAGTTGCTTGTGGCACACGTGAAATGAAAAAGTACTGCCCCATCATCTTTGGGCAAACTCCTTTCAAATGGTGGAGGTGTACCTCCACATACCAAAGTTCCACTCCCTTTTGCATGAAAGGGTAGCCTTTGTAGACTGCATCTCCTTCAAGGTGAATATGCTTCATCATGTCCTTCAGGATCTTCGGATAATCATGATCACTTGTCAGGGTCATGATTGTTTCTGGACCTTTAAGGAAAGACTCATAAAGGGTCGTCATCTGCAGTTGTGAAACAAAAATGGTGTTCAGAGTAAGGTGCATATCTCCTGGGGCACACATTCATATCATCCAATCAAAACTTCAAACTCAGTTTCCAATTTCCCGTTTATGCATCACAACCCACTTTCTTCCATGTTCATCCAGAATATTAATTTTCCAAGATAAAACATAACAACTCCTTAAAGCTATTCAGCATGTGACATTACAACTTTATTGAGTCATGAACTATTACAATCTCTGAGTAATCTATTACATAACTCAAATCATCGAACTCATGAAAATGAAATTGCTTTCTACTACTCTTATTATCCATATCAAAATTCCAACTACTCAACTCCAGCTTTCGTCTTGTTGGGACATTTAGTAGCATAATGCCCTGCTTCCTTGCAGCGAAAACAAAAGACTTCCGTCATGTCTCGGGGCTTCTTTGTGATTATGTAGGCTCCTTGGATTCTTGACTTCTTTTCTGGACATTTACTAGCGTAATGACCTAAATCCTTGCACCTGTAACAAGTGATATGACTCAGGTCCTTCTCTGCAAAACTGTGTTGTTTCGGGGTTGCCTTCTTTTCTCTTCTGGATTTCTCTGTAATGATCGAGCCTCTATTTCCCGAGGGTCAAACTTCACTTCTGCTGTCGTGAAATATCCCAGATACTCTTTTCTTCCCTTGGGGCAATACTGCGAAAAATGTCCTTCTCCTCCACATGAATAGCAAGCATTGGAGTAAAAATCTTTTGAGGCCTTCTCCATCAGGGTCTTCAACACATTCCTTCATCACTGGTTCTTTCATAACTTCTCAGAGGGCTTCTTTCATTCCTTCTTCCTGCTCCTGAATAGTTTGTTGCACCATGGGGTAAATGTGACATTGAGTCGGGTAGTGGGTGGTTCCTTCACACAAGAAACAAGTCACCTGACTAGTTGGGCATTCCTCACTGGGTGTTTCTCCTCACAATGAGGGCATCCAATCTTGTGTTCCTCCTGGGTGTGTCCTATTTCTCCGCAAATCTTGCAGGCACAAGGTTTATTTCTTGGTGTATCATGGTGCTTCCGGATAAGATGTGATCTCAACAGGGTCTTCTTGAATTCCTCCCAAGTTCTTGCTCCATTAAATCCCTTTATGGCTTGATGCATTTTCCACCAGGTTGCAGCTCTTTCTGTAAAGTACTGAAGAGCGTATTGGACCTCATACTTCCTTGAAATCAAATTGCACCTGAAGTGATTTTCCATGTTCGCATCCATAGCTACGCCTCCGCTGAGTCTTGATCCGAGAGAATATCAGTCCAACTTCATTCATCATCTATGGGGTTCAAGGGTTTTAGGGTGAGATGAGAGAGAGGTGGGGAGGGATATACACACAATATAAACAATAGTTTTTGAAGAAACAAGTTTTACTTTGTGGCTGTCGGAAAACCTCAAACAAGTGACAGCTCACAATTCGTCGCATCTAACGTAAGTGTGTACAGGGGTTTGGTCTTCTAAAGGTCAAATATTTCTTCAGGAACTTCAAATCTTCGGAGTCTTCAACTGTTGTAGCTTCTAATACATGGTGAAATCCTCTTTACTCTGAAAGGGTCATCAGTTCTCCGATATCAAATCCTTCTTGGAGCGTCTTCAGTTGATCCTCCGGGTGATCAAAGGATAAGGGGTATATTCTAACTATTTGAGATGAGAGGGTCTATTTGATAAATTCAGAAAAGATGAGAAGTAAGAGTCTTTTGTAAATAAAGTTTTTGAGTTATCCAGTCCTAGGGGTTTTCCAGTTTCTAGGGTCACGTCCTACAGTCAACATGCGCTCTGATACCATTTCTATAGCGACCCGGCCTCAGACGGTCAAGCCTCTCGTGTTCTTGTGCCATCCACGGATCGAGTATGTTTGGCACACACGATTACATCGATGTATATATCAAAGTGCAATCACATGTATAATTAACGTAAAACTGATATATACCTCATAAGTCACAATGAAACAAATAGGCGGGTGTGGAGTCCCATCAACGCCATCGGCAGGTTGAGTGTAGGCTGTAACCTGTATCGTAACTCTTACTCGTCGAGGAAATATACGCAACATGATACGTTGCAGCCGTGTAGGTCAGTACATTGAATGTACCGGCAAGATCACAATAAGAGAAAACAGATGATAAACTATACTATATGCAGTATGGCTTTGTGGCTCTGTATCCGTGTTCTGTTTGCGTAAAAGCTGGTTTTATTCTCCCTACATCAAAGGAATAAATGAAGTATGTACTATGGAGTTTTTCTAGCATGACATGGTTCCGCCAACCGATGTCTCATAGCCCAAAATCATCATAAGTTGCCCACAATTAAGTTATCAATCCGGTGTTGAGAGTTCCGAGATAGATCCAAGTCCAGAGGCTCAAATTGTCCGTAACCGGGGACACGGCTAATCGATTAGGTTTTAACCCTCTGCAGAGGTTTGTACACTTTACCCGCAAGATTCGATCCCTCTTTTTACGTTCTCGCACTTCAGAGTGTTTGAGAACAAGACGACCGAAACATGGTCTTCCGAAGAGCTCCCCTGACCACTGTCTGGTGCTCATCCCATCCTACCGTAGTTCTACATCTGCTAGCACCATCCCAACCAGATTCACCACTAAGGTCAACCAAGCCAGAGCCCATAATGACTTGCGGTTGCACAGGTAAGCATCCGGGCATGAAGTATTCTTCCGTCTCTTTGAGTCTGGGTGAAGCTTTCCGCAAGATGTCATGGCGCTTCTCCATGCATCCCGCCAACCTTTGGTTTCTCCAGGTGCCCGTCAACCATCCTTCACCCAGTAGTGTGTATTGAATTCTTGTCTCGAGTCTTGAAGTCTTGAGGCCTTGAAGATGCAGATCCTTGCAGATTCCATCATGGAGTTATCGTCATTGACGTAGATCCTCCATTCTCACACCACTCCCGAGCACTCATACCAACCACGTCTACTATAGCGTAGCATTAAAATAAATAACGTCCCGGGCTTGGTAACAGGGTGATGGGTTCCTACCTCATGCATACTACTCAACTTCAAGGATTCGATATCACTACTGGAGGGATTGTTGCGAAGATGACACTAGATGCAATAAAACACATAGGTATGAAAAACATGGTCAAAGTGAACTTGCCTTGCTGACGATCTTCGAAAACTAAGGACTCGAGGTAGCAAGCTTCGCACTCCGGAAATTCTACCGAGACAAACAATAATCACAATAAGCATATAGCATATGATCACATAACACAATAACATAGTAACATATCGCACCAAAACAAACGAATCAAAAATCCAAGAGAAAACTCGAAGAAATCCAACTCAAGTTTTCCTACTTCAAGCCACAACTAGAAATAGTTTTACATAACAAAATTTTCTCAACATAACCTAACCATGGGTTTATGTTAACTTAACATAAAGGAATGCATTAAGCAACTAGGAGCAAAAAGAATCAATTTAAAATCTATTATGAAACTCCTATTAGGCCTAATTCAAGTTCTATTAAGAAAAATAAAATAAAAGTTTTATTTATTATAAATAAAATTTCATGCTCTAAAGTGACAGAAACTATCCTAGAATAATCAATCACATGTGAAAAATAAATTTATTTGCTAATTAAAATAATAGGAAAACAGTAGCTAGTTAATTAATTAAGAATAACATGAATCTGCTAGAAACTAATTTTTTATTAATCCTAAAATGCCCAAATTAGTTCCTACGGTTTGGCAATGTCAAAACAAAGTTGGGACAAAAGAATCATATAAATATAATTTTCCTAACTCATTTTATAGCAGATTTACTATTCTGACTAAATCTAAAGTAAAGCTATTATAAATAATTTTAACATAGCTAATTATATTTTCTACAGAAACTATAAGTAAATTGCAAACCAACAAAAAAAAGATTCACTTAAAAATATTAAGTAGATAAAAAGATATGAATTTTTCAAATCTAAAACTATTCTGCTAAAACAGAAAATGAAAAATAAAGAAAAACGGCCTAATGGGCCTAACTAACGCCCTGTGCGTAAAATAACTACACGGGCCCTATGGTTAAACGAATCGGGCCGGTATAAAATAAAAACCCTAACTAAAATATTAAACCGGAACTAACCGGACTGAACCGGTTTATTTTAAAAAGAACGTACCCCTTCGGGGGGTTCTAATCTAGGCCGTTGGAAACGAATCGGACGGCGAGGGGGGACTCCGGCGACGTACCGGACGGCGACGGCGACGGCGGCTCGGGCGGCGATGGTTCCGGCGACTCCGGTGGTCGGGGGCGTCGGCGGAGGTCTCCGGCGGGTGCGCAGGCGAGGGAGTCGAGGTGGGGTCGGGCGAGCTCGGGGTGGCGGGTGGGTCGGGCCGGTGGCAATGGCGGCGCGGCGCTCGGACTCGGCGAGGCCTTGTGGGGAGAGGGAGAGGTCCGCGAGGGGAAATAAAAGGGAAGGGCATTTATAGGGCGGGCGGCGGACGCGCGGAAGCGAATCGGGAGGGATCGGGTGGATCCGGAGATCACGGATCTCCGGTGACGACGACGCTCTCGCGCGAGGGGCGAGGGGAGAAGGAGGTGGGGCCCTTTGTCGGCGAGAGGGAGGAGAGGGTGCGGTCGGTCGGCCGACGCGAGGGGTTTCAGCGAGGAGGGGTTGGTCGGGCGGTTGGGTGGCGTGGTGGGCCTTCGTTGGTGGGCCTCGGCCGTTAGGTGGGCTCGGTCGGTGGCGCTGGTGGGCCGCTTTGGCTGGTGGGTCGCCAGTCTGGCTGGGCGGTCGGCTGGTGGCGCTGGGTATTCTTCTTTTTTCCAATTTATTTTTTTTGAAAAATAAAAACAGAGATAGAATATAAAATATAAATATTTTATATAGGACATATATATACCAAAATGATCAGGGGAATATTCCCTATCATTTGAACATTTTTTCAGGGGCAAAATCCAAAGTTTATAAAAATTCATTTTTTTTCAAATTTCAAATAAACTCAAGTTTGAATTCAAAACTTTTGGCAATGTTTTCCTCTGATATTTTTGGTGTCATGTTTACTCCTCTCATACTTTTTCTCAAGTATTTATCAGGCATAGTTTTTGAAATGATTCCCACTTGCCAAAATTTGAATTCAAATTCCAAAACCCCAAAACTTCACATGCCACTCAAATTCAAACAACATGCATAGATGCTTAGCTATAATTGTAAAACATTCCAAATAGGAAATTTGGGATGTTACACAGAACCAGCAGTTGGCACAAGCAGTTCTTCAGGACCACTTGTTGCACGAAGACAGAGGAGGGTAATAGGGTCCGCAGCATCTCAAAGGTCGCCATTCATTGACTACAATAAGAAGAAGACGTTCAACTCCAATGAGGCAGTCAACAAGCTTTACGCTGCCCTCTTGTATTGGGTCATGCATCACCCAGGAGCAAATGACGCTCTTGAAAGGTAAACCAACTCCCCATAGCCTACATACATATATTTTTTAGTTGCATAGTAGCACCCACTTAGTTGCACAACATGCAGAGCATGTTGCATAGAACAGTGCTTTTAGTTGCACACTCTTGTTTTTTAATACACATTTTTGTTGTTGTTGTGACCCTTCAAGCTAACTTGTCTTTAAAAAAAATTCAGCCCTGAGATAATCATGTACGGTGTTTTCTACATTTCTATGAAGGAGTTAGTTGATTCCATGAAGCCGGTTCAATGGCTTTCAAGAATTGTTATTGAGACTGGAATCATACACATCATGGATAACTTACCAGAAGGGTCAAAGAAGGTTGTTATGCCACTGAGGTTTTCTGTAAGTTTTTTCAAAACCTTTTTTACCCTCATCTTGTTTGTAGCATGTTAGTTGACCAATTCAGGGAGTCCTTTCATCTAGTAAGGAGTTTGACGCATGTTTATAATCTCTGCAGATCAATTTACAGCAAGGGACCCACAATGTGAATGAGATAGACAAGAGGTTTGAATACAAGAACCATCTCGACAAGCAAGACTTGGTCAGTGCTGTGCCGACATGATCCATCTCTTTAGTTGGCACCCATACCATGTTCATTTGCACATGACACAGCTATTAGTTAGCAAATACTGATGCGGAGCATCCCACGTTCATCACCATGTACACTCCGACTACTCTCCAAACCCCAAGTGGACGTATGACGAGACCTCGAATACACGCCATTGGACACAAGGTGAACCCGTTCCTACATGCTTCCCCTTTCCATTCGTGTGAGACATGGTTGCTACCTAAGGCGAGGACTCTATGCATGCCTAGGTACCAAGGAGACCCTCTCGGAGATGCTCGGAATGATGGACAAGTCCCCAAGTACAAGGATGAAGGATCACGACGAGAGAATCGGAGAAAATCTCTGAGCCGGACATCCGGCGTCAGCCGGACATCCGGCCCTTCCATAATCCGGACATCCGGCCCAGCCAGACATCCGGCGCCCATCACAAAGAGTCCGAAAACCTCAGGGCCGGACATCCGGCCCCCAGGCCCCGGACATCCGGCCTCCCACGAAGCCCCGGATATCCGGCCCCTCGCCCGGAAATCCGGCGCCCCGCACCCGAATCGACAGAAGTCTACCCCACCAGCCCGGACATCCGGCCCCTAGCCCGGACATCCGGCGTCTCGGGAAAGCCCGGACATCCGGCCCGACGCCCGGACATCCGGCCTCCCCTGCCTGCGCGCAGTGTATCCGGGACGAGTCCCTTGTACCCCTTCGCCCCTAGACTATATATACTCCCCCTCCACCTACGTTTTAGGGTTAGCGTTGATTTAGCTCATTAGGTAGAGCTTCGCTCATCCATACCGGATCTACTCCACGAGAGAGACCGCGGCCCCTCTTCGGAGAAGATCCACCTTGGATTCAAGACCTCCCTTTGCGGAGAAGACCATCATCAAGACCTCCTCACGGAGAAGAACGGCTACCGTTTGTATCGTCCTTTGTTGACCTTGAATCATGTATCTCCCTTTGTGTTTATCGATCTAGTGCTTGTGTGATTGATTTCTTGTCGGTTGAGTGTTTTCCCTTGTTCCTCCCCGCGAGTTCCTCGTGTTCTTCCGCTCGTTCTTCGTGATTTCCCCGTAGGACCCGCTCCAACGTGAAAGATCGTCCACGTAGGGTTCCGCCCTACATCATCTATGGTATCATGAGCCACGTTGATCATGTTTTTGGAGCCCCTACCCCATGTTTTCTAGCTTGATTTTGTTGATTTCGTCCTAAATCCGAAAATCCCCACCAAAAATAGCCCCAATTCTTTTTGTGATTTGTTAGTTTTGATGATGTTTTGTTGATTTTGATCTATGGATTTGCTTGGTTTTGAGTGGATCTAGCATTTCCCCAAGTTTCCCCACTTTCCATCCACGAAATCTCTCCAATTTTGACCTTGAAATCATCAATTTCCGCCCCCAATTCGAAAATTTCCGCCCCAAACGAGATCGGGATTCGTCGGGCCGGACATCCAGGCCTCAGGCCGGACATCCGGGCCATCCGGCCGGACATCCGGGCCCCAAGCCGGACATCGGGCCCTGGAGCACCAAATTCGCACGGTTCTGGACATACACCCCTGGAAATCCGGCCCCGACCCCCGGATATCCGGCCCCTGGGATTTCAGTTTTTTCCGTTTTACCGCTTTGTCCATAACTAATTCATCCGGAGTCCGATTTTCGCGTTCTTTAGCTCGTTTCGAAGATATTGACATCCCCCTTCCCATAAAAATACTACCACCACCATTTGACTCCATCAAATTTTTGAAAATTTGGCAAGTTTGCCTAGGCCTTCCACCATATCATCCGCATAGCCACCACCGACTT
Organism: Aegilops longissima; assembly: GCA_021605205.1. Classification (NCBI taxonomy): domain Eukaryota; kingdom Viridiplantae; phylum Streptophyta; class Magnoliopsida; order Poales; family Poaceae; genus Aegilops; species Aegilops longissima. The sequence goes on along the minus strand of CM038676.1, from coordinate 222,018,533 downwards.
CCGCAACCTAACCCATTTTGTTCCCCATAGCATTAGTGGTTGCTTGAGTAGTGATTCGAGTCTCCTAAGGTGTTTCGGCTACTTAGGGACGATTGCCTCTTCATCAACCACCACCACCACTTCCACATAACCTTGCCCACCATACACTTCCGACAACCCAACTTAACCCAATTGTTGATTGAGCTTTTTGAGTTGTGGCTTGTGTCTCCTAAGGTGTTTCGCTACTTAGGGACGGCAACTTCAACTCCGACACGTGTATAGCCCATCATTCCACTTCCGCATTGCCAAGTGCAAACCACCACCGCATTCCCGCTACCACCATTTTGACATTTGACGTTTGAGATTTTGAGTTCGCGGTTTTTCCGTTTCCTAAGGTGTTTCGGCTACTTAGGGACGAGTCTTCATCATCTTGGTATCTACATCAAGAACACCGCTACTCATCATCGCTGGACGGTAACCTCCATATCATGTTGGTATCGTGGTATCCCTCCATTGTATATTCCCCTTGCCATTGCGTTGTTAACCCCTAGCCTTACTTTTGCGTTACTTGCCTGTCGAGACTAGCCATTTGAGTATTGCCGGCAACGTTACTTGTGCACGTTAGTGATCATACCTTCCATTACATACCATACCATATCATATTGGTATCATATCATCCATTGTGTCACAAGTTTGTTCCCGCATATACACAATTGCTATCTTGGTTTGTGCATTGTGCAAAGTGGCCATAGAAAAAAAGAGAAGAAATAAAGCTTTTAAGCAAAAGAAAGAGAGAAAAGAGCTTGTAAGCAAGTGCCATAGCATCATACCATATTGCATATAAGATTGTCATATCCGATCATCTTGGATCATCTTGAGAGAAACACCGGGAACCATATATACATAGCATATTTGGGATAGAAGTCTATCCATTTTGCATCTTATAGGTTGTGCACAAGTGTCGTATCCGCCTATTGAGAAATCGTGCTAGCGTCTCTCTTGAGTTGTGCAACACGAGCGTTTTCCGTGGATTCCACATTTTGTGCTCAGTCCTTGGTTGCACAACCCCATTTATCTATCCGTGTGTGTGTTTCCGTGTGCCATTCTTTGCTATTGGTCCATTTGTTTCACTTGCGAATTTGTGAATCTCTTTCAACATTATTGACTCTTGCTAACATTTTGCATTAAATTTTTGTGCCACTATCCTCACCGAGCTCCTCCATAAGCTTTACTTGTGTAGGTGTGAGAACAGACAAGGATTGGTACCAATAGTGCTATTTCATTATCCGCATTTGAGTGAACTTGGTTCATTGTAAACATCGGTCAAGGTACATTGGTATAAGTTCTTCTCTTTCTCCCACTCATATTTGCTCGAGTCTTGTGATGGATAGGCAAGGCATTTCATCTCCGGTCTTCGACAACAACGACGGCGTGAACAACTACATCACCAGCGTCTCTCTTGATCTACAACGACAAGTGCAAGGCACACAATCAAGATTGCGAGCGCATCTAGAACATCTCCATCGACATTCATCACTCCGAAGCAAGGAGAAGGGACTACTTCGACAAGAAGCTTGCCGCACATAAAGAGGAGCAAGATGCAAGGATGGAGGAGATTGAGGCCTTGATCAAGTCTTCTTCCCCTTCATCATCTTCAAGGCGGCGACATTCAAGCCACAAGTCTTCGGAGCGCGAAAAAGATGCAAGTGCAAATCGTCCTCGTCCACATCTACATGGCGACCACCATCACGTTCGTGATCAACATCGTCATGAAGGGCAAGTCACCTCCAAGCATCATGTGCACGACGACGACGAACGACATCTACTACGAGCCCAAGTGCGACAACGACACCATCATCATGACGATATGCAACAATATGATGCATGCTATGACATGGCAATATGAATGTGTTTTGGGCTACCGCAACTAGCAACGATTTAAATGAAGTTGGTTTGAACCCAAGGTTCAAACTCAAACTCCATGTAAGGCATTCCAAATGCCATTTATTCAAATTGTCTTATACAGCAACTTTAAGTAATTCAAACATGCATGAAAATGCTACAGATGGATAGTTTGCATTTTTATGATCATTTTTCATATATAATTTGTTTTATTTGGAGCTACGGTTGATTTACTATGATTTTTAGAAGTTTTGGGCATTTTCTGGAATTTCCTGTATAAAGTTAAATCCAGAAAAAGGTTAACTGCGTCAGCATGACGTCAGGGTGACGTCAGCAGGTCAAAGGCGCCAGCCCAGGTTAAACCTGACTCGTGGGGGCCACACATCAGCGACACAAGGCTAATCCCGGTCAAACCCAACGCTGACTAGGGTTTGACCAGGCCTGGGGCCCACTGTTAGTGGCCGTGGGCGGTTTAACCAGCGGTGTTAGCATCTAATGGCTGTGCCACGTCGGTGTGGTTACGCCGGCGATGACCCGATGTGGCGGCGATCGCCGGACGCCATTTCCGGCCACGGATGGCCGTGCAGTTAGGTGCGCTGGAGAGCCCGTGGTGCGGGGCATCCAGTGGTGGTCATGGGGATGCTGGGGACGGCGTGTAGCGGCAGCAGTGATGAGCTCAGGCGGCTGCGGGGCTCGGTGATGTCTGTGAGGTGGCGCTGCGGGTGCAAGCGGCAAGGAAGGCGCTAGCGAGGCTCGAAAGGGCGGCAAGCTCGGTGGACATGCACCCGGGACCAAATGGTCACCGGAGCGTCGTCGGCGGTGAGCACGGACGGTGGCGGGTTTCGTTCGTCGGCAAAGCGGCAGCTGTGGCGTGCAATCAAGAAAACAGAGAGGGGGAGAAGGAGCAGCAGCTCACAGCGGTTGCGGTAGGCTTCGTAGCGGGCTCTGGGAAGGCCGGAGCTGAGCGGGGCGGCGAGGCGGATCTCCGGCGGCCGAGGAGGGGAAAAGCATCGGGGGCGGCGCTTCGGGGCCCTTCTGGTCGCGTGCTTCGGGTAGGTAGCTCCACGGGGTCATGGCGGAGCTTGGGGACGCGCAGAGGGAATGTGGGAGTGGTCGTGGCCGTGCTGGTGCTCGTCGGCGCACTGCGGCGGCTCTCGGGGTTGTTCGGGGCTGCGAGAGAGCGAGAGCCAGAGGAGAGGGAGAGGGTGCAGCGAGTGAGGGAGAGGAGCGAGGGGACACAGGGCATCGTCGTGGCGTCGCTAGGAGGGACCGGGGAAGCAGGAGGTGGTCGGGGCAGCGTCGGCGCTCGCCACGCACCTGTTTGTCCTCCTGGCAGAGGAGGAAGAAGACGGTGCTGCCCCTTTGGACTGGGCTCCTACGGTGCTGGGCCAGGTGGGCTGCAGGTAAATCCAGGTGAGTTTGCTCTCTCTCTCTCTCTCTCTCTCTCTCTCTCTCTCTCTCTCTCTCTTTTATTTAGTTTTCTATTTTTCTGCAACTCTGTGGCTTTACTAAAAATACTAGATCAATCCCAAAAATCATGAAACTGCTCATGACCACTGTTGGAAATATATCCTGCAGTAAACATTTCAGTTTATGATTATTTGGGCACCTAAAATATTTAATAGCATTTAAATGCCCAAATGCAAATAGAGTATGATTTAATCCAGAGCCCAAATATGTCATGGAAAATGTGCATCACCTCCGTTCTTGTTTCGACATTTTCCAAGAATGATGAACATTTTGGAAGCCATTTGGATTTACTGGAAATATTTGGGTTGAACCTAGTGAATTCCTTTAATGCTAGGGTTTAGGCAATCCCCATTTCAGGTTTAACTGAATTTTAAACACGCTGCAACACCAGATGCTAGCACTAGGCATTAATAGAACTAGGGATGTGACAGTCAAAAAGAAATATGGAACCCTTATTGTTGGGGAGATGCATATCCCCATTGAGGTAACCTAGTGTCGTACGAAAATTCTTCGGTTTCATATTAGTCAGAAATAGTTTGTTAACGAGACTTCATCAACCTTTTTAATGGATTCTTTTTTAGAGGCATGTGGTTGATGAGTTTAGCAAGCACAACCTACTATAATTACTTTTTTCTCTATGTTATTTTAAGTTTATTAAAGTAGAAATGCCATGATTATCCTGTTTTCTGAATTATCCGTGCAATAAAAAATGTCCCAAAAATAGAAGTTCTCGGAATGACCTGAAAATTTAGTAAGATTTTTTCTGCAATATTTCATAACTTTTGGCACTAAACACACCGGGGGTGCACCTGTGAGACACAAGCTCACAGGGCGCACCTACCCCCTAGGTGCGCCTAGTGTGCTTGTGGGTCCTATGGGGCCCCCTCAGTTTTTCCAGCCGCCCATTGCCTTGTCATACCTCCAGAAGAATCACCATTGCTTTCAAACTCATGTTCTTGCTCATTCCTGTGCGATTTCCGATCTCCTTGCTCAGAGCTCTGTTTCTGAAACTGTTTCGGTGGATTACTCATTGGTATGTGACTCCTCCAATGGTCAAATTAGTTTTTGTTCTAGTGCTTTATATTTTGCAATTTTTTTCTGTTGTGGTGACCATGTATTTGAGCTTGCATGTTGAATTTGTATGGTCCAAAGTAGTTTTGATGCATGATATAGCCTCTAGATACTTTGTAGGAGCAGTTGCAATCAATCTTTTTATGTTTTGTTCACTTTTATTTTGAGGTACTAAAAATTTCAGAAATTTTCATGGAAAAGGAAAATGCTCGATTCCCAACGAGGGCAGCCCTCTAGAGTCACATCCCAGTGACATCACGGATTTTATATCCGCGGTAACTATGCGGGAGTTTGCCATGATCGGGGCTCCGTAGACCCCAAGGATCTCCGTAGACCCCAAGGAAAGGTTCGAACTCTGGGGTGTGCTAGGAGAACTTCACTAGGCTACAATACGCTGCATGCTACCTCACAGCCTTGCTCCGACGTGCTCTAGGAAGAGGGGAGGAGGAAAGAACTCAATGATTTACCTAGGTTCGGGCCACCTTGTGGTGTAAGACCCTACTCTTGCTTTGTGGTGGATTGCCTCGCGGAGAGGATGAATATGAACTAGTACAAGGATGAAATGCCTCATGCGGGCTCAGGGTTCAACCATGACTTGATCCCGTTCTACAGTGGAGACTAACCTATACTTATACTAGCCTTGGTCCTCTTCCCCAGAAAACTCTAGGCGGGAAGGGATGACACAACAGCCAAATTCGAATTGGGATAGGAGTACATCCTATACAGACTAAAGGTGGTCTTTGCCTACAAAGCTTCTGGTCGTGACGCGTAGGTGGGCTCAGCGATGACCTCCGTCCAGGCAAGCCCGTATTCCTGGTCTTGTTTCACCGAAGAGGTAACCTTTGGGGCTACCTTGGGAACCGCCACGCTGGCCTTGTTCCTTTAGCACCAAAGAGGAAAACGTCCTTGCCTGCGCCCACTGGCGCATTCCTGGCTCCCCTCGTCATGGCTCGCATCACCCATGTGCAGCGTGAGGCGGGGTGACGGGCCTAGAGATGTCCGCCCCGCAAGGGGCCTCGAGAGGCCACCCCCATGAAGCCCTCGGGGCACCCGATGATGCTTGCTGATGCTCGCCTCGCGACGCGGGGGGCCTCGCAATGACTTTGCTCATGAAGTCTTGACGCTAGGCCGCGTCGGGCCCTTTTGATGATGCCACGCTGTCGGATTTCGGGTTCCGGCAAACCCTTAAGGTTGGAACACTGCGGTGCGCGTGAAGATCTCCCCCTCACAGATCACGCCCTCACGCACTTCGCGATCTCTAGGCTAGGTGATGTAGGGTGGAACCCTATAGCGTCGATCTTTCACGTTTGGAGTGGGATCCCTCGAATAACACGATGAACACGGGGAAGAACGGAGAGAAATCACAAGGGGAAACACTCAAGAACAAGTCCAATCACACATCCACTAGACAATCAAACACACAAGATCCACAAGGTACATGAACAACAAAGGGAAAGATACAAGGTAAAGTTCATCTCCATGAGGAGGTCTTGAAGGGGTCCGCCCAAGATGGGGGTCTTGATGATATCCCGCAGGATCTTATCACATGGAGGTCTTGAACTCCATGGGAGTGGTAGTCTCTCTCTCTCAAGAGTAGAGGTAGGAGCAAAGCTCACCTAAGAATGAGCTATCATATTTGCAAACCCTAGAAAGAGGAAGGGGATGAAGTATATATAGTCTCGGGGGCGAAGGGGTACATGGGACAAGTCCCGGATACACTGCACGCAGGCAGGGGTGGGCGGATGTCCGGGCGTCGGGCCGGATGTCCGGGCCTTCGCGAGGCGCCGGATGTCCGGGCTACCCGGCCGGATGTCCGGGCTGTGGCGTCTGTTTCTGCCGAATCGGGTGATGGGTGCCGGATTTCCGGGCTTCAGGCCGGATATCCGGGCTCTCGTGAGACGCCGGATGTCCGGGGCGGTTGGCCGGATGTCCGGCCCGAGAAGGTAACCTACGGCCGGGTGCCTCACGCCGATTTCCGGGAAAGGCGGATGTCGGGCTTTGGTGAGGCGCGGATGTCGACCTCGGCCGGATGTCCAGCCGCTGTAACCAGCAGCTCCGTCTTCTTCCGTCGTCGCTTCCAGGCTTCCCTCACGGACGGTGTAGTCGTTCCTTGGCGCTTGCACTCCTCCTTGACATCCGAGAAGCTCCGACAATACCTATGCATGCACACGGGGGAAGTGTCAAGTAGTATACCATCCTCGAAGGGGTCAAGTGAGCACGTGTAAAGGAGAAGATTCACCTTTGTGTATGTGAAGAAGAGGTCGCACGTGTCACTTGCCAAACGGACTCTTGACATGGTGATGACCGTAGGATGCTCCGCATCACTAGGAACGACGAACTCACAACACACGAGACACAAGATTTATACTGGTTCGGGCCACCTTTGTGGTGTAATACCCTACTCCAGTGTGGTGGTGGTGGATTGCCTCTTGGGCTGGGGATGAACAGCACAAGGGAAGAACAGCCTCCTGAGGTGAGGTGTTCTTGTGCTTGGTGGGTGTGAGGATCGCTCGAGATGATTTCTGGTAGGTGAGAATCCGGTGCCCTCTACTCTGGTGGCTAACCCTATTTATAGAGGCCCTGGTCCTCTTCCCAAATATTGAGCGGGAAGGGAGCCAACAACGGCCAATTTGAAAGGGGACAGCTAGTACAACTTATCCTGACAAAAGTAGTCTTCGCCTGCCAAAAGCTCTGGTGGTGACGCCATCTTGGGTTCCACGGTGACCTCCGTCTTGCCGTCCTGCTGGTCTTCGTCTCATTGCCCCGATATGGAAACCTTTGCCTGATGCCTCGGAATTCCTCGCTTGTGCTTGCCTCCTTAGCACCAAAGAGGAAGCAAGGACACTGTGCGCGCTGGCGCCCGCCTGGCCTTGGTCGTCATGGCTCACGTCATGAGAACCTCGCGAGGTTTGCCTTGCCTTGATCTCTCCGCCCCTCGCGAGCCAGTCTGGTGAGGCCGCTCCCGAGGAGGTCTTGTGTCGTCCGCCTCGTGAGGCTCGGCCCCTCGCGAGGGTCTTGAGTGCTTGTTGGTGAAGAGGGGCCGCACGTGCCCGCTTGTGGAGCCACGCCGTGTGCCGCAGGCAGGCAAGTCTAGGGACCCCCGTTCCCAGAACACCAACAGTAGCCCCCGGGCCCAAGGCGCACTCGGACTTGGCTTCGAGGTGAAGGCAAAGGGCAAGTGCGGAGCGCCATGGCCCCAACAGCCCGCGGCCTTGGTCGACGCGTGGTGGTTGATTGGACATGGGCGTCTCCGCTTTCCCATGCTGCCTTGATACCCACCGGGATAGGCGGCCACCACGGTCTACACGGTTTTCCTCCCGTTGTTGCGGCACACTCCCCAATCCTTCTGCTACCTCGAAGCTCAGCCTCTTCTCTCGATCCAATCTGAGCTCAATCCTCCCATTGCCAAGGCGCTGGACCAGTCGGAGGAAGGGAAGAGTCCCCTGTCCTCCGCCGAGCCACGCCCGGCCGTTGAGCCTGCCGTTGGCAGGTCGCTGGTGCTCAACCAAGAAGCCATGGACAAGATGCGCCCCATGCTCGCCTCCAGCTTCAATGAGTGGGGAAGAATGGTGGCTTGGCCTGCATCTCGAGCTCGTGTCGACAGGACGGCCACCGAGGCCCCATTCTTCATCGACGCCCTCTGGGCTGGCCTGGTTCCTCCTTTTTCCGCCTTCTTCAAAGCAGTCCTTGCCCATTATCAGATCCACATGCTGCACCTTGATCCCCAATCCGTGAGCCTTCTCGCCGTCTTCGCCTTTGTTTGCGAGGCCATGGTGGGCATTGCTCCTTCTGTGGCCCTTCTTCACCACTTCTTCTCGTTGCACCTGATTGATCCCCGATAGAGCTCGGGATGCCTGAGTTTCCAGGCCGTGGCGGCGCCGGCCGGCACGGGGATTGACTTTGAGCTTCTACCATCCACGAGTGAGTTTTGGACACGGTGGGTATTTGTTGATGTCGGAGTGTTCAGCCCCCTGCTCTCTTCTCCGTCGGCGCCCACCATTCCAACTCCAGTTGGTGCCACCAAAGGCTCGCCGATCCGCGCCTTGTCCCCGTCTGGCTCAGGCTGAAGAGGCTGAAAGACCGCGGCGTGACTGCGCCTATGGTGGTGAAGGAGTTTGTCAGGCGCCGGGTTGCTCCGCTTCAGCGCCATTCCCGGTCAATGTGGGCCTTGGTGAGCAGCAAGGACCGCATGAGACTTCAGGAGTCCGGGCTCCCCCAAGAGGCGCGACGAATAGTGCTCGAAGTCTTGATGGGTGTCCCGTTGCTAGATGACATGAAAGGGAAGAGTTGCCTGTTGTACCGCCGCTCGAACAAGGTGGAATTTGTGGAGTGCATGCCCTCCTTCGATGAGTGGGAGCTGAGTCCAGTCGGTCTGGTGGGGCCCCATGAGAACCCCGTCGACGTGGTTCACCTCCTTGCTGCTGACGTTGAGCTCGCCCCAAGTGCTTGCCCTGGGGCGGCAGTTGAGGAGGTGATGCAGCCCGCGACTCCCGAGGCCAAGGCTCCTGAGGCCTCGGCAGGTCGCTGCGAGGCGGAGCCCGATAGCCCCCCTCAGCTTGGCACTCGTGATGTTGTCCCTTTGAGCGCTTCTCTAGTTGCTCCTCGTGTTGGCCACCATGTTCAGCACTTCGGTCGGCTTTGTGTGGACTTCGAGGAGCTCTGCAAGAGGAAGGGGTCCCCAAGCCGCGGCAGCGGCACCTTCGGGCCTTTAAAATGGAGAAAGTACATCGCCGTTGACGAGTAAGTACCTTATCTTTGTGGTTCTTCGAGCGTTGCTTCCCTTCCTGACAATGGCTCTTCAGGATCCCTTCCGCCAAGGCCGCGGAATCTCTTGAGAAGCAACCTCCTCTCGCTTTGCTTCCTTTGCCAGACTCAAGCGTTGCGAGCCCGCACGCTGCCCCTGGCGCAGGATCAGCCCGGGAAGCCAGCCCGCCAGCTGGGCGCCTTGAGCTCATGCATTCACCATCTCCTCTTGGCGGCCTTGCTTGGGATGCGACCAGTGTGCCAAGGGCCCCTCCCCTGATCGTGGATGGTGGCTGGTTGGCTCCGATCCTGGGGTCCTCTTGAGGCGGCGGGTCTCCATTTGCTCGGGCCCCTCGTGAGGCCTGGCCGGCAACCGGGTGGGTGCCAGCCCCCCAGCCCCCTGTTGGAGAGGGGGTTGAGCCGCTTCAGGCCCCCTCTGCGGCCCCCGCGGCAGAGGACAGAGTCAGCAACATGCTCAAGTCGGCGCAAGAAAGGAGCATCGTCCGCCACGAGCTCTTCCAGGAGGTTGATGGGCGCGATGAACCGGCTTGGTGAAGAGCTCGTGGATGTGGATGCTCGCCTCATGGCCGAGGGTCTTCGGTTGGCGGAGGAGCGACATAAGCTGAAGGTGGCTATCAACCTCGGGCGCCACCAGCGCGAGCTTGATAATGTGAAGGCCGAGGTTTCCCTCGCAGCCTCATGAGAGGCCTGCTCGAGCTCGGGAAGAGGCCCAGAAGCTGACCGCCGTCGTGAGGCGCGGAGAAAGCGTGGGAGCTCCAAGCATGGAGCGCCTCCTTGGAGCAGCAAGTGGAGGCGCGCAGAGCCGCCCTCGTGTTGTTGAGGGGGATGCCCGCCAAAGAGGAAGAGATTCGGAAGTGCGAGGAGGCATTGGCGCCGGAAGCCGTGGAGCGTAGCCTTGAGCTCGAGCGACTGGAGACGAGGGAGCATCATGTTGCTCAAGCGGAAGACGTCGTTGGCACGCGTGAGGCCAGGGCCCAGGAGGAGGTCGATCGCTGGGTGGCCGAAGCTAGCGCGGATATTAAGGGCAGGTACGACCTGAAGTTGGAGTCCGTAGCGGCCGAGGCTGTGGGCAGGACTGCTGCCGTCAAGTCTATTATGACTGAGGTGGAACGACGCGAGGAGGCCACCGCAGCCGCCCTGGCCTCGGCGCAGGCTGAGCTGGCCTCTGCCCCACGCCGAGCTGCTTCCTCTCCAGCAGCGGGTCGCCAACGCGGAGTCCATCGCGCGGCAGAATAGGGAGGAAGTGCTTCAACGGCGAACGCTGGAGGGCGTGCATGCCCCCATGCTCGAGGGCCTCAGGAACAGGGCCAACGCGGCGTTGGGCCACATCTGCGATGAGAATGCTCCTCATCCCCACTCGAACAACTACGCCAGTCACCTCCGCTTCTTCACCGACGTGGTGAGACGCCTGGAGAATCGCTCCAAGAGAGCTCGCCTGCTCGTGGAAGAGAGGAGACGCGGCCTGCTGGGGCGCGCATTCTCTCGTGTCTTCAGGCATCTCCAAATCACCTATCAGGACTTCAACTTTGACGCCGCCATTGCTCCAGTTCCGGAGGCCATCCGGGGCGACCTGGCATGGTGGGTGCAGGACAATGTGGACGTGCTAGTCAGGGCCTTCACTTCCGATGATGATGCGGTGGTGGTCGCGGCGGCCGAAGGCGACATGGTCATCGATAGTGATGGCGGCACTTGTGAAGGCGATGGTGATGCCAGCGATGGTGGCAGCGATGCCAGCGACGCGTCTGAGGGCGACCCAGGGGACGCGGCGAGCGACATGTCTGATTGATCCCGTGTTTCCCAACTGTTTGTCCTATACGAAGAAGCTCGGGTGCGGCCCTAGAGGTTGTAAGAGCATTTTTGGAGGGGAAGCCCCTCATGTAAATATACTACTGCTTCTATCTTTTTAGGTCGAGTTGAATATGTGCCTTCATGAACCCACGTATCCTGGGGCAAGTTTGCTGTTGCGGCTTACCTTAGCCTGGATGAGCCCCGAACCGGCTCGTGAGGTTGCGAGGTTCGGGGAAGCTCCTGAGGAGCTTATCGACACGCCCGAGGGGGCCGCGTGATAAGAAAGCGCCAGCCGTGGCGCGACATGCGCGTGGCGCATGTGCTCCATTCATAGCCCCGCTCACGAGGGGCCCGCGAGGGGGAAGCAATAGGCACGAACTCCGAAATAAGGCAAGAACCAGATAGCAAGAAATCGCTTGGATGAGAAAAAGGCAGACCCCCGCGCATCAATGAAAATTCAACTTCAACATAAATCCAAATCCAGAAGGCAGGGCTACGGAAAAGAGATCCAAAGCAAATGGCCGCGTTTGATGCCTAGTCTAGTCTTCTTGTCTTCGAGTCTTCTCATCAGTGCGGAGCAAAGTGCTACCACTAGGACGTGGGAGGGAGCCCCCGAGGCCCAATGGCGGCACTCCTGAGGCCCCGGGGCATGTACAACCCCACTCATTATTACGTGAGAGTGTCACGAGCGGAGACCTTCACAGGCGTGAGCCTTACTTCATATCGCCAGACGAGGGCCCCGCCTTGCGCCACCCTCTAACCCCGTTGGATGACCAGAAACCAGGATGGCACCAAAGGAGGCAAAGGGGACACCAGCGGCGCCCTCGGCAACCACGGGTCCTCTGCCGGGGGAGGGCTCGCGGCGCCTCCCTGGCAGAGAGCCTACCTCCGGGTAACGCCTTGCTCCGTGCGACGCGGGGTGGGGCCTTGCTCCTGGCTCCCCCCACATAGCCCCCAGCAAGCCTCTCCTGGTGGGATGGGTACCGCCGTGCCGGAAATGTCGCCTGGTGTTGTGACCTGATTCACTTGCGATTCATGGTTAGCGTAAGCCCGCTCCTGGGAGATTAGTGGTACCCGGTAGCTGTTGTCGACGACGTGGTTGGTGGGGCTCTCGGGCGGCTCCAGGAAGGCCTCAGCTCCTAGCGCCTCCTCTTCCCAGCCTAGCTCGACGAATGAGCCGGGGTCATCTCCCGGTGTGTACTCCTGGTTCATCATGCGGGGCATGCAGGCCTCCGAGGCCGTTGCCCCGAAGACCTCGCCGAAGTGCACCACGCTCCACGTCACCCGGCCCATCACGCCGTCCTGAGGGTGTTAGTGTGGTGCCTTGCTGGGGCCGTGTGCGGCAATGCTCGTGCCCGCGCCCATAGGGGGTGGTGCGGGTGCGATGGTGCGGTCGGCGCCGTGGGTCGCGCTGACGTCGATGAGACCCCCGGGCGCACTCGGGGGCACGTGGGCGCGGCGAAGCCCACCGTGGGATCCAGCCGCTGCCTGGGGCGTGAGCTGGTAGCAGAAGGGCGGCACTCCCGTGGCCGCTGCGTCCAGCAGCTCGGCGATGCATTCCAGCAATGCGTCCCGGCCGCTCTCCATCAGCCGGCACCATAGCAGCTCCCGCGCCATCGTGAGCGCAGCCCGCATGTTCGCCTGCTCCCATCGGGTATGCGGCGCCGTTGCCGCGGCATGGCTTGCGGCCCTTGCAGCAGCTCACGCCTATCGTGCGGTAAGGGTGGACGGCGCCTGGCCGCGCCGCCCGCGCCTCGAAGCGTTAGGTGGTGCTCGAGCCACCTGGAGCGCGGGGTCAAGATCTTCCTGCGTGGACGTCGCCGCTTGGGCTGGCCAAGCTGCCCAGCGGTCGGCGTTGGTTCTTGGGTCGCCGCACATCTGAACCGCGGGGCGTCGGTGGATCAACTGGCGGGAGGGAGGCTCCGGCACACCCCTACCTGGCGCACCAAATGTCAGATTTCGGGTTCCGGCAAACCCTTAAGGTTCGAACACTAGGGTACGCGCGAAGATCTCCCCCTCACCGATCACGCCCTCACGCACTTCGCTATCTCTAGGCTAGGCACGGTGAACTCACAAAACACGAGACATAAGATTTATACTGGTTCGGGCCACCGTTGTGGTGTAATACCCTATTCCAGTGTGGTGGTGGTGGATTGCCTCTTGGGTTGGGAAGGAACAGTACAAGGGAAGAACAACCTCCTGAGGTGAAGTGTTCTTGTGCTTGGTGGGTGTGAGGATCGTTCGAGATGAGTTCTGGTAGGTGAGCGTCCGATGCCCTCTATTGTGGTGGCTAACCCTATTTATAGAGGCCAAGATGAAAGATGAACATTTATTTGGGCATTTGGGCCTAAAATGCAATTTTGAAAAACGCATAGTTTTCCAAATTCAAATAAAATAGCGATAAAACTCCGAATAATTTTTTTTGATTTTAATATTAAATCTCTGATATTTCTTTATTTTGAGGAAGTCATTTTATCCTCTCTATTTTATTTTTAATAAAAGAAATATTTCAGAGAAAAATAATTAAAATCAAACGATCCTCTTTTCAAAATTCAAGAAAAACTCAAATATGAAAATAATGAAATCCCCAACTCTCTCCATGGGTCCTTGAGTTGCGTAGAATTTCTAGGGTCAACCAAAATGCAATAAAATATGATATGCAATGATGATCTAATGCATAACATTCCAAATTGAAAATTTGGGATGTTACACCTTCGGACACGGGGGGAAGCCTTCTATCTTGTACCTTCACGGCCCATCAGTCCGGTGTCAGGACCGGGTTTTCGGGATATTAATTTCCCCAAAATGGCCCTTGTGCTCACCAGCGCCAGGATTACTGTTAGCTGATGAGGCACAAACTTAATACAGAAATTCCAAGCAAATTACAAAATATGTAGTACAAGACCATTATGGCCTATGAGTACGACAAATGGTTTCTAGTGGCTAATGGCAGAAGCGATTTGTGGTCTCTCAGCGTCTATGGGACTCCATTTCCCACAGGAACAGCTGACCTGGATAACTCCTATCTTCGCGAGACTGCTGTCACCCGTGCGTGAGGTTCGGGGCTGTCGGTATAGCGCTCCTCTCCATGCAAGAAATCTGGCCAAAACAATAGCCAGGGACCAGCCAGTGAGTACTTTTGAATGTACTCGCAAACATTATGAACACAGGTATAACATTCAGAATATAATCATGCTCCAAAATATTCTATGATCACAATGTCAGTCACAAAATAAAATTCATGATGCACACAAGCAAGTTATTCACGTAACACGTGAATAATGCAATTAGAGTGTAGAAGTAGAATGCCTCAGTCGGGCGTCTGAGCGACACCACAGAAAGGGCTCATAAGTGAAATACGTAACAACCATGCCGCAGTCGGGCGTCTGTGCGATGCCACATAAAGGGCTCATAAAGTAAATACGTAATAAGCATGCCACAGTCAGGCGTCTCAGCGACACCACATAAAGGGCTTATATAGTAAATAGATAACAAGCATGCCACAGTCGGGCGTCTCAGCGACACCACATAAAGGGATTATAAAGTAAACATATAACAAGCATGCCACAGTCGGGCGTCTCAGCGACACCACATAAAGGGCTTATAACAGAATAATCACAGTGAATGTCCAGGAGGTAGAACCGTCCCAGGGATACTCAATAAATCAAATAATGAAAATAGTTAGTCCACAACATTAATAATCATAATCATCATATGTCACCGGTCACAGTCAATGTTCTGACTTAGTAGTGTTTCCTCCGAAGACCGACACTAAGACCGACAATTGACCCATCCCAGACTGTATTCCTTAACCATGGACACGGCTATTCGAATAGATGTTTAATCTCTGCAGAGAGTGTACTCTTTACCCACGGGTAACGGATTTCCTTTAGTCCATCGGGACTAATTCCGCCTATGGTCTTCTGGTTGAAAACACACCTGACCGCACACACCAGCCTAACTCACGTATGCAGAATCACCCATGACACTGTTTAAGCAAAACTCTAAGTGGGGAGGCTACAACCTCGATTAGCATGGGATCACAAAATTTATACCGCGCGTAAACTAGGGGAGCTACCCCTTCGGCTACAACCGAAAACACCCATGCCCCCGGACCAGGTGGCATGCCTACCGGATGCCTCCGGTATCTTCCGCCATGGCCTCTCTGTATGGTGTGTGCTAGGAAAGGGGTTGACAACTTACTGAACCGTACCCTACCTATAGCAGGGACAAGTGGTAGTACGAAACAAGTGTAGGGGTTACCGGAAGAAGACTCGATCTATGGTCGACTCAGGAGGCTTAAGTATTCCCTGCATGATTAGTATAACAATTTATACTTCTACCAACAGACAGAATCACCACTCGCCATACCTCATCATGTCGTACCGGACACAACCGTCTCGACAGAGGACTGGGGACAAACCCGTGTCTACCCAAGACAGAGGCTTTCCCGGATTCCTTCCGGTATGCATGAAAGGCATTCGATGGTGACTATTATCACAAACATATCCAACTCCAATAGCATGCAATATCAATATGCACTCATGAGTAGAAACGTATTATCACATGAAATAACGGATACTCCGTGTCGAGGTGGTGTTGTAACCATGTAAATAACACACACAACATTATGCCAGGGTTCAGAATGCTTGCCTTCAAGTTGTGTGGAGGCAGGGTGCATCCTAAAACTTTTGAAGTTTTCTTCCTCTCCAAAAATCCTATTTTTGAAAATATTGAATTAAAACACAGTTTCAATACAGTACAAAAAAGTTGCCTGAATTTTTTTCAAATAAATCTGAAAATAAACTAGACAATATTTGAGAGAGGTAGGAAAGTGAATCAACTCATTTGGAGTTATATTTAAAAAGTTATAGCCAGTCAAAGTTTAGTCAACTTTCTGTTTTTAAAATAAATCAGAAAAAAGGAAAAACGTTTTGGAACTAACCACGTCGAAGGCGTATTCTTGGTTTACGTCTCCACTTATCCAGCGTGGACGGCACGTGGGTCACTAACAGTGGGTCCACGGGGCCCATTGGTCAGGTATGACCAGTCGACTCTCCCTCCTCTTCCTCTGCCCGAGCGGAGGCGGGACTCCGGCGATCGTCGCTGGCAATTAGCGGCTCCTCGCGGGGCTCTAGGCGAGGATGGATCCGCCCGATCGAGGCGGTCCTCCGGTGGTCGCTAGGCGAGTGGGGACGGAGGAGTCGCCCGGCAGCGAGCTCTGCGGCGGAGGCGGCTTGGTGGTGGGGCCGTGCCACAGTGGTTCCCAGCGTGTTTGAGAGGTTGGGCAGCTCCGCCTGCAGTCGAGGGGAGTCGGGTGGTGGTCTTTGGAAGGGTGGGGAGGCTCTGTTCATGACGGTTGGGACGGAGGCGGCGGCGGCGAATCGGTCGGGCGAGGAAGGCGACCTTCTTCTCTTGATTGCCAGCCATGGTAGCTCTAGGGGATAGCTTGAGGTTGCTGAGGGCTGGGCGAGCTCGGGGTGCCTCTTTATAGGCGGCGAGGTCGGTTCATGACCGTGGATAAGGTCGCCCTTGAACCGCCTTTCTGTTGTGGGCAGGCGATGTGGAGCTGGCGGCGCGATTGACGAGCTCCATCTTGCTCAAGGGGCGGTGGCGGCGTGTATGGCTTGGGCGGTCTTGCCACGGGCGGGGAACTGCTGCGATCGTCGACTAGCCGCCACGACCGACCTGACGGTGGCGCTGTGGGGTGCCAGGGGTGGTCGGGGTGGCTCTGCGGTGCAGGAGGAGACGGGGCACGCTGGCTGCGGTTGGCCAAGGGCCAGAACGGGCGCGGGGTGGGCGGCAGCGAGACACGGCGGCTCGATGCACGCGCATGCAAAACATGCGCTCTGGGCGCGCCCAGAGCACGCATGCTAGCTGCTCGATGAAATGCCTATGCATGCCACAAGGCTTGGGTGAGGCTGGCAATTAGCAGACCTAGGTTAGGAGTAGCTAGGAGCTTAGTGGACAAGGTTGCTGGGTCAGTGGATCAAGTTCATATAGCAAACTAAAAATCATGTCAAATCTGGCCATGCACACAAGGTGTTTGACAAAATGCTAGAGGCATCTAGGCAGTTCTTGGAGTGGCCAAAATCTCCAGATCAGTGTCTCTTTAGGTGTAGGTGAGGGTGGCTAGGTTAGTTTGTCAAACATAGAAACTTGTTAGTGCAAAAATTTGAGAAAACCAATTTTGGGCAGAAACTAAAGGCTGTCATTTCATGGACTAAAAATATTCCAATGGGTTCATGCTCCAGGACTTAAGGGTTTTGTAGGAAGGACTACATGCAGGAAAAATAATCATGAGTAAAGGAGCAAGTTAAAATATGGTTGCAGTACAAATCATCAAGTTGGACCAGAATGAAAATAAGGTTGATTCACTCAAAATTTTCAAAGGACATAACTGGGTTTTTTGCATAAAGATGGATAATATACTCCTACTGACCTCCCTTAATTTTGGTGGAAGTTTGAAAGAAATATTTAAATAGGTTGTAGTGCAAAGTTGCCCACTGGACTAGATTTGAGAATTTGGTGTAGAGCTCAAAATATCCAATGAATGGAAGATATTTTTGCATAAAAGTGATTTAGAAACCTCACATGACATCCCCAAATTTTGGTGAAAATTTGAAATAAATCTATCAAAGGGTTGCAGTGCAAATGAGGCTCCCAAACTTATGAAAATCACTTTAAAAGAATAAAGCTCAGGAAAAACAATTATGCAAATAAAACCACTGATTAAGAATTGTTTTATTGAGAGAGTATAGAAGTCCCATAACATTTTTGGAAGGTTTCCACTTAGGGTAAAACAAACTCCTCAATATCAAAGAAAAGAAAGTTTCTGAAATCAAACGAAAATCCAGAAAATAAAAGTTTAAGTTTCCTGGCAAAATTTTAATTAATAAAACAAGGTTAAAATTTTGGGGTGTCACATCCGGCCCACGTCACATAGCCCGGACGCCCAGGGAGCCCCTAATCCAGGACTCCCTCACCAGGAATACCTAATATACCGTGCTCCATCAAAAGAAGTTATTTCAATACTGCATTATGTGACTTAGGAGCCGGTGTTAGTGTTATGCCTTTCTCTCTATATAGAAGACTAGAATTGAATAAGCTCAGACCTACTGAAATATCTTTGCAAACGACTGATAAATCAACTGTTATACCTATTGGAATTTGTGAGGATGTGCCTGACGTAGTTGCAAGTATTACTATCTATCATACTTTGTTATACTTGATATGCCCGAGGACGACAACATGTTGATTATCCTTGGTAGACCCTTTTTGAATACTACAGGGGATTTTATTGATTCCAACAAAAGCAAGGTTACTTTTCATGTCAATGGTAATGAGAATATAGTTTATTTCCCGAGGAAATAAAGTTCGGTGAATAGTATGAAAACTATTGAAAAAATTGCTACAATTACTATTGGAGGCTCTAAATTTCCTCGTCCATCGGTTATTGTCAGGACCCCGATTCCAAGTCACATCGATCTAGCCGGTAAAACCTCATATCACTTTGCAGCCTCACGCACGGTATTCCCATGGGTGTCGCCTTACCATGGCCCGGGACCGTTTGCGCCTTTTGGCTCACGTATATGATAGTGTCGCTAGCTTCAATATAACAGAGAACCCGGGCCGACATGGCTAGTCGTGAACCCAAAGCGGCACTAACCCATGGGGACAGGCATACATGAATCAACTTCGAGCATGTCGGTCAGCAGCGTGTGAATCCGGGCTGTAGCCTTTGGCTAACAGGACTCGGGAACCCGGGCTGTAGCAGGCTAGGCAGGACTCCGGAGTCACCGCGTGACATTTCCCCGAAGGGACAGACAAAGGAACGAAGTGAAACACATGCCGGGCAGTCAAGCATCCTGAGCAGTAGTGCTGGGCTAGCAGGTCTCCGGTGAACCGGGCTGTAGCGGACTACTATGGCTCAAGGAAGCACTGGACTACATTTACCCATAAGAGAGGCTGCCAAGGATAAACAACTAGATTGTCGGATCCCACACATACCAAGCATTTCAATCATACACACAATATGCTCGATATGTGTAAATACAACATGGCATCACAACAAAACTCTATGACTCAAGTATTTATACAATAGGCTCCGAGGAGCGAGATATTATAAACATGGGTCTCATGACCCAACATTCAGAGCATACAAGACAAAGCACAAGCGGAAGCCTAACATGTCTGAGTATAGACATCTACAAATGAAAATGGCTTAGAAGCCTGATTATCTACCAGATCATGCCGAGGGCACAAGATTGTAGCTGAGGTATCAAGCTAAACGTCGAAGTCCACACGGAACTACTAGTGAGACTGAAGTCTCTCTGCAAAAACATAAAATAGGCAAACGTGAGTACAAATGTACCCAGCAAGACTTACATCAGAACTAACTACATATGCATCGGTATCAATAAAGGGGGGTGGTGGAGTTTAACTGCAGCAAGCCAGCTTTGACTTCGGTGGCTATCTGAACTAAGGCGCAAGTAACTCTTTTGAGGTGGCGCTACGAGTCCACATATTCACCATATCAATACACCACTATGGATCCGCTCCCGTCTTCCTACGAGAACGCCATCCATAGCACTCACGCTTATCTTGCGCATTTTAGAGTATCCACTTTCACTTGTCTATGAAATGTATAGGCAACCCAGAAGTCCTTTACCGCGGACACGACTATTCGAATAGATGATGTTAACCCTACAGGGGTGTACTTCTTCACACACGCTCTCACCACTTATCGCTGTTTACACGACATGTACTCGGCAACCTTCAAGCGGAAGCCCAAAGAGGGTGTCGGCCACGACCTGACTAACCACACAAGTCTCTCGTCCAGGTTTATCGCCTATTCGGGTTCCATCCGCAAGGAGATCCGGCCGGGGTGTCGCTCACGGCCCCAAACGATGTCTGAGGTTCCAAGCCCACCAAGCAGGCGGCGCTTGGCATACCGGCCATGGTGCCTAGTCTGTCCCAAGCCCACTGTGCGGGTGCCACTTGGTAGACTACTAACACAACCTACAAACACGAAACTAGTTGCAACTCACAGGCAGAGATCGAGTTGATTAATAAGTCGAGAGGGTCGAGTTACGGAACCCAATGTGTGGTAGTAACTGTTCATGGATCACAAACACAGAACTCAGTTCTGAGGCGGCTGCAATGAGACAACCCACCATGTACTCCTACATGGCCTCTCACCGCTACCTTTACCAAATCGTGTTCACACACTTAGCTCTCACACAGTGGGACATGTTCACCACATTCAAATTCATCACGATGAATCGGACCGACTCAACTCTAGCGATGCAGGCATGACAACAAGCATGAATGAGTAGGCACATCAGGGCTCAAACAACTCCTACTCATGCTAGTGGGTTTCATCTATTTACTGTGGCAATGACAGGTCATGTAGAGGAAAGGGGGTTCAGCTACCGCAGCATGTAATAGTTGAAAAGTTGTTGTCCTAATGCAGTAAAAGAGAGCAGGAGCGAGAGATTTGGATTGTATCAGAATGAACAAGGGGGTTTTGCTTGCCTGATGGAGTGGTAGTAGGATACTGCCTTCAGTCGGATAATCGTAGGTATCCTCGGAGGCAGAACCTACCACGAAAGATACGTCGAACACAATCAACACATGACGATATGAAACAATATGATGCATGCTATGACATGGCAATATGAATGTGTTTTGGGCTAATGCAACTAGCAACGATTTAAATGAAGTTGGTTTGAACCCAAGGTTCAAACTCAAACTCCATGTAAGGCATTTCAAATTCCATTTATACAAATTGTCTTATACAGCAACTTTAAGTTGTTCAAACATGCATGAAAATGATACAAATGGATAGTTTGCATTTTTCTGATCATTTTTCATATAAAATTTGTTTTATTTGGAGCTACGGTTGATTTACTATGATTTTTAGAAGTTTTGGGCATTTTCTGGAATTTCCTGTATAAAGTTAAATCCAGAAAAAGGTTAAGCTACGTCGACATGATGTCGAGGTGGCGTCCAAGCAGGTCAAAGGCGCCAGCCCAGGTCAAACCAGACGTGTGGGGGCCACACATCAGCGACACAAGGCTAATCCCGGTCAAACCCAGCGCTGACTAGGGTTTGACCAGGCTTGCGGCCCACTGTGAGTGGCCGTGGGCGGTTTAAGCAGTGGTGTTAGCGTCTAATGGTCGTGCCATGTCGGTGTGGTTACGCCAGCGATGACCCAACACGGCGGCGATCGCCGTACGGCCGTTTCCGGCCACGGATGGCCGCGCGGTTAGGTGCGCTGGAGAGCCTGTGGTGCGGGGCATCCAGTGGTGGTCGTGGGGATGCTGGGGACTGCGTGTAGCGGCGGCGGTGACGAGCTCAGGCGGCGGCGGGGCTCGGTGATGTGCGCGGGGTGGCGCTGCGGGGTGCAAGCGGGCAAGGGAAGGCGCTAGCGAGGCTCTAAGCGGGGCGGCAAGCTCGGTGGACACGCACCCAAGACCAAATGGTCACCGGAGCGTCGTCGGCGGTGAGCATGGACGGCGGCGAGTTTCGGTCATCGGCAAAGCGGCAGCTGTGGCGTGCAATCAAGAAAACGGAGAGAGGGAGAAGGAGCAGCAGCTCACAATGGTTCTGTGAGGCCGTGGCGGGCTCTGGGAAGGCGGAGCTGGCGGGCAGCGAGGCGGATCTCCGTGACGAGGAGGGAAAAGCATCGAGGCGGCGCTTTGGGGCCCTACGGTCGCGTGCTTGGTAGGTAGCTCCACGGGTCATGGCGGAGCTCGGGGCCTTGAGAGGAATGTGGGAGTGGCCGTGGCCATCTTTGGTGCTCGTCGGCGCCTTCTGGCGGCTCTCGGGTTGCTCGGGGCTGCGAGAGAGCGAGAGCAGGAGGAGAGGAGAGGTGCAGCGAGTGAGGGAGAGGAGCGAGGGGACACGGGGCGTCGTCGTGACGTCGCTAGGAGGGACCGGGGAAGCAGGAGGTGGCCGGGGCAGCGTCGGCGCTCGCTACACTCCTGTTTGTCCTCCTGGCAGAGGAGGAAGAAGACGGTGCTGCCCCTTTGGACTGGGCTGCTACGGTGCTGGGCCAGGTGGGCTGCAGGTAAATCCAGGTGAGTTTGCTCTCTCTCTCTCTCTTTTATTTAGTTTTCTATTTTTCTGCAACTCTGTGGCTTTACTAAAAATTGTAGATCAATCCCAAAAATCATGTAACTGCTCATGACCATTGTTGCAAATATATCCTGCGGTAAACATTTCAATTTATGATTATTTGGGCACTTAAAATATTTAATAGCATTTAAATGCCCAAATGCAAATAGAGTATGATTTAATCCAGAGCCCAAATATGTCATGGAAAAATGTGCATCACCTCTGGTTACTGTTTCCAGCATTTTCCAAGAATGATGAACATTTTTGGAAGCCATTTGGATTCTTGGAAATATTTTGGTTGAACCTAGTGAATTCCTTTAATGCTAGGGTTTAGGCAATCCCCATTTCAGGTTTAACTGAATTTTAAACATGATGCAACACCAGATGCTAGCACTAGGCATTAATAGAACTAGGGATGTGACAGTCAAAAAGAAATATGGAACCCTTATTGTTGGGGAGATGCATATCCCCATTGAGGTAACCTAGTGTCGTACGAAAACTCTTCGGTTTCATACTACTCGGAAATAGTTTGTTAACGAGACTTCATCAACCTTTTTAATGGATTCTTTTTTAGAGGCATGTGGTTGATGAGTTTAGCAAGCACAACCTACTATATTTACTTTTTTCTCAATGTTATTTTAAGTTTATTAAAGTAGAAATGCCATGATTATCCTATTTTCTGAATTATCCGTGCAATAAAAAATGTCCCGAAAATAGAAGTTCTCGGAATGACCTGAAAATTTAGTAAGATTTTTTCTGCAATATTTCATAATATTTGGCACTAAACAAACCGGGGGGGGGGGGTGCACCTGTGAGACACAAGCTCACATGGTGCACCTACCCCCTAGGTGCGCCTAGTGTGCTTGTGGGTCCTACGGGCCCCCCTTAGTTTTTCCAGCCACCCATTGCCTTCTCATACCTCCAGAAGAATCACCATTGCTTTCAAACTCATGTTCTTGCTCATTCCTGTGCGATTTCCGATCTCCTTGCTCAGAGCTCTATTTCTGAAACTGTTTTGGTGGATTACTCATTGGTATGTGACTCCTCCAATGGTCAAATTAGTTTTTGTTCTAGTGCTTTATATTTTGCAATTTTTTTCTGTTGTGGTGACCATGTATTTGAGCTTGCATGTTGAATTTGTATGGTCCAAAGTAGTTTTGATGCATGATATAGCCTCTAGATACTTTGTAGGAGCAGTTGCAATCAATCTTTTTATGTTTTGTTCACTTTTATTTTGAGGTACTAAAAATTTCAGAAATTTTCATGGAAAAGGAAAATGCTTGATTCCCAACGAGGGCAGCCCTCTAGAGTCACATCCCAGTGACATCACGGATTTTATATCCGCAGTAACTATGGGGGAGTTTGCCATGATCGGGGCTCCGTAGACCCCACGGAGCTCCGTAGACCCCAAGGAAAGGTTCGAACTCTGGGGGTGTGCTAGGAGAACTTCACTAGGCTACAATACGCTGCATGCTACCTCACAGCCTTGCTCCGACGTGCTCTAGGAAGAGGGGAGGAGGAAAGAACACAATGATTTACCCAGGTTCGGGCCACCTTGTGGTGTAAGACCCTACTCTTGCTTTGTGGTGGATTGCCTCGCGGAGAGGATGAATATGAACTAGTACAAGGATGAACTGCCTCATGCGGGCTCAGGGTTCAACCAAGACTTGATCCCGTTCTACAGTGGAGACTGACCTATACTTATACTAGCCTTGGTCCTCTTACCCAGAAAACTCTAGGCGGGAAGGGATGCCACAACAGCCAAATTCGAATTGGGATAGGAGTACAGCCTATACAAACTAAAGGTGGTCTTTGCCTACAAAGCTTCTGGTCGTGACGCGTAGGTGGGCTTAGCGATGACCTCTGTCCAGGCAAGCCCGTATTCCTGGTCTTGTTTCACCGAAGAGGTAACCTCTGGGGCTGCCTTGGGAACCCCCACGCTGGCCTTGTTCCTTTAGCACCAAAGAAGAAAACGTCCTTGCCTTCGCCCACTGGCGCATTCCTGGCTCCGCTCGTCATGGCTCGCATCACCCATGTGCAGCGTGAGGCGGGGTGGCGGGACTAGAGATGTCTGCCCCGCAAGGGGCCTCGAGAGGCCACCCCCATGAAGCCCTCGGGGCACCCGACGATGCTTGCTGATGCTCGCCTCGCGACGCGGGGGCCTCGCAATGACTTTGCTCATGAAGTCTTGACGCTAGGCCGCGTCGGGCCCTTTTGATGATGCCACGCTGTCAGATTTCGGGTTCCGGCAAACCCTTAAGGTTGGAACACTGCGGTGCGCGTGAAGATCTCCCCCTCATAGATCACGCCCACGCACTTCGCGATCTCTAGGCTAGCAACGACGAACTCACAACACACGAGACACAAGATTTATACTGGTTCGGGCCACCTTTGTGGTGTAATACCCTACTCCAGTGTGGTGGTGGTGGATTGCCTCTTGGGTTGGGGATGAACAGTACAAGGGAAGAACAGCCTCCTGAGGTGAGGTGCTCTTGTGCTTGGTGGGTGTGAGGATCGCTCGAGATGATTTCTGGTAGGTGAGGATCCGGTGCCCTCTACTCCGGTGGCTAACCCTATTTATAGAGGCCCTGGTCCTCTTCCCAAATATTGAGCGGGAAGGGAGCCAACAACGGCCAATTTGAAAGGGGACAGCTAGTACAGCTTATCCTGACAAAAGTAGTCTTCGCCTGCCAAAAGCTCTGGTGGTGACGCCATCTTGGGTTCCACGGTGACCTCCATCTTGCCGTCCTGCTGGTCTTCGTCTCATTGCCCCGATATGGAAACCTTTGCCTGATGCCTCGGTATTCCTCGCCTGTGCTTGCCTCCTTAGCACCAAAGAGGAAGCAAGGACACTGTGCGCGCTGGCGCCCGCCTGGCCTTGGTCGTCATGGCTCATGTCATGAGAACCTCGCGAGGTTTGCCTTGCCTTGATCTCTCCGCCCCTCGCGAGCCAGCCTTGTGAGGCCGCTTCCGAGGAGGTCTTGTGTCGTCCGCCTCGTGAGGCTCGGCCCCTCGCGAGGGTCTTGAGTGCTTGTTGGTGAAGAGGGGCCGTACATTCCCGCTTGTGGAGCCACGCCGTGGGCCGCAGGCAGGAAAGTCTAGGGACCCCTGTTACCAGAACACCAACAGTAGCCCCCGGGCCCAAGGCGCGCTCGGACTTGGCTTCGAGGCGAAGGCAAAGGGCAAGTGCGGAGCGCCGCGGCCCCGACAGCCCGTGGCCTTGGTCGACGCGTGGTGGTTGATTGGACATGGGTGTCTCCGCTTTCCCATGCTGCCTTGATACTCACCGGGCTAGGCGGCCACGACAGTCTACACGGTTTTCCTCACGTTGTTGCGGCACACTCCCCAATCCTTCTGCTACCTCGAAGCTCAGCCTCTTCTCCCGATCCAATCTGAGCTCAATCCTCCCATTGCCAAGGCGCTGGACCAGTCGGAGGAAGGGAAGAGTCCCCTGTCCTCCGCCGAGCCACGCCCGGTCGTTGAGCCTGCCGTTGGCAGGTCGCTGGTGCTCAACCAAGAAGCCATGGACAAGATGAGCCCCATGCTCGCCTCCAGCTTCAATGGGTGGGGAAGAATGGTGGCTTGGCCTGCATCTCGAGCTCGTGTCGATAGGACGGCCACCGAGGTCCCATTCTTCATCGACGCCCTCTGGGCTGGCCTGGTTCCTCCTTTTTCCGCCTTCTTCAAAGCAGTGCTTTCCCATTATCAGATCCACATGCTGCACCTTGATCCCCAATCCGTGAGCCTTCTCGCCGTCTTCGCCTTTGTTTGCGAGGGCATGGTGGGCATTGCTCCTTCTGTGGCCCTTCTTCGCCACTTCTTCTCGTTGCACCTGATTGATCCCCGATAGAGCTCGGGATGCCTGAGTTTCCAGGCCGTGGCGGCGCCGGCCGGCACGGGGATTGACTTTGAGCTTCTGCCATCCACGAGTAAGTTTTGGACACGGTGGGTATTTGTTGATGTCAGAGTGTTCAGCCCCCTCCTCTCTTCTCCGTCGGCGCCCACCATTCCCAACTCCAGTTGGTGCCACCAAAGGCTCGCCGATCCGCGCCTTGTCCTCGTCTGGCTCAGGCTGAAGAGGCTGAAAGACCGCGGCGTGACTGCGCCTCTGGTGGTGAAGGAGTTTGTCGGGCGCCGGGTTGCTCCGCTTCAGCGCCATTCCCGGTCAATGTGGGCCTTGCTCAGTAGCAAGGACCGCATGAGACTTTAGGAGTCCGGGCTCCCCATGGAGGCACGATGAATAGTGCTCGAGGTCCTGATGGGTGTCCAGTTGCCAGATGACATGCAAGGGAAGAGTTGCCTGCTGTACCGCTGCTCAAACAAGGTGGAATTTGTGGAGCGCATGCCCTCCTTCGATGAGTGGGAGCTGCGTCCAGTTGGTCTGGTGGGGCCCCGTGAGAACTCCGTCGACGTGGTTCACCTCCTTGCTGCTGACGTCGAGCTCGCCCAAAGTGCTTGCCCTGGGGCGGAAGTTGAGGAGGTGATGTAGCCCGCGACTCCCGAGGCCAAGGCTCTTGAGGCCTCGGCAGGTCGCTGCGAGGCGGAGCCCGATAGCCCCCCTCAGCTTGGCACTCGTGATGTTGTCCCTTCGAGCGCTTCTCTAGTTGCTCCTCGTGTTGGCCACCATGTTCAGAACTTCGGTCGGCTTTGTGTGGACTTCGAGGAGCTCTGCAAGAGGAAGGGGTCCCCAAGCCGCGGCAGCGGCACCTTCGGTCCTTTAAAATGGAGAAAGTACATCGCCATTGACGAGTAAGTACCTTATCTTTGTGGTTCTTCGAGCGTTGCTTCCCTTCCTGACAATGGCTCTTCAGGATCCCTTCCGCCAAGGCCGCGGAATCTCCTAAGAAGCAACCTCCTCTCTCTTTGCTTCCTTTGCCCGACTTAAGCGCTGCGAGCCCACACGCTACCCCTGGCGCGAGATCAGCCCGGGAAGCCAGCCCGCCAGCTGGGCGCCTTGAGCTCATGCATTCACCATCTCCTCTTGGCGGCCTTGCTTGGGATGCGACCAGTGTGCGAAGGGCCCCTCCCCTGATCGTGGATGGTGGCTGGTTGGCTCCGATCCTGGGGTCCTCTTCACGCGGCGGGTCTCCATTTGCTCGGGCCCCTCGTGAGGCCTGGCCAGCAACCGGGTGGGTGCCAGCCCCGAGCCCCGTGCTGGAGAGGGGGGTGAGCCGCTTCAGGCCCCCTCTGCGGCCCCCGCGGCGGAGGACAGAGTCAGCAACATGCTCAAGTCGGCGCAAGAAAGGAGCGTCGTCCGCCACGAGCTCTTCCAGGAGGTTGATGGGCGTGATGAACCGGCTTGGTGAAGAGCTCGTGGATGTGGATGCGCGCCTCATGGCCGAGGGTTTTCGGTTGGCGGAGGAGCGACATAAGCTGAAGGTGGCTATCAACCTCGGGCGCCACCAGCGCGAGCTTGATAATGCGAAGGCCGAGGTTTCCCTCGCAGCCTCGCGAGAGGCCTGCTCCCGAGCTCAGGAAGAGGCCCAAGAAGCTGACCGCCGTCGCGAGGCCGCGGAGAAGTGCGCGTGGGAGCTCCAAGCATGGAGCGCCTCCTTGGAGCAGCAAGTGGAGGCGCACAGAGCCGCCCTCGCGTCGTTGATGGGGATGCCCGCCGAAGAGGAAGAGATCCGGAAGTGCGAGGAGGCATTGGTGCTGGAAGCCGTGGAGCGTAGCCTTGAGCTCGAGCGACTGGAGATGAGGGAGCATCAGGTTGCTCAGGCGAAAGACGTCGTTGGCACGCGCGAGGCCAGGGCCTAGGAGGAGGTCGATCGCTGGATGGCCGATGCTCGCGCGGATATTAAGGGTAGGTACGACCTGAAGTTGGAGTCCGTAGCGGCCGAGGCTGCGGGCAGGACTGTTTCCCTCAAGTCTATTCTGACTGAGGCGGAACGGCGCGAGGAGGCCACCGCAGCCCCCTGGCCTCGGCGCAAACTGAGCTGGCCTCTGCCCCACGCCGAGCTGCTTCCTCTCCAGCAGCGGGTCGCAAACGCGGAGTCCATCGCGCGGCAGAACAGGGAGGAAGTGCTTCAACGGCGAATGCTAGAGCGCGTGCATGCCCCCATGCTCGAGGGCCTCAGGAACAGGGCCAACGCGGCATTGGGCCACATCTGCGATGAGAATGCTCCTCATCCCCACTCGAACAACTACGCCAGTCACCTCCGCTTCTTCACCGACGTGGTGACACACCTGGAGAATCGCTCCAAGAGAGCTCGCCTGCTCGTGGAAGAGAGGAGACGCGGCCTACTGGGGCGCGCATTCTCTCGTGTCTTCAGCCATCTCCAAAACACCTATCATTACTTTGACTTTGACACCGCCATTGCTCAATTTCCGGAGGCCATCCGGGGCGACCTGGCATGGTGGGTGCAGGACAATGTGGACGTGCTAGTCAGGGCCTTCACTTCCGATGATGATGCGGTGGTGGTCGCGGCGGCCGAAGGCGACATGGTCGACGACGGTGATGGAGGCGCTGGTGAAGGCGATGGTGATGCCAGCGATGGTGGCAGCGATGCCAGCGACGCGTCTGAGGGCGACCCGGGGGACGCGGCGAGTGACATGTCCGATTGATCCCATGTTTCCCAACTGTTTGTCCTGTACGCAGAAGCTCGGGTGCGGCCCTAGAGGTTGTAAGAGCATTTTTGGAGGGGAAGCCCCTCATGTAAATATACTACTGCTTCTATCTTTTTAGGTCGAGTTGAATATGTGCCTTCATGAACCCACGTATCCTGGGGCAAGTTTGCTGTTGCGGCTTACCTTAGCCTGGACGAGCCCCGAACCGGCTCGTGAGGTTGCGAGGTTCGGGGAAGCTCCTGAGGAGCTTATCGACACGCCCGAGGGGGCCGCGTGATAAGAAAGCGCCAGCCGTGGCGCGACATGCGCGTGGCGCATGTGCTCCATTCCTAGCCCCGCTCGCGAGGGGCCCGTGAGGGGGAAGCAGCAGGCACGAACTCCGAAATAAGGAAAGAACCAGATAGCAAGAAATCGCTCGGACGAGAAAAAGGCAGCCCCAGCGCATCAATGAAAATTCAACTTCAACTTAAATCCAAATCCAGAAGGCAGGGCTACGGAAAAGAGATCCAAAGCAAATGGTCGCGTTTGATGCCTAGTCTAGTCTTCTTGTCTTCGAGTCTTCTCATCAGCGCGGAGCAAAGTGCTACCACTAGGACGTGGGAGGGAGCCCCCGAGGCCCAATGGTGGCACTCCTGAGGCTCCGGGGCATGTACAACCCCACTCATAATTACTTGAGAGTGTCACGTGCAGAGACCTTCACAGGCGTGAGCCTTACTTCATATCGCCAGACGAGGGCCCCGCCTTGCGCCACCCTCTACCCCCGTTGGACGACCAGAAAGCAGGACGGCACCAAAGGAGGCAAAGGGGACGCCAGCTGCGCCCTCGGCAACCACGGGTCATCTGCCGGGGGAGGGCTCGCGACGCCTCCCCGGCAGAGAGCCTACCTCCGGGTAACGCCTTGCTTCGTGCGACGCGGGGTGGGGCCTTGCTCCTGGCTCCCCCCACACAGCCCCCAGCAAGCCTCTCCTGGTGGGATGGGTACCGCCGTGCCGGAAATGTCGCCTAGTGTTATGACCTGATTCACTTGCGATTCATGGTTAGCGTAATCCCGCTCCTGGGAGATTAGTGGTACCCGGTAGCTGTTGTCGACGACGTGGTTGGTGGGGCTCTCGGGCGGCTCCTGGAAGGCCTCAGCTCCTAGTGCCTCCTCTTCCCAGCCTAGCTCGACGAATGAGCCGGGGTCATCTCCCGGTGTGTACTCCTGGTTCATCATGCGGGGCACACAGGCCTCCGAGGCCGTTGCCCCGAAGACCTCGCCGAAGTGCACCACGCTCCACGTCGCCCAGCCCATCACGCCGTCCTGAGGGTGGTAGGGTGGTGCTCCGCTGGGGCCGTGTGCGGCAACGCTCGTGCCCGCGCCCATCGGGGGTGGTGCGGGTGCGATGGTGCGGTCGGCGCTGTGGGTCGCGCTGACGTCGATGAGACACCCGGGCGCACTCGGGGGCACGTGCGTGCGGCGAAGCCCGCCGTGGGATCCGGCCGGTGCCTAGGGCGTGAGCTGGTAGCAGAAGGGCGGCGCTCCCGTGGCCGCTGCGTCCAGCAGCTAGGCGATGCGTTCCAGCAATGCGTCCCGACCGCTCTCCATCAGCCGGCACCATAGCAGCTCCCGCGCCACCGTGAGCGCAGCCCGCATGTTCGCCTGCTCCCATTGGGTGTACGGCGCAGTTGCCGCGGCGTGGCTTGAGGCCCTCGCAGCAGCTCACGCCTGTCGTGCGGTAAGGGTGGACGACGCCTGGCCGCGCCGCCCGCGCCTCGAAGCGTTAGGTGGTGCTCGAGCCGCCTGGAGCGCGGGGTCAAGATCTTCCTGGGTGGACGACGCCGCTTGGGCAGGCCAAGCTGCCCAGCGGTCGGCGTTGGTTCTTGGGTCGCCGCACATCTAAACCGCGGGGCGTCGGTGGATCAACTGGCGGGAGGGAGGCTCCGGCGCACCCCTACCTGGCGCACCAAATGTCGGATTTCGGGTTCCGGCAAACCCTTAAGGTTCGAACACTAGGGTGCGCGCGAAGATCTCCCCCTCAGCGATCACGCCCTCACGCACTTCGCGATCTCTAGGCTAGGCACGGTGAACTCACAACACACGAGACATAAGATTTATACTAGTTCGGGCCACCGTTGTGGTGTAATACCCTACTCCAGTGTGGTGGTTGTGGATTGCCTCTTGGGCTGGGGATGAACAGTACAAGTGAAGAACAACCTCCTGAGGTGAAGTGTTCTTGTGCTTGGTGGGTGTGAGGATCGCTCGAGATGAGTTCTGGTAGGTGAGCATCCGATGCCCTCTACTGTGGTGGCTAACCCTATTTATA
Organism: Aegilops longissima; assembly: GCA_021605205.1. Classification (NCBI taxonomy): domain Eukaryota; kingdom Viridiplantae; phylum Streptophyta; class Magnoliopsida; order Poales; family Poaceae; genus Aegilops; species Aegilops longissima. The sequence goes on along the minus strand of CM038676.1, from coordinate 221,987,568 downwards.
GAGGCCCTGGTCCTCTTCCCAAATATTGAGCAGGAAGGGAGCTAACAACGGCCAATTTGAAAGGGGACAACTAGTACATCTTATCCTGACAAAAGTAGTCTTCGCCTGCCAAAGGCTATGGTGGTGACATCGTCTTGGGCTCCATGCCGACCTCCGTCTTGCCGTACTGCTGGTCTTGGTCTCGTTGCACCGATATGGAAACCTTTGCCTGATGCCTCGGAACTCCTCGCCTACGCTTGCCTCCTTAGCACTAAAGAGGAAGCAAGGACATTGTTCGCGTTGGCGCCTGCCTAGCCTTAGTCGTCATGGCTCACGTCATCAGAACCTCGTGAGGTTTGCCTTGCCTTGATCTCTCCGCCCCTTGCGAGCCAGCCTAGTGAGGCCGCTCCCGAGGAGGTCTTGTGTCGTCCGCCTCGCGAGGCTCGGCCCCTCGCGAGGGTCTTGAGTGCTTTTTGGTGAAGACGGGCCGTACGGGCCTGCCTGTGGAGCCACGCCGTGGGCCGCAGGAAGGCAAGTCTAGGAACCCCCGTTCCCAGAACGTCGACACACGCTTTGGGCCGCACGCGGACGGGCCTGGGTACCCCCAATGCCAGAGTATCGACAGTTGCCCTCGGGCCCATAGTGCGGAAGACTTTGCTCGAAGGCGGAGGCAAAGAGGAGTGAGCGAAACGACGTGGACCCAACTGCCTGTGGGCCAGGCTCGACGCATAGTGCATGACGGGGCACAGGACACCCCCACTTCCCCACGTTGCCTAGGAAACCACCTAGGCTGACATAAAGCCTGGCGCATGCCGCAGGGCCATCATTGCTCTTGAAGTCGAAGGGGCGCGAACCGGCCTCCTTCGATTGCTATAAAAGGGGTGAGGAGTCGGACCCCTCGGCCCGTCACCGCCTTCTCGCCACCCTGTCTTCAACCACTACTGCTGCAGCCATGGCTCCCTTGAGAAGGTTTTCCGCTGGCAAGAATGGCAAGGCGAAGCAGGAGGGATCAGAGCTGCCGCAGTCTGCGAGAGGGCGAGGCCGCCCTCGCAAGTCCGCCGCCATGCCCGGGGTGCCTCCCCAGGGACGTGGGCGTCCTCCATTGGTGGACCTCACTGGCTCAGGCAGCCGCGGAAAGAACCCCACCCGCGGGCGCGGCCGTGGGGGTCGAGGCGGCTGTGGCCGAGGAGGGGGCGCAACCACCCGACCACCTCGAGGGCGAGGCCACTCTGCTGAGTCGGCCCACGAGTTCATCGTCTGGATGGACAACCCACCCCGCACCTGGCTCCAGCTCCCGGACTCCTTCACGGAGGAACTGGCGGCTGACGCACCCTTGGGACTGTGGCTACAGCCAGACGACTGCTACAACAAGTCCTCCTGGGTGGTAGCGGAGTTCACTCCGTCTGGCTACATGCACCTGACACGGGGGTGGAAGTCTTTCACCCGCACCCGCGGCCTAGAGGAGGGGCACAACCTTCACTTCAAGTTCGACGGGGCCGCGACGCTCTTCATGAAGATCTTCGGGGCGGCCGACGGCCGCCTGGAGTGCTGCATGGAGAGCGACAACAGCAGCAACAACCACTCCTTCTCCGACGGCGACGAAGGCAACAGTGGACGCACCTCCTCCATGGGAAGCGGGAGCGACGATGATCCCGACGAGCCACCACGCCATCGCATCAAGACGGAGGAGGACCCAGAGCGGCGGCCTCTGGGAGGAAGTCTCTTTTGTTTTATTTTTTTTCATGCATCAAAACCGTCATGGACCCCGCAGGGGCGTGTAAGAACTCTTGCGTTCGCGCCTTTATTTTAAATGCTTCTAGCTCATGTTCAAGTTACCGTGGCGCTTCTCGTCCAGGCTTAGCCTTTTCTTCACGATCACTTAGTGCTCTGCGTCGTCGGGACCCAGTTCCCAAGCAAGCCTCAGCCATCGCTGGTATGCCAGGTCGCGATGCCTTGGGCAAGGCCATGAGGTGAGGGGTTTGAGGTACGGTAAGGGCTCTTGAGGCGCGATTCTCAAGAGGTCCTCCTTGACGCGCAAGTAGCTCACGAGAGAGAAAGAGTTTCCGCCCTAGCGAGATCGCAAATGGTAAAGGTGAAGCATTATTGGTAAAACTTACGCGTGGCGCGAATAGGACGACTTAGCTTAGGGTGCAGCATGGGGGAATCCGCGACTCATTGGGAATCCATGCAACATGTAGGCGCACTTCCTTAGAGCTTGGTTTCCTGTCCACCTTCCGTTATGTGGCAAGTTAACACAAGTCCCACGAGGGGTGCGTGAAAAAAACCGACGTCCTTTGTGTCTTAATTGATATAAACACAGCTAAACTGCAACCCTTCATCCCAAACCTCCTCGCGAGGCCTGCCTCTCTTTTCCTTGCCCATCAAAGCACTCTACATCCTCACGACCTGACCCTCGAGAGAAGCTCAGCAGCCACTGGTATGTCAGGTCATGATGCCTGGGACAAGGCTAGGGGGTGAGGGCTTGAGAGCAAGTAAGAGCTCCTGAGGCGCGATGCTCAAGAGCTCCCCTTTTAACGTGCAAGCGACTTGTGTGGGAAAGAGGTGATGTGCTCCGCGAGGTCGTAGGGGGAGGGATTTCGTCCGACAACGGCGTCATGTATGAGATGGCTATACTTAGCCTTTTTGCGGCTGGTGATGCCGGTTATGTCATTGCCCGACCGTGGCCAGTCCTCCTGAGGCGGTGAGAGTTCAAGCGCTGCTGAATGCCTGGCTCCTGGAACTTCTGCAAGGCATGCTTATTGATCTGCTCATGACTATTCCATGAGAAGACAAGGCACCAAGGACCTAATGAGGTGACGTGGAATAATCACGCAAGTAAGAGGGCGACTAGAGGGCGATTAGAGGAAAAATAGAGGGCGATCCGGCCGGCGGCCTTGCACTGGTGGTCACTCCGGCCCCGGCAGCCACCCCCCATCTGCCTCTAGATACTCCGGCCTTGGCGGCCACCTCCCCTTTTGCCTCTGGCCACTCTGGCCTTGGTGGCCAATTCACAGCTGGCCATGGCCCCCTTTGCGCTCAATTTCGACCGTGGCAAGGTGTTCCAAGTAGCGACGAGATCCAGGTTTGGCCATCCGGTGGTTCTCTCTCCGGGTTTTCATCGTCAAGAATTCACTTTGGTGGTCTCCTTTGTTCGAGCGCCATTCAAGTTGGATGTGCACGCGGTTAATACTGCCCTTCATGCCTCTTTTGGTGGTTATGCTCAAGGCTTTCTTGTGCCTCATCTTTTAGAACACACTTTCAAGTTCTCAGTGGCGTCAAATTCAGTGGGTTTTGAGATCTACAATGCTGGTAGAGTTACTGAAAAGGATTTTGATATGGTTTTCAATCTTTGGGGGCATGGAGGACCAAACTGGCGTCATGAGGAAAGGCGGTTTTATGCTGAGGAAGAGATAGAGTGGACTGTAGTTGGTAAAAATGGCAAGGCCTTGTGCTTACCGCCGACGATCCCAGAATTCCTATGCGGCGGTCGTCTTGAGGAGGTCCGTTTTTGATAGGTTGTTAGAGGACAATCATGGCGTGGTTATTCAGGGTCAAAATTCTATTAATTCTCAGGTTAATCAGCCCATTAATGGGTCAGTAATAGCTCCTAGTGGGGTGCACCAGGATTGGCATGATCGACGTAGTTACGTGCATGCCACTTGCCATGCATGCGGGGACATGGGCCACCGCGCTCGTTTTTGCGATAATCCCAACCTTCCTGGGCTCTGGCCCTTTCTTAAGCCTGCCTCCTTCCCAAGCCCACCAGAAGATGCTTGGGCTCCGAGGTTGGTGGACGACTAGTTCCGTGCTTGTGGGCCTCACATGGAAACCAGGCATGCCTCGTCTTTCAAGGAATTAATTTCGAGACTCTTCCCAAATTTTCAACCTAGACCGCTACTTGCCTCTTCGCATTCCACTAACACAACCCCCACCTCCTCTGCTTCGGCTTGCTCACCACCAAACCCTCCTCTTCTGCGGCTCACCGGCGACAACAACTTGGCCATGGCCAATATTCCCATTGATCCATGGCCATTTGTTCCCGAGGGCTTTCAAATTCAGCAGATTGCGGGGTGGAATGGCATCGTGTGGGCTGTTCTTCCGCACAGGCAGAGGTGCCACGAGCAGTGGGCGATTGTCACCATCCAGCCGCTCCCTAATAAGGCACACTTCCAGAATGTTAGAGAGGTCATTGAGGAGTTCTTGGAAGGGGTGGAACAAGTTGGTGGATATTCAGCCTTGCCCGTTTGGTGAAGCTTTCGTTTAGTTTGTGCATGTTAGAGATAGGGACAGGCTGATTAGACAGAGTCCACATGCTTTTGGTGATGTGTTTATTTCTTTCTCTGCCCATGATCAAGGTAGGAACTGGAGGCGAGTTAATTTCAATAGGATATGTTGGTTGTTGATTGTGGGAGTGCCTTTTGACCACTGTAACACAGATGATATTGCTATGGCTATTAACACATTTTGTCGTATCATTAACTAAGAGAAAGAAGATTCTAGGAAGGGAAAAATCCTTGTCAAGCCAGATGCACTGAGCTGATTGATATACCTAAAAGTATTAGGTGGTCTAAGGGAGACGGTTTTGAGGAAGAATCCTGGACCAGCTCTGTTGAAGTTATTTTGGAAGATATTCAGGGTGGTGGGCCAGCAGATGAAGACCACTTTCCACCTCCTAGTGTAGACCCCACCCTGTTCAACAAAATGCTAATGACTTTCCAGGATTTCACGTTGATCCACCCGACAACAATGGAAAAAATCAGGATGCTGATTGGGATGATTGGGAGGAACCTGGGCATTGGGATTTTCCATAGCAAGGGCCACAACAGGTTCTGGAACAAGAACAACAGGTTGAGCTGCCTCTGTAGGAGGAAGATGGGGCCCCTGACAACAGTACTACCACCAACATTTCCCTTTTAGAAGGAAACATCTCTCTCAACAACATGATTCTTGTCAATCGGTGATGTAGGGCGGAAACCCTACGTGGATGATCTTTCATGTTGGAGCGGATCCTACGGGGAAATCACGAAGAACGAGCGGAAGAACACGAGGAACTCACGGGGAGGAACATGGAAAAACACTCAACCGACAAGAAATCAATCACACAAGCGCTAGATTATCGAACACATAGAGTGGCACAAGGTTCAAGATCAACAAAGGTAAGGATACACGAGTAGCCGTTCTTCTCTGAGAGGAGGTCTTGATGGGGTCCGCCCTAGAAGGGGGTCTTGAATCCGCTTGGGGGATCTTCTCCGTAGAGGTCCTGATCTCCGAGGAGAAGTAGCCAAGTGGATGAGCAAAGGCTCTCACACCAAAATATGAGCTAATCCAATGCTAACCCTAGAAAGAGGAGGGGATCAAGTATATATAGTCTCGGGCGAAGGGTTACAAGGGACAAGTCCGGAGGCCTTTGCGCTGTGAGGGGAGGCGGACGTCAGGCGTCGGGCGGATGTCGGGCCTTCGGCGCCGGATGTCGGGCTCTCAGCCGGATGTCCGGCTGGGCGACCGTTCAGCGAGAATCGGGAGAGGGCGGTTCCGGGCTTGAGGCAGGATATCTGGTGGGGGCGGATGTCCGGCTGGAGGCGGATGTCCGGGCTTAGGCGCCGGATGTCCGGGCCTGTAGATCTGGCGCATTTTGATGAGGCTGAGGTAGAGGCTCCGGGGCGGATGTCGGGGCCATGGCGGATGTCCGGGGCCTGGAAGTTGATCTTGGCCTTCTCCGTTGGTTCTCTTCATCCGCGGACTTGGCGGCTTGTCCATCTTCTCGTGCATCCTCGGGAGGTTCCCCTTGACACCTAATCATGCATAGCATATCAGACTTAGGTAGTAGCCATGTCTCGAGTGGATCATATGTGATATCGACAAGGAAGGAGGTCACCTTGTTCTCGAGAGCTCTAGCTCTAGCTCGTGTCATGGGTCCTCTTGGCTCTTGATGAGACGGTTGTAGGTCCATGAGGATGATCGTGGGATGCTCCGCATCATCTCCCCCCCCCTCCCTTGGGAGAGATCCGACCTCGGATCAAAAGCATCATCTCCATGGAATGGTGCGAGGTCCTTGACGTTGAAGATGTCGCTCATGTTGTATTTGTCTCAAGGTAGGTCGATCTTGTAAGGGTTGTCGTTGTAGCGTGCTAGTACCTTGAAAGGTCCATCGGCTCGAGGGAGAAGTTTGGACTTGCGTTCTTTGGGGAAGCGGTCCTTGCGAAGGTGTAGCCACACTAGATCACCAATGTTGAAGACGATGGGTTGCTTATTGGCGTTGAGCTTGTTTGCTTGGCGTTGTACTTGGCGCTCAATGGTGTGCCTTGTATCTTCGTGCATCTTCTTGATGTAGCTTGCTCGTTCACTTGCATCCATGTTGGTGCGCTCTTGGAGAGGAAGTGGTAGAATGTCCAATGGGGACAACGGGTTGAAACCATGAAGCGACCTCGAAGGGGACTTGCGGTAGTTGAATGTCTTGCATGATTGTAGGCGTATTCGGCGATGGGTAGACATGCTTCCCATTCCTTGATGTTCTTCTTGATCAAGACATGAAGTAGAGTTGATAGTATGCGGTTCGTCACCTCCGTTTGGCCGTCGGTTTGAGGATGGTATGCGAGGAGAACAAGAGCTTGATTCGAGCTTGGCACATAGGGTCTTCAAAAGTAACTCAAGAACTTGGCGTCACGATCGGAGGCGATTGTCTTTGATGCGCCATGGAGTCGCAAGATTTCCTACAAAGAGATTGGCAACATGTGAAGCATCGTCTATCTTGTTGCAAGGTATGAAATCGCCATCTTAGAAAATCTATCCACAACAACAAAGACGGAATCCTTGCCATTTTGAGTCCTAGGCAAACCAAGTACAAAATCCATACTAATGTCTTCCCATGGTTGATATGGAATAGGAAGAGGCATGTAAAGACCATGAGATTGAGCTTTAGACTTAGCTTTGCGACATGTATAGCATCGGTTGGTGAAGCGTGAGACGTCGCGGAACATCTTGGGCCAAAAGTAGTTGTTGGAGAGCGTGGAGAATGTCTTGTCGCGTCCAAAGTGTCCCATGAGGCCGCCTCCATGAGCCTCTTGCAAAAGGAGCAAACGAAGAGAAGACTCGGGAATGCAAAGTTTGTTAGCTCTCATAAGATAACCATCCTTGATGTAATATTTTTCCCAAGACGTATGCGTCAAACACTTAGCATAAGGAGAAGCAAAAGGTGGATCATGCTCATACAAGTCTTTTATATGCTCAAAACCAATAACATTCAATTCAAGTTGAGTGACAAGCATGCATATGCGTGAAAGCGCGTCGGCAACTACATTTTCTTTACCCTTAATGTACTTGATCACATAAGGAAAAGATTTGATGAATTCACTCCATTTTGCATGACGCTTGTTCAATTTAGTTTGACCTTTGAGGTACTTAAGCGTTTCATGATCGGTATGGATGACGAACTCATGAGGTCTAAGGTAATGTTCCCAAACATGTAGCACACGCACTAAAGCATACAATTCTTTGTCATAGATGGGATAATTAAGTTGAGCACCGGAGAGTTTTTCACTAAAATAAGCAATAGCTCGTTTTCTTGCATCAAAACTCCGCCAATTCGGTACCACTTGCATCACAATGAACCTCAAAAGTTTTGTCAAAATTGGGCAAAGCAAGAATCGGAGCATGAGTAAGCAAAGACTTGAGCTCATCAAAAGCGGTTGATTGCAAAGTTCCCCAAACAAATGGAGTATTCTTCTTGCTCAAAGCATGCAAAGGAGCGGCAATTGTGCTAAAATCTTTCACAAGCGACGATAGAAACCCATAAGACCAAGAAAACTTAGCACTTGTTGAAAATTGGTGGGTTGGGGCCAAGTTTTGATTGCTTCAATTTTAGATTCATCAACATGGACACCCTTTGAGGAAACTACAAAACCCAAGAAAACCACTTTGTCAACTCCAAAAGTGTATTTTTTCAAGTTTGCATAAAGGCTTTCCTTGCGAAGAGTTTGCAACACAGATTTTACATGATTGATGTGCTCTTTCATGGTTTTGCTAAACACAAGAATATCATCAAAGTAAACCACAACAAAGACTCCAATATAAGGATGAAGCACATGATGCATAAGGCGCAAAAAGTACAGGGAGCTTCGAAAGACCCATAGGCATCACTAACCATTCATATAAACCAAATTTGGTTTTGAAAGCAGTTTTCCATTCATCACCCTCTTGTATGCGGATTTGATAATAGCCACTTTTAAGATCAATTTTTGAGAAAAGTTGGCTCCACTAAGTTCATCAAGCATGTCATCTAAGCGAGGAATGGGATGCCTATATCGAGCAGTAATAGCATTGATAGGTCTACAATCGAACACAAGCGGAAACTTCCATCGGGCTTAGGCACAAGAATAACAGGAGCGGCACAAGGGCTTAAGCTTTCACGTACATGACCGTTGTCGATTAGTTGTTGTACTTGCCGTTGAATCTCCTTGGTTTCTTCGGATTGACTCGGTATGGAGCTTTGTTTGGTAGCGGCGCTCCGGGGATGAGGTCGATTCGATGCTCAATGCCTCGAAGAGGAGGTAGACCCGGAGGTAGCTCATCGGGGAAAACATCTTGAAATTCCTGCAAAAGAGATTGAAACACCAAAGGTAGCTCGTGAATGTCGTTAGTTTTTGGTTCTCCATCCTTGCACACAAGGACAAAGTGCATCACGGTAGATGGGTTCTCACACACTTCTCTCATCTCACTTTTGGTGGCAAATAGTATGAGGTTATTCTCTCTAGGCGAAGTGTCGCTCAAATTTGGCTTGTGGCTCTCACTCACTTTTGGGTGGATCACTTTCTCACTCTTTTCTCTATGATGTGTGGCTTGCTTGTCGGCTATCACTTGACTAGGAGACATAGGTCGTAGTACATATTCTTTCCCTTTCATCTTGAAGCTATAGTGATTGGTGCGCCCATTGTGGATGACACCACGGTCGAATTGCCATGGTCGACCTAGAAGTAGATGGCAAACGGTCATTGGGACCACATCATATTCCAATGTGTCTTCATAAGCACCAATTTTGAAGGAGACTTGGACCGTATGCTCGACTCGTATAGTGCCGGAGTCACTTAGCCATTGAACCTTGTAGGGGTGCGGGTGTTTCCTCTTGACCAATTGGAGCTTGGAGCATAGTTCTTCACTTGCTAAGTTGTGGAAACTACCTCCATCGATGATGACCTTGATGGACCGTCCATTGTAGCCGGCTTTTGTGTGGAAGATGTGGCATCGTTGGTCTTCTTCTTGTTGATATTGGAGAGTCAAGACCTTGGAGACAACGAGAGCGGGGCTCGAATCCTCGTCACAAAAGACTTGATCATCTTCATCTTCATTCACTTGCCGGTGCATGGCCACTTGCTCAAGGGCTTCCATTTCCTCTTCACTCATGGAGTCATATGTGCCATCGTCGTTGAGGATCATGGTGCGCTTGTTGGTGCATTCGTATGACTTGTGGCCTCGGCCGCCGCAAGTGAAACACTTGAAGGAGCTTGTTTTGATGGTCTCATCGGTCGGAGTAGAGGATGAAGCATGCGGCTTGAGGTTGCTTGTAGTAGGAGGAGGACGACTTGAACTTGTCGATGTCTTCTTGTAACTTGACTTGTCGTCGTTTCTTGAAGAAAGCTTGGTTGATGTAGATGTTGGAGGAGTCGTTGAAGCTTGGTTGTTGGAGAAGCCGTAGGTCTTGGATGAGTACTTGGCGTACTTGAATTCATCTTGCACTTGGCGTTCCGCCTTTGTAGCTTGATGCACGAGCTCAATGAGGGATGAGTATGGTTGGAAGTCGGCGATCTTCTTGATGGGATGATTGAGTCCATTCAAGAAACGTGCCATAGTTTGCTCATCATCTTCCTTGACATTGGCTCGAATCATGGCTATCTCCATTTCCTTGTAATATTCTTCAACGCTCTTTGTTCCTTGCTTGAGTAGTTGGAGTTTCTTGAAGAGGTCGCGGTTGTAGTAGGTTGGTACAAAACGTGCTCGCATGACATCCTTCATTTGAGCCCAAGTGGTGATTGGAGGTTCACCTCTTGCTTGTCGTCGCTCAATGATTTGTTCCCACCATATGAGCACATAATCTTGGAACTCAAGTGATGCCATAGCGATTTTCTTCGCTTCATCGTAGTTGTGCAAGCGGAAGATTTTGTCAACCTTCAATGCCCATGAGAGGTAGTCTTGAGGTCATTGCTTCCATTGAACTTTGGCATGGTGAATTTTAGCTTGCCGTAGCGTTGCTCTTCATTGTGTTGTTGGTGATGTTGATGATGACGTCCTTGACGTGGATTGTACTCGTCTTCATGTTGCTCTTGGCGCGGAGGAAGACCATGATCAACTTGCTCTTGTTGAACTTGAGGTTGAGGTGGAGTTTGACGAGCTTGTGGAGGAGCTTGAGGAACTTGACGTTGTACATGAGGTTGGTAGTTCCTCTCTTGGATTTCTTCTCGGAGGGCTTCCTCTTGATTGCGCCGTTCGCGATTGCGGTTGGCGAAGGCTCTACTTGATTCTTGAAGGGCACGTTGCGCCTCAAGAGCTTGCGCTTCACGTTGTTGTTGTTGAAGACGTTGAGCCTTGGCGTCTTGTTCGTCATGGTGTAGACGCGCTCGTTCCTCCTCTTGTTGGCGACGAAGACGTTGTCGTTCTTGAGCTTTGGCAAAAGCCTCTTGGTTTGATTGAGGGCGAGGAACTTGATCATCAACTTGCTCTTGTGAATGCTTGTCATGTAGCGGGTTGCGAGATGCATAGCGGTCTTGGCGGCTGCACGACGAAGAGTGTTCGACGTAGGTGTACTTGAGTCATAGAAGGTGTCGTCGGAGTGTCGACTCGAGCGGCTCCGTCTTGATGATGAAGAAGTTGAATGATGCCGGTTTCTCATCAAAGCGCGGATCTCGTCCATTCTTGCATCGTTCTCTTGCTTGTGAGCCTCGAACTTGTTGTCGAAGTAGTCTCTTGTACGTTGCTCGGAGAGTCGCAAGTCGGTGGCGAGGTTGTCGATGTGGTCGCTCATTGCTTGTTGTTCTTGGTGCAACGCTCGTTGTGCACCAAAGAGGTGGCTCTTGGTGACGTATGAAGTCATGTCGTCGTCTTGCTCGATGAAGAGTGGGTTGGTAGAAGAACTTGGCCTATCCATCATTCCAAGCAAGATGTGAGTGGTAGAACGGAAAAGAACTTATACCAATGTACCTTTGACCGATGTTGAAAATGAATCAAGTTCACTCAAATGCGGACAATGAAATAGCAATCTTGGTACCGATTCTTGTCGGTTCTCACACCTACACAAATAAAAGCTTATGGTGGAGTTCAGTTAGGATGGTGGCACAAAATTTGATGCAATTGTAAGTGAGACTCAATAAAGTTGGAAATGATTCACAAATTTGCAAATGCAACAAGTAGACCAATAGCAAGATATGGTACACGGAAACACACGCGCAAATAGATAATATGGGGTTATGCAACTAAGGATGAGCCAAAATGTGGAATTCACCAAGACGCTCTTGTTGCACAACACTAGAGAGACGCTAGCACGATTGCACAATAGGCGGATCTGAACTTGTGCACAACCTACTAAGCAAAAATGCAACGACTTCTATCCCAAGTATGCTATATGTATGGTGTTTCGATGTGTTGATCCAAGATGATCAAGTATGACAATCTTAATGTTTTATGATGCTATGGTTCTTGCTCATAAGCTCTTTGCTTATCTTTCTCTCTTTGCTTAAAAGCTTGATTGGCTCTTTCTCTTTTGAGCTCTTTTCTCATGCAAAACTTCACGAACCAAGATAGCAATTGTGTATGCTATGACAACTTTGTGACACACAAGTTGATGCTAAGATATGCACCACTTTGGTATGGTATGTATGCTATGGAGTATGATCACTAATGTGCACAAGTCACGTTGCCTGCAATACTCAATGGCTAGTCTCGATGGGTAAGCAGCATAAAAGATGGGCTATGATGGTTATCAATGCAATTTCAAGTAATGACAAAGGTGTCGACGATGTTACCGTCCTTGGCGAAGATGGCGGTGGTGATGTTGATGTTGAACCGTACCTAGATAGCGAAACACAAAGGATCGGAAAACCCCAACTCAAATTCTCAAAGCGAAATTTGGCAACGTAGTCGAATTGGAATTGGGCAAGGCTATGGTGGCGTTATCGGAAGTGGTGGAGGTAAGTGGAAGTGTATGTGGGCACGGGACAAAATTTGGCGAAGGTTAGGCGGTGATCGGGGTGGTGGAAGGGATTGTTGCTACCAGGGGCCGGAAATCCGGGCTAGAAGCCGGATGTCCGGGGCGCCGGATGTCCGGGCTGAACGGGCCGGATGTCCGGGCTGCTCGGGCCGGATGTCCGGGCTCGAAGAACACCGCGAGGAGAGGTCAAATCGGATCAAAATTTTGGGCGATTTTGTGGATGGAAATTGTGGAAAAGATGGGGGAATGATAGATCTACCTGCAACACACGAAATCCGCGGATCAAATCCAACAAAACTTCATCACACTAACAAATCACAAAAAAAATTTGGGGCTATTTTTGTGGGGAATTTTCGAAATAAGGACAAAAACAACAAAATCAAGCTAGAAAAAGAGGCGTAGGGGCTCCAATAACGTTATCAACGTGGCTCATGATACCATAGATGATGTAGGGCGGAAACCCTACGTGGATGATCTTTCACGTTGGAGCGGATCCTACGGGAAATCACGAAGAACAGCGGAAGAACACGAGGAACTCACGGGGAGGAACAAGGGAAAACACTCAACCGACAAGAAATCAATCACACAAGCGCTAGATTATCGAACACATAGAGTGGCACAAGGTTCAAGATCAACAAAGGTAAGGATACACGAGTAGCCGTTCTTCTCCGAGAGGAGGTCTTGATGGGGTCCGCCCTAGAAGGGGTCTTGAATCCGCTTGGGGATCTTCTCCGTAGAGGTCCTGATCTCCGAGGAGAAGTAGCCAAGTGGATGAGCAAAGGCTCTCACACCAAAATATGAGCTAATCCAATGCTAACCCTAGAAAGAGGAGGGATCAAGTATATATAGTCTCGGGCGAAGGGTACAAGGACAAGTCCGGAGGCCTTTGCCTTGACGGGGAGGCGGACGTCAGGCGTCGGGCGGATGTCCGGGCCTTGAGGCGCCGGATGTCGGGCTCTCAGCCGGATGTCGGGCTAGGGCGACCGTTCCAGCAGAACCGGGAGAGGCGCGAGATTTCGGGCTTCAGGCGGATATCCGGCTGGGGGCGGATGTCCGGGCTTGGACGCCGGATGTCCAGGCCCTGTAGATCTGGCCGATTTGATGAGGTGAGGTAGAGGCTCCGGGGCGGATGTCGGGGCAATGGCGGATGTCCGGGGCTGGAAGTTGATCTTGGCCTTCTCCGTTGGTTCTCTTCATCCGCGGACTTGGCGGCTTGTCCATCTTCATGTGCATCCTCGGGAGGTTCCCCTTGACACCTAATCATGCATAGCATATCAGACTTAGGTAGTAGCCATGTCTCGAGTGGATCATATGTGATATCGACAAGGAAGGAGGTCACCTCGTTCTCGAGAGCTCTAGCTCTAGCTCGTGTCATGGGTCCTCTTGGCTCTTGATGAGACGGTTGTAGGTCCATGGGGATGATTGTGGGATGCTCCGCATCAATCAGCCTCTCCAAGAGGTTGATCAGGCTGAACTAGAGCCCCCCTTGGGGGTTAGGACTGCATAATATTGTTATGGCTTATGAGACTGATGATTCTTATCTGCAAGAGGAGCAACATGAGGGACCTAGTGAGGCCCATAACCCAGCTGACATGAGGACTGAATCTGTTACTAAAGCGCATGAGGTTAATTCTGATACTGTTAGGGTGGAGGGCATGAGCTCAACAGGTCTAACCACACATGTTCATACCAAGGAGCTGGAAAATCCTTTAATTCAGGAACAAGGAGTTAAGCAAATTGCCATGGCTACAAATAATACACAAGTTTCTGAAGTGGAACAAACTTTGAGCAATGTTTCTGCTTCTGAGGTGCATGTTGCCAGTAACAAGGACACTGTGGAAGAGGGACAGGTGAAAGTCAATGCAGAATCTTCAATAAATCCTCCTGCTAAATCTTTCAAAGTGGCTAGAAAAGGTACCTATGATGATTTTGAATTAACATCCTCTTCACTTAACCATGGTATAGAGTCCTTAGTCCAACACCATGCTTTGTCTGTACTTGATGGAGCTCATATCATTGCAGAGGATGGATTGGACCTCTGGGTAAAGCACTTTGCTCCAGGACCAACAAAAATGACCACACTTTCAATATTTACATACTTGTAAGCTGGTTCAACTTCATTCTGCATGTTCTGTTAACACCTGACAAATTTGGATGGACACTACACCTGTTAAAAGCTTCCTTGTGGCAACTCCTAACAGCAAACTATGGTTTAGAAGATGTTCTTGAATTTCATATACCAGATTCTTGTGTGGTCTCTCAAGCTCCTAGTTGTCTGCAAGGACCTTTCAATGAATAGGAAGGGGAGATCCAAGGGGATTAGGAGACCAATAAACCCCACAATGTGGTCTTGGGAGACACTGGCACCAGGAAAAGGAGGGGTAAAGGCCCTCTGGTTGAAACAGAGGTAAGAAGGAGTGATAGAATCAAGCTGGATAATAATGGCTTTAAGAGAAATTCATGTAATTACAATATCTGCTTACCTTACAATGCATTTTCACCCATTACAATTTTAAAGTAGTCAAAAACCTCACAAAATCATTTTGTAAGGTGGCCGAGGAGGAGCTGCATGAGAAGTTAACTAAGAAGCCCTGGAAGAAAGCTCAGGAGGAGCTGGCTAGGGTGTCCAAGGCCACTTGGGAAGCAAACCAAGCAAAAGTTTCAAAATGAAGTACCAGATCTAACACAAATACCTTTTGTGGTTGTTAGGATGTCAGAACATCTGGGATGTTTTATATATTATGCTCATGTGGAGCTTGGGTGGTGCATGTAATAGTCTCTATGGTCTTGGGTCCTTGAAGCAGATCTTTAAAAGTATGGACAGTTTATGCTATTAGGATGAACATGTTTTCTTTTGCTATGATGAGTGGCTGATGTTGAATGTTGAATGCTCCTATAATCTTGTTGTTAAAGGGAGAGATAATCCTAGTTCTGGGATTTTGCCTCAAGGGGCGGACCTTGAGGGGCTGGTCATATATCACAATAGTTCTTATGAATAACAGCAGATCTTGGTGTATTCTTAATTGGAACATTAGGGGTATAAATTCGCCTGAAAAATGGCTTGCTCTTAAGCAAGAGATTGAAGAAAGTGCAACTGGTATTATTTGCCTACAAGAGACTAAAAGACAGGATTTTGACCTAACTTAACTACACAACTTCTACCCACAAAGATACAAAGTTCTTCTTCCTCCCTTCAGTGGGTGCTTCTAGTGGATTCCTTATTGCTTGGAATGGTTCTCTTTTTGGTGGAGATTTGATGTTTCAGAACTTTCTCACTAGCTGTTAAATTCACATGTAATTTATCCAATCAATCTTGGATTGTCACAAATATTTATGGACCTTGTAGACAAGAATACAAACTTGAATATATACAGTGATTCAGCAACATTAAAATGCCTAATGATGTAGACAGGATTGTTATGGGGGATCTTAATTTCATCAGATCTCTTACTGATAGAAACAAACCAGGGGGTGATGTTAACCAAATGCTTTTATTTAATGAGGCCATTAACAATTTGGGGCTTATTTAATTGCCACTTAAAGGGAGACAGTGTAGCTGGAGCAATATGCAAGAAAATCCTCTTCTTGAAAAGCTTGACTGGTTCTTTACCTCAGCTTCTTGGGTGATCTCATACCCTGATACTACATCTCTTCCTATGGCCAAGCCAGTTTCTGACCATCTCCCCTGCATGATCAAAGTGGGCACTTCTATCCCAAAGTCAAAGGTGTTTAGATTTGAAAACTACTGGTTGCAACATTCTGATTTCAAGGATATTGTTCGAAATGCTTGGAATATTCTAGTGGAACACACTGACTCTGCTAAAAAGATCAATGCTAAATTAAAAAACCCGAGGTGAGCTCTCAAAATTTGGGCAAAAAATCTTTCTTGTCTCAAGAAAATCATCCAAGAGATCAATGACTGCATCTTTATTTTGGATCTGATTGAGGAATACAGAAGTCTGAGCCAATATGAAGGGAACTGTAGAACTTACTCAAGGAATAATTGTTGGTGGTATTGAACAATCAAAAGATCTATTGGAAACAAAGAGGGAAAACAAAGGGAGTTAAATTTGGTGATGAAAACACAAAATTTTTCCATGCTAAGGCCTCAATCAATTACAGACATAACAAAATTGCCATGCTACACAATGAGGATAATGTTGAAGTGACTGCCATGCAGGCAAAGCTGCAATTCTGTGGGAAGCTTTCAAAAAAAAGGCTGGGACATTCAGAAGGGCATAATATGCTTTTTGAACTCAACAATTTATTTGAGCAATCAACACCTTTGTTTTCCAGGAGCTAGAGGAGCCACTCACAACTAAAGAAATTAATGAGGTGGTAAAAAATCTCCCCATAGATAAATCACCTGGTCCTGATGGACTTAACAATGAATTTCTGAAGGTCATGATGTAAGGCAGGTAACCATGGATTTTCATGAGGGAACAGTCAAACTGGAAAGCGTTAACACATCTTTCATAACTTTAGTTCCAAAGAAGGAGGTGGCATTGTCACCAAATGATTTCAGACCCATTTCTCTTTTTAATGGAGTTTTGAAGATCATTACTAAGCTTCTAGCAAATAGACTTCAAAAAGTTATTTTGCAAATGATCCATATCAACCAATATGTTTTCTCAAAGACAGGGTGATTCAAGATTGTTTAAGTTGGGCCTATGAGTATCTGTTCCAATGTTACAAATCCAGGCAAGAAGTTGTGGTCCTAAAACTTGATTTTGAACAGGCTTTTGACACTATTGAGCACCAAGCTATAATTGATATTTTAAGAACTAAAGGTTTTGGAGAAAAGTGGATCAGCTGGATTCAGTCTCTCTTTGATTCTGTCTCATCTGCAGTCATGCTTACTGGTGTTCCAGGGAAAAATTCTACTGCGAAAGAGGTGTTAGACAAGGAGACCCGCTCCCCCTTGCTTTTTGTGCTGGCAGCAAATCTACTTCAATCTGTGCTAAACAAAGCCATGAGATTGGGCAGCATAACTGCTCCTTTACAAGTCAATTCATGCCCTGATTTTCGAGTAGTGCAATTTGCTGATGATACCTTGGTTCTGATGCCAGCTAATGCCAGGCAGCTAATTTTCCTCAGAGCTGTCCTAAATACTTTTGCTTCTGCTACTGGTTTGAAAGTTAATTATTCAAAATCCTTCCTGGTACCAATTAACATTGAGGAGGAGAGAGCACAATTACTCATAAATACAATGAATTGTGCCAGAGGACAATTCCCCTTTCCATACTTGGGGTTGCCTATAGTGGAGCAGTGCCTCCCCATGGTCACAAAGGTGGCAAAACATTTGGTAGGGCTTGCCACTTTTATGATACAAGCTGGTAAACTATTATTGGTCAAATCAGAATTGGCATCCCTACCTATATTGTTCATTTGCTGTTTGGATATCCCAATCACCATTAAACACCAGATTATCAAGTACTTAAGACATTGCCTTTGGAGAAGTCCAGATTTGGAAGATAGAAGACCAGCATTAGTTGCTCAGAGCACTGTATGTAGACCCAAAGATCAGGGTGGCCTAGGGGTTGTGGACATTTTCACACAAAACAAGGCTCTGCTCAGGAAAAATCTGCACAAATTTTACAACAGGCATGATATTCCATGGGTAAATCTGATTTGGGAGTCATATTATGACAATGGCCAAATGCCAGGGGAACAACAGGTAGGGTCATTCTGGTGGAAAGAAAATTTGGCACTCATTGACCAGTATAAAGCTATGGCTAGATGCAATCTTGGAGATGGAAAAAATACTCTGTTTTGGGAGGATCTCTGGCATTCCAATTTAATGACAAGGAATTTCCCACATTTATTCTCTTTTGTGATTAATCCTCAGGCCAATGTCCATCAGGTTGTGAATGAGGTATACATTGAAGTTTTGTTTCATTTGCCACTGGCCACTTAAGCACATGAAGAATTCATTAATATGGAGAAGCTTTGTTTAGAGATCAGGCGGTCAACTTATTTCACTATGACAGACACATGGAGTTATATTTGGGGAAATGGTGTCTTTTCATCCCCCAAGGCATACTCAGTACTGATTGGACACAAACAGGTTCCACAACATTTTAAATGGATTTGGAAAAGCTCATGTCAACCAAAGCATAAGGTATTTTTTTGGATGCTGCTCCATTACAGGGTCAACACAAGAAATCTACTCATAGGAAAAACCTTTGCACTAGATGATTACAACTGTGCTGTTCTTAACAGTCAACAAGAAGAAACTCTGCACCATTTGTTCTGGACCTGGCCATTCTCGCAGCAATGTTGGGATTTCATTTGCCCAACTAGAATAAGAAACCTGTCTGTGCTAGAAGCTTATCAAGACTTGAAAGAAAAACTTAATGTCCCCTTCTTCATGGAGATAATTATATTGGGACCTCGGGCAATATGGATATCCAGAAACAACAAAAAATTTGAGCACATTCAACCTTCTTTCCAAGGCTGGAAAGCAATCTTGTTCGAGGAGCTCAAGTGGCTAAAGCACAGAATCAAGCAAAAATTTGCTCACCAATTCAGCGCTTGGATAGACAGTAGACTTTAGTTCTTCTTTTTTTCCTTTTATGTTTTCTTTTTTCTTTTTTTTCTTTTTTTTTCTCTTTTTTTCCTCCTTGTAGTTCTAGGTCTTCTTTCTTTTCTTGTTCTTGGGCTTATCTCAATACTTGTTTATTTTTCTGCTTCTCAGACTACTAGTGTTTAGCTCTTTTTATTATTAATAAAGTTGCAGCGGGGTTTTACCCTACTGTTTATAGTAAAAAAATGAGGTGACATGCACGGGGCCGGCCCGCGAGATAGAGCTCGGTCACCTAGATTTATCAACGCTGCATGGACGGACCCGAGCACAGGCGCCATGCTGATAGCCCCCTCTCATGGGACGGTCAGGAGGAGAGCTGCTAATGTGTGGGGCCCGAGGGGCGATGCCTTCGGAGGCGATGCGGTATCAAGCGCAAGGTTAACAGTCATAGCAAGTCATAAAAGCAGAACTGGTTTCGCTACATGAGCAAAATAGCATGGTTGCAGGGGCGGACCCTAAATAGCCTGAGGGTGATGCAGCCCGCAGGGCGCCCTCAATTGGACAAACCAAAAAGTCACCTGGCAATGTTGCTACGGGAGCATCGAGGTAGTCGATGAAGCGTGCCATGGAGGTTCACTCCTCACGAGCCGGGCGGCTCCTGAGCCCAGGAGGCTTGTGAGGGGCTGGGCCTCACGAGGCGCCAATGTCGAGCGCCTGGCCTCATGAGATGCCAACGCGAGCTGCGCGAACCGCTGGTACGAGGCATCCGTGTTTAGCAGGTCGAAGGGCATGCAGATGTAGTTGCAGGGGAAGCCCTCGCTCCAGCCAGTGCACGTCGGCCAGAAGAGGTCCTGAGAAGTGGCCCTATTGAGGCCCAGGAGGTTGACGCAGATGCGTAGCTCGCCGCCGTGTCGGGAGCAGCAGCTGAGCTAGTGGGACGCACGGGGAAGCATTCGTCGCGCATGACCCGTGCTTCCTGAAGTTCACCGATCGCCTTGGTGATGAATTCTCAAGCTCTTGGAGCCTCACGCCGTGTTCCTTGCTTGCGGGGGAACGCATCGAAGCATGCCTCCAAGTGGTGCCCCGAGCACCTCCCTTGTCGCACTGGATAGGTCAAATGCCCTCCAGCTGGAAGCCCCCAAGTCTGTCCCGAGGGAGGCGTCTGGCGCGCCTTCCTATGCGGGAAGGAGGAACGCCCCACCGCCTGATGCGGCAGCAGAGGCGTCACCGACAAGAACCTTCTTTGCCTCAGGACAGCTCTTGGGGAAGAGCTGCTTCTTCTTCACGGGGTAGCTTCAGGGGGCCTGACGTCACCTTTGCCATTGGAATTCTCAGTCGCCGCGGCCCAGTAGGCGTGCTCAAGTGAGCATACCGCATCCTTCTCATCACAGGTGACAGTAATGACGCTGCTGCACCCTGGCATTTTGAGGATTATGTAGTCATGGTGGGTATCCTCCATGAACTTGGCAAGGGATGGATACCCTAAGATGGTGTTGTACGGGAGGCCGATGTGGGCCACGTCTAAGTCGATGAGCTCAGTGTGGTAGTTGGAGCGGGTATCGAAGGTGACTGGGAGGCGCACCTGCACCAGGGGAGTGGTGGAGCCGCCAGTCACCCTAGAGAATGGCCTGGTGGGCATGAGCTAATCGTAAGGCATTTGAAGCATCTCAAAAGTCTCGACAGAGAGCATGTTGAGGCCGGCGCCGCCATCGATGAGGGTCTTGGTGACTGAGACGTTGCTAATGGTGGGCATGCACAACATGGGGAGTGCGCCGGTGGTGGCTGAACACCTGAGGTGGTCCTTGGAATCAAAGGTAAGGGCGTACTGCGACAACTTGAGGGGACGCACAACCTCAAACGTCAGGTGTTGGGGAACGTTGCAGAAAATAAAATATTTCTACGCATTCACCAAGATCAATCTATGAGTTCATCTAGCAACGAGAGAAATGAGTGCATCTACATACCCTTGTAGATCGCGAGCGGAAGCGTTCAAGAGAACGGGGTTGAGGGAGTCGTACTCGTCGTGATCCAAATCACCGATGATCCTAGTGTTGAACGGATAGCACCTCCGCGTTCAACACACATACGGTTGAGGAAGACGTCTCCTCCTTCTTGATCCAGCAAGGGGGGAGGAGAGGTTGACGGAGATCGATGCACGACGGCGTGGTGGTGGATGCAGTGATGATCTCGCAGAGCCACGAGCTTCTACGAGAGGGAGCGGTGTAGCAAGGGGAAGGGGCGCCAAGGCGTGGGTGCGGCTGCCCTCCCCCTTATATATGCCCCTAGGGGCGCCCGCCCCAGGAGATGAGATCTCCAAGGGGGGCCAAGGGGAGGCTTGCCCCCCAAGGCAAGTGGAGGCCCCCAACCCTAGGGTTTCCAACCCTAGGCGCGAGGGGCCCAGGGGCGCACCAGCCCACAGGGCTGGTTCCCTCCCCACTTCAGCCCACGGGCCCTCCGGGATAGGTGGCCCCACCGGTGGACCCCAGGAACCTTCCGGTGGTCGGTACAGACAATACCGTGACCCCAAAACTTTCCCGATGGCCGAAACTGCACTTCCTATATAATTCTTCACCTCCGGACCATTCCGGAACTCCTCGTGACGTCCGGGATCTCATCCGGGACTCCGAACAACTTTCGGGTTACTGCATACTCATATCTCTACAACCCTAGCGTCACCTAACCTTAAGTGTGTAGACCCTACGGGTTCGGGAGACATGCAGACATGACCGAGACGCCTCTCCGGTCAATAACCAACAGCAGGATCTGGATACCCATGTTGGCTCCCACATGCTCCTCAATGATCTCATCGGATGAACCACGATGTCGAGGATTCAATCAATCACGTATACAATTCCCTTTATCAATCGGTACGTTACTTGCCCGAGATTCGATCGTCGGTATCCCAATACCTTGTTTAATCTCGTTACCAACAAGTCACTTTACTCATACCGTAATGCATGATCCCGTGACCAGACACTTGGTCACATTGAGCTCATTATGATGATGCATTACTGAGTGGGCCCAGAGATACCTCTCCGTCATACGGAATGACAAATCCCAGTCTCGATTCGTGCGAACCCAACAGACACTTTCGGAGATACCCGTAGTGTACCTTTATAGTCACCCAGTTACGTTGTGACGTTTGCCAAACCCAAAGCACTCCTACGGTTTCCGGGAGTTGCACAATCTCATGGTCTAAGGAAATGATACTTGACATTTGGAAAAGCTCTAGCTAAACGAACTACACGATCTTTGAGCTATGCTTAGGATAGGGTCTTGTCCATCACATCATTCTCCTAATGATGTGATCCCGTTATCAATGACATCCAATGTCCATAGTCAGGAAACCATGACTATATGTTGGTCAACGAGCTAGTCAACTAGAGGCTTACTAGGGACATGTTGTGGTCTATGTATTCACACGTTTATTACGATTTCCGGATAACACAGTTATAGCATGAATAACAGACAATTATCATGAACAAAGAAATATAATAATAACCATTTTATTATTGCCTCTAGGGCATATTTCCAACAGTCTCCCACTTGCACTAGAGTCAATATTCTAGTTACATTGTGATGAATCGAACACCCATAGCGTTCTGGTGTTGATCATGTTTTGCTCTAGGGAGAGGTTTAGTCAACGGATCTGCTACATTCAGATCCGTATGTACTTTACAAATATCTATGTCTCCATGTTGAACATTTTCACGTATGGAGTTGAGCGGCGCTTGATGTGCTGGTCTTCTTGTGAAACCTGGGCTCCTTGGCAAGTGCAATAGCTCCAGTGTTGTCACAGAAGAGTGCGATCGGCCCCGACGCATTGGGTATGACTCCTAGGTCGGTGATGAACTCCTTCACCCAGATTGCTTCATGCGCTGCCTCTGAGGCTGCCATGTACTCTTGCTTCACATGTAGATCCCGCCACGACGCTTTGCTTGCAACTGCACCAGCTTATCGCCCCACCATTCAAAATATACACGTATTCGGTGCGTGACTTAGAGTCATCAGATCTGTGTCAAAGCTAGCGTCGGCGTAACCCTTCTGACGAGCTCTTTGTCACCTCCATAAGCGAAACATATCCTTAGTCCTTCTCGGTACTTTAGGATGTTCTTGACCGCTGTCCGGTGTTCCTTGCGGGATTACTTTGGTACCTTCCTACCAAACTTACGGCAAGGTTTACATCAGTCTGGTACACAGCATGGCATACATAATAGAACCTATGGCTGAGGCATGGGGATGACACTCATCTCTTCTTTATCTTCTGCCGTGGTGGGGCATTGAGCGAGCTCAATCTCACACCTTGCAATCTGAGCAAGAACTCTTTCTTGGACTGATCCATATTGAACTTCTTCAATATCTTATCAAGGTATGTGCTTTGTGAAAGACCTATGAGGCGTCTCGATCTATCCCTATAGATCTTGATGCCTAATATGTAAGCAGCTTCTCCAATGTCCTTCATTGAAAAACACTTATTCAAGTAGGCCTTAATGTTGTCCAAAAGTTCTATATCATTTCCCATCAAAAGTATGTCATCTACATATAATATGAGAAATGCTACAGAGCTCCCACTCACTTTCTTGTTAACGCAGGCTTCTCCATAAGTCTGCATAAACCCAACCGCTTTGATCATCTCATCAAAACGAATGTTCCAACTCCGAGATGCTTGCACCAGCCCATAAATGGATCGCTGGAGCTTGCATACCTTGTTAGCATTCTCAGGGTCGACAAAACCTTCCGGCTGCATCATATACAGTTCTTCCTTAAGATGGCCGTTAAGGAATGCCGTTTTGACGTCCATTGTCCATATCTCATAATCATAGTATGCGGCAATTGCTAACATGATTCGGATGGACTTCAGCTTTGCTACGGGAGAGAAAGTGTCATCGTAGTCAACCCCTTGAACTTGTCGATAACCCTTAGCGACAAATCGAGCTTTATATATGGTAACATTACCATCCGTGTCCGTCTTCTTCTTAAAGATCCATTTGTTTTCTATTGCTCGCCGATCATCGCGCAAGTCTGTCAAAGTCCATACTTTGTTTTCATACATGGATCCTATCTCGGATTACATGGCTTCAAGCCATTTGTTGGAATCTGGGCCCGCCATCGCTTCTTCATAGTTCGAAGGTTCACCATTGTCTAACAACATGATTTCCAAGACAAGGTTGTCGTACCACTCTGGTGCGGAACGTGTCCTTGTGGACCTTCGAAGTTCAGTAGGAGCTTGATCCGAAGTATCTTGATCATCATCTTTAACCTCCTCTCTTGTCGGTGCAGGCACCACATGAACATCTTCCCGAGTTGCGCTACTTACCGTTTCAAGAGGTAGTACTTCATCAAGCTCTACTTTCCTCCCACTTAATTCTTTCGAGAGAAACTCTTTCTCCAGAAAGGATCCGTTCTTGGCAACAAAGATCTTGCCTTCGGATCTTAAGTAGAAGGTATAGCCAATGGTTTCCTTAGGGTATCCTATGAAGACACATTTTTCCGACTTGGGTTCGAGCTTTTCAGGTTGGAGTTTCTCGACATAAGCATCGCATCCCCAAACTTTTAGAAACGACAGCTTAGGTTTCTTTCCAAACCATAATTCATACGGTGTCGTCTCAGCGGATTTAGGCGGTGCCCTATTTAAAGTGAATGTAGCTGTCTCTAGGCGTATCCCCAAAATGATAGCGGTAAATCGGTAAGAGACATCATAGATCGCACCATATCCAATAAAGTGCGATTCGACGTTCGGACACACCGTTCGCTGAGGTGTTCCAGCGGCGTGAGTTGTAAACGATTCCACATTTCCTTAAGTGCGTACCAAATTCGTGACTTAAATATTCTCCCCACGATCTGATCGTAATAACTTTATCTTTCGGTCACGTTGATTCTCTACCTCATTCTGAAATTCCTTGAACTTTTCAAAGGTCTCGGACTTGTGTTTCATCAAGTAGACATACCCATATCTACTCAAGTCATCGGTGAGAGTGAGAACATAACGATATCCTCCATGAGCCTCAACGCTCATTGGACCGCTTTATATCGGTATGTATGATTTCCAATAAGTTGGTTGCTCGCTCCATTGTTCCGAGAACGGAGTCTTGGTCATTTTTCCCATTAGGCATGGTTCGCATGTGTCAAATGATTCATAATCGAGAGACTCTAAAGTCCATCAGCATGGAGCTTCTTCATGTGCTTGACACCAATGTGACCAAGGCGGCAGTGCCACAAGTATGTGGGACTATCGTTATCAACTTTACATCTTTTGGTAGTCACACTATGAATATGTGTAACATCACGTTCGAGATTCATTAAGAATAAACCATTGGCCATCGGGGCATGACCATAAAACATATCTCTCATATAAATAGAACAACCATTATTCTCAGATTTAAATGAGTAGCCATCTCGTATTAAACGAGATGCAGATACAATGTTCATGCTCAAAGCTGGTACTAAATAACAATTATTGAGGTTTAAAACTAATCCCGTAGGTAAATGTAGAGGTAGCGTGCCGACGGCGATCACATCGACCTTGGAACCATTCCCGACGCGCATCGTCACCTCGTCCTTCGCTAGTCTCCGCTTATTCCGCAGCTCCTACTTTGAGTTACAAATATGAGCAACCGCACCGGTATCAAATACCCAGGAGCTACTACGAGCACTGGTAAGGTACACATCAATTACATGTATATCAAATATACCTTTGGTTTTGCCGGCCTTCTTGTCCGCTAAGTACTTGGGGCAGTTCCGCTTCCAGTGACCACTTCCCTTGCAATAAAAGCACTCAGTCGCAGGCTTGGGTCCATTGTTTGACTTCTTCCGATGGCGGCTTATCGGCGCGCAACTCCTTGCCGTCCTTCTTGAAGTTCTTCTTACCCTTGCCTTTCTTGAACTTAGTGGTTTTATTCACCATCAACACTTGATGTTCCTTTTGATCTCTACCTCTGCTGATTTCAGCATTGAATATACCTCGGGAATGGTCTTTTCCATCCCCTGCATATTGAAGTTCATCACAAAGCTCTGTAGCTCGGTGGAAGCGGCGAAGGATTCTCATCAATGATCGCGCCATCCGGAGATTAACTCCGGCTGAGTCAAGCGGTTGTGCAACCTGACATCTTGAGTATGTGCTCACTTGCAGAACTATTTTCCTCCATCTTACAGCTGAAGAACTTGTCGGAGACTTCATATCTCTCGAACCGGGCATGAGCTTGAAAAACCATTTTCAGCTCTACGAACATCTCATCTGCTCCGTGTTGCTCAAAACGCTTTTGGAGCCCCGGTTCTAAGCTGTAAAGCATGCCGCACCTTTGAACGAGGGAGTAATCATCGAGACGAGACTGCCAAGCGTTCATAACGTCTTGGTTCTCTGGGATTGGTGCATCACCTAGCGGTGCTTCTAGGACATAATCTTTCTTGGCAGCTATGAGGATGATCCTCAGGTTCCGGACCCAGTCCGTATTGTTGCTGCACTCATCTTTCAGCTTGGTTTTCTCTAGGAACGCGTTGAAGTTGAGGGTAACGTGGGCCATTTGATCTACAAGACATATTGTAAAGATTTTAGACGAAGTTAATGATAATTAAGTTCATATAATCAAATTATTTAATGAACTCCCACTTAGATTAGACATCCCTCTAGTCATCTAAGTGAAACATGTTCCGAGTCAACTAGGTCGTGTCCGATCATCACGTGAGATGGACTAGTCGACATCGGTGAACATCTCCATGTTGATCGTATCTTCTATACGACTTATGCTCGACCTTTCGGTCCTCCGTGTTCCGAGGCCATGTCTGTACGTCAAGTCAACCTAAGTGTATTGCGTGTGTAAATCTGGCTTACACCCGTTGTATTGGAACGTTAGGATCTATCACACCCGATCATCACGTGGTGCTTCGAAACAACGAACCTTCGCAACGGTAGACAGTTAGGGGGAACACTTTCTTGAAATTATTATGAGGGATCATCTTATTTACTACCGTAGTTCCAAGTAAACAAGATGAAAAACATGATAAACATCACATGCAATCAAATAGTGACATGATATGGCCAATATCATATAGCTCCTTTGATCTCCATCTTCGGGGCTCCATGATCATCTTCGGCACCGGCATGACACCATGATCTCCATCATCGTGTCTCCATGAAGTTGCTCGCCAACTATTACTTCTACTACTATGGATAACGCGTTTAGCAATAAAGTAAAGTAATTTACATGGCGTTTCTCAATGACACGCAAGTCATACAAAAAATAAAGACAACTCCTATGGCTCCTGCCGGTTGTCATACTCATCGACATGCAAGTCGTGATTCCTATTACAAGAACATGATCTCATACATCACATATATATCATTCATCATTCATCACAACTTTTGTCCATATCACATCACAAATCATATGCTCCAAAAACAAGTTAGACGTCCTCTAATTGTTGTTGCATGTTTTATGTGGCTGCAATAGGGTTCTAGCAAGAACGTTTTCTTACCTGCGTAAAAGCCTCAATGTGATTTGCCAACTTCTATTTACCCTTCATAAGGACCCTTTTCATCGAATCCGCTCCAACTAAAGTGGGAGAGACAGACACCCGCAAGCCACCTTATGCAACTAGTGCATGTCAGTCGGTGGAACCTGTCTCATGTAAGCGTACGTGTAAGGTCGGTCTGGGCCGCTTCATCCCACAATACCGCTGAAGCAAAATAAGACTAGTAGTGGCAAGAAAGTTGACAACATCTACGCCCACAACAAATTTGTGTTCTACTCATGCAAAGAGAACTACGCATAGACCTAGCTCTGATACCACTGTTGGGGAACCTTGCAGAAAATAAAAAATTTCTATGCTTTCACCAAGATCAGCCTATGAGTTCATCTAGCAACGAGAGAAAGGAGTGCATCTAAATACCATTGTAGATCGCGAGCGGAAGCGTTCAAGAGAACGGGGTTGAGGGAGTCATACTCGTCGTGATCCAAATCACCGATGATCCTAGTGCTGGACGGACAGCACCTCCGCGTTCAACACACGTACGGTTGAGGAAGACGTATCCTCCTTCTTGATCCAGCAAGGGGGGAGGAGAGGTTGACGGAGATCCAGTAGCACGACGGCGTGGTGGTGGATGCAGCATGATCTCGGCAGAGCCACGAGCTTCTACGAGAGGGAGAGGTGTAGCAAGGGGAAGGGCGCCAAGAGCATGGGTGCGGCTGCCCTCCCTCCCCCTTTATATAGGCCCCTAGGGGGGCGCCGCCACGGGAGATGAGATCTCGAAGGGGGTGGCCAAGGGGAGACTTGCCCCCAAGGCAGTGGGCGCCCCACCCTAGGGTTTCCAACCCTAGGCGCAGGGGGGCCCAAGGGGGCACCAGCCCACCAGGCTGGTTCCTCCCTACTTCAGCCCACAGGGCCCTCCGGATAGGTGGCCCCACCGGTGGACCCAGGGACCCTTCCGGAGGTCCCGGTACAATACCGGTGACCCCCGAAATTTTCCCGATGGCCGAAACTGCACTTCCTATATATAATTCTTCACCTCCGGACCATTCCGAAACTCCTCGTGACGTCTGGGGTCTCATCCGGGACTCCGAACAACTTTCGGGTTACTGCATACTTATATCTCTACAACCCTAGCGTCATCGAACCTTAAGTGTGTAGACCCTACGGGTTCGGGAGACATGCAGACATGACCGAGACGCCTCTCCGGTCAATAACCAACAGCGGGATCTGGATACCCATGTTGGCTCCCACATGCTCCTCGATGATCTCATTGGATGAACCACGATGTTGAGGATTCAATCAATCCCGTATACAATTCCCTTTGTCAATCGGTACGTTACTTGCCCGAGATTCGACCGTCGGTATCCCAATACCCTGTTTAATCTCGTTACCAGCAAGTCACTTTACTCGTACCGTAATGCATGATCCCGTGACTAGACACTTGATCACATTGATCTCATTATGATGATGCATTATCGAGTGGGCCCAGAGATACCTCTCCGTCATACAGAGTGACAAATCCCAGTCTCGATTCGTGCGAACCCAACAGACACTTTCAGAGATACCCGTAGTGTACCTTTATAGTCACCCAGTTACGTTGTGACGTTTGACACACCCAAAGCACTCCTACGGTATCCGGGAGTTGCACAATCTCATGGTCTAAGGAAATTATACTTGACATTTGGAAAAGCTCTAGCTAAACGAACTACACGATCTTTGAGCTATGCTTAGGATTGGGTCTTGTCCATCACATCATTCTCCTAATGATGTGATCCCGTTATCAATGACATCCAATGTCCATAGTCAGGAAACCATGACTATCTGTTGATCAACGAGCTAGTCAACTAGAGGCTTACTAGGGACATTTTGTGGTCTATGTATTCACATGTGTATTACGATTTCCGGATAACACAGTTATAGCATGAATAACAGAAAATTATCATGAACAAAGAAATATAATAATAACTATTTTATTATTGCCTCTAGGGCATATTTCCAACATCAGGAGGGCTACGTTCACCTCACGAGAGAACTACTTGAAGAAGCGGTTTGACACAGGGGCCTAAGCTCCTCCGAGGACGTAGATTATCGCGCGAGGCTCCTAGTAGCCCCCAGCCGCCTCGTCTGGCTGGTTGTTGTCCTTCCTCCTGGGGGGCGGCGGCAGCGGCGGAAGGCCCGCATTGCCCTGAGGTCAGACCTCGCGAGGCTAATCGCGCGTCACGAGGCTGATCGCGCCAGCCATCCTCGCGGGGGTTGTGGTTGTCCCATCGTCCTCCATCGTGGCCTCCTCCGCTGCCAACGCCACGGTCGCTGCACTCGGGGCGGCGGCTTAAGCCTTCGTCACGAAGCACCCTGAGCTCCTGACAATCGTCGATGTTGCGGGTGCGCATGTTTTGGAAGACGCAAAATGGCCGGCCATCCTTGGTGGGCTTGTCGCGGTCACGGCCGCGCTTTAGCTCGGGCTCCGCTGCCAGCATGGTGTGGCCCTTGCCGCTTTGCTTCCTTGGCCTTCTTGTCTTCAAGCTCGACGTCGGGGTTGTTGAGGAGGCAGAGGCGGCCTTTGTCTGCCCTGGTGCACTTGTCAGCCAGGTTGAATAGCTCCAGCGCCGTGCATAGGTCATCGTTCATGGAGAGCTCTCATTCATCCTGACGTCCGTGATGCCTTCGTTGAACGCCGAGATGATTGCTTCATCCGAGGCCTTCGGGATCTTAAGGCGGACTTGCGTGAAGTGCTGAATGTACTTGCGGAGGGTCGCGCCGGGGTGCTGCTTCACGCGCCGGAGATTGCTAATGGTGAGGGTGCGGTCGCGGGTGCCTTGGAAGTTGGTGATGAAATGCTCGTGGAGCTCGCCCACGAGAAGATTGACCCCTCAGGCAGGTTCATGAGCTAGGAATGCGCACCATCCTTGAGGGCCAGGGGGAATCAGTTCGCCATGACCTTGTCGTCGCCCATTCACTACCTTGATGCTCAGTCCGTAAAGCTGGAGGAACTCCATGGGGTTGGGGATGCCGTCGTAGTGCGGGGGAAGCTCCGGCTTGAACTTGACCGGCCAGACCACTCGACACAACTCATGGGTGAAGGAGCGGAAGCCGAGGTGCTCACCGGCACGCCTCATGCGGGGGCAACGCGGTCACGAGCGGTGCGGTCATGGTACCCCTGCACCACAGCTTCCTAGGCAGATCGGTCTTGGATTTGACGTGGCGGCACGGGGAGCGAAGGCGCGTCGCGCAATGACTGATGCACAATCTGGCAACTGGCCTCGTCTTGGGCCGGCACCGGTGCTCCACGCGGCGGGCCGCGTGGCCGTGCGTCATATCGGGGTTCGGCGTTGTCTCGCGCACATGAGGAGGCGGAGGCGTGCCATGCGCCACGTACCCGAGCGAGACGTCGGAGGACAGAGTGAGTGGGAGGGCGCTGGGGCCTCGCCCGCGACCTTGACGTGCTCGGTGATGCGGCCAAGCCAGGTGTCGTAGCTGTCGTTGGTGGGGTGGTAGCACATAGCTCGGGTGCTCTAAGCAGCGCAGCCTGTGCGTTTGCCTGCCCACGGTGGACACGGGAGGATGAATCCGTTGTCGGAGTGAGAGAAGGTGTGGCGGTGCTGCACAGATGGCGGCAAGGAAGAGTCCAGCTGCTCGGGAGCAGCCGAGTCGGTAGCGGCCTTGGCCGCGGCCGAAGGGAAGAGACGACGGCCGCCGTGGCCCGCCGGCTCCGTCTGGGCAACACGAGCCGCACGATGCTTGGCACGAACACGGCTAGCATCAGCCATGGGGAAGGCGGAGCGAAAGCGGAATGAAGCTAAGGAACTTCAGCACACCCCTGCCTGACGCTCCATATGTCGGAATCTGGGCTCCGCGGACCAAAGGAAAGGTTCGAACTCTTGGGTCTGCACGGAGAACTTCACTAGGCTAAACACGCTGCCCGCAGCGTCATGGCCTTGCTTCGACGTGCTCGGGGAAGAGGGAAGGAGGAAGGAACATAATGATTTACCCAGGTTCGGGCCACCTTGCGGTGCAAGACCCTACTCCTACTTTGTGGTGGATTGCCTTGTGGAGAGGATGAATACAAATTAGTACAAGGATGAACTGCCTCGTGAGGGCTTAGGTTCGACCAGGACTTGATCCTTTCTACGGTGGAGACTAACCTATACTTATACTAGCCTTGGTCCTCTTCCCCCAAAAACTCTAGGCGGGAAGGTATGCCACAATGGCCAAATTCCAAGGGGGACAGGAGTACACCTATCTTGACTAAAGATGGTCTTTTCCTGCAAAGCTTCTGGTCGTGATGCGTAGGTGTGCTCGGCAATGACCTCCTGGCCAGCCCTTCGTCCTGGTCTTATTGCACCGAAGAGGTAACCTTTGGGGCTGCCTTGGAAACCCATGCGCTGGTCTTGTTCCTTTAGCACCAAAGAGGAAAACGTCCTTGCCTGTGCCCGCTGGCGCTTTCCTGGCTCCGCTCTTCGTGGCTCGGGTCACCCACATGCAACAAGAGGCGGGGTGGTGAGCCTAGAGATGTCCACCCCGCGAGGGGCCTCGGGAGGATGGCCCCCATGAAGCCCTCGGGGCGCCCGACGATGCTTGCTGATGCTCGCCTTGTGAGGCGGGGGGCCTCACGAGGGCTTTTCTCATGAAGTCTTGATGCTGGGCCGCGCCAGGCCCTTTTGAAGATGCCACACATTGGGCCATAGGCGGGCGGGCCTGGGTACCCCCAGTCCCAGAGCCCGACAGAGTTGAAATGAGTTTCTGAGGCTAGAGTTACTAGCTTACATTTTCCCATTTTTCTTTATTACTCATTATTTGCCGGGAGGTGTTTGACTGGTCGGTGGGTGATACATCTCCGTTGTATGTACTTTTCCAAACACTTTTGCTCTTGTTTTGGACTCTAATTTGCATGACTTGAATGAAACTTACCCAGACTGACGCTGCTTTTAGCAGAACTACCATGTTGTTGTTTTTGTGCAGAAATAGAAGTTCTTGGAATTGGAAAAAACTTTTTGGAGATTTTTTATGGAATAAATAAAAATTATTGGAGCCAAGATCCACTGGAGGGGGCCACCCCGTGCCCACGAGGCACCAAGGTGTGCCCTGGTGGCTTGTGGGGCTCACATGGCTCCGCTGACCTAATCTCAAGTCTATGTATTCCTATTTCCCAATAAAAAAATAAGAGAGGAAGTTTCATCGCGTTTTATGATACGGACCCGCCGCCACCTCCTGTTCTTCATCGGGGGCTAGATCTGGAGTCCGTTCAGGGCTCCGGAGAGGGGAATCTTTCGTCTTCGTCATCATCAACCATCCTCCATCACCACTTTCATGATGCTCATAGCCGGGAGTGAGTAATTTCTTCGTAGGCTTGCTGGATGGTGATGGGTTGGATGAGACATGTAATCGAGTTAGTTTTGATAGGGCTTGATCCCTAGTATCCACTATTTTTTGAGACTGATGTTGCTAGCTATGCTTCATGCTTTTTACTAGGGCCCGGGTGCCATGATTTCATATCTGAACCCTTTATGTTTTCATGAATATATTTGTGTTCTTGATCCAATCTTGCAAGTTGTATGCACTTGCTATGAGTTATGATCTGCATACCCCAAGGTGACAATAATTGGTATTCTTTCCGGTGGTTACCATAGTTTGAGGAGTTCATTATTCACTAAGTGTTAATGTTGTGTTCCGATTCTCTATTAAAAGGAGGCCTTAATATCCCTTAGTTTCCTTATGGACCCTGCTGCCATGGGAGGGTAGGACAAAAGATTTCATGCAAGTTCTTATTATAAGCACGTATGACTATATACGGAATCTATACCTAGTAACAAAGCATGGTGCATTTCACCAATTTTTTCATCCGTTCACCGTCGAAAAGAATTTTTTCTATTCGGGGTGGTACTAAATCCTTATATGTTTGGCTGCTAGAAAAAGAATTTTCGTACGTGGGCCACATGCTGTGGCCCAGCAATGCCAACCCACTTATTTTTATTTTAGATAAATGGGTCCCCTCACTTTATATTATAAAGCAACCGTATGAATACAGATTACACCAAGAAATAAAGGTCTAAGGAACGAAGGAAAAAAGAGTGCAACAAGATATCAAATAGGTCCGCTAGGGGCACATCACAACAAACCCATGCAACTAGGACACCACTACAAGCTAATCTGGCTCTGGCGGTGGCAGTGTGGGTGGTGGAGCGATGGAGGAAGTGGCAGAGCATGGCGGTGGAGCAAAGTCCCATAATGATGATGTCAATGTCACCTTGGTCATGCCGCTTGTTAAGCGGTCGCTAGAGCTGCAAGAACCCACACATTTTATAAATAGCATCAGTCACGCGGCAAGGGATGCCATGTTCAATCACTAGTTTATTTCGCACATTCCATAAGGTCCATGCGAGGGTGCCCATCGCAACCCAAAGGGACAGGTGAACCCTGCCCGAAAAACTAAGGACCTCCCGAAACATGTCTGGGAGATTATCATGGCACCAACTCCCTGCCACCACATCTCAGAATCAACTCCAGAGGAAAACTACTGTCGGGCAGCGGAACAAGATGTGGTTGGAGTTTTCTGGTACATCACAAAGAGGGCAAAGCCCATTGCTAGGGCCGTTACATTTAAACACTTCTGTACCCGAGGGGTAATCGGCCCCGCACCCACTCCCAAAGGAAGATGCGAATCTTCGATGACAGCTTAATCTCCCAAAGAAGAGTTAGCTCCACCGGACCCGGAGTGGCCACCAGTGCATGGTACAGGCACTTGGTCGAAAACATGCCACTCGGTTCAAGAAGCCAAGACATGGTGTCTTGCTCCAGGTTGGTGAGTGGAGGGGTATGCATTGAAGCAATTCCTCCCATAGATACCATTCTATAGAACTGAAGGGGCGCTGGAAAGCGATGCAACCAAGGTCCCCAAGCGCCACATCCACAGTGAGTTGTGGGTGAGCGCAAATACTAAAAAGGGGATAGAACCGTTCTGCAAACGGTCTATCAATCGACCAACGATCTAGCCAATGTGTTGGTGCAATATCCAACACAAATCGAAGATCCAATCCGAAGGACTGGCAACATTTGAATGATGGATTGCCAAAACTGGGATCCACCCGCCCTAGAAGCGAACGCGAGAGGCTGACCTCGAAAATATTTTGCGCGGATAATCTCCAGCCATAGTCTGCCATCATTGGTCTCAATCCGCCACAACCACTTCGACAAGAGAGCGATGTTCATCCGCTTAGAGGATATGACCCCAAGGCCCGCCCTGGTCTTTGGGCTTGCATATCTCTGACCATTCGACCATATGGTACTTCTACCGATCACCCTTTCCCGCCCAGAAGAATTGGGGTAGGTACTTGTCGATCTCCTGATGTAGGGATTCGTGAAGGCTATACAATCCCATCAGGTACATCAACAGACTAATCATAGAGGATTTAATTAAAACTACTCTCGCCTCCATAGATAGCCACTGCCCTTGCCATGGTTCCACCCGGTGTTGAACCTTGGACACCGTAGGATGGAGGTCTTTTTCTTGGAGCCGAGAGTCACTAATCGGCATTCCAAGGTACGTCGCTGGAATGACCCAAAACGATAATTAAGCCGATTTGCTATGCGGAGGGAGTCCTCCATGGTGTATCCCAACACCATAACTTCGCTCTTCGCAAAATTAATAGTCAAACCCGACATCTCCTGAAAGCCTATTAGGAGGCATTTGAGGTTTTGATTATCCTCAACCGAGCCTTCTACCATCAACATAGTGTCGTCCGCATATTGGAGGCGAGTAAGGCCGCCATCTCAAATGAGATGTGGGAAAATACCTCTGATGTGGCCCACACTCTTCGCTGAGTCCAAAATAGCCGCAAGGGCATCTACCACGAGGTTAAATAGGAAGGGGGAAGGGAATCCCCCTGTCGCACCCCCTGGGCCGTGTGGAAGTATTGGCCCACCTCCCCATTGATATTGATCGTCGTGCATCCTCTTGAGACCAGGTGCATTACACGTGCAATCCAATGGTGGTCGAATCCTTGTTTTGTCATCACCTCCCGAAGGAAGGACTGATGGACCATATCATATGCTTTATGAAAGTCAATCTTGAAGAATACAGAGGTGCTACCTTTTGACCTCATGGAGGACCTCGTGAAGAATGAGGATCCCATCCAAGATATATCGTCCTTTGGTGAAGGTCGTCTGGTTAGGATGAAGGATCCGAGGAGCTAGTAAGGCCACCATAATGGCGTACCCTTTGGCCAGAATCTTGAAGATCACGTTGAGGATTGTGATCGGTCGGAATTGGCGAATATATGACGCCCCTAGAACCTTTGGGATTAAAGAGATAATCCCAAGTTTAAGTGCGACACATCTAATGTTCCCCTAGATAATTCAAGGAACAAGGCGAGGACCTCCTCCTTGATGGTAGGCCAGAACACTTGAAAACAGCGCACTGGCAGGCCAACGGGGCCCAGAGCGGAGGCAGGATTCATTGTCTTGACAAAGGCCTCCACCTCCACAACCTCAAACGGCGCCAACAAAGCATCATTCTCCTCGCAGTTGGGAAAATTCTATTTTTCGCACTGGGCGACAAATAGTTGGAGTTTCACACAGGACAACCAATAATGGCTTGGCCTATTTTTCTTTGTTTCTGTGTTTCACTTCTATTTGTATTCTCCTTTCCCTATCTCCTTTTCCCTTCCAGGTTTATTTTTCTTTTAGAATTTATTGAGTAAAT
The DNA here is from genome assembly GCA_021605205.1 of Aegilops longissima. Taxonomy (NCBI): domain Eukaryota; kingdom Viridiplantae; phylum Streptophyta; class Magnoliopsida; order Poales; family Poaceae; genus Aegilops; species Aegilops longissima. Next base: position 221,951,706 of record CM038676.1, on the reverse strand, counting down.
CATTGTCGGTGCAACAAACCCTGGGTCCATTGCCCAGACAGTGCACAGGCCCAAGAACAAGATTACAGCACCAAGGTCAGCTCAAAGCGTGCGGGATCAGTTCTTTGAAGGATCAAAGTGCAGATCAAGAAGATCAAGACTAGCTAGAGAGACAAGATACCACTATGGGAAAAACCTCCCTTTCCGGGCAGGCGAGCCTGGCAAGGTTGGGGTTATCCCGGAAGCAATCCTTCAAGATCGCCCCGGCTGGCCTGCCGGGGCTAACGGAGGCAAACCACTCCACCACACCACCTCACAGCGATGTACGTCGTCGACCAGTGCGGTGTCAAGCTCCTAAGTGACTAAGTGGCTGCTTCCTGCCACATGGCGGCCACTTCCTACAGAAAATACCTCCAAATGACACCCGTCCTGAGACGTGTCAAGCAAGCAGGCGCGAAGCTGGCCTTGCCGGGCATGCTGTGATGTGACACTGAGCGGCGCATTTAATGCGCTTTGTCAGCCTGTAGAGTTAGGTATGATAGCACTGTTTGCTATCTAATCAGTATGTAAAGACTGATTTGCCACTGTGGTGACCCCTTCATCTATAAAAGGAGGCCCATGGCAACCGTAGAAAGGATTCGGACCCTCACACATTCATATGCGCGTAGCCACTCTCACCTCGAGGCAACCCTGCCGGGCAAGAGTGCCACGTTTTACACCATTATCCACCATCAATCCACCAAAGTAGGATTAGGGTTTTACACCTCGCAGCAGCTCGAACCTGGGGAAAAACTGCCCGTGTGATCTCTGTCGTGTTGTGTTACGCTTTTCCGCTCTTTGTGCAACGTGCCCATCCCCCCGTCGAACCAAAAGGGGCTCATGGCACCATAGGTGGCCGTGGTTTCCCATGACAATTATAAATTCTCAAAAAACGTTCAGAACTAAAAAAACAAATTTTGGAAAATATTCAGAATTCCAAAATTTTGTTGCTATTTTTAAAAATATTCCGAACATGCAAAAGGTTTTCCATTTTTTTTAATTTTTTTTATTGTTTTTCAAAATTGTTCAAGATTTCTAAAAGGAAAATTGCAATTAAAAAACCTCCAAATTCGAAAAATATTCTTGTTTTAGTGAATTTTTCACAATTAAAAATAATATTCGTGTATAAAAGATATACATCTTCTTAAAATCTTATGAATTTTCAACACATGTTCCCGCTTTAAAAACATGCTCACAAATTCAAATAATGTTCATGCTTTTCATAAAAAAGTTGGTGTTTTAGAAAATGTTTGTGCATTTTAAGAGATGTTCCCTATCATATTTCACATTTTTTCAAAAGTGTACATAATTTTTAAATAACTGTACATAATTTTTAAATAACTGTTCAGGATTTAAAAAATTGTTCATGTTTCCTAGAACATTCAGACACTTCATACCCTAAAATCCCCTCAATTGAAAGGATTAAAAGGAGAAGTAGATTGAATAATTCATGGGTCTTCTCTGGTGTTTGACGACGCAACAAAACTCTTAAATGCCCCCGATCAATGGATGGAAAATAGCGGATTGATTCCTTCACACGCGGCGAAACCGGGAAGCTAAATTTTCCTTTTTCGTGTGCACATAGGGTTTTGCTTTCACATATAATTCCCACTAACTTTAAATGCATATTACTTATCTCCTGTTGCAATACACGGGCAGTCGGATTCGGGGCTCTGCAGACCCAAGAAAGATTCAAACTATGGGGTGCATGCGAAGAACTCAATCTCCTAGCCTACCGACTCGTTGTTCTCACGGCCTAGCTCGATGAGCGGGAAAGGAAAGAGACATGAAATTTTACCCAGGTTCGGGCCACCTTGCGGTGTAAGACCCTACTCCTGCTTTGTGGTGGATTAGCCTCATGGCGGCCTGAGGATGATCTAGTACAGAGGAAGAACTACCACAATGGCCTAGTTTGAAGGAAGACAAATAGTACATCTTATCCTGATGAAAGCTGGTCTTCGCCTGCAAAGCTTCTAGTCGTGACGTTGTGGTGGGCTCGTCGATGACCCCCATCCTGCCGTCCTGGCGGTATTGGTCTTGCAGCACGGAAATGGGAACCTTTGGCTGATTCTTCGGGACTCCACGCCTGCGCTTGCCTCCTTAGCACCAAAGAGGAAGCCTGCTGACTGCGCCTGCTCGCGCCCGCCTGGCCGTGATCGTCGTGGCTTATGTCATACGGACCTCATGAGATGGGCGCTTGCATAGGAATCTCCGCTCCTCAGGAGCTAGCCTAGGGAGGCCACTCCCTCTGGAGGTCTTTGCGTCGTCCGCCTCGCGAGGCTTGGCCTCTCGTGAGAGTCTTGCATTGTCGATGCTGAAGGTGGGCCGTACCAGGCCACTGATGGAGCCACGCCATGGGCCACAGGTAGGCAAGTCCGGGTACCCTGGTTCCCAAAACGCCGACATGGGCATATGTGCTAGTACATGCCTACATTACATTGATGAATTGGAGCTGGTTTTGTGTTGCCCTATATTATGACTGTTACATGATGAATATTATCCAATGTTATAACCGATCCAATGCCTACGAGCTTTTCACATTTTGATTCTTGCTAAGTTACTACTGTTGCTACTACTGTTACAATCACTTCAAAAACTGCTATCGTTACTTTTACTACTACTTTTGATACTACTGATATCAAATTACCATACTACTGTGCTACTGATCACTCTGCCGCAGATATTTAGTCTCCAGGTGTGGTTGAATTGACAACTCAACTGCTAATACTTGAAAATATTCTTTGGCTCCCCTTGCGTCAAATTAATAAATTTGGGTTGAATACTCTACCCTCAAAAACTGTTGCGATCCCCTATAATTGTGGGTTATCAAGACCTTTTTCTGGCGCCGTTACCGGGGAGCATAGCTATATTTGTTGAGTCCCTTGGGATTATATTTGTTGATCACTATGAAGAATCATAAGGATGATAGAACCAAGATTTTTCCATCTTAGACGAGGGGAGGTAAGGAACTGTTATCTAGCTTTACACTTGATTCACCTTCTGGTTTGAGTAAGCTTGCAACACCACCACCTGCTATTAATCCTGATATGTCGCAAGTAGTTGATGATGGTACTTATGCTATGAATGATGCTAGTACTTTGCTTGACAAGAATGTGCCACTAGGTGAATTCCTTGATGAACAACTTGCTAGAGCTAACAAATTTGAGAATGCTGAAACTAATGAAGTTACTGAAACTGAAAATTATGAAACACCTATTAGATCTAGCTCTCCTAGACATGAATTGCCTAAGATACCCGAGGGTTGTGTTATGGACGGAGAGGTAGCTGGGGATTTTCTTGCTTGTGAGGATAGAGACGATCTTTAAGAAATTACTATGCAAGTTGAAGGAAAAATCTTTGAATGCTAGAATGAAATATGATCCTAAGTTTGGTACTTCACCTATTTTTACTACTGACAAGGATAATGAATTCTCTGTCGATCATGAGTTGATTACTTTGGTCGAATCTGATCCTTCCATGGCTATGAAACTGAAACTATTGTGGCACATCTTACTAAATTAAATGATATATAGCCACCCTATTTTCTCATGAGGAAAAAATCCCCTACTACTATATTCTTAAGTTATTTCCTTTCTCTTTAAAGGGTGATGCTAAGATATGGTATAATACTCTTGCTCCTAGTTGTGTGTGTAGGCCCCAGGATATGATTTATTACTTCTTTGAAAAATATTTTCCTGCTCATAACAAACAAGCTGCCTTACAAGAAATACTTAACTTTGTCCAAATTGAAGACGAGAATCTCCCGCAAGCTCGTGGGAGGCTTCTGCAATTACTGAATGCTTTGCCTGACCATCCTCTTAAGAAAAATGAATTACTTGATATCTTCTATAATGGACTAACCGATGCTTCATCCCACTTCGTCTCTTACCTCTAGAAAAAAAATTCCTGGTAGCTCTCTCTCTCTCTCTCTCTCTCTCGCGCGTTCTTGCTCCCAAACCTGAGATTTTTGATCTCTTTGCTCGAAGCTCCATTTCTGAAACTGTTTTGGGGGATTACAACTTGGTATCTGACTCCTCCATTGCTCCAATTAGTTTTTGCTCTAGTCGATTATATTTTGCATAATTAGATGTGCTTGGCTCTACATAAAATGAGCTTGCATGTTGAATTCTTTGAGTTCCAAGTAGTTGGAATGCTTAATATAGCCTCTAGACATCCCTCCGAGTAGTTGCTATCAATCTTGTGAAGTTTTGTTGGCATCATTTTGTGGCCCAAAAATTTCATAAAATTGTTCATACAAAAATGAACTTTTAGGAGGAGTTCTTCAAGGAGAAGGTCCTCGGAAGCATTGTCGAGTGAGAGCTCGATATGACATGCTTATGTTGAACCAAGGGAAAGCTCGGTGGAGGATTCTGACACGAAATCATGTCGGTGGTCGTGCAAAGAGTTCATGATAGGTGCTACTTCTTGAGCTTGCATTGGTTTTTCACTTGAAGAGGAAAGGGTGATGCAACAAAGTAGAGATATGTATTTCCCTCAGTTAAGAACCAAGGTATCAATCCAATAGGAGGAACACACAAGTCTCAAATGATAGCACCTGCACAAACAAACAAATACTTGCACCCAACGCGATAAAGGGGTTGCCAATCCCTTCATAGTTACTTGCAAGGATGCGATCTGATAGAGATGGGTATAAAAGATAAATAAAAGTGCAAAATAAAGTTGGGGGCCACAGTTTTCACTACATGCTTCTCTATTGAAAGAACACATACGGTGGGTAAAAAAATTATTGTTGAGCAATTGATAGAAAAGCACAAAGTTATGACGATATCTAAGGCAATGATCATGAATATAGGCATCACGTCCGTGACAAGTAGACCGACTTCTGCCTGCATCTACTACTATTACTCCACGCATCGACCGCTAACATGCATCTAGTGTACTAAGTTATCAAGAATAGAGTAACGACTTAAGCAAGATGACATGATGTAGAGGGATATATCCAATCAATATGAAATAAACCCCATCTTTTATCCTTAATAGCAACAATACAAATACGTGCCTCGCTACCCCTTCTGTCACTGGGTGAGGAGCCGCAAGATCGAACCCATCACAAGGCACCTCTCCCATTGCAAGAAAAAACAATCTAGTTGGCCAAACCAAATCGATAGGTCGGAGAGAAATACAAAGCTAGCTTAGTCATGCATAAAAGAGTTCATAGAAGATTCAATTAATATTCATAGATAATCTTATCATAAATCCACAATTCATCGGATCTCAACAAACGCACAGCAAAAGAAGATTACATCGAATACGTCTCCAAAAACATCGAGTAGAACATTGTATTAAAGATCAAAGAGAGAGAAGAAGCCATCTAACTGCTAGCTATGGACCCGTAGACCTGTGTTAAACTACTCACACATCATCGGTAGGGTAGTAAGGTTGATGTAGAGGCCCTCCGTGATAGAATCCCACTCAGGCAGAGTACCGGAACAGGTCACCAGATGGGATCTCACGAGGACAGAAACTTGCGGCGGCAGAATTTTTTTTGGTGTGCCCTCTGGTATATGGGGAATATCTGGGAATTTATAGTGCTGAGATTAAGGTTGGAGGAGCTCCAGGGGGCCCACAAGCCCTAGAGGCACCCCTAGGGCACGACCTCCTCGCTTGTGGCCACCTCATGGCTCCTCTGGCCTCCTCTCGAAGCTTTGTGGGTGTCTTCTTGTCCAAGAAAAATCGTCAAAAAGTTTTGTTCCATTTGGACTCCATTTGGTATTGATTTTCTGTAAAAGAAAAAAACAAGGAAAAAACATCAACTGGCACTAGGCACTATGTTAATAGGTTAGTCCCAAAAAATGGTATAAAATAGCATAATAATGCATATAAAACATCCAATATGGGTAAGATAATAGCATGGAACAGTAAAAAATTATAGATACGGTTGAGGCGTATCAAGCATCCCCAAGCTTAATTCCTGCTCGTCCTCAAGTAGGTAAATGATACAAACATAATTTTTGATGTGGAATGCTACCTAAAATGTTTTTCAATGTAATCTTTCTTTGTTTGGCATGAATATTCAGATCCATAGGATTCAAAACAAAAGTTTAATATTGACATAAAAACAATAATACTTCAAGCATACTAATAAATCAATCATGTCTTCTCAAAATATCATGGCTAAAGAAAGTTATCCCTACAAAATCATATAATCTTGTCATGCTCTATCTTCATCACACAAAGTATTTATCATGCGCAACCCCGATGACAAGCCAAGCAATTGTTTCATACTTTTGACGTTCCCAAATTTTTTCAACTTTCACGCAATACATGAGCGTGAGCCATGGATATGGCGCTATAGGTGGAATAAAAGTTTAGGTTGTGTGAAGAAGACAAACAAGGAGAAAGTCTCGCATTACAAGGCTAATGAATGGGCTATGGAGATGCCCATCAATTGATATCAATGCAAGGAGTAGGGATAGCCATGCAACAGATGCACTAGAGCTATACGTGTATGAAAGCTCAAAATAAAACTAAATGTGTGTGCATCCAACTTGCTTGCTCACAAAGACCTAGGGCATTTTGAGGAAGCCCATCATTGGAATTTACAAGCCAAGTTCTATAATGAAAAATTCCCACTAGTAGTATATGAAAATGACAAAATAGGAGACTCTCTATCACAAAGAACATGGTTCTAGTTTGAAGCACAAGTGTGTAAAAGGACAGTAACATTGTCCCTCCTCTCTTTTTCTCTCATTTTTTCTCTTTTTTTCTTTTGGGCTCTTTGGCCTCCTTTTTTATTCTGGGCTCTTTGGCATCTTTTTTTATTCAAGTCCGGAGTCTCATCCCGACTTGTGGGGGAATCATAGTCTCCATCATCTTCCTTCACATGGGACAATGTTCTAATAGTGATGATCATCACATTTTTCTTTACTTACAACTCCAAAATTACAACTAAATACTAGAACAAAGATATGACTCTATATGAATGCTTCATGCATATGAATGCAATATGACAATGATGGTGTGTGTCATAATAAAACGGAACGGTGGAAGTTGCATGACAACATATCTCGGAATTGCTATGGAAATGCCATAATAGGTAGGTATGGTGGTTGTTTTAGGAAGATATAACGTGGCTTATGTGTGAAAGAGTGTATCATATCACGGGGTTTGCATGCACCGTCGAAGTTTGCACGAACTCTCAAGGTGAGAAAGGGTAATGTGCGGTACTGAAGAGGCTAGCAATGGTGGAAGGTGAGAGTGTGTATAATCCATGGACTCAACATTAGTCGTAAAGAACTCACATACTTATTGCAAAAGTTTATGACCTATCAAAACAAAGTACTAATATGCATGCTCCTAGGAGGATAGATTGGTAGTAAAATACCATCGCTCGTGCCCGATCGCCGCTCATAAGGAAGACAATAAAAAATAAATCTTGCTCCAACTTCATCGCATAACTAGAGACCATACGTGCATGCTTTGGGAATCACAAACCTTAACACAAATATTCTTACTGATCAACACTTACTCACTAGAATGACTCTAATATCACCATCTTTATATCTCAAAACAAATGCAAGGAATCAAACTTCTCATACATTCAATGATCTTCATGAAAGTTTTTATTATATCCCTCTTGAATACCCATCATATCAGGTCTAAATTCATAACCTATGCAAATTGCCATACTATTAATTAGACTCTCAAAATTATATAAGTTAAGCATGAGAGTTCATCAATTTCTACAAAATAAAACCACCGCCATGTTCTAAAAATATATAATGTAAGCACTAGAGCAACTACGTAGCTCAAAATATATAAGTGAAGCACATAGAGTATTCTCATAAATTCACGATTAATGTGTGTTCCTATCAAAAGGTGTGTATAGCAAGGATGATTGTGGCAAACTAAAAATCAAAGACTCATGTAATACAATACGCTCCAAGCAAAACGCATATCATGTGGTGAATAAAAATATTACCTCAAGTAATTTTACCAATGGATTGAAGACAGAAGAGGGGATGCCATCCGGGGCATACCCATGCTTAGATGCTTGGTTGTCCTTGAATATTACCTTGTGGTGCCTTGGGTATCCCCAAGCTTAGGCTCTTTCCACTCTTTATTCTGTAGTCCATCGAAACTTCACAACACAAAACTCAACAAAAAAACTCGTGAGATTCGTTAGTATAATAAAACTAATCACCACTTTTAGGTACGGTTATAAACTCATTCAATTTTTATATTGGTTTATATCTACTGTATTCGAACTTCTCCATCGTTCATACCGAAGGAAATATGCCCTAGAGGCAATAATAAAGTTATTATTTATGTCCTTATATCATGATAAATGTTTATTATTCATGCTAGAATTTTATTAACCGGAAACTTAGTACATGTGTGAATACATAGACAAACATAAAGTCACTAGTATGCCTCTACTTGACTAGCTCGTTAATCAAAGATGGTTGAGTTTCCTAGCCATGGACATGAGTTGTCATTTGATTAACAGGATCACATCATTAGGAGAATGATGTGATTGACTTGACCCATTTCGTTAGCTTAGCACTTGATCATTTAGTATGTTGCTATTGCTTTCTTCATGACTTATACATGTTCCTATGACTATGAGATTATGCAACTCCCGTTTACCGGAGGAACACTTTGTGTGCTACCAAAGCGTCACAACGAATCGGGTAATTATAAAGGTGCTCTCAGGTGTCTCCAAAGGTACTTGTTGGGTTGGCGATTTGAGATTAGGATTTGTCACTCCGATTGTCGGAGAGGTATCTCTGGGCCCACTCGGTAATGCACATCACTATAAGCCTTGCAAGCATTGTAAGTAATGAGTTAGTTGCAGGATGATGTATTACGGAATGAGTAAAGAGACTTGCCGGTAACGAGATTGAACTAGGTATTGAGATACCGACGATCGAATCTCGGGCAAGTAACATACCGATGACAAAGGGAACAACGTATGTCGTTATGCGGTTTGACCGATAAAGATCTTCGTAAAATATGTAGGAGCCAATATGAGCATCCAGGTTCCGCTATTGGTTATTGACCGGAGACATGTCTCGGTCATGTATTGTAGCGACCCGACCTCAGACGGTCAAGCCTACGTGTTCTGTGCCATCCACGGATCAGTATCTTTGGCACACAGTACATCAATGTATATATCAAAGTGCAATCACATGTATAATTAACGTAAAACTGATATATACCTCATAAGTCACAATGAAACAAATAGTCGGTGTGGAGTCCCATCAACGCCATCGGCAGGTTGAGTGTAGACCGTAACCCTGTATCGTAACTCTTACTCGTCGAGGAAATATCTGCAACATGATACGTTGCAGCCGTGTAGGTCAGTACATTGAATGTACCGGCAAGATCACAATAAGAGAAAACAGATGATAAACTATACTATATGCAGTATGGCTTTGTGGCTCTGTATCTGAGTTTTGTTTGCGTAAAAGCTGGTTTTATTTTCCCTACATCAAAGGAATAAATGAAGTCTGTACTATAGAGTTTTCTATCATGACATGGTTCCGCCAACCGATGTCTCATAGCCCAAATTCATCATAAGTTGCCCACAATTAAGTTATCAGTCCGGTGTTGAGAGTTCCGAGATAGATCTAGGTCCAGATGCTCAAATTGTCCGTAACCGGGGACACGGCTAATCGATTAGGTTTTAACCCTCTGCAGAGGTTTGTACACTTTACCCGCAAGATTCGATCCCTCTTTTTACGTTCTCGCACTTGTGGTGTTTGAGAACAAGATGACCGAAAAATGGTCTTCGAAGAGTTCCCCGACCACCGTCGATGCTCATTCAATCCTACCGTAGTTCTACATCTGCTAGCACCGTCCTAGCAGAGTCACAACTAGGGTCAACCAAGCCGAGCCCATAGTGACTTGCGGTTGCAGGTAAGCTTCGGGCATGAAGTATTCTTCCGTCTCTTTGAGTCTGGGTGAAGCTTTCCGCAAGATGTCATGGCGCTTCTCCATGCATCCCGCCAACCTTTGGATTCTCCAGGTGCCCGTCAACCATCCTTCACCCAAGAGTGTGTATTGAATTCTTGTCTCGAGTCTTGAAGTCTTGAGGCCTTGAAGATGCAGTCCTTGCAGATTCCATCATGGAGTTATCGTCATTGGCGTAGATCCTCCATTCTCACACCACTCCGAGCACTCATACCAAACCCCGTCTACTATAGCGTAGCATTAAAATAAAATATCGTCCGAGCTTGGTAACAGGTGATGGGTTCCTACCTCATGCATACTACTCAACTACAAGAATTCAATATCACTCTTTGGAGGGTTTGTTGCGAAGATGACACTAGATGCAATAAAACACATAGGTATGAAAAACATGGTCAAAGTGAACTTGCCTGGTATTACTTGATGAAGATAATAACTCTCTCAGAATAAAGGCTTGGTAGAACTATTCGTCACTCCTTTGAAAATCTATATTACACAGACAATCATATAAGCAATCATCCTAGCAATCAATTCTATCAATCATAACAATACTCAATCAATATAAAAGCAACAAGAAAACCAAGTCGAAAACCAAAGGAAAAACTTCGATAGAAAAATTCAAGGAAAAACTAGTGGTGACCAACTCACACAAATCTTAACATAACATTACTAAATTATTCTAATATTTTTTTTCTACAGCAAAGAAAATATAAATCTAATAAAATAACAGAAAATAAATTACTAATTTACTAACTAACAAAAAGAACTAATATCAAACTACTATAACCATCTAGTGAATACTAGAACAAATATAGCAACTAGCAAAACACTAAGACAACTATAACAGCAAATCATTTATTAAAACATTAATAAACTATACTAAATAAATATAACAACTAATGTGTTCACAAATAACAAAAACTAAAACAATATAACTTGAAGTGGAAAAGAATTACTTTTAAAACTAATAAAACTATCTTTATCCACTATCACTATGAACTAAACAAGCAATTACAAAAACAGTAGCTAAACACTAATAAATAACTACAAAAATTTATCTACTGTAGCTAAACATAAACATATAACAACAAGTTAAAATCTACAAAAGGAATGAACTAAAAATAATTAAAACAATAATTACATAACTAAAACAACTATATAAGCAAAACAGTACTATTTTTACTAAAAATCTAATTTAAAATACTCCAAAATTACCAAACTAAATCCTACAGCTAAAAAATATCATAAGTGACCAGGAGCAAAATAATTAATTAAAACCTATTTTTAAACTCAAGTTATGGCCAAAATACTAATCTGAACAAAATTTATCAAATTCAAATTTAAGCTACTCAAATTTGAAATCCAGAGACACTAACAGAAACTTCCGCAAATTTGTGACACATAGCAATTGGAATCACTCAAAATACTAAAAACTCTAAAATATATGAATTTTCTAAGATTGCTATTTTCTTAAAAAATGAATTACAGGATTTCGTGGATCTCACGGAGTAGTCGTCGGAGTTGGGGAAGAAGATCGGATCCGATGTTGCGGTTGATCCTAGAGGAAAGGAGATCACGGGACGGTGGAGAGGAGATCATATAAACCTCAGGAGAGGTCGAGGGCGCGACGGCGGCACTTGGCGGCGGCGGTGGTGCTGCACTGCTGCTGCTGCGGAGAGGAGAGGAGAGGAGATGTGTTGGTTTGATGTGTTGGAGGGGGGTGCTTGGGTATTTATAGTGGGGAGGGGAGGGTTTTGCTTGGGGTAGGGGGCAAGAAATAGACTAGGATTAGGAATCCTAGGAATAAAAACGGAATAACGAAACGGGATCAAATCCTACTAGGATTTGTAAAAGAATAGGAAACCTTGGCTCCCTGGCTCCCTAGGTGCGTGCGTGCGATGGTCTTGGCCTTGGCGGCCGGCTAGTTAGCGGCTTGGGCCTTTGGCCCATATGCTGCTGAATATATATATATATATATATATTAAACAAAATTATTAAACAAGCAGAGAGGAAAACAAAATGATAAAAAATAAAATGAAAATATTATATAGGCATATAATATATCAAAATTTTCAGAAAAAGATTTCCTACATGATGAACATTATTCTAGCGTTAAATAAAATACACACAAATTTAAATAAAGCAAAGAGTGCTTCTAGTCCAATAAAATCCAACAAAATTATTTTAAAATACCAAAATGACTTCAAATTAATTTCTCTCCAATTTTTCGATGTAGGGAATCATGTTACCCTATTTTCCATATATTTTGTTTTGGAGAAAATATTTTGAATAAAACTCAAATAACTCCAAATTGGAAATAAATTCAAAAGAACTTTGGATTTAATTCTTTTAAAACTCCCAACTCATATTTCATTTAATTTGAAGAAGTCATTTTGTCTTCTCTCATGAAAATCATTGAGTTGCATGAAGTTTCAGAATTGGAAATATTTTCCAAATGAAATTCAAATAATTTCAACACCCCTTGTCATCTAAATAAATGGAAGAAGTCATGTCATCTTCTCTCCAGGGTTTTGTGATGAAAAGAAATTGAATTCATGGAGATCATAAATGCAAGGTGGAAGTTTGGGAAAGTCATTTCATTCCCTCTCATTCAACTTTCAGAAAGTTTCAAATTTCACTCAATTTCACACAAGCAACCACTCCACTATCAAACAAACAAGCATAAATATTTATTTAATATAACATTCCAAAATTTAGAATTTTGGGATGTTACAAATCTACCACACTTAAAATGAATCTCGTCCTCGAGATTCGAAGAGGCAGCAAGAAAAGGTTAGTGTTTGGGGGTCTTCCAGCAAATCCGTCGATCGGAATGGTCTAGTGTGCTACCACACTTAAAAGCAGGGTTATGGTTCCAACGGAACTCGGTACTCCATCCCTAGGGTGAACACTATCGGTCTTCTCACAACTTCAAGTAACTCCTACTTTGGGGCTCTTCGGTAGGGTCAAAACCTTTTCCTCAAATATGTGTCCTTTCATCTGGTGAGGTTCTTCCGAGGCTGTGTCTCCTTAGTTGACTGTGTCTGCCGCCAATAAACAACTATCGAGATCTCATGGTGGTCGACCATTACAGGTTTCTCCAGCAGGAATAATGGGTTGGGTTGGGTCTCACCGTATGACCTATGTTTGGCAACGGTTGCCGGTACATGGATCAATCGTCCTACCATTCTAAGGTTTTTGGCTTGTCGTGTCGCGCTCTTCTAAAGTTTTCAAGTCTCTCTGATTTTCCATCAACATATGATAGTTCATGATAGAAGTCTCCGGTATGGGGGCCAATCCATCCCGTACTTGAATCATTACCACATACGTAAAAAGTGAATCACGTATTCTAACACTTGGGCATACTCACAAGCATTGCAGAATTTCTCTTGTTCTCGAACTGGGTTCGAGTAAATCCTTTGGTTCAGCAAGCCAAACAAAACATCTATCGTTACTTCACCACTCTCGTGTTTTTGCGTAACCTCCTACGTAAACGTATCTTGATTGGATCACCGATTCTTCCAAATTTATTCCTTTATCAAGGTTACATCTGTTCCTTTTCAAAATCCTGGGCCTGTGGGTTATGGCCCACTTCAACACTAGTGCAGCTTTAACTCATCCTTGGAGTAACTCTCTTGTTCCATATTACACCTCCTTTAAATCCGGTAGTACTACTGTTTCTTCATACCATCATATCAAAAGCAAAACTCCAACTTTTTTTCCTTGAACTACAGTCCGTGGAATATATATTTTCTTATCCATTAGTCTAGTCTTCTTCACAGGGTACTACCACCCTAAAAATGAAATTCACAAATCCATCCATAGACCATATTTCTCATATCCTCGATAATGGTCAAAATCCGTGTTCATAGAGTAACAACTCATACAATTAAACATATGAAAACATGTCACCTTAACTTTATTGATTTCATGAATTCATTACAATATATGAGACTTTCATTACATAAATTCAACCCCATATCCTTATGGAAACAATTGCTTCCTACTACACTTATTACCAATATCAAAATTCCAACTACTCAGCTCCAGCTTTCATCTTGTCGGAACATTTAGTAGCATAATGTCCTGCTTCCTTGCAGCGAAAACAAATGACTTTCGGTAAGTCTTTGGGCTTCTTGGAGATGGTGCCTGCTCCTTGAGTTCCTTGCTTCCTTTCGAGACAATGATTGGCATAATGCCCGACGTCCTTACATTCAAAACAGGTAATATGACTCTTGTCCCTATTTGCAGAAATTGGGTTGTTCTGAGGGTGTCTTTGTTTTCTCTTCCTGGGTTTCTTCGTTCTGATCAAACCTTCTATTCCCTGTGGATCAAACTCTATTGCTTCCGTCGGGAAGTATCCCGGATACTCTTTTCTTTCCTTGGTGCAATACTGTGAAAAATGTCCTTCTTCTCCACATGAATAGCAGGCATTGGAGTAAAATCTGTTGAGGCCTTCTCCATCAAGGTCTTCAACACATTCCTTCATCTTGGTTCTTTCATAACTTCTCGGAGGGCTTCTTTCATTCCTTCTTCCTGCTCCTGAATAGTTTGTTGCACCATGGGGTAAATGTAACACTGAGTCGGGTAGTGGGTGGTTCCTTCACACAAGAAACAAGTCACCTTACTAGTTGGGCATTCCTCAGCTGGGTGTTTCTCCTCACAATGAGGGCATCCATCCTTGTGTTCCTCCTGGGTGTGTCCTATTTCTCCGCAAATCTTGCAGGCACAAGGTTTATTTCTTGGTGTATCATGGTGCTTCCGGATGAGACGTGATCTCAACAGGGTCTTCTTGAATTCCTCCCAAGTTCTTGCTCCATTAAATCCTTGTATGGCTTGATACATTTTCCACCAGGTTGCAACACTTCCTTCAAAGTACTGAAGAGCGTAAGATACTTCATTCTTCCTTGAAACCAAATTGCCCCCGAAGTGATTCTCCATGTTCTGCATCCATAGCTCTGCCTCCGGCTAAGTCTTCGGTCCAGAGAATATCAGTCCAACTTCATTCATCATCTATGGGGTCCAAAAGTTTTGGGATGAGATATGAGAGAGGTGGGGAGGGATATACACACAATACAAACAATAGTTTTTGAAGAAACAAGTTTTATTTTGGGGCTGTCGGAAAACATCAAACAAATGACAGCTCACAAATCATCGCATCTAACGAGGTGTATAACAGGGTTTGGTCTCTAAAGGTCAAATAATTCTTCAGAACTTCAAATTCTTCAAGTCTTGAGTCTTCAATTGTTGCAGCTGCAATTTCTTCCAACGCATGGTGAAATCCTGGTTACTTTGAAGGGTCATCCGCTGTCCGATATCTTTCTTGGAGCGGCTTCATTGATCCTTCATGTGGTCAAAAGGAAAAGGGTATATTCTAACTATTTGAGGTGAGAGTGTCTATTTGATAAAATCTAAAAGATGAGAAGTAAGAGTCTTTTTGAAAATAAAGTTTTAGAAATTTCCTGTCCTAGGGCTTTCCGGTTTCTAGGGTCACGTCCTCTGAGTCAACATGTGCTCGATACCATATACAGAGCGACCCGACCTCAGACGGTCAAGCCTCGTGTTCTTTATGCCATCCACGGATCAGTATCTGCACACACAGTACATCAATGTATATATCAAAGTGCAATCACATGTATAATTAACGTAAAACTAATATATACCTCATAAGTCACAATGAAACAAATAGTCGGTGTGGAGTCCCATCAACGCATAATCGGTAGGTTGAGTGTAGACCGTAACCCCTGTATCGTAACTCTTACTGTCGAGGAAATATCTGCAACATGATACGTTGCAGCCGTGTAGGTCAGTACATTGAATGTACCGGCAAGTTCACGATAAGAGAAAACAGATGATAAACTATACTATATGCAGTATGGCTTTGTGGCTCTGTATCTGAGTTTTGTTTGCGTAAAAGCTGGTTTTATTTTCCCTACATCAAAGGAATAAATGAAGTCTGTACTATAGAGTTTTCTATCATGACATGGTTCCGCCAACCGATGTCTCATAGCCCAAATTCATCATAAGTTGCCCACAATTAAGTTATCAGTCCGGTGTTGAGAGTTCGAGATAGATCCAGTCCAGATGCTCAAATTGTCCGTAACCGGGGACACGGCTAATCGATTAGGTTTTAACCCTCTGCAGAGGTTTGTACACTTTACCCGCAAGATTCGATCCCTCTTTTTATGTTCTCGCACTTCAGGGTGTTTGAGAACAAGATGACCGAAACATGGTCTTCCGAAGAGTTCCCCTGACCACTGTCCGGTGCTCATTCAATCCTACCGTAGTTCTACATCTGCTAGCACCGTCCTAGCTGAGTCACAACTAGGGTCAACCAAGCCGAGCCCATAGTGACTTGCGGTTGCGGAGTAAGCTTCGGGCATGAAGTATTCTTCCGTCTCTTTGAGTCTGGGTGAAGCTTTCCGCAAGATGTCATGGCGCTTCTCCATGCATCCGGCCAACCACTGGATTCTCCAGGTGCCCGTCAACCATCCTTCACCCAAGAGTGTGTATTGAATTCTTGTCTCGAGTCTTGAAGTCTTGAGGCCTTGAAGATGCAGTCCTTGCAGATTCCATCATGGAGTTATCGTCATTGGCGTAGATCCTCCATTCTCACACCACTCCCGAGCACTCATACCAAACCCCTTCTACTATAGCGTAGCATTAAAATAAAATATCGTCCGGGCTTGGTAACAGGTGATGGGTTCCTACCTCATGCATACTACTCAACTACAAGAATTCAATATCACTCTTTGGAGGGTTTGTTGCGAAGATGACACTAGATGCAATAAAACACATAGGTATGAAAAACATGGTCAAAGTGAACTTGCCCGGTATTACTTGATGAAGATAATAACGCTCTCAGAATAAAGACTTGGTAGAAATATTCGTCACTCCTTTGAAAATCTATATTACACAGACAATCATATAAGCAATCATCCTAGCAATCAATTCTATCAATCATAACAATACTCAATCAAAATAAAAGCAACAAGAAAACCAAGTCAAAAACCAAAGGAAAAACTTCGAAAGAAAAATTCAAGGAAAAACTAGTGGTGACCAACTCACACAAATCTTAACATAACATTACTAAATTATTCTAACATTTTTTTTTCTACAGCAAAGAAAATATAAATCTAATAAAATAACAGAAAATAAATTACTAATTTACTAACTAACAAAAAGAACTAATATAAAACTACTATAACCATCTAGTGAATACTAGAACAAATATAGCAACTAGCAAAACACTAAGACAACTATAACAGCAAATCATTTATTAAAACATTAATAAACTATACTAAATAAATATAACAACTAATGTGTTCACAAATAACAGAAACAAAAACAATATAACTTGAAGTGGAAAAAGAATTACTTTTAAAACTAATAAAACTATCTTTATCCACTATCACTATGAACTAAACAAGCAATTACAAAAACAGTAGCTAAACACTAATAAATAACTACAAAAATTTATCTACTGTAGCTAAACTGATGCGGAGCATCCCACGATCATCCCCATGCATCCACAACCGTCTCATCAAGAGCCAAGAGGACCCATGACTAGAGCACGAGCTCGAGCTCTCGAGACCGAGGTGACTTCTCTCCTTAGTGAAATATCATATGACCCTCTCGAGACATGGCTACTACCTCAATCTGGAATGTTGTGCATGCTTAGATACCAAGGAACCAACCTAGGAAAAGCTGCAGCCCAAGATGGACACCAAGAGCAAGAGAAGGAGCTGCAGAGTCCAGAGGGAGCGGTACTACCGCTCAAGCCCTGTGATACTACCGCCCATGAGCGGTACTACCGCTCAAGCCAAGCAGTACTACGCTGAGCCGAGCCAAGCGTACTACCGCTCTCCATCCGGCCTACTTCCGCAAAACCCGACACACTCCAGGAATCGAACGGCGTCAGAGCGGTACTACCGCCCACCAAGCGGTACTACCGCTGAAAGCGGTACTACCGCCATGAAGCAACGGTACTACCGCCCTGCCTGCATGCAGCGTTTGGGCGAGGCCCATGTACTCGTTCGCCCTAACTTACCCCTTGGAGGTCCTAGACTATAAATAGACCTTCCCTCATCCTTTCTAGGGTTAGCTTTGGATTTGCTCATATTTCGTGTGAGAGCCTTTGCTCATCCACTTGGCTACTTCTCCTTGAGATCAGGACCTCTCGGAGAAGATCCCCAAGCGGATTCAAGACCCCTCCTAGGGCGGACCCCATCAAGACCTCCTCATGGAGAAGAACGGCTACCCTTGTATCCTACCCTTTGTTGTCCTTGAATCTTGTGCCACTCTATGTGTTTGATAATCTAGCACTTGTGTGATCGTTTTCTTGTCGGTTGAGTGAATTCTCTCTCGTTTTCCCGTGTTTTCCCTCTTGTTCTTCGCGTGTTCTTCGTGATTCACCGTAGGATCCGCTCCAACGTGAAAGATCGCCCACGAGGGTTCCGCCTACATCATCATGGTATCATGAGCCACGTTGATCACGTTATTGGATCCCCTACCCTCTTTTTCTAGCTTGATTTTGTTGTTTTGTCCTAATTCGAAAATTCCCCACAAAAATAGCCCCAATTTTTTTGTGATTTGTTAGTGTGATGAAATTTTGTTGATTTTGATCCGTGGATTTGCTTTGTTTCGAGTCGATCTAGCATCTCCCCAAGTTTCACCTCTTTCCATCCACAAAATCCATCGAATTTTGACCCCGAAATCGCCCATTTCCGCCCCAAAATCGCGCCACGGTTCGAGCAATCGAGAAAATCCCGACGCGAGCGGTACTACCGCCCTTCGAGCGGTACTACCGCTGTGAGCGGTACTACCGCCCTCCTAGCGGTACTACCGCTGAACACGGCACTTCCGCCAGCCCCCGTTCAGCCTAAATAGTCGAAAAATCCCGACACGAGCGGTACTACCGCCCGTTCCAAGCGGTACTACCGCTTACGAGCGGTACTACCGCCCTACCCAGCAGTACTACCGCCCTGGCCAGTTTCAGCCTTCCGACTTTCACCATTTTCATCATAACTTTTCACTCCGAACTCCGATTTGAGTGTTCTTTGGCTCGTTTTGAAGCTATCGACGTGCCCGAAGTCCTCACCTTGGTTTCACCACCTTTTGACACCATCAAATTTTCCGAACATCGGCATCTTTGCCTAGGGCTTAAACCACATCATCCGCTATACCACCTCCACTTTCCGCTACCACATTTTCGCTTTTGGTCTTTGAGAATTTGAGTTGTGGTTCCGTGTCCTATTGTGTTTCAGCTATATAGGTGCGGTTCGGCGTCAACATCACCACCACTCATCTTCGCCAAGGACTCATCATCGTCAGGGCGGTAACCTCGGCGACATCTTTGTCATCTCTCGCAATTGCATTGATAACCACATAGCCTTACTTTTGCGTTGCTTACCCATCGAGACTAGCCATTGAGTATTGCCGCAACGTGACTTGTGCACCTTAGTGATCATACTCCATAGCATACATAGCATACCAAAGTGGTGCATATCTTGAGATCAACTTGTGTGTCACAATGTTGTCATAGCATACACAATTGCTATCTTGGTTCATGAAGTTTGCATAAGAAAAGAGCTCAAAAGGAAAGAGCCACCCAAGCTTTTAAGCAAAGAGGAAAGATAAGCAAAGAGCTTATAAGCAAGAACCATAGCATCATACAACTTTAAGATTGTCATATCCGATCATCTTGGATCATAGCACGAAATATCATACATATAGCATACTTGGGATAGAGATCGTTGCATTTTGCCTAATAGGTTGTGCACAAGTTCGCGTATCCGCCTTTTGTGCAATCGTGCTAGCGTCTCTCTAGTATTGTGCAACAAGAGCATTCTCGTGGTTTCCACATTTTGGCTCACTTTTGGTTTGCACAATCCCACTTATCTATTTGCGTGTGTGTTTCCGTGTACCACTACTTGCTTGGTCTACTTGTTACATTTGCGAATTTGCGAATCTTTTCAACTTTATTGAGTCTCACTTACAATTGCAACAAATTTTGTGCCACCATCCTAACCGAGCTCCACCATAAGCTTTTATTTGTGTAGGTGTGAGAACCGACAAGAATCGGTACCAAGAGTGCTATTTCATTGTCCGCATTTGAGTGAACTTGATTCATTTTCAACATCGGTCAAAGGTACATTGGTATAAGTTCTTTTCCGTTCTACCACTCACATCTTGTTTGGAATGATGGATAGGCCAAGTTCTTCTACCAACCCACTCTTCATCGAGCAAGGCGACGACATGTCCTCATCGTCACCAAGAACCACCTCTTTGGCACTGTGAAGCGTTGCACCAAGAACAACAAGCAATGGCGACCGCATCGACAACCTCGCCACCGACTTGCGACTCTCGAGCAACGTACAAGAGACTACTTCGACAACAAGTTCGAGGCTCACAAGCAAGAGAATGATGCAAGAATGGGCGAGATCCGTGCGTTGATGAGAACACGGCATCATTCCACTTCTTCATCATCAAGACGGAGCCGCTCGAGTCGACATTCCGGCGACACCTTCTACGACTCAAGTACACCGTCATCGAACACTCTTGACGAGCAGCGTGCCAAGACCGTCATGCATCTCGCAACCCGCTACATGACAAGCATTCACAAGAGCAAGTTGATGATCAAGTTCCTCGTCCTCAATCAAACCAAGAGGCTTTTGCTCAAGCTCAAGAACGACAACGTCTTCGCCGCCAACAAGAGGAAGAAAGAGCACGTCGTCACCAAGGCGAACAAGGCGCCAAGGCTCAACGTCTTCAACAACAACAACGTGAAACGCAAGCTCTTGAGGCGCAGCGTGCCCTTCAAGAATCAAGTAGAGCCTTCGCCAATCGCAATCGCGAACGGCGCAATCAAGAGGAAGCCCTTCGAGAAGAAATCCAAGAGAGGAACTACCAACCTCATGTGCAACGTCAAGTTCCTCAAGCCCTCCACAAGCTCGTCAAGCTCCACCTCAACATCAAGTTCAACAAGAGCAAGTTGATCATGGTCTTCCTCCGCGCCAAGAGCAACATGAAGGCGAGTACATTCCACGTCAAGGGCGTCATCATCAACATCGCCAACAACACAATGAAGAGCAACGCTTCTGACAAGCTAAAATTCACCATGCCAAAGTTCAATGGAAGCAATGACCCCGAAGACTACCTCTCATGGGCATTGAAGGTTGACAAAATCTTCCGTTTGCACAACTACGATGAAGCGAAGAAAATCGCTATGGCATCACTTGAGTTCCAAGATTATGTGCTCATATGGTGGGAACAAATCATTGGCGACGACAAGCAAGAGGTGAACCCCAATCACCACTTGGGCTCAAATGAAGGATGTCATGCGAGCACGTTTTGTGCCAACCTACTACAACCGCGACCTCTTCAAGAAACTCCAACTACTCAAGCAAGGAACAAAGAGCGTTGAAGAATACTACAAGGAGATGGAGATAGCCATGATTCGAGCCAATGTCAAGGAAGATGATGAGCAAACTATGGCACGTTTCTTGAATGGACTCAATCATCCCATCAAGAAGATCGCCGACTTCCAACCATACTCAACCCTCATTGAGCTCGTACATCAAGCTACAAAGGCGGGCGCCAAGTACAAAACGACTTCAAAGCACGCCAAGTACTCATCCAAGACCCACGGCTTCTCCAACAACCAAGCTTCAACGACTCCTCCAACATCTACACCAACCAAGCTTCCTTCAAGAAAGCGACGACAAGTCAAGTTACAAGAAGACATCGACAAGTTCAAGTCGTCCTCCTCCTACTACAAGCAACCTCAAGCCGCGTGCTTCATCCTCTACTCCGACCGATGAGACCATCAAGACAAGCTCCTTCAAGTGTTTCACTTGCGGCGGCCGAGGCCACAAGTCATCTGAATGCACCAACAAGCGCACCATGATCCTCAACAGCGATGGCACATATGACTCTATGAGTGAAGAGGAAATGGAAGCCCTTGAGCAAGTGGCCATGCACCGCAAGTGAATGAAGAAGAAGATGATCAAGTCTTTTGTGATGAGGATTCGAGCCCGCTCTCGTTGTCTCCAAGGTCTTGACTCTTCAACATCAACAAGAAGAAGACCAACGATGCCACATCTTCCACACAAAAGCCGGCATCAATGGGCGGTCCATCAAGGTCATCATCGATGGAGGTAGTTGCCACAACTTGGCAAGTGAAGAACTATGCTCCAAGCTACAATTGGTCAAGAGGAAGCACCCACACCCTACAAGGTTCAATGGCTAAGTGACTCGGCACTATCTGAGTCGAGCATACGGTCCAAGTCTCCTTCAAAATTGGTGCTTATGAAGACACTTTGGAGTGTGATGTGGTCCCAATGACCGTTTGCCACCTCCTTCTTGGTCGACCATGGCAATTCGACCGTGGTGTCATCCACAATGGGCGAACCAATCACTATAGCTTCAAGATGAAAGGGAAGGAATATGTGCTCGACCTATGTCTCCTACTCAAGTGATAGCCGACAAGCAAGCCACACATCATAGAGAAAAGAGTGAGAAAGTGATCCACCCAAAAGTGAGTGAGAGCCACAAGCCAAATTTGAGAGACTCTTCGCCTAGAGAGAAAAACCTCATTCTATTTGCCACCAAAAGTGAGATGAGAGAAGTGTGTGAGCACCCATCGAGTGTGATGCACTTTGTCCTTGTGTGCAAGGATGGAGAACCAAAAACTAACACCATTCACGAGCTACCTTTGGTGTTTCAATCTCTTTTGCAGGAATTTCAAGATGTTTTCCCGATGAGCTACCTCGGGTCTACCTCCTCTTGAGGCATTGAGCATCGAATCGACCTCATCCCGGCGCCGCTACCAAACAAAGCTCCATACCGAGTCAATCCGGAAGAAACCAAGGAGATTCAACGGCAAGTACAACAACTCATCGACAACGGTCATGTACGTGAAAGCCTAAGCCCTTGTGCCGTTCGGTTATTCTTGTGCCTAAGCCCGATGGAAGTTTCCGCTTGTGTTCGATTGTAGACCTATCAATGCTATTACCGTTCGATATAGGCATCCCATTCCTCGCTTAGATGACATGCTTGATGAACTTAGTGGAGCCAACTTTTCTCAAAATTGATCTTAAAAGTGGCTATTATCAAATACGCATACAAGAGGGTGATGAATGGAAAACTGCTTTCAAAACCAAATTTGGTTTATATGAGTGGTTAGTGATGCCTATGGGTCTTTCGGAAGCTCCCGGTACTTTTGTGCGTCTTATGCATCATGTGCTTCGTCCTTATATTGGAGTCTTTGTTGCGGTTTACTTTGATGACATTCTTGTGTTTAGCAAAACCATGAAAGAGCACATCAATCATGTAAAATCTGTGTTGCAAACTCTTCGCAAGGAAAGCCTTTATGCAAACTTG
This sequence comes from Aegilops longissima, assembly GCA_021605205.1. Taxonomy (NCBI): domain Eukaryota; kingdom Viridiplantae; phylum Streptophyta; class Magnoliopsida; order Poales; family Poaceae; genus Aegilops; species Aegilops longissima. Next base: position 221,928,372 of record CM038676.1, on the reverse strand, counting down.
AAAAAATGCACTTTTGGAGTTGACAAAGTGGTTTTCTTGGGTTTTGTTGTTTCCTCAAAGGGTGTCCATGTTGATGAATCTAAAATTGAAGCAATCAAAACTTGGCCCCAACCCACCAATTTGCAACAAGTCTGAAGTTTTCTTGGTCTTGCGGGTTTCTATCGTCGCTTTGTGAAAGATTTTAGCACAATTGCGCTCCTTTGCATGCTTTGAGAAAGAAGAATACTCCCTTTGTTTGGGGAACTTTGCAATCAACCGCTTTTGATAAGCTCAAGTCTTTGCTTACTCATGCTCCGATTCTTGCTTTGCCCAATTTTGACAAAACTTTTGAGGTTCATTGTGATGCAAGTGGTACCGGAATTGGCGGAGTTTTGATGCAAGAAAAACGAGCCATTGCTTATTTTAGTGAAAAACTCTCCGGTGCTCAACTTAATTATCCCATCTATGACAAAGAATTGTATGCTTTAGTGCGTGTGCTACATGTTTGGGAACATTATCTTAGACCGCATGAGTTTGTCATCCATACCGATCATGAAACGCTTAAGTATCTCAAAGGTCAAACTAAATTGAACAAGCGTCATGCCAAATGGAGTGAATTCATTGAATCTTTTCCTTATGTGATCAAGTACATTAAGGGTAAAGAAAATGTAGTTGCCGCCGGCGCTTTCACGCATAAACATGCTTGTCACTCAACTTGAGTTGAATGTTATTGGTTTTGAGCATATAAAAGACTTGTATGAGCATGATCCATCTTTTGCTTCTCCTTATGCTAAGTGTTTGACGCATACGTCTTGGGAACAATATTACATCAAGGATGGTTACCTTATGAGAGCTAACAAACTTTGCATTCCGAGTCTTCTCTTCGTTTGCTCCTTTTGCAAGAGGCTCATGGAGGCGGCCTCATGGGACACTTTGGACGTGACAAGACATTCGCCGCACTCTCCAACAACTACTTTTGGCCCAAGATGTTCCGCGACGTCTCACGCTTCACCAACCGATGCTACACATGTCGCAAAGCTAAGTCTAAAGCTCAATCTCATGGTCTTTACATGCCTCTTCCTATTCCATATCAACCATGGGAAGACATTAGTATGGATTTTGTACTTGGTTTGCCTAGGACTCAAAATGGCAAGGATTCCGTCTTTGTTGTTGTGGATAGATTTTCTAAAATGGCACATTTCATTCCTTGCAACAAGATAGACGATGCTTCACATGTTGCAAATATCTTTTGTAGGAAATCTTGCGACTCCATGGCGTACCAAAGACAATCGTCTCCAATCGTGACGTCAAGTTCTTGAGTTACTTTTGGAAGACCCTCTCGTGCAAGCTCGAATCAAGCTCTTGTTCTCCTCGGCATACCATCCTCAAACCGACGGCCAAACGGAGGTGACGAACCGCACACTATCCACTCTACTTCGTGTCTTGATCAAGAAGAACATCAAGGAGTGGGAAGCATGTCTACCCATCGCCGAAAGTACGCCTACAATCGTGCAAGACATTCAACTACCGGCAAGTCCCCTTCGAGGTCGTCTACGGTTTCAACCCGTTGTCCCCATTGGACATTCTACCACTTCCTCTCCAAGAGCGCACCAACATGGATGCAAGTGAGCGAGCAAGCTACATCAAGAAGATGCACGAAGATACAAGGCACACCATCGGCGCCAAGTACAACGCCAAGCAAACAAGCTCAACGCCAACAAGCAACCCATCGTCTTCAACATTGGTGATCTAGTGTGGCTACACCTTCGCAAGGACCGCTTCCCCAAAGAACGCAAGTCAAACTTCTCCCTCGAGCCGATGGACCTTTCAAGGTACTAGCACGCTACTAGCGACAACGCTTACAAGATCGATATACCTCGCGACAAGTACAACGTGGCGACATCTTCAACGTCAAGGACCTCGCACCTTTCCATGGAGATGAAGCTTTTGATCCGAGGTCGGATCTCTCCCAAGGGGGAGATGATGCGGAGCATCCACGATCATCCCCATGCATCCACAACCGTCTCATCAAGAGCCAAGAGGACCCATGACTAGAGCACGAGCTCGAGCTCTCGAGACCGAGGTGACTTCTCTCCTTAGTGAAATATCATATGACCCTCTCGAGACATGGCTACTACCTCAATCTGGAATGTTGTGCATGCTTAGATACCAAGGAACCAACCTAGGAAAAGCTGCAGCCCAAGATGGACACCAAGAGCAAGAGAAGGAGCTGCAGAGTCAGAGGAGCGGTACTACCGCTCAAGCCAAGCAGTACTACCGCCAGTGAGCGGTACTACCGCTCAAGCCAAGCAGTACTACCGCTGAGCCGAGCCAAGCGGTACTACCGCTCTCCATCCGACCTACTTCGCAAAACCCGACACACTCCAGAATCGAGCAGCGTCGAGGCGGTACTACCACCACCAAGCGGTACTATCGCTGAAAGCGTACTACCGCCATGAAGCAACAAGATACTACCGCCACTGCGTGCGGCGTTTGGGCGAGGCCCATGTACTCGTTCGCCCCAACTTACCCCTTGGAGGTCCTAGACTATAAATAGACCTTCCCTCATCCTTTCTAGGGTTAGCTTTGGATTTGCTCATATTTGGTGTGAGAGCCTTTGCTCATCCACTTGGCTACTTCTCCTTGAGATCAGGACCTCTACGGAGAAGATCCCCAAGCGGATTCAAGACCCCCTCCTAGGGCGGACCCCATCAAGACCTCCTCGCGGAGAAGAACGGCTACCCTTGTATCCTACCCTTTGTTGTCCTTGAATCTTGTGCCACTCTATGTGTTTGATAATCTAGCACTTGTGTGATCGTTTTCTTGTCGGTTGAGTGAATTCTCTCTCGTTTTCCCCGTGTTTTCCCTCTTGTTCTTCCGCGTGTTCTTCGTGATTCACCGTAGGATCCGCTCCAACGTGAAAGATCGCCCACGTAGGGTTCCGCCCTACATCATAAACATAAACATATAACAACAAGTTAAAATCTACAAAAGGAATGAACTAAAAATAATTAAAAAAAAATAATTACATAACTAAAACAACTATATAAGAAAAACAGTACTGTTTTTACTAAAAGTCTAATTTAAAATACTCCAAAATTACCAAACTAAATCCTACAGCTAAAAAATATCATAAGTGACCAGGAGCAAAAAGAATTAATTAAAACCTATTTTTAAACTCAAGTTATGGCCAAAATACTAATCTGAACAAAATTTATCAAATTCAAATTTAAACTACTCAAATTTGAAATCCAGAGACACTAACAGAAACTTCTGAAAATTTGTGACACATAGCAATTGGAATCACTCAAAATACTAAAAACTCTAAAAGATATGAATTTTCTAAGATTGCTATTTTCTGAAAAAATGAATTACGGGATTTCGTGGATCTCACGGAGTAGTCGTCGGAGTTGGGGAAGAAGATCGGATCCGATGTTGCGGTTGATCCTAGAGGAAAGGAGATCACGGGACGGTGGAGAGGAGATCATATAAACCTCAGGAGAGGTCGAGGCAAGGGCGGCACTTGGCAGCGGCGGTGGTGCTGCACTGCTGCTGCTGGAGAGGAGAGGAGAGGAGAGGTGTTGGTTTGATGTGTTGGAGGGGGGGGTGCTTGGGTATTTATAGTGGGAGGGAGGGTTTTCTTAGGGTAGGGGCAAGAAATAGACTAGGATTAGGAATCCTAGGAATAAAAACGGAATAACGAACGGGATCAAATCCTACTAGGATTTGTAAAAGAATAAAACCTTGGCTCCCTGGCTCCCTAGGTGCGTGCGTGCGATGGTCTTGGCCTTGGCCGGCCGGCTGGTTGGCGGCTTGGGCCTTTGGCCCAAGGCGCTGCGAATATATATATATATTTAAACAAACAAAGAGGAAAACAAAATGATAAAAAAATAAAATGAAAATATTATATAGGCATATAATATATCAAAATTTTCAGAAAAAGATTTCCTACATGATGAACATTATTCTAGCGTTAAATAAAATACACACAAATTTAAATAAAGCAAAGAGTGCTTCTAGTCCAATAAAATCCAACAAAAATTATTTTTAAAATACCAAAATGACTTCAAATTAATTTCTCTCCAATTTTTCGATGTAGGGAATCATGTTACCCTATTTTCCATATATTTTGTTTTTGGAGAAAATATTTTGAATAAAACTCAAATAACTCCAAATTGGAAATAAATTCAAAAGAACTTTGGATTTAATTCTTTTAAAACTCCCAACTCATATTTCATTTAATTTGAAGAAGTCATTTTGTCTTCTCTCATGAAAATCATTGAGTTGCATAAAGTTTCAGAATTGGAAATATTTTCCAAATGAAATTCAAATATTTTCAACACCCCTTGTCATCTAAATAAATGGAAGAAGTCATGTCATCTTCTCTCCAGGGTTTTGTGATGAAAAGAATTTGAATTCATGGAGATCAGAAATGCAAGGTGGAAGTTTGGGAAAGTCATTTCATTCCCTCTCATTCAACTTTCAGAAAGTTTCAAATTTCACTCAATTTCACACAAGCAACCACACCACTATCAAACAAACAAGCATAAATATTTATTTAATATAACATTCCAAATTTTAGAATTTTGGGATGTTACATGTATACATAGTTCTCGAACCCGTAGGGTCCGCACGCTTAAAGTTTTGGTGACAAATGTATTATGAGTTTTTGTGTTTTGATGTACCAAAGGTAATTCGGAGTCCCGGATGAGATCGGGGACATGACGAGGAGTCTCGAAATGGTCGAGACGTTAATATCGATATATTGGACGACTATATTTGGATATCAGAAAGGTTCCGAGTGATTCGTGTATTTTCGGAGTACCGGGGAGTTACGGGATTTCACCGGGAGAAGTATTGGGCCTTATTGGGCCATACGGGAATAGAGGAGAGTGGCCAAAAGGAAGGAGGCACACGCCCCCCCCCCCCCTCTGGTCCGAATTGGACAAGGGGTGCAGCTCCCTTTTCCTTCTCCCTCTCCCCCTCTTTCCTTCTATCCTACTCCGGAAAGGAAAGGGGAATCCTACTAGGACTTGGGAGTCCTAGTAGGACTCCCCACACTTGGCGCGCCCCCTCTAGGGCCGGCCTCTCCCTCCCTCCTTTATATACGGGGGCAGCGGGGCACCTCTAGACACACAAGTTGATCTATTGATCTCTCCCAGCCGTGTGTGGTGTCCCCCTCCACCATATTCCACCTCGGTCATATCATAGCGGTGCTTAGGCGAAGCCCTGCGTCGGTAGCAACATCATCACCGTCATCACGCCGTCGTGCTGACAGAACTCTCTCGTGAAGCTCTGCTGGATCGGAGTTCGCGGGATGTCATCGAGCTGAACGTGTGCTAAACTCGGAGGTGACGTGCGTTCGGTACTAGGATCGGCCGGATCGTGAAGACGTACGACTACATCAACCGCGGTGTGCTAACGCTTCCGCTTTCGGTCTACGAAGGTACATGGACACACTCTCCCCTCTCGTTGCTATGCATCACCATGATCCTGTGTGTGCGTAGGATTTTTTTTTGAAATTACTACGTTACCCAACAGTGGCATCCGATCCAGGTTTTATGCGTAGATGTTATATGCACGAGTAGAACACAAGTGAGTTGTGGGTGATACAAGTCATACTGCTTACCAGCATGTCATACTTTGGTTCGGCGGTATTGTTGGATGAAGCGGCCCGGACCGACATTACGCGTACGCTTACGCGAGACTGGTTCTACCGACGTGCTTTGCACTCAGCTGGCAGGTGTCAGTTTCTCCAACATTAGTTGAACCGAGTGTGGCTACGCCCGGTCCTTGAGAAGGTTAAAATAACACTAACTTGATGAATTATCGTTGTGGTTTTGATGCATAGGTAAGAATGGTTCTTGCTTAGCCCGTAGCAGCCACGTAAAACTTGCAACAACAAAGTAGAGGACGTCTAACTTATTTTTGCAGGGCATGTTGTGATGTGATATGGTCAAGGCATGATGCTAAATTTTATTGTATGAGATGATCATGTTTTGTAACCGAGTTATCGGCAACTGGCAGGAGCCATATGGTTGTCGCTTTATTGTATGCAATGCAATCGCCCTGTAATGCTTTACTTTATCACTAAGCGGTAGCTATACTCGTAGAAACATAAGTTGGCGAGACGACAACGATGCTACGATGGAGATCAAGGTGTCGCGCCGGTGACGATGGTGATCATGATGGTGCTTCGGAGATGGAGATCACAAGCACAAGATGATGATGGCCATATCATATCACTTATATTGATTGCATGTGATTTTTATCTTTTATGCATCTTATCTCTCTTTGATTGACGGTAGCATTATAAGATGATATCTCACTAAATTATCAAGGTATAAGTGTTCTCCCTGAGTATGCATCGTTGCGAAAGTTCTTCGTACTGAGACACCACGTGATGATCGGGTGTGATAGGCTCTACGTTCAAATACAACAGGTGCAAAACAGTTGCACACGCGAAATACTCAGGTTAAACTTGACGAGACTAGCATATAACAGATATGGCCTCAGAACACTGAGACCGAAAGGTCGAGCGTCTATCATATAGTAGATATGATCAACATAGTGATGTTCACCATTGAAACTAATCCATCTCACGTGATGATCGGACATGGTTTAGTTGATTTGGATCAAGTGATTACTTAGAGGATTAGAGGGATGTCTATCTAAGTGGGAGTTCTTAAGTAATATGATTAATTGAACTTTAATTTGTCATGAACTTAGTCCTGGTAGTATTAGCATATCTATGTTGTAGATCAATAGCTCGCGTTTAGCTCCCCTATTTTATTTTGATATGTTCCTAGAGAAAACTAAGTTGAAAGATGTTAGTAGCAATGATGCGGATTGGATCCGTGATCTGAGGATTATCCTCATTGCTACACAGAAGAATTATGTCCTTGATGCACCACTAGGTGACAGACCGATTGCAGGAGCAGATGCAAACGTTATGAACGTTTGGCAAGCTCGATATGATGACTACTTGATAGTTTAGTGCACCATGCTTTACGGCTTACAATCGGGGCTTCAAAGACGTTTTTGAAATGTCATGGAGCATATAAGATGTTCCAAGAGTTGAAATTAGTATTTCAGACTCATGCCCATGTCGAGAGGTATGAGACCTCTAACAGTACTTTTCCTAAAAGATGGGGGAGAATAGCTCAATCAGTGAGCATGTGCTCAGATTGTCTGGGTACTACAATTGCTTGAATCAAGTGGGAGTTAATCTTCCAGATAAGATAGTAATTGACAAAGTTCTCTAGTCACTATCACCAAGTTACTAGAACTTCGTGATGAACTATATAATGCAAGGGATGACGTAAACGATTCCCGAGATCTTCGTGATGCTGAAATCGACGAAGGTAGAAATCAAGAAAAGCATCAAGTGTTGATGGTTGACAAGACCACTAGTTTCAAGAAAAGAGAAAAGGGAAGAAGGGGAACTTCAAGAAGAACGGCAAGCAAGTTGCTACTCAGGTGAAGAAGCCCAAGTCTGTACCTAAGCCTGAGACTAAGTGCTTCTACTGCAAAGGGACTGGTCACTGGAAGCGGAACTGGCCCAAGTATTTGGCGGATAAGAAGGATGAAAAAGTGAACAAAGGTATATTTGATATACATATTATTGATGTGTATTTTACTAGTGTTCATAGCAACCCCTCGGTATTTGATACTGGTTCAGTTACTAAGAGTAGTAACTCGAAACATGAGTTGCAGAATGAACAGAGACTAGTTAAGGGTGAAGTGACGATGTGTGTTGGAAGTAGTTCCAAGATTGATATGATCATCATCGCACACTCCCTATACTTTCGGGATTAGTGTTAAACCTAAATAAATGTTATTTGGTGTTTGCGTTAAGCATGAATATGATTTGATCATGTTTATTGCAATACGGTTATTCATTTAAGCTAGAGAATAATTTTGTTCTGTTTACATGAATAAAACCTTCTAAGGTCATACACTCAATGAAAATGGTTTGTTGGATCTCGGTCTTAGTGATACACATGTTCATAATATTGAATCCAAAAGATGCAAAGTTAATAATGATACTACAACTTATTTGTGGCACTATCGTTTAGGTCATATTGGTGTAAAGCGCATGAAGAAAATCCATGCTGATGGGCTTTTGGAATCACTTGATTGTGAATCAATTGATGCTTGCGAACCATGCCTCATGGGCAAGATGACTAAGACTCCGTTCTCCGGAACAATGGAGCGAGCCACTGACTTGTTGGAAATAATACATACTGATGTATGCGGTCCAATGAGTGTTCAGGCTCACGACGGGTATCATTGTTTTCTGACCTTCACAGATGATTTGAGCAGATATGGGTATATCTACTTGATGATACATAAGTCTGAAACATTTGAAAAGTTTAAAGAATTTCAGAGTGAAGTAGAGAATCATCATAACAAGAAAATAAAGTTTCTACGATCTGATCGTAGAGGCAAATATTTGAGTTACGAGTTTGTCCTTCAATTAAACAAATGTGGAATAGTTTCACAAACTCATGCCATCTGGAACACCACAGCATAATGGTGTCCGAACGTCATAACCGTACTTTATTGGATATAGTGCAATCTACGATGTTTCTTACAGATTTACCACTATCATTTTGGGGTTATACATTAAAGATATCTGCATTCACGTTAAGTAGGGCACCATCTAAATCCGTTGAGATGATATGAACTGTGGTTTGGCAAGAAACCAAAGTTGTTGTTTCTTAAAGTTTGGGGTTGCGATGCTTATGTGAAAAAGTTTCATCCTGATAAGCTCAAACCCAAATCGGAGAAGTGCGTCTTCATAGGATACCCAAAAATAAAATATTGGGTGCACCTTCTATCACAGATCCGAAGGCAAGACTTTTGTTGCTAAATTTGGATCCTTTCTAGAGAAGGAGTTTCTCTCGAAAGAAGTGAGTGGGAGGAAAGTAGAACTTGATGAGGTAATTCTACCTTCTCTCGAATTGAAAAGTAGCTCATCACTGAAATCAATTCTAGTGATGCCTACACGAATTAGTGAGGAAGTTAATGATGATGATCATGAAACTTCAGATCAAGTTTCTACCAAAACCTCGTAGGTCAACAAGAGTAAGATCCGCACCAGAGTGGTACGGTAATCCTGTTCTGGAAGTCATGTTACTAGACCATGACGAACCTACGAACTATGAGGAAGCAATGATGAGCCCAGATTCTGTGAAATGGCTTGAGGCCATGAAATCTGAGATAGGATCCGTGTATGAGAACAAAGTGTGGACTTTGGTTGACTTGCCCAATGATCGGCAAGCCATAGAAAATAAATGGATCTTCAAGAGGAAGACGGACGCTGATAGTAGTGTTAGTATCTACAAAGCTAGAATTGTCGCAAAAGGTTTTCGACAAGTTCAAGGTGTTGACTACAATGAGAGTTTCTCACTCGTATCTATGCTTAAGTCTGTCCGAATCATGTTAGCAATTGCCGCATTTTATGAAATCTGGCAATTGGATAAACAAAACTGCATTCCTTGATGGATTTATTAAAGAAGAGTTGTATATGATGCAACCAGAAGGTTTTGTCAATCCTAAAGGTGCTAAAAAATAAGCAAGCTCCAGCGATCCATCTATGGACTGGTGCAAGCATCTCGGAGTTGGAATATACGCTTTGATAAGTTGATCAAAGCATATAGTTTTATACAGACTTATGGTGAAGCCTGTTTTTACAAGAAAGTGAGTGGGAGCACTACAACATTTCTGATAAGTATATGTGAATGACATATAGTTGATCGGAAATAATGTAGAATTATTCTGCAAAGCATAAAGGAGTGTTTCAAAGGAGTTTTTCAAAGAAAGACCTCGGTGAAGCTGCTTACATATTGAGAATCAAGATCTATAGAGATAGATCAAGACGCTTGATAAGTTTTTTCAATGAGTACATACCTTGCCAAGATATTGAAGTAGTTCAAAATGGAACAGCCAAAGAAAGAGTTCTTGCCTGTGCTACAAAGTGTGAAATTGAGTAACACTCAGAACCCGACCACGGCAGAAGATAGAAAGAGAATGAAAGTCATTCCCTATGCCTCAGCCATAGGTTCTATAAAGTATGCCATGCTGTGTACCAGATCTATTGTATACCCTACAATGATTTTGGCAAGGGAGTACAATAGTGATCTAGGATTAGATCACTGGATAGCGGTCAAAATTATCGTTAGTGGAATAAGGATATGTTGCTCGATTATAGAGGTGACAAAAAGGTTCATCGTAAAGGGTTACGTCCATGCAAGTTTTGACACTGATCCAGATTACTCTAAGTCTCAATCTGGATACATATTGAAAGTGGGAGCAATTAGCTAGAGTAGCTCCGTGCAGAGCATTGTTGACATAGAAATTTGCAAAATACATACGGATCTGAATGTGGCAAACCCATTGACTAAACTTCTCTCACAAGCAAAACATGATCACACCTTACTACTCTTTGGGTGTTAATCACATAGCAATGTGAACTAGATTATTGACTCTAGTAAACCCTTTGGGTGTTGGTCACATGACGATGTGAACTATGGGTGTTAATCACATGGTGATGTGAACTATTGGTGTTGAATCACATCGTGATGTGAACTAGATTATTGACTCTAGTGCAAGTGGGAGACTGAAGGGAATATGCCCTAGAGGCAATAATCAAGTTATTATTTATTTCCTTATATCATGATAAATGTTTATTATTCATGCTAGAATTGTATTAACTGGAAACTTAGTACATGTGTGAATACATAGACAAACATAGAGTCACTAGTATGCCTCTACTTGACTAGCTCGTTAATCAAAGATGGTTGAGTTTCCTAGCCATGGACATGAGTTGTCATTTGATTAACGGGATCACATCATTAGGAGAATAATGTGATTGACTTGACCCATTCCGTTAGCTTAGCACTTGATCTTTTAGTATGTTGATATTGCTTTCTTCATGACTTATGGATGTTCCTATGACTATGAGATTATGCAACTCCCGTTTACCGGAGGAACACTTTGTGTGCTACCAAATGTCACAACGTAACTGGGTGATTACAAAGGTGCTCTATAGGTGTCTCCAAAGGTACTTGTTGGGTTGGCGTATTTCGAGATTAGGATTTGTCACTCCGATTGTCGGAGAGGTATCTCTGGGCCCACTCGGTAATGCACATCACTATAAGACTTGCAAGCATTGTAACTAATGAGTTAGTTGCGGGATGATGTATTACGGAACGAGTAAATACGCTTGCCGGTAACGAGATTGAACTAGGTATTGAGATACCCACGATCGAATCTTGGGCAAGTAACATACCGATGACAAAGGGAACAATGTATGTTGTTATGCGGTTTGACCGACAAAGATCTTCGTAAAATATGTAGGAGCCTATATGAGCATCCAGGTTCCGCTATTGGTTATTGACCGGAGACATGTCTCGGTCATGTCTACATAGTTCTCGAACCCATAAGGTCAGCATGCTTAAAGTTTCAGTGACAATTGTATTATGAGTTTTTGTGTTTTGATGTACCGAAGGTAGTTCGGAGTCTCGGATGAGATCGGAGACATGACGAGGAGTCTCGAAATGGTCGGGACGTAAAGATTGATATATTGGACGACTATATTCGGACATCGGAAAGGTTCCGAGTGATTCGGGTATTTTCGGAGTACTGGGGTGTTACGGGAATTCACTGGGAGAAGTATTGAGCCTTATCGGGCCATACAGAAATAGAGGAGAGAGGCCAAAAGGAAGGAGGCACACGCCCCCCCCCTCTGGTCCGAATTAGACAAGGGGTGCAGCCCCCTTTTCCTTCTCCCTCTCCCCCTCTTTCCTTCTCTCCTACTCCGGAAAGGAAAGGGAATCCTACTAGGACTTGGGAGTCCTAGTAGGACTCCCCACACTTGGCGCGCCCCCTCTAGGGTCGGCCTCTCCCTCCCTCCTTTATATACGGGGGTAGGGGGCACCTCTAGACACATAAGTTGATCTATTGATCTCTCCCAGCCGTGTGCGGTGCCCCCCTCCACCATATTCCACCTCGGTCATATAGTAGCGGTGCTTAGGCGAAGCCCTGCGTCGGTAGCAACATCATCACCGTCATCACGCTGTCGTGCTGACATAACTCTCCCGTGAAGCTCTGCTGGATCGGGGTTCGCGGGACGTCATCGAGCTGAACATGTGCTGAACTCGGAGGTGTCGTGCGTTCGGTACTAGGATCGGTCGGATCATGAAGACGTACGACTACATCAACTGCGTTGTGCTAACGCTTCTGCTTTCGGTCTACGAGGGTACGTGGACACACTCTCCCCTCTCGTTGCTATGCATCTCCATGATCCTCTGTGTGTGTAGGATTTTTTTTTGAAATTACTATGTTACCCAACACATACCCCCCGATACTACACATAGATTCATCAAAATAAGCAAACAACACAATGAAAACAAAATCTATCAAAAACGGAACAGTTTGTAATGATCCGAATTATAGTCATACTTCTGTAACTCCAAAAATTCTGAAACATTAGGACAACATGGGCAATTTGTATCAATTATGAAACATAAAGTGGAAAAAATTCAGAGATTTTACTCACTCAAGCAGATCAGATCAATTCTGTTACTAGGCGCAAAAGTTTCTATTTTCTCACAGAATCAAATCAAGAGAGAATTCCTTATTTAATACTGGCTTAAAAGTTTTTGCCCCAATTGACACTGGGAAACTTTTTCTTCCTTATCTTACACCAATTCTAAAATTTGTTCCCTTTATGACACTTCCATCTATTTTAAGTGCTGACGGTGTTACGTGACACCAGAAAAGACGATTTTACCCGTGATGTAACATGTGATCAAAGACTATTCACATGAGGAGTAATAACTTTTCCCTATTGTTAAAAGCCAAATCAGGCAAAACCTCCCCTGTAAATTCAAAAGATTGGGCAGAACCTCCGAATAATTTGACGCCACACAATTCACATATACATAATTCAACACACAGTATTTAAATTTGCCAATGGCATGAGACATAAACATTGAGGTTCACATCCAAGTATACATATATATGACTTGAACCTATCCAGTTACACATATATGAGTCCAAATCTGACCATACATCATATGAGCAACACAAAAGTAACTCTCATCATTTACAGGTTCACATATATACTCCAAGTCCATACGTACATGCCATGAGTTGCACAAAAGTAACTTTAGAATCACATACACGAGTGCAAGTCACGAAACATAACATGAGCAACACCAAGAACATCTCTTGTCTGTATTTCAAACTCCAGTGTTAGAGTATTTTGGCGTTTGGGAACTTGGAGTTCTCCATCTACACAGAACAGCAGGCAGGACTAAAAATGACATGGCCACGTGAGAGATTACAACCAAGTATAGGCACTGCAAATAGTAATAAGAATAAAATCATATAAGTAATTAACTTTGAAGAATAAATAGAATAATAAGAGGTCTAGTGTTAGGAATTAAGAAGCAACCGATGCAACGAATGGGGAACGATTAATAATGGGATCCGTTAAATCACCGTTATGATTTGATTCCGGACAATGCATCGGTTAGTGAGCACACGCAAAATGAATCTAGCCAAGAATCGCATTCAAAACCATGCTATTGAATTATTGATACTTTGCTATGTTATACCATAGTACAATGAGATGAAAAGATGCACATATTATGGATGGGGTATGCCTCAAACTAGCAACATTCTAGACTAACTAACAGTAACTCCAACCGAAGCCACTGCAATTCTGGAGGAAATGCATCGAAAACAGACTCCAACATGACCAGGAGGATGTGACAGTAAGACGACATGGTTAACAAAAATGGAAGCGACAAGACCTGTCAAGAGGAAGTATCAAACAACAGTTTTTTTAGCTTCCTAGCAAAAAACCTCAGGTTATTTGGTAAGAAAATGAGGAATTGGCATTATTTCTACAATATCAAGTGCTTACCTCCTTGTCGTGCTGGAGCAAGGCCTAGAATAGCAGATTACTGTAACTTCTGAATTCAAAGCTAACAAAAAAGTATAACTGTCCTGACATATGAGCAAAGCTCCAGGGAAACTTAGTTTTCAATATTAAAGCTATAACTGAACATTTGCTATGGCGAATTGAAACAAATACCCATGATTGGATTTGAAGCCTGCAAGGGTAGGTTTTACCCAATTTCTTAGAGCCACAAATTGCTAGTACAAATTATGTTCAAATGCTAGATATCTAAATATAGTACAGGGAATGAACTGTTCCAAAAATTGAATATGTCAGGAGTAGTGCTAAGGGAGGGAGGCCGAGATATGCCACTTTCTAGGGTTCATCACTATTGGAGTGCCAATCGAGTCGTGCCCTGGCCTGAAGCTGCTGCCGAGGCCGACCCAGCAGTGCCCTGGCCTGAGCCCGCTGCAGCCGAGCCATCGCCACCTGTAGAAGCTGCGCCATCGCCACCCTCAACGGTGCACTCACCCGTTCCCTCCACAGCCGCACCCTGGCCCAAGCCCACTGTAGCCCCACCATCGCCATCGCTCACCAACGCTAGATCCACATCCGCGCCAAGGCCTTACCCGTCCGCCGCGCCCTGGCCATCTTTCGCGGTCGTCTCCATCCGCCGCACCGCCTCCATCCATAGCACTAAGCCACCGCCGCTATGGTTCACCGCCATGCTAGGGTTGGGGAGAAAGGGGATGACAAGAGAGCGTCCGGTCGGGACTCGGTAGAGAAGAGAGAGGCCGGTTCGGCCTTTGTTTTTCTTTTTTTCTGTTGTTTATTATGAACAGGGGCAATTTCGTCCAACCGCAAAGAAATGACATTGGTCAATGCAGATTTTAACGGTGTCTCCTAACAGAACTGACCGAAGTGTTATAAAGGGAAAATTTTTACACTTGTTGTTATATAAGGAAGAAATTTCTTTGCAGTGTTAAATATGGAACCAATATTTAAAACAGTGTTATATAAGGAATTTTCTCTCAAATCAACAATCTTCCAAACCATCCCAAATGTCTTACTTGGCACAAACACTAATTAGAACACTAAAAACAATCATAAAAGAAGTATAATTGCATAAATACATAAAAATTGAAAATAAAAATATTGGGTTGTCTCCCAACAAGCGCTTTTGTTTAAAGCTTTTTAGCTAGGCATTGATAATTTTAATGATGCTCACATGAAAGACAAAAATTGAAGCACAAAGAGAGCATCATACAACATGTGAAAAAGAAGTTTAAGTCTAACATACTTCCTATGCATATGCATTTTATAAGGAATTTTTTATCAAGCCAAGAAAAAACTAGCATATGCAATAGGAAGAAGAAAGAAACAATAGCAATCTCAACATAACGAGAGGTAATTTAGTAACATGAAAATTTCAACAACTATATTTTCCTCTTTCATAATAATTACATGTTGGTTCATATCCAAATTCAATAATATAGCTATCATATAACATATTCTCTACATGATCCACATGGATGCAAAGTTGACACTCTTCCCAAATAGTGGGATTATCATCAAATAAAGTCATGACTTCTCCAAGCCCACTTTTAGCATAAATTTCATAAGATTGATCAATCTACAAAGTAGTGGGATCGTTATTACCTAAAGTTGACACTCTTTAAAACCCACTTTCAATACTATTGCAAACATTATTATCAATATCATATTCATCATGAGGCTTAAATAAATTTTCAAGATCATAAGAAGAATCACCCCAATCATGATCATTACAATAAGTAGTGGACATAGCAAAATTAGCATCCCCAAGATTAGGGTTTGCATATTATTAGCATAGTTGACATTAATAGAATTTATAATAACATCATTGCAATCATGCTTTTCATTCAAGGAGCTATCGTGAATCATTTAAAAAATTTCTTCTTTTAGCACTTCATCACAATTTTCAGATTCATGAATTTCAAGCAAAACTTCATAAATATAATCCAGTGCAATCAACTCACTAGCAATTGGTTCATCATAGTTGGATATTTTAAAAAGGTTAGCAAGTGCATGAGGATCCATAAAGTTTTTTCCTTTTATTTTCGAATAAATATAAAATTATGCCAAGCAAACGAGCAAACAAATCAAGTAAGACATAAAGGCAAACAAAAAGGGCAAATATTTTTGTATTTTTCTAAAAATGTTTTAGAAGTGGGGGAGAGGAAAATGAGAGGCAAATGGTGAATAATGTAAATGAAAGAGATGAGAGTTTACGATAGGTACTTGGTAGGCATGATGTAGAACCTCCCCCGCAACGGCACGAGAAATTCTTCCTGCTATTCTTGAGCTTTCACTGGTTTTTCTCTTAAAGTGGAAAGGGTGATGCAGCAAAGTAAAGATAAGTATTTCCCTTAGTTAAGAACCAAGGTATCAATCCAGTATGAGTAACACACAAGTCCCCAATGATAGCACCTACACAAACAAACAAAAACTTGCACCCAACGCGATAAAGGGGTTGTCAGTCCCTTCACGGTTACTCGCAAGGATGAGATCTGATAGAGATAAGTACAAAGATAAATAAAAGGGAAAAATTAAGTAAAGGTAAATAAATTGTAGCAAGGTATTTTTGTGTTTTTGGTTTTGTAGATCTGAAAATAATATGATAAGAATAGACCCCAAGACATAGTTTTTACTAGAGGCTTCTCTCTTGAAAGAACACGTACGATGGGTAAACAAATTATTGTTGAGCAATTGATACAAAAAACACAAAGTCATGACGTTATCTAAGGCAATGATCATGAATATAGGCATCACGTCTGTGACAAGTAGACCAACTCCTGCCTGCATCTCCTACTATTACTCCACACATCGATGGCTATCCAGCATGCATCTAGTGTATTAAGTTAACAAGAACGGAGTAACGCCTTAAGCAAGATGACAAGATTTAGAGGGATAGATCCAATCAATATGAAATAAACCCCATCTTTTTATCCTTAATGGAAACAATACAAATACATGCCTCCCTACCCCTTCTGTCACTGGCTGAGGACACCGCAAGATTGAATCCATCACAAAGCACCTCTCCCATTGCAAGAAAAATCAATCTAGTTGGCCAAAACAAATCAATAGACCAGAGAGAAATACAAAGCTATCTTAATCATGCACAAAAGAGTTCAGAGAAGACACAAATAATATTCATAGATAATCTCATCATAAATCGACAATTCATCGGATCTCAACAAACGCACCACAAAAGAAGATTACATCGAATAGATCTCCAAGAACATTGAGGAGAACATTGTATTGAAGATCAAAGAGAGAGAAGCATCCATCTAGATACTAGATATGGACCCGTCGGTCTGTGGTAAACTACTCACACGTCATCGGTAGGGCAACAAGGTTGATGTAGAGGCCCTCCATGATTGAATGCCCCTCACGCAGAGTACCTGAACGTGTCTCCATATGGGATCTCATGAGGACAGAAACTTGCGGCGGTGGAAAAGTATTTTTGGTGTTCCCTCTGGTATACGAGGAATATCTGGGAATTTATAGTGCTGAGATTAGGGTTGGAGGAGCTCCAGGGGCCCCATAAGCCCTGGAGGCCGCCCCCCTAGGGATCATACTCCTGGCTTGTGGCCACCTCGTGGCTTCTTGTCCGAGAAAAATCTTGAAAAAGTTTCATTCCGTCTAGACTCCGTTTGGTATTGATTTTCTGTAGAAGACAAAAAAAAAGGAAAAAACATCAACTGGCACTAGGCACTAGGTTAATAGGTTAGTCCCAAAAAATGATATAAAATAGCATAATAATGCATATAAAACATCCAAGATGGATAATATAATAGCGTGGAAAAATAAAAAATTATAGATACGTTGGAGACGTATCAAGCATCCCCAAGCTTAATTACTGCTCGTCCTTGAGTAGGTAAATGATAAAAACAAAATTTTGATGTGGAATGCTACCTAACATGTTTATCAATGTAATCTTTCTTTCTTTGGCATGAATATTCAGACCCATAAGAAAACTAAGTGGGTGTGCATCCGACCTGCTTGCTCACAAAGACCTAGGGCATTTTGAGGAAGTCCATCATTGGAATATACAAGCCAAGTTCTATGATGAAAAATTCCCACTAGTAATATATGAAAGTGAAAAAATAGGAGACTCTCTATCATGAAGAACATGGTGCTACTTTGAAGCACAAGTGTGGAAAAGGATATTAACATTGTTCTTTTTTTTGGGCTCTTTTGGCCTCTGATGACCCACAAGTATAGGGGATAAATAATAGTCCTTTCGATAAGTAAGAGTGCCGAACCCAACAAGGAGCAGAAGGAAATGAAAAGTGGTTCTGAGCAAGGTATTTTCCGCATGCACTAAAATAGTCGGTAACTGATAGTTTGATAGCAAGATAATTTGTAACGAGCAAGTAACGGTAACGGTAAATAAATTGCAGCAAGGTAGCCTAGTCCTTTTGTGGCAAAGAACGGGCCGAAATGGTTTCTTATAATAGGCAAAGCTTTCTTGAGGGTACACGGGAATTTCATCTAGTCACTTTCATCATGTTGATTTGATTAGTGTTCGCTACTTTGATAATTTGATATGTGGGTGGACCGGTGCTTGGGTGCTGTTCTTACTTGAACAATCCTACCACCTATGATTAACACCCTCTCAAGCATCCGCAACTACGAGAGTATCAAGATAAAATCTAACCATAGCATTTAACATTTGGATCCAAATCGGTCCCTTACGAAGTAGGGCATGAACTAGGGTTTAAGCATCTCTCACTCTAGCAAACCATCATCTAATAACTACTCCACAATGCATTCCCTTAGGCCCAAATACCGTGAAGTGCCATGTAGTCGACGTTCACATGACACCACTAAGGGACTCACAACATACATATTATCAAAATATCGAACACATATCAAGTTCACATGATTACTTGCAACAAGGTTTCTCCCGTGACCTCAAGAACAAAAGTAACTGCTCACAAATGATAATCATGCTCAAAACAAGAGGGGCATTAAATAGCATAATGGATCTGAACATATAATCTTCCACCAAATAAACCATATAGTAATCAACTACAAGATGTAAACAACACTACTAGTCACCCACATGTACCAATCTGAGGTTCCGGTACAAAGATTGAACACAAGGGATGAACTTGTTGGGGAACGTTGCAGAAAATTAAAATTTTTCCTACGGTTTCACCAAGATCCATCTATGAGTTCATCTAAGCAACGAGTCAAGGGAGTGAGTTTGCATCTACATACAACTTGTACATCGCGTACGGAAGCGTTCGAGGGAGCGGTGATGATGGAGTCGTACTCGACGTGATTCAGATCACCGATGACCAAGTGCTGAACGGACAACACCTCCGCGTTCAACACACGTACGGTACGGGTGACGTCTCCTCCGTCTTGATCCAGCAAGGAGGAAGGAGAGGTTGAGGAAGACAGCTCCACAGGCAGCACGACGGCGTGATGATGGTGGAGAAGCAGTACTCCGACAGGGCTCCGCCGAGCACACAACGGAGGAGGAGAGGTGTTGGGGAGGGGAGGGGCTGCGCCTTGGCTTGTGTTTGCAGCCCTCCCCTCACCCCTCTATTTATAGGGGAAAGGGGCAAGGGGGCCGGCCCCTCTAGATGGGAATCTAGAGGGGGGGCGGCGGCCAGGGAGGGGTGGCTTGCCCCCCAAGCAAGGGGGGCCCCTTCTAGGGTTCCCCCCAAACCCTAGGCGCAAGGGCCCAAGGGGGGGGTGCGCCCAGCCCACCAGGGGCTGGCTCCTTCCCCCACGCAGCCCAAGTGGCCCCCTAGGAGGGGTGCCCCCTCCCGGTGGACCTCCGGAACCCTTCCGGTGGCCCCGGTACAATACCGGTACGCCCCCGAAACTTTCTGGTGTCCGTTTGACAACTTCCCATATATAAATATTTACCTCCGGACCCTTCCGGAACTCCTCGTGACGTCCGGGATCTCATCCGGGACTCCGAACAACATTCAGTAATCACATACCAATCTTCCTAATAACCCTAGCGTAACCGAATCTTAAGTGTGTAGACCCTACGGGTTCGGGAGACATGCAGACATGACCGAGACGCTCTCAGGTCAATAACCAACAGCGGGATCTGGATACCCATGTTGGCTCCCACATGCTCCTCGATGATGTCATCGGATGAACCACGATGTTGAGGATTCAGGCAACCCCGTATACTATTCCCTTTTTCAGACGGTATGTTACTTGCCCGAGACTCGATCGTCGGTATCCCAGTTCCTCGTTCAGTCTCGTTACGGCAAGTCACTTTACTCGCATCCGTAATGCATGATCCGTGACGGACACTTGGTCACTTTGAGCTCATTATGATGATGCACTATCGAGTGGGCCCGGTGATACCTCTCCGTCATACGAGTGACAAATCCTGTCTCGATCCGTGTCAACCAACAGATACTTTCGAAGATACCTGCGGTGCACCTTTATAGTCACCCGATTACGTTGTGACGTTTGGTACACCCAAAGCACTCCTACGGTATCCGGAGTTACACGATCTCATGGTCTAAGGAAGAGATACTTGACATTGGAAAAGCTCTAGCAAAGCGAACTACGATCTTGTGCTATGCTTAGGATTGGGTCTTGTCCATCACATCATTCTCCTAATGATGTGATCCCATTATCAATGACATCTAATGTCCATAGTCAGAAACCATGACTATCTATCGACCAACGAGCTAGTCAACTAGAGGCTCACTAGGGACATGTTATGGTCTATGTATTCACACGTGTATTACGATTTCCGGATAATACAGTTATAGCATGAATAAAAGACAATTATCATGAATAAGGAAATATAATAATAATGCTTTTATTATTGCCTCTAGGGCATATTTCCAACAGTCTCCCACTTGCACTAGAGTCAATAATCTAGTTACACTGTGATGAATCGAACACCCATAGAGTTCTGGTGTTGATCATGTTTTGCCCGCGGAAGAGGTTTAGTCAATGGATCTGCAACATTCAGATCCGTATGCACTTTACAAATTTCTATGTCTCCATCCTGAACATTTTCACGGATGGAGTTGAAGCGACGCTTGATGTGCCTGGTTTTCTTGTGAAACCTGGGCTCCTTGGCAAGTGCAATAGCTCTAGTGTTGTCACAGAAGAGTTTGATTGGCCCCGACGCATTGGGTATGACTCCCAGGTCGGTGATGAACTCCTTCACCCAAATTGCTTCATGCACTGCCTCCGAGGCTGCCATGTACTCCGCTTCACATGTAGATCTCGCCACGACGCTCTGCTTGCAGCTGCACCAGCTTACTGCTCCACCATTCAACATATACACGTATCCGGTTTGTGACTTAGAGTCGTCTAGGTGCGTGTCGAAGCTAGCATCGGCGTAACCCTTCTGACGAGCTCTTCGTCACCTCCATAAACGAAACATGTCCTTTGTCCTTTTCGGTACTTTAGGATATTCTTGACCGTTGTCCAGTGTTCCTTGCCGGGATTACTTTGGTACCTTCGTATCAAACTTACGGCAAGGTTTACATCAGGTCTGGTACACAGCATGGCATACATAATAGATCCTATGGCTGAAGCATAGGGGATGACACTCATCTCTTCTTTATCTTTTGTCGTGGTCGGGCATTGAGCCAAGCTCAATCTCACACCTTGCAATATAGGCAAGAACCCCTTCTTGGACTGATCCATTTTGAACTTCTTCAAAATCTTATCAAGGTATGTGCTTTGTGAAAGACCTATGAGGCGTCTCGATCTATTTCTATAGATCTTGATGCCTAATATATAAGCATCTTCTCCAAGGCCCTTCATTGAAAAACACTTATTCAAGTAGGCCTTAATGCTGTCCAAGAATTCTATATTATTTCCCATCAAAAGTATGTCATCTACATATAATATGAGAAATGCTACAGAGCTCCCACTCACTTTCTTGTAAACGCAGGCTTCTCCATAAGTCTGCATAAACTAAACGCTTTGATCATCTCATCAAAGCGAATGTTCCAACTCCGAGATGCTTGCACCAGCCCATAAATGGATCGCTGGAGCTTGCATACTTTGTTAGCGTTCTTAGGATCGACAAAACCTTCCGGCTGCATCATATACAGCTCTTCCTTAAGATAACCATTAAGGAACGCTGTTTTGACGTCCATCTGCCATATCTCATAATCATAGTATGCGGCAATTGCTAACATGATTCAGACGGACTTAAGCTTCGCTACGGGAGAGAAAGTCTCATCGTAGTCAATCCCTTGAACTTGCCGATAACCCTTAGCGACAAGTCGAGCTTTATAGATGGTGACATTACCATCCGCGTCCGTCTTCTTCTTAAAGACCCATTTGTTTTCTATCGCTCGCCGATCATCGAGCAAGCCAGTCAAAGTCCATACTTTGTTTTCATACATGGATTCTATCTCGGATTTCATGGCTTCAAGCCATTTGTTGGAATCTGGGCCCGCCATCGCTTCTTCATAGTTCGAAGGTTCACCGTTGTCTAACAACATGATTTCCAGGACAGGGTTACCGTACCACTGCAGTGCGGGCGTGCCCTTGTGGACCTCTGAAGTTCAGTAGCAACTTGATCCAAGTACCTTGATCATCATCATTATTTTCCTCTTCGTTGGTGTAGGCATCACGGAACATTTTCTGAGCTGCACTACTTTCCCGTTCAAGAGGTAGTACTTCATCGAGTTCTACTTTCCTCCCACTTACTTCTTTCGAGAGAAACTCTTTTTCGTAAAGGATCCGTTCTTGGCAACAAAGATCTTGCCCTCGGATCTTAAGTAGAAGGTATACCCAATGGTTTCTTTAGGGTATCCTATGAAGGCGCATTTTCCGACTTGGGTTCGAGCTTTTCAGGTTGAAGTTTCTTGACATAAGCATCGCATCCCCAAACTTTTAGAAAGCGACAGCTTAGGTTTCTTCCCAAACCATAATTCATACGGTGTCGTCTCAGCGGATTTAGGCGGTGCCCTATTTAAAGTGAATGTAGCTGTCTCTAGGCGTATCCCCAAAATGACAGCGGTAAATCGGTAAGAGACATCATGGATCGCACCATATCCAATAGAGTGCGATTACGATGTTCGGACACAACGTTCTGTTGAGGTGTTCCAGGCGGCGTGAGTTGTGAAACGATTCCACATTTTCTTAAGTGTGTACCAAATTCGTGACTTAAATATTCTCCTCCATGATCCGATCGTAAGAATTTTATCTTTCGGTCACGTTGATTCTCTACTTCATTCTGAAATTCCTTGAACTTTTCAAAGGTCTCAGACTTGTGTTTCATCAAGTAGACATACCCATATCTACTCAAGTCATCTGTGAGAGTGAGAACATAACGATATCCTCCGCGAGCCTCAACGCTCATTGGACCGCACACATCGGTATGTATGATTTCCAACAAGTTGGTTGCTCGCTCCATTGTTCGGAGAACGGAGTCTTGGTCATCTTGCCCATGAGGCATGGTTCGCATGTGTCAAATGATTCATAATCTAGAGACTCCAAAAGTCCATCAGCATGGAGCTTCTTCATGCGCTTGACACCAATGTGACCAAGGCGGCGTGCCACAAGTATGTGGGACTATCGTTATCAACTTTACATCTTTTGGTATTCACACTATGAATATGTGTAACATTACGCTCGAGATTCATTAAGAATAAACCATTGACCATTGGAGCATGACCATAAAACATATCTCTCATATAAATAGAACAACCATTATTCTCGGTTTAAATGAGTAGCCATCTCGCATTAAGCGAGATCCAGATACAATGTTCATGCTCAAACTTGGCACCAAATAACAATTATTAAGGCTCAAAACTAATCCCGTAGGTAAATGTAGAGGTAGCGTGCCGACGGCGATCACATCGACTGGAACCATTCCCGACGCAAGATCGTCACCTCGTCCTTCACCAGTCTCCGCTTATTCCGCAGCTCCTGCTGTGAGTTACAAATATGAGCAACGGCACGGTATCAAATACCCAGGAGTTACTACGAGTCTTGGTAAGGTACACATCAATTACATGTATATCAAATATACCTTTGGTGTTGCCGGCCTTCTTATCTGCTAAGTATTTGGGGCAGTTCCGCTTCTAGTGACCCTTCCCCTTGCAACAAAAGCACTCAGTCTCGGGCTTGGGTCCATTCTTTGACTTCTTCCCGGCAATCGGCTTACGGTAGCGGCAACATCTTTGCCGTCCTTCTTGAAGTTCTTCTTACCCTTGCCCTTCTTAAACTTAGTGGTCTTATTGACCATCAACACTTGATGTTCTTTCTTGATTTCAACCTCTGCTGACTTCAGCATTGAAAATACTTCAGGAATGGTCTTCACCATCCCCTGCATATTGTAGTTCATCACGAAGCTCTTGTAGCTTGGTGGGAGCGACTGAAGGATTCTGTCAATGACCGCCTCGTCCGGGAGGTTAATTTCCAGCTGGGACAAAGCGGTGTGCAACCCTGACATTTTGAGTATGTGCTCACCGTGAGCTGTTTTCCTCCATCTTACAACTATAGAACTTGTCGGAGACTTCATATCTCGACCGAGCATGAGCTTGGAAAACTAGTTTCAGCTCTTGAACATCTCATATGCTCCGTGTTGCTCAAAACGCTTTTGGAGCCCGGTTCTAAGCTGTAAAGCATGCCGCACTGAGCGAGGGAGTAATCATCGGTATGTATGCGCCAAGCGTTCAAATCGTCTTGCAGTCTGGGAGAGCAGGTGGGTCACCTAACGGTGCTTCAAGGACATATGCTTTCTTGGCAGCTATGAGGATGATCCTAAGGTTTCGGACCCGTCCGTATAGTTGCTGCCATCATCTTTCAGCTTGGTTTTCTCTAGGAACGCGTTGAAGTTCATGTTGACATGAGCGTTGGCCATTTGATCTACAAGACATATTTTTGCAAAAAGTTTTAGACTAAGTTCATGATAATTGAGTTCATCTTAATCAAATTATTGAATGAACTCCCACTCAGATTTGACATCCCTCTAGTCATCTAAGTGTTACACGATCCGAGTCGACTAGGCCGTGTCCGATCATCACGTGAGATGGACTAGTCATCGTCGGTGAACATTCTCATGTTGATCGTATCTTCTATACGACTCGTGTTCGACCTTTCGGTCTCCGTGTTCCGAGGCCATGTCTGTACATGCTAGGCTCGTCAAGTTAACCCTAAGTGTTTTGCATGTGTAAAACTGTCTTACAACCGTTGTATGTGAACGTAAGGATTTATCACACCCGATCATCACGTGGTGCTTGAAGCGACGAACTTTAGCAGCGGTGCACAGTTAGGGAGAAGACTTCTTGAAATTGTTGTAAGGGATCATCTTATTTACTACCGTCGTTCTAAGTAAACAAGATGCATAAACATAATAAACATCACATGCAATTATATAAAGTAGTGACATGATATGGCCAATATCATATAGCTCCTTTGATCTTCATCTTGAGGCTCCATGATCATCTTGTCACCGGCATGACACCATGATCTCCATCATCATGATCTCCATCATCGTGTCTTCATGAAGTTGTCACGCCAGCGACTACTTCTACTTCTATGACTAACGTGTTTAGTAATAAAGTAAAGTAGTTTACATGGCGTTCTTCAATGACACGCAGGTCATACAAAAATAAAGACAACTCCTATGGCTCCTGCCGGTTGTCATACTCATCGACATGCAAGTCGTGATTCCTATTACAAGAACATGATCTCATACATCACAATATGTCATTCATCATTCATCACAACTTCTGGCCATATCACATCACATGACAATTGCTGCAAAAACAAGTTAGACGTCCTCTAATTGTTGTTGCATCTTTTACGTGGCTGCAATCGGGTTCTAGAAAGAACGTTTTCTTACCTATGAATAACCACAACGTGATTTTGTCAACTTCTATTTACCCTTCATAAGGACCCTTTTCATCGAATCCACTTCAATTAAAGTGGGAGAGACAGACACCCGCCAGCCACCTTATGCAACTACTGCATGTTAGTCGGTGGAACCGGTCTCACGTAAGCGTACGTGTAAGGTTGGTCCGGGCCGCTTCATCCCACAATACCGCTGAAGCAAGATAAGACTAGTAGCGGCATGCAAGTTGACAAGATCTACGCCCACAACCAAATTGTGTTCTACTCGTGCAATAGAGAACTACGCATAGACCTAGCTCATGATGCCACTGTTGGGGAACGTTGCAGAAAATTAAAATTTTTCCTACGGTTTCACCAAGATCCATCTATGAGTTCATCTAAGCAACGAGTCAAGGGAGTGAGTTTGCATCTACATACCACTTGTAGACCGCGTAAGGAAGCGTTCGAGGGAGCGGTGATGATGGAGTCGTACTCGACGTGATTCAGGTCACCGATGACCAAGTGCTGAACGGACAGCACCTCCGCGTTCAATACACGTACGGTACGGGTGACGTCTCCTCCGTCTTGATCCAGCAAGGAGGAAGGAGAGGTTGAGGAAGACAGCTCCACCGGCGGCACGACGACGTGATGATGGTGAAGAAGCAGTACTCCGACAGGGCTCCGCCGAGCACACAACGGAGGAGGAGAGGTGTTGGGGAGGGGAGGGGCTGCGCCTTGGCTTGTGTTTGCAGCCCTCCCCTCACCCCTCTATTTATAGGGGAAAGGGGCAAGGGGGCCGGCCCTTCTAGATGGGAATCTAGAGGCGGCGGCGAGGAGGGTGGCTTGCCCCCAAGCAAGGGGGGCGCCCCTTCTAGGGTTCCCCAAACCCTAGGCGCAAGGGCCTGGGGGGGTGCGCCCAGCCACCGGGGCTGGCTCCTTCCCTAGGCAGCCCAAGTGGCCCCGGGAGGTGGCCCCTCAGTGGACCTCCGGAACCCTTCCGGTGGCCCCGTACAATCTTGCACGCCCCGAAACTTTCCGGTGTCCGTTTGACAACTTCCCATATATAAATCTTTACCTCCGGACCCTTCCGGAACTCCTCGTGACGTCCGGGATCTCATCCCGGACTCTGAACAACATTCGGTAATCACATATCAGTCTTCCTAATAACCCTAGCGTCACCGAACCTTAAGTGTGTAGACCCTACGTGTTCGGGAGACATGCAGACATGACCGAGACGCTCTTAGGTCAATAACCAACAGCGGGATCTGGATACCCATGTTGGCTCCCACATGCTCCTCGATGATGTCATCGGATGAACCACGATGTCGAGGATTCAAGCAACCCCGTATACTATTCCCTTTGTCAGACGGTATGTTACTTGCCCGAGACTCGATCGTCGGTATCCCAATTCCTCGTTCAGTCTCGTTACCGGCAAGTCACTTTACTCGTGCCGTAATGCATGATCCGTGACGGACACTTGGTCACTTTGAGCTCATTATGATGATGCACTACCGAGTGGGCCCGGTGATACCTCTCCGTCATACGGAGTGACAAATCCTGTCTTGATCCGTGTCAACCCAGATACTTTCGAAGATACTGCAGTGCACCTTTATAGTCACCCGCCACGCCAGGACGTTTGGTACACCCAAAGCACTCCTACGGTATCCGGAGTTACGATCTCATGGTCTAAGGAAGAGATACTTGACATTGGAAAAGCTCTAGCAAAAGCGAACTACGATCTTGTGCTATGCTTAGGATTGGGTCTTGTCCATCACATCATTCTCCTAATGATGTGATCCCATTGTCAATGACATCTAATGTCCATAGTCAGGAAACCATGACTATCTGTCGACCAACGAACTAGTCAACTAGAGGCTCACTAGGGACATGTTATGGTCTATGTATTCACACGTGTATTACGATTTCCGGATAATACAGTTATAGCATGAATAAAAGACAATTATCATGAACAAGGAAATATAATAATAATGCTTTTATTATTGCCCCTAGGGCATATTTCCAACAGAACTAGGTTTGACAGTAGATGGTGCTATTGAAGATGTTGATGGAGATTGGCCTCCCAAAGATGAGAGGGTTGTTGGTGATGATGATGGCATCGATTTCCCCCTCCGGGAGGGAAGTTCCCCTAGCGGAATCGCTCCGCCGGAGGGCAAAAGTGCTCCTACCCAAGTTCCGCCTCGAGACGGCGGCGCTCCTTCCTGAAAGTCCTCTCCTTATTTTTTCTAGGTTAAAAGACCTTCGGTACCAGAAGATGGGCACCAGAGGTGGGCTGGGCTGAGCACAACCCACCAGGGCGCCTGGGGGGCCTGGCGCACCCTGGTGTCTTGTTGTCACCAGGTGGCCCCCCTCCGGTAGTTATTTGCTCGAGTATTTTTTTATATTCCAAAAGAATTCTCCATAAATTTTCAGCTCATTTGGAGATGTGCATAATAGGTAACTCTGACATAGCTTTTTCAGGTCCAGAATTCCAGCTGCCGACATTCTCCCTTTTTGTGTAAACCCTGCATATTATGAGAGAAAAGGCATAAGAATTTCTCCATATAGCATTATTATGGATAAAAACATAGAAAATAACAATAGGAAAACATGATAACAAATGGACGTATCAACTCCCCCAAGCTTAGACCTCGCTTGTCCTCAAGCGAAAAACCGATATCGAAAAACATGTCCACATGCTTAGAGAGAGAGAGAGAGGTGTCGATGAGAACAAAACACGAACATAGAAGCATCATGCTTATTATTACAACAGCAACAAACTTTATCACATAAATTTATCATGTAACTTCTCATGAACAAGTAAAAATTCATTACAACATCAAAGTAAAAGCATAAACTCTATTCAAAACCAATAAACTATGTTCTCAGTCAACTTTGCAACTACAATTCATCATCTTTTCAGGAAGGGTCTCGTATCGGAGCCTTTTGGCAAGTCCACATACTCAACCATCATATAATCTTCTATCATTGCTAACACTCACCGCATACCCATGAGCAAAAAGTTTCAACCAGACACATAGAAAGATGGTTTTTTTATTTCTGTGCCCCTGGTTCCTTAGCTCTGCTCATTCATCCCCACTCTGTTAACTTTTGCTCACTTTTCCCCACTCCCTTGCCCGAAACCTTCAAAACAGGTTACAACGGACGTTGTCAGCCGGTCAATGCCTTTGACCGTTAACTCTGATGAGTGGGGCTGCTAGGGCCGAGTACACCTTTGACCGTTACCCGTATAGTTGTTTCGTATGCTGACCGTACAGGTATTCATATACGTGGGCGCATGCAACTGACCGCGGTCGTGGGGTAGCACGTGTCCATGGGACATGCCTGAAACGTCCCATCGTATAAAGAGGGGCAACCACCTCCATCACCCCCTACCATTTTCCCCCAAATCGCTTCCTGCCGCATCATCTTCCTGTCCCCCACCGGCGTCGTCTCGCTCTCCTCCACTGCCTCGACCGCACCATCTCACTCTCCCCCACCACATCCTCTTCCTCACCTTCATCCCCTCCATCTGCTTGGAGATGGCCGGAGCCCGTGGCGACGCCGGTGCAGCGGCCGGAGATGTGGTCTAGCTGTAGGGCGCGGTGACCGCGGATGTCGGCGGCGTCCACGGCGGTGCGGGGAAACTCACAATCGTTGCGGATGTTGAGAAGGAGGTGGCGGGCTCCGCCTCAACACTTCAGAAGGTGACGGCGTCGAGCGGCGCAGTCCATCCCGATACCACCGATGCGCAGCCTGGCGAGGAGTAGGAGGTATTTGCACTTGCTTTGCTTTAGGATATTAGCTTGTAGAGTTAGTTGGATTGGTTAGATTGTGGATTCATATAGTTCAGATGGTTAGAGTAGTTGGTTTGACGGATGGGCCGGGGTTTTCTGTATTGGGGGATGGGGGGTTTTGTACTAGGGTTTGTTGGATAAATTCGCTGCAAAAATGCTAGATAGATCTATTTATTAGATGTGCTTCAATGCTACACAGATGTATGCTTATTATATTTTTTTTAATGCTCATAGATTGGGTATTTTAATGCTACAAACATGTATGGTTATTAGATTGGGTCCCTATTAGATTTGTTTTTTAATGCTAGTCATATTGGGGTTTTGAATGTCATATGCCCAAATGGAATCCGCCCAAATGGAATCCATTAATTAAGAAGTTATTCGATTCATTAGTATATAAATTTGTCCACAATATGTAGTTATATTAGCTCTATTGTTCAATGTGTGCACATGACCAATGATCAATGTGTTGCTTGAATGTCATATTGGGGTTTTGAATGTCATATGTAGTTATATTAGATTTGTTTTTTAATGCTACTCAGGTTGGGGTTTTGAATGTCCTACTGGGAGTATATTAGCCTTATGATCAATGTGTCATGTGTGCATATCTAAATTTTCAATTGGCTACTAGTGATGGATGTAATTGTATATTCAGGAGGATGATGGTTGGGGGGGGGGGGAGAGGAAGGTGGCCGACTACAACCCGTAGGATCCAGAGTTTAGTGACGACGAAGAATATGAGATAAGCCTGTCCCTTGTTCATTTAGTTCCTTTGACATGGTGTATATGAATCTGTAATGTATTAATGCAATTTATTCATGTGTGCAGTATGATTCTGGAGATGATGTGTACAAGGGCAACGTCGCGTCCTTCACGGCCAAGGAGGTGGAGAAGATCAAGGCCAAGGGAGTTGCTTCCTTCTACAACCGCCAGATCAAGAAGTGGCACTGCGCTTCTGCACCACCAAGCCAAAGCCAAAGGATGGCCGCTTGGATCACCTTCTGTCTCATGTAGAGGATGTAGCGATCCGCGGGGAGGACTACATGATCAGGGGGCAGCATGCTGCGCTCTGGAAGGCCCTGACTCCAGCGTGAAGTGATGTGATGATGTGATGCTGCGAACTGAATCTTAATCTTTTGGGTTACTTTGGGTCCGGTTACTTTCGGTAAACTGAATATGGCTGTTTATGGTGTGAACTGAATCTATGGTGATGCTAGTAATGTATAATTCTATCTATATTTTTCTGTCCTTATATTTGCATGTGGTGTATGGTTAGTTCTGTTTAGATGTTGTGAACTATTAGTTTAGGTGCTGCAATGATCACACAAGTTGTTTCAGTGTTGCTTCACTGATCAGACATGTAAGTGTTTCTTCACTGATCACTTCAGTGTTGCTTCACTAATCACACATGTTTTTTCAGTGTTGCTTCACTGATCACACATGTTATTGGTCTCATGTTTATTAATCAAATCAAATGCATGCTTTTTCCCACTAGCATGTTTCATTATCCGATGTTTTGAACTGACATTCGACAGGACAGAATAAATTCAAGAAAATGCAAAAGAATAAAACCGTGGCAAACTATCTATGTTTGTGTAGGAGATCATGTGTGAAAAAATTGAGGTGATTTAGAGGAGGTCAAAGAAATTTGAATTTGAGAAATGTGTTCAAATGAGCTCCCAGGCTAGGGTAAACAGCCCATTTGTAATCAAGTTTTTTTGGACCTACTCTAAATGAGCCAAATGTTTTTTATTAACACCTATTCAATCTATATAGTGTAGATTCGAAGTCTCACTATTTTTTGGATTAATCTTCATATTTTTACACTTTCTCTTTGAAAAATATGCTTTAATATAAAAACTATTAAAAACACGATTAAAATATGAAAATGGAAAACTAAGTTCAGATCCTTCTTATTCACTTTGAAATAAAGCTTTGGTAATTTTTTTGATTTTTTTAAAATTTTCAAAAATAGAAGGTAACCCTACCTCATCTCCTTGAACTCTATGTAATCTTGTAGGTGATAGCTCATATGTGTGAAGGTTTTCTCATGAAAATGACCATAGACCAAGTATACGATTTTTGGTTGGTAACATATCACATAAGACAACATTGTGCGCATGTTTCATATTTTTTTGATTTTTTTTAAATCAATGGTGCTCATTTGACCTCGATCGTGCCAGCTAGGATTTTTTCATGAAAATGACCATAGACCAAGTTTAGTATTTATCCTCGTTAGTGTGTCTTATAAAACGACGAACGGCGAAGGTTTCATATTTTTTTATTTTTTTACATTAGTTATGCTCAGTCAAAGCTTTCGTAACCCTGTTGACCAGCTCAAAACCCCTCTAAACCAAGCGGGGTTTTGCCTAACCCTAGCACCAAACGTCAGCCGTCCGATCATACCCTAGCGCCAAGGGACAACCCTCGGATGTGGTCTTCTAGAAGGAATTCGGTGGGTAGGCTGCGTGTAGGCTCCGGGCCGTTGGATCACAAGGATGGCTCCGCATCGTTGGATCGTGGGGTGATCCGCGAGAGGCGATCCCGTTGGTTGTGCTCGACTGCTCGCCCACCACTAACCCCGCGAAAAAACGTTGTGATTGGGCCCAAAAGAAAACTAAGCTCTGGTTGGGCCGCCGAATTGCGTCTTTTTTGTGAACGTGCTGGCTCTGTTTTTTGTGAGCGTGTTGGCTCTGTTTTTTGAAATTACACAACAATTGACATTGCAATTTAGTTCTTTTTGTTCTATACAAATGCAAAACGACCAAATTTATAAGGGCTAAATTTATTTTTATCATGCAAAATGGCCACAAACTATTAAAAATGGGTAATTTTGCATTTGTATAATGGCTATCTTTTTTTATCATGCAAAATGACCAAATTTATTTTTATCATGCAAAATGGCCACAAGCCCTTCAAAAGTTGTCTCCTTTTGTTCATATAATATATATGACCATGGATTCCCACGCGTGCGATTAGCTTCTTTTTCTTCTTCTTTTGAAACCACCGTTTCCCACGCGTGTACACTCCCAATCCTGCAGTTGGTTTGAAAACGGGCTACTAACTTCACATTTGACCTTGTTATTGCCACGGCCAAATAACACGTAGCACTACGGCTATTTAAGCCACCCTCTGCCTCTGCCATCCCTCATCCATCTGCCCTTCTTGCTCTTCGACCCCTTCTCTTTCTTCTGCATATCCCTTAACAATGCAGTACACCGGACCAACCTACCGCTTCCCACCCACCGTGCCGGAGAGGCTCTACCCTACCGGCGTGTAGGTTGATCGCACACTACGTGTGTGGGCGATATCAAGGCTGAGGACCGCTAGGAACTTCACTGAGTTCTTCCTCGCGTCCGACTACCACCACCTCCCGCGGGGATCTCCAACGATGTTCCGCGTCGAGGAGGTCACCCAAAACCGGGTGGTGGTTGCTCTCCTTTCCCACTTCACCAACACATTTGACGCCTTCTACCTCCTCGGCCGGGTGTTTTGGTGTGGCTCCGAGTTCATCGGTTTCATCACCCACAACAGGTTCATGGAGTACACCAACATCCTCCCCACCGTGACGCGCATGCACACTCTTCCGTACCCCATCGACAACGCCCCGGAGGAGCAGTGAAAAGGGCGCTCGGAGGAGGAGCGAGGTGGAGAAGGCGGCGGCTAGGGTTCTAAACCCTCTATCTTTTTTAGTCTATGTCATGTTAAGTTGTAATTGAACTATGTAGGAGTTGCTATGAGCTTGTTGGCCCTTTTCTTAAGTTCTATCATTAAGTTTTCTATCTATTCTATTTTTAAGTTCTTCCTAGTTTGAACTGTGTGATCGTGCTATAGGCTTGTTGGCCCTATCTACATATTGGGACTACATATTTGTTGATTGTTTTCTTAGAGAGCTCGGCTTGTTAGTAGGGTTTCCTTGTTAGTAACCACCTAGTGCATGCAAGAAAGCTTTGTTAGTAGGGATGAATGAGTAGAGCTAAGCTAGGGAGTGGATCATTTGTTTACACAAGCCACAAATATGTAGAGACCTAGCTACAAGAGAGGAACCAGCTGCAGTGACCGTCGCTGCATTCGTGGCGGCTGGCGTGCAAGAAAGCTGCTCGGTCAGTGCATCATGGCAGACGCATCAGCGCATGCAGGCTCGATCGGCACATCGTGGCATCGGCGCATGCAGGCTCGATCGATGCATGCAGGCATGTTTTGCTGGGTGCATGCATAGCAGGCTTCTGTCCTGGCGGCAGGCACGTTTAATGCAAGGGACGACCCAACGAAACCACGACCCAACGGTCGAACAGCAAACCACCCAACGGGGCTCCACTTGTCAGGTCCAACGGGTGACACAGTCCAGCGTGGCCCCACTAGTTAGAGTTAACGGTCAAGCCTTTGACCCGACAGCAACTTCCCTTGTGACCAGTTATGAGGGTTTCTGGCAAGGGAGTGGGGAAAATTGAGCAAAAGTTAAGAGCCCGGGGATGAATGAGTAGAGCTAAGGAATCAGGGGCACATATGTGAAAAACCCTAGAAAGATAGGGGCTTATAGTTTCGCCTCCCAACGTATTCACCTCAAGGGTGATGTCAACAATAAATATCACGCTGAGGCTGCAAAGTGATATGATGTGTTGCTTGCTAGACCAGTTTGACTTAGGATTAGGGTCCCGACAGCTTTGGTATCAGAGTCTGACTGCCTGTAGGATTACCAAGCCAAACTGGTCGAAGTCGAGTCTAGAAATGCTTTAGTTATACAAGGGAACTGATTGTGAAAGGGAACGTAAGGCTCTTTTTACTCCTTTACCTTATGTCCTTATGATCTGAGTCACCCTCTTCTTTCCTACGGGAATTAAGAACTAGGCTTCTCATCTATCTATCAGGATCACGTGTTACTAATCCGTAGACTAATAGGAATGATGGATTCGAGTTTTAGTTCAGTTTCTAGTACTTCCTTGTGTTGACAGTTGGTCTCAGAACCTTGATAATGTGATGTTGAGTGGTTATGCCAAAAAAATTCAGGATGCCTCAAAATCTCTTTTTGACCATTTACAACGGGTATGCTGTCCAAGTCGTACCAGGTTTCTAAACAATCTAATGTATTTGCGATGTCCTTTTGTGCCAGAACAACCACACAAATTGCCGGGTTGAGGTACTTTGTTGCCTCGACATATATGCTAAAGTTATCTGGACACTAGGATACATAGATAACCACCCAGTAATCTAGCCATGTTTTGTGTTCCCAGTGTGATGACTCTACCCACCATTCTCGAAACCTCATGATGCCATTTAGTTAGTAGTGTCAGGACCCCGATTCCAAGTCACATCGATCTAGCCGGTAACACCTCATATCACTTTGCGGCTCACGCACGGTATTCCCATGGTTGTCGCCTTACCATGGCCCGGGACCGTTTGCGCCTTTTGGCTCACGTATATGATAGCGTCGCTAGCATCCATATGACAGAGAACCCGGGCCGACATGGCTAGTCGTGAACCCAAAGCGGCACTAACCCATGGGGACAGGCATACATGAATCACATCGAGCATGTCGGTCAGCAGCGTGTGAATCCGGGCTGTAGCACTGGGCTAACAGGACCCCGGGAACCCGGGCTGTAGCAGGCTAGGCAGGACTCCGGATATCACCGCGTGACATTTTCCCGAAGGGACAGACATAGGAACGAAGTGAAACACATGCCGGCCAGTCAAGTGTCGAGCGGTAGTCTTTGGGCTAGCGAGGACTCCGGTGAACCGGGCTGTAGCGGACTACTATCGCTCAGGAAGCACTAGACTACATTTCCCCATATGAGAGGCTGCCAAGGATAAACAACTAGATTGTCGGATCCCACACATACCAAGCATTTCAAACATACACACAATATGCTCAATATGTGTAAATACAACATGGCATCACAACATAACTCTCGACTCAAATATTTATTCATTAGGCTCCGAGGGCGAGATATTACAAACATGGGTCTCATGACCCCACATACGAAGCATACAAAACAAAGCACACGCGGAAGCTTAACATGTCCGAGTACAGACATCTACAAATGAAAAAATGCGAGAAGCGACTATCTACGAGATCCTGCCAAGGGCACAAGATCGTAGCTGAGGTAACAAGCTAAGCGTCAAGTCCAAGCGGAACTACTAGCGAGGCCGCGTCTCTCGCAAAACATAAAATAAGCAAGCGTGAGTACAAATGTACTCAGCAAGACTTACATCAGATCTACCTACATATGCATCATTATCAAAAGGGGTGCTGGAGTTTAAGCGCAGCAAGCCAGCTTTGACTTCGGTGGCTATCTGAACTACATTGCAAGTAACTCTTTTGAGGTGGCGCACGAGTCCACATATTCACCATATAAATACACCACTATGGATCCGCTCCCGTCTCCCTACGAGAACGCCATCCATAACACTCACGCTTATCTTGCGAGTTTTAGAGTATCCACTTTCACTTGTCTATGAACTATGCAAGGGGTCCAAGTTTCCATATCCGAGGAATCCGGCTATTGAATAGATAATGATAACCCTGCGGGGTGTACTTCTTCACACGCTCTCGCCACTTATCGCCTCAGTACCGTCATGTACCTCGGCAACCTTCAAGCGGAAGCCGGGCGAGGGAGTCGGCCACGACCTGACTAACCACACAAGTCTCTAGTCCAGGTTTATCTCCTATTCGGGTTCCATCCGTAAGGAGATCCGGCTGGGGTGTCGCTCACAGCCCCAAACGATGTGTGCAGGGTTCCCAAGCCCACCAACCGGGTGCCACTTGGTACACCGGGCCACTTTGCCTAGTCTGTCCCAAGCCCACCTGTACCGGGTGCCACTTGGTAGACTACTAACACTACCTACAAACACCACAAACTAGTTGCAACTCCTGGACAGAGATCAAGTTGATTAATAAGTCGAGAGGGGCACTTAAGCATTCCAATGTGTGGTAGTAATTGATCATGGATCACAAACACAGAACTCAGTTCCTGAGGACGGCTGCAATGAGACAACCCACCATGTACTCCTACATGGCCTCTCACCGCTACCTTTACCAAATCGTGTTCACACACTTAGCTCACACACAGTAGGACATGTTCACACACCATTCCAATTCATTCCCGATGAATCAGACCTGACACAACTCTAAGCAATAGCAGGCATGACAAACAAGCATGAATGAGTAGGCACATCAGGGCTCAAACAACTCCTACTCATGCTAGTGGGTTTCATCTAATTACTGTGGAATGAAAGGTCATGCAGATGATAAAGGGGTTCAGCTACCGCAGCAAGTAACACATGAGTCGTTGTTGTCCTAATGTAGTAAAATAGAGCAGGAGCGAGAGAGTGGGATTATATCGGAATGAACAAGGGGGTTTTGCTTGCCTGGCACTTCTGAAGATATTATAGTTCTTCATTGGTGTCATCGATCTCATCGTCGAACGCGTCTATCGAGAGGGGGCAATTACCGGCAACTGAGAAAGAAACACAATCAATGCAATGCGTAATATGATGCATGCTCATGACATGGCAACATGCTGGTGTTTTGGGCTAATGCAGCTAACAACAAAGTTAAATGAAGTTGGTTTGAACCCTAAGTTCAAATCCAAACTCCATATGTGAAATTCAAATGCCATGTATATGATTTGTCTTAAACAGTAGTCATAAGTTGTTCTAACATGCATGAAAATGGTACAGATGGATAGATTGGATTTTTATGATAATTTTTCATATATAAATTATTTAATTTGGAGTTACGGTTGAATTTCTATGAATTTTAGAAGTTTAGAGTATTTTTTGAAATTTCCTGAATTAAATTAAATCCAGAAAAACCTATTACTGCGTTAGCATTGCGTCATGCCGACCTCAGCAGGTCAACAGACCCTGTCCAGGTCAAACCTGATGCGTGGGTCCTGCATGTCAGTGACTAACTAAACTAACCTAGCTTAATTAGCACTAACCTAGGTTAAGCTAATTTAGTTTAAACCTAAACTAGATTAGTTAGCCGGGCGGGGCCCGCACGTCATGGACCCAGGGGAGGTCAACCCCCTGGTCAACTGAGGCTAACTCGCTGGCGGCTCGGCCGGCGGCGATCAATCTTGCGGAGGGCTCGGGTTCGCGCTACAGGGCAACGTTCGGGGCGCCGTTGGGCTCTAAAGGTAGCTGGGGGCGAGCCGCGGCGGGTGGTGCATGTAGTTGGGCTCGGGGTCGCCGAAAAAGGCGTCGGCAACGTGTTTAGCGGCAGCCAGAGCTCCAGCGAGCTCGGGCTCGTCATTGCGGTGGCCTAGGCGGGGCGGCACTAGTATCTACGGCTCCTACGTGTTGCGGGGAGTGCGATGGGCACTAGCCCGGGACCAAATGGTCACCGGAGCAGCACCGGCGACGAGCGCAGGCGGTGGCGCGTTCGGTCATAGGCGAGATGGCGGCTATGGCATGCAAATGAAGCAAAGGAGAGGGGGGGGGGGTTAGGGGTAGGAGCTCACGGCGGATGCGAGGAGAGGCTCAGCGGGCTCGGGGAGAGGCCGGAGCAGTCGGGGCGGCGATGGAGATCTCCGGCGTCGGGAGGTTGAAGACGACGGCGTGGAGACGCTCGGGGGAGTCCGGCGTTGCACAGCTCGACGAGGAGGACGAGGGGTACTAGGCGGAGCTCTTGTGCACCTCAGGGCGTCGCCGAGATGGCGATGTCCGCGGTGGTGGCGAGCGGCGGCGACGGAGGCGTTCGGGCGGAAAGAACAGAGGGGGGGGGGGGGAAGAGCGTTCGGGGGACAGAGAGGAAGTCAGAGGGATCGGGACGACACGAGGTAAACCATCCACGCGTCCGGGGACTCGTCGGCAAGCAGGAGGTGGCCGTCGGTGGCCGTGCGCGCGGCGGCCACGCGCCTCTCGTCCTCCTGGCAAGGAGGAAGACGACAGGGGGGGGGGGGGGCAGGAGGGCTGGGCCGTGCTAGGCCGGCCACTTGGGCTACGGGCACGCTAGGTAAGAAGGCCCAGGTGGGTTTCCCTCTCTCTCTCTCTCTCTCTCTGTTTTTCTGTTTTCTATTTTTCCTGCAACTGTTGGGCTTTATTAAAAATACTAAAAAGATTCCAAAAATCCTGAGAATAATTGTGGGCTCTGTTGGGATTATTCCTAACAACCCAAAACTAGTTTCAGAATTATTAGAGCATTTAAAAATATTTATAGGATTTAAATGCCCCAATTCAAATACAATATGAACTTATTCAATAATCCAAATGTCATGGAAAAATGTGCATCACCTCTGGTTACTGTTTCCAGCATTGTCCAAGAATGATGAACATTTTTGAAAGTCATTTGGATTTACTAGAAATATTTTTGTTGAACCTAGTGAATTCCTTTGATGCTAGGGTTTGAACATCCCCATTTCAAATTTCTTAGGAATTTAAACATGATGACATGATGAGCAGGCAAAGTCAAGCAAGGGCTGATCTGGGGCTATGACAGCTCACCCCCACTAAACAAGAATCTCGTCCCGAGATTCAAGACGTGAGGTAAGAAGGCAGAGGGGACACTAGCTAACATGATCTTGTCGATCCAATTTCCCTTCCCTAAGATGTTGGTTCATTGTTCCAATTGATCTTGACGTCCTTGCTTTCGAGATCTTCATCCAACACGATGGCGACAGAAAGAGACTCTATAGGAGACGATCTCCTCGAAGATCGAGCACTCAAGATCAACTCGTGGAATGAGATGTTGAAACATCTCGAGTTGAGGCACAAAACACATCGAGAAGGATGGAAGAACAAACAACGAGGTTTGATTAGTGGGCAACAATTCCATGCTTAGAGAGATGGTGGATGGTGTCAAGGTGGCGAGGAAATAATTGCCATGATTCAATAACGGGGCACCTCGGGGAGGTGGCGAGGAACTATTCCCTTAAGTGGCAAAAGAATTACTTTTGATTCAGAGATCATTGAAACTCTTCATACCAGCCTAAGGCAATTCACAACGATCGTTTGGCGGAGTGCAAAGGAATGGTACACCCGGACTAGAATGGATGATGTGGGCTACCTTGTTGAAGACAACGCA
This sequence comes from Aegilops longissima, assembly GCA_021605205.1. Taxonomy (NCBI): domain Eukaryota; kingdom Viridiplantae; phylum Streptophyta; class Magnoliopsida; order Poales; family Poaceae; genus Aegilops; species Aegilops longissima. The sequence goes on along the minus strand of CM038676.1, from coordinate 221,888,819 downwards.
ATGGATGATTTTTGCTTATCATCGGAGGCGGAGGGGACCCATGGTAGGACCACTTTTGATGATGATCCTGAACAAGAATTATTAAGAAGGCAGCCCATAGTGAGATGGCACAAAGACGGTGCAAGCTAGGAACGAAATGCAGCTGTTGGAATGTTCCAGCTATCATACATGCCTGAGATTCAGATCCGGTTGGTGATAGGATACTTCAGACTCAACATGTCTGAAAAGGAAAGGTTGCAACACAAATCGAGGAGATGATGTTGCGATATTCTCGGGAGATGGACTATGGTACTAATCTCCAAAACATGAGCGGGTTCTGCTACGAACAGGTGAACACGTTGTCCCAGACAAGCATGGCCACGTAGTAGTCCTATATTAAACACTACCAAATTCAGGTGGGGGAACCATCATCGAGGATATCGAAGTCTTTCCGTAAGTCCGGATTAGCTCTTATGAAGGGACTCCTTCTCCTTGAGCAAATCAGTCAGTGGCTTGGTGTGCTAGGAACACATATGGAGTGGAGGCGGCCAACCTATCACACCATAGGGCACTTCGCACGTGCATGACTAACTTGGGATGATTCCAGAGAAAACAAGACAAACCTTTCTCAAATTCATGGCGGCAACTTACATCAAAAGAACGTGAATTAGAGGAGGTCACTTCTTCCATCCAAGCATAGGCTTCATGAACGGAACACAAAGGCATTGCTTACAAAGTTTCCAACACTAGGTTGATGTTCAACATGAGTCATGGGGGAGACAAAATGCTGCTGATGGGCTCAACAACAACTCATCGAAATTTCCATATCACTGGACTTCCGCCATCATGTGAACACGGTAATAGCATTGGTCAGACCCAAAAGATATAATGGTGTAGGCTCGAGGAATCAACCACGAGTAAGACAACATTATGAACATCGTTGGTTCTGATTTGATACGATAGCCCATACTCAAATCAAGGATTGGATAAGATAATAGCACCGACAACTGTTCATGAGGATCAATCAACGAAGATATCATCTTTCTTCAACACACACACGTACAGAAGATATCCCTTAGATATGAACTAGGTCAGACAAGCTTTTATCTTCCAACTCTCCAAGTTGTTGTTTAGCTTATCCAACTAGTTCAGGGGTATCCAACACAGATCCTTGGAGAATGGGTGGTTTAGAGGAAAACCAACATGATTACGAACTCAACATAGTGGTCAGGTGACAACCTAGTAACACCTCCGAGAAGATTTTTGGAACATCACGAACCACCGATATATTACTAAGCTCGAGAACAATCTTGCTTTTCAGGGCAAGACGATATGAACAATAAGCAAGGGATTGAATAATTCTAACTCATTGATCGAAGAGTGCACCGGAAATAAGGACTAGGTAGCACGATCAATCTTAGGATGATGATTTAATAACCAACACGCTAAGAATGAGGATATTGTCCATTAACTACCAAGCAACGAGGTTGCTAGGAGTATCGATTTCACACATCACAATTCACTTGCCAGCATTCCGGTTACATCAACACGGGATCGAGGAATGAATAATGGTAGCGAGAAGTATCACTACGTCAAGAATTCATAAGAGAAGGTGCAATTCTCATGACGTTCCTGACATAAAGTGGGTAATACTTCAGGGTAGAACAGAACAAAAGCTGAATTGGCATTTGATCTGCGGAATACAACTGCTTTGACCCAATCCTGGATATGGATGAGGTACTGGATTTTGTTTCTCCTAGTCATTCCGGAATAGAATGGCTTGACGGACCACATGAGTAATAGGCATTGATAACATGAATGCACAACTACTCCTGCCTATCAATTGATAGACGAAGGTCGGAATACAACTAAGGAGGAACAACTCGAGGAACATATAACTTTCTGAGTTGTGGATGCATAGGTTAGTATGTCGAATCAAGTTCAACAGGTTTCTTCCGGATAACCTATGCAGAAGGGTAGAACTGGCAGAGTTGCAATATGGAATGGAGTACTCTTCAAGAGTACTCTGATTGCGATCTTTAGGCTCAAGAGGAACTTCTGCCATAACTAGTTCATGGTATTTGGAAGAAGGAAATACCATGGACCTCGAGGACTATCGCAAAGTTACTAATATCCTAAAGGAACTAGCAAACACTATCAACATGAGGTAAGTAGGGTGAATCTCGGGTTCAGAAACCCAGGAGTAGAATGCCTACTACTAAATGGCATCACGGGATGCTTTCGAAAATGATGGCCTGAATCATCGCACGGGTAACACAAAACGTTGCTAGATTACTAGGTGACTCCCTAAAATACCTAGGGTCATAATACTAACTCCAACATATATGTCGAGGCAATAGAGTACCTCAACTCACCGATTAGTGTGCTTAATCTGGCCCAAAAGGACATCAGGAACGGGAGGAAGGGATTTGCAAATGCATCAGACTATTTTAGAAACCTGGGATGACTCGGACAGCATAACGGCTGTAAATTCTCAAAATGGTTTGAGACATCCTGCAAAAATGGTGGCATAACCTCTCAACATCATAATATCAAGGTTCCGAGATCAATTGTTATCATACAGAAATAGTAGGAACTGAACTGGGGCGTAAAACCAACAATCTTAAAAGTCTATGGATTAGTAACACGTCATCCTGATAGATAGATGAGAAGGCCTAGTTCTTAATCCCCGTAGAAGAGAAGAGGATGACTCAGATCAGAAGGCCATGAGGTATAAGGAATAAAAAGAGCCTTACGTTCCCTTCCACAATCAATTCCCTTACATAACTAAAGCATTTCTAGACACAACCGACCGGTTTGGCTTGGTAATCCTCTGAGCGATCGGGCTCGATACCAACGCTGTCGGGACCCGATTCAAAGTCACATCTATCTGGCGGTAACACCTCATATCACTTTGCGGCCTCACGCACGGTATTCCCACGGTGTCGCCTTACCATGGCCCGGGACCGTTTAAGCCTTTTGGCTCACGTATATGATAGCGTCGCTAGCATCCATATGATGAAGAACCGGGCCGACATGGCTAGTCGTGAACCCAAAGCGGCACTAACCCATGGGGACAGGCATACATGAATCACATCGAGCATGTCGGTGACAGCTTGTGAATCCGGGCTGTAGCCTTGGGCTAGCTGGACTCAGGGAACCGGGCTATAGCGAGCTAAGCAGGACTCGGATATCACGCGTGACATTTCCCGAAGAACAGACATAGGAATGAAGTGAAACACATGCGGCCAGTCAAGTGTCGAGCAGTAGTCTTTGGGCTAGCAGGACTCCGTGAACCGGGCTGTAGCGGACTACTATCGCTCGAGGAAGCACTAGACTACATTTCCCCATATGAGAGGCTGCCAAGGATAAACAACTAGATTGTCGGATCCCACACATACCAAGAATTTCAAACATACACACAATATGCTCAATATGTGTAAATACAAGATGGCATCACAACATAACTCTCGACTCAAATATTTATTCATTAGGCTCCGAGGGCGAGATATTACAAACATGGGTCTCATGACCCCACATACGAGCATACAAAACAAAGCACATGCGGAAGCTTAACATGTCCGAGTCTGAGACATCTACAAATGAAAAAGGCTGAGAAGCTTGACTATCTACGAGATCTGCCGAGGGCACAAGATCGTAGCTGAGGTAACAATCTAAGCGTCGAAGTCCAAGCGGAACTACTAGCGAGACCAGCGTCTCTCGCAAAACATAAAATAAGCAAGCGTGAGTACAAATGTACTCAGCAAGACTTACATCAGATCTACCTACATATGCATCATTATCAAAAGGGGTGGTGGAGTTTAAGCGCAGCAAGCCAGCTTTGACTCGGTGGCTATCTTGAACTACATTGCAAGTAACTCTTTTGAGGTGGCGCTACGAGTCCACATATTCACCATATCAATACACCACTATGGATCCGCTCCGTCTCCCTCGAGAAAGCCATCCATAGCACTCACGCTTATCTTGCGAGTTTTAGAGTATCCACTTTCACTTGTCTATGAACTATGCAAGGGTCCAAGTTTCCATATCCGAGGAATCCGGCTATTGAATAGATAATGATAACCTGCAGGGTGTACTTCTTCCGCACACGCTCTCGGCACTTATCGCCTTGTACCGTCATGTACCTCGGCAACCTTCAAGCGGAAGCGAGGCGAGGGAGTCGGCCCCGACCGACTAACCACACAAGTCTCTAGTCAGGTTTATCACCTATTGGGTTCCATCCGTAAGGAGATCCGGCCGGGGTGTCGCTCATGGCCCCAAGCGATGTGTGCGGGGTTCCCAAGCCCACCACCGGGTGCCACTTGGTACACAGACCCTTGTGCCTAATCATCCCAAGCCCACACATGCCGTGTGCCACTTGGTAGACTACTAACACTACCTACAAACACGAAACTAGTTGCAACTCCCTGGACAGAGATCAAGTTGATTAATAAGTCGAGAGGGGCACTTAAACATTCCAATGTGTGGTAGTAACTGTTCATGGATCACAAACACAGAACTCAGTTCCTTAGGACGGCTGCAATGAGACAACCCACCATGTACTCCTACATGGCCTCTCACCGCTACCTTTACCAAATCGTGTTCACACACTTAGCTCACACACAGTAGGACATGTTCACACACCATTCCAATTCATTCCCGATGAATCAGACCTGACACAACTCTAAGCAATAGCAGGCATGACAAACAAGCATGAATGAGTAGGCACATCAGGGCTCAAACAACTCCTACTCATGCTAGTGGGTTTCATCTAATTACTGTGGAATGACAGGTCATGCAGAGGATAAAGGGGTTCAGCTACCGCAGCAAGTAACACATGAGTTGTTGTTGTCCTAATGCAGTAAAATAGAGCAGGAGCGAGAGAGTGGGATTATATCGGAATGAACAAGGGGTTTTTGCTTGCCTGGCACTTTTGAAGATATTATAGTTCTTCATCGGTGTCATCGATCTCATCGTCGAACGCGTCTATCGAGAGGGGGCAATTACCGGCAACTGAGAAAGAAACACAATCAATGCAATGTGCAATATGATGCATGCTCATGACATGGCAACATGCTGGTGTTTTGGGCTAATGCAGCTAACAACAAAGTTAAATGAAGTTGGTTTGAACCCTAAGTTCAAATCCAAACTCCATATGTGAAATTCAAATGCCATTTATATGATTTGTCTTAAACAGTAGTCATAAGTTGTTCTAACATGCATGAAAATGGTACAGATGGATAGATTGGATTTTTCTGATAATTTTTCATCTATAAATTATTTAATTTGGAGTTACGGTTGAATTTCTATGAATTTTAGAAGTTTAGAGTATTTTTGAAATTTCCTGAATTAAATTAAATCGGAAAAACCTATTCTGCGTCGGCATTCGTCATCTTGACCTCGGCAGGTCAGCAGACCGGTCCAGGTCAAACGGCGCATGGGTCCTGCATGTCGCTGACTAACTAAACTAACCTAGCAATTAGCACTAACCTAGGTTAAGCTAATTTAGTTTAAACCTAAACTAGATTAGTTAGCAGGCGGGGCCCGCATGTCATGGACCTGTGGGAGGTCAACCCTGGTCAGCGAGGCTAACTTCATGGCGGCTCGGCGCCGACGATGATAGGTGCGGCGGAGGGCTCGGGTTCGCTCTGAGGGCACCGTTAAGGCGCCGTTGGGCTCTAAAGGTAGGCTGAGGCGAGCGGCGGGTGGTGCATGTAGTTGGGCTCGGGTCGCGGAAAAGCGCCCGGCGACGTGTTTAGCGGCGGCCGGAGCTCCAGCGACCTCGGGCTCGTCACTGCGGTGGCCTAGGCGGGGCGACACTAGTATCTACGGCTCCTACGTGTTGCGGGGAGTGCGATGGGCACTAGCCGGGACCAAATAGTCACCGAGCAGCACGGCGGCAGCCTTGGCGCAGCGTTCGGTCCTGAGCGATATGGCGGCTATGGCATGCAAAGCGAAGCAAAGGAGAGGGGGTTAGGGGTAGGAGCTCACGGCGGATGCGAGGAGAGGCTCAGCGGGCTCGGGGAGAGGCCGGAGCAGTCGGGGCGGCGATGGAGATCTCCGGCGTCGGGAGGTTGAAGACGACGGCGTGGAGACGCTCGGGGGAGTCCTGCGTTGCACAGCTCGACGAGGAGGACAAGGGGTACTAGGCGGAGCTCTTGGGCACCTCAGGGCGTCGCCGAGATGGCGGTGTCCGCGGTGGTGGCGAGCGGCGGCGACGGAGGCGTTCGGGCGGAAAGAACAGAGGGGGGGAAGAGCGTTCGGGGAGAGAGAGGGAGTCAGAGGGATCGGGACGACACGAGGAAAACCATCCACGCGTCCGGGGACTCGTCGGCAAGCAGGAGGTGGCCGTCGGTGCCCGTGTGCGCGGCGGCCACGCTCCTCTCGTCCTCCTGGCAAGGAGGAAGACGACAGGGGGGGGGGGCAGGAGGGCTGGGCCGTGCTAGGCCGGCCACTTGGGCTACGGGCACGCCAGGTAAGAAGGCCCAGGTGGGTTTCTCTCTCTCTCTCTGTTTTTCTATTTTCTATTTTTCCTGCAACTGTTGGGCTTTATTAAAAATACTAAAACGATTCCAAAAATCCTGAGAATAATTGTGGGCTCTGTTGGGATTATTCCTAACAATCCAAAACTAGTTTCAGAATTATTAGAGCATTTAAAAATATTTATAGAATTTAAATGCCCCAATTCAAATACAATATGAACTTATTCAATAATCCAAATGTCATGGAAAAATGTGCATCACCTCTGGTTACTGTTTCCAGCATTTTCCAAGAATGATGAACATTTTTGAAAGTCATTTGGATTTACTAGAAATATTTTAGTTGAACCTAGTGAATTCCTTTGATGCTAGGGTTTGAACATCCCCATTTCAAATTTCTTAGGAATTTAAACATGATGACATGATGAGCAGGCAAAGTCAAGCAAGGGCTGATCTGGGGCTGTGACAAGTAGGTATTCTATTCCTGGGTTCTTGAACCCAAGATTCACTCTACTTACTTTGTGTTGATAGTGTTTGCTCGTTCCTTTAGGATATTAGTAACCTTTGTGATAGTCTTTGAGGTCCATGGTCTATCATTCTTCGAAATACCATGAACCATCCTTGGCAGAAGTTCTTTGAACCAAAAGATCACAACCAGAGTGCTCTTGATGAGTTCTCCATTCTACATTGTGAATCTGCCAGTCCTTCCTCTTATACATGGGTTATTCGGAAGAAATATGTTGAACTTGTTCGACATGCTAGTCCATACATTCACAACTCAGAAAGTCATGCTAGTCCATACATGTTCGACCTTCATCTATCAATTGACACTCAAGAGTATGTCATGCATCCATTCATTGATACCTATTACTCTTGTAGTCCGTCAAGCCATTATATTCCTGAATGACTAGGAGAAACAAACTCCAACACCTTATCCATATCTTGGATTGGATCGAAGCAGTTGTATTCCACAGATCATTGCCAATCCAACTTTTGTTCTGTTCTACCATGGAGTATTACTGTCTTTGTGTCAAGGATTGTCATGAGAATTGCACCACCTCTTGTGAGTTCTTGATACAGTGATACTTCTCACCATCATTATTCTTTCCTTGGTTCCGTGTTATTGTAACCAAAACATCGACAAATGAAATGTGATGTGTGAAATCAATACCCCTAGCAACACCGTTGCTTGGTAGTTAATGGATAATAAGCTCATTCCTAGTGTGTTGGTCATTGAATTGTCATTCGAAGGATTGGTCGTGCTACCTAGTCCTTATATTTGCTGCACCCTTCGATCAATGAGTTATGATTTTAACAATCTCTAGCTCTTTTGATCATATCGTCTTGCCCTGAAAAGCAAGATTTTCTCGAGCTTAATAACATATCAGTGGTTTGTAATTTTCAGAATATCTTCTCGGAAGTGTCACCAGTTGTCCCCTGACCATTATATTGAGTTCACGATCAAGTTGGTTCTCCTATAAACCACCCTTTCTCCAAGGATCTCTGTTGGATACTCCTGAACTAGTTGGACAAGCTAAACAATAACTTCAAGAGTTGGAAGATAAAAGCTTTATCTGACTTAGTTCATTCAAAGGGATATCCTTATGTTTGTGTGTGTGTCGAATAATGATCATATTTTCATCGATTGGTCCTCATGATTGGTTATTGGATCTATAGTCTTGTCAAAACATTGTTGAGTGTGGGCTATCGTCAAATCAAATCAGAACCAACGATGTTTGTAATGCTGTCTTACTCATATTTGTTTCCTCGAGCATGCATCATTATATTCTTTTGGCCTGGCCAATTCTATCACCTTGTTCACATAATTATGGAATTCCATTTATATGGGAATTTCGATGACTTGTTGTTGAGCCCATCAGCAACAACTTTGTCTTCTACATGATTCATGCTGAACATCAAGCTAGTGTTGGAAACTTGTGTAAGCATTATCTTCATGTCCCATTCATGAAGCATATGTTTGGATGAGAGAAGTGGCTTCCTCTAAGTTCATGTGCATTTGATGCAAGTTGCAGCCATGAAATTGAGAAAGTTTATTTTTGCTTCCTCTGGTATCATCCCAAGTCAGTCATGCAGATGTGTGAAGTATTCTATGGTTTGGAGACTTGCAACCTCCATTCCATATTTATTCCCTAGCACACCAAACCACTGATTGATTTGATCAGGGAAAAGAAATTATGTAGTGCTAATTCTTAAGGACCCAAAGGTACATGTAGAGGACTCCGATATCCTCGTTGATGGTTCCCAACCAGAACTCGGTATTGTTTTTTTTGTAAGAATACTATGTGGTCATGCTTGTCTTGCACATCATGTTCACATGTATCTTGTAATACAACTCTTGTTTTGGAGTTGTTGTCATAGTTCATCTCCTGAGAATCTTGCAATGTCATATCTTCGATTTGTGTTGCAAACCTTCTTTTTCAGACATGCTGAGTCTGAACTTTCCCGTCACCAATCAGATCTGGATCTAAGGCAGACATGACGGTTAGAAAGCTTCCCAAGAATTATAATACTGGTCTCTCTCTAACCCTGTAAAGTGGATGTTGGGGCTAACACACTTAGCCAGAAGACATGTTATTACAATATCTTGTATCAGCAACATTAGCCACTTCCCATGAGGATCTCATATGACTTATTCTAGAAGTTCATCCTTATGGATCTTTGTGCCCCCGAAGTCCGACCTTTACTTGATGTTCCAGATACCACACAATACCTATAGTTGGATTATGTTGTTACATCAAGGAGAACATTAGAAGCGGAGTGCCAAATGTCTCTCGGCCGATCATCCAAATTTTCTTCCTTGGCATTGTCATGGTAAAATCTAAGGAAGTGTTATCTTCCTTTTCATTTGCATCCTTCATTGTTATTCATCATGGTAGTATGAAGTGTTGACAAGATCTTGTCATAGATGTTGGCAAACCTTGATGAATAAGGAGATGCTTAAGTTCTTGAAAGCACGCCCAGACACTAGATTACATCTTTGGTATCAATCAGAATGTGCCTTCTATTTGTCAAGTTGTTCTATAACCATAGTTTCCTTTCCAAACTGGGTATGCCATTCTTTGGAATTTATTCAAACGATCAATTGTGAATTGCCTCAGGCTGGTATGAAGAGTTTCAATGATCTATGTATCAGAGGTAGTTCTTTTTGCCACTTAAGGGAATAACTCCATGAGTCACCTTCCCTAAGGTGCCCCGCTATGGAATCATGGGAATTATTTCCTCGCTACTTTGAAACCATGCACCATCTTATTTAAGCATGGAATTGTTACCTACCAATTTGAACTTTCATCATCTATTTTTTTTCATCACCCCTGATGTGTGTTTTGCGTCTCAGCTCAAGAGATGTTTCCACGTCTCATTCCTTGAATTGATCTTGAAGTGCTCGATCTTCGAGAAGATCGACCCCAATAGAGTTTCTTTTTGTCGTCATCATGTTGGATGAAGTTCTCGAAGGCAAAGATGTCAAGATCAAGATGATGCAATGAATCAATATCCTCGAGAAATGCAATGGATTATCAGGACCCTAATCCTAAGTCACACCGATCTAGCATGTAACACATCATATCACTTTCTGGCCTCACGCACGGTATTCCCACGGGTGCCACCTTACCTGGCCCGGGACCGTTTGCGCCTTTTGGCTCACGTATATGATACTGTCGCTAGCATCCATATGACAGAGAACTCGGGCCGACATGACTAGTCGTAAACCCAAAGTGGCACTAACTTACAGGGACAGGCATACATGACCCAGCAACAAACGTGTCGGTCATCAGCGAGTGAATCCGGGCTTTAGCTGTCGGTATCAAAACCGGAGGATCTCGGGTAGGGGGTCCCGAACTGTGCGTCTAAGGTTGATGGTAATAGGAGACAGGGGACATGATGTTTACCCAGGTTCGGGCCCTTTCTATGGAGGTAATACCCTACTTCCTGCTTGATTGATCTTGACGAATATGAGTATTACAAGAGTTGATCTACCACGAGATCGTGAGGGCTAAACCCTAGAAGTCTAGCCCATATGACTATGGTTATGACTATCCCCTTCCGGACTAAGTCTTCTGGTTTATATAGACACCGAGAGGATCTAGGGTTACACAAGGTCGGTTACAAAGGAAAAGAATCTACATATTTGGTCGCCAAGCTTGCCTTCCACGCGAAGGAGAGTCCTATCCGGACACGGGGGCAGTCTTCGGTCTTCATATCTTCACAGCCCATCATTACGGCCCATGGCTAACAGACCGGACGCCCGAGGACCCCTTAGTCCAGGACTCCCTCAGTAGCCCGTGAAACTGGCTTCAATTACGAGGAGTCCAGCGCGCAGATTTGACTTAGGCATTGCAAGGCGGGTTCCCTTCTTTCCGAACTCCAAGATAGTCTTCGGATGTGATGATTGTATCCGGACCTGTAACACACACCACACATAACTGCAGAGAGAATATAATATTCCGGGGGTCCAACCCGCCTGCCCGGTCATAATTTTGGACCGTTTTGTTCTGCCGTTCCTCGTTCCAAAACATGGTTGTCATTGACACGTCTTATCCAAGCAGAGATTGTGTCCCCTTATTAAGGGATTCTTTTATCGACACGGACGTGGGTAACACAACCGCTCGTAAGGTACAACTCCTTGGGAATAGGCAAATTTTAAGGCCCGAGAGGAGGCGTTCGATATTGTTGGCCTTCATAAAGGGGCATAGACCCGCCTTTCCTCTCCACGCTTGCTTCTTCCTCGACTCTTACTACCTCGAGTTCCAACACCCAGGTTTCACCCTTCTTAAGCCTCAGTCATGTCTAGATCCAGCCGTCAAGGCCGGTGGGTGGCTTCTTCCATTACAGAGGAGGATATCGCAAAGCTTCGGGCGGCAATATATCTGACCGCAGAAATCCTCCATCGGCTTCCCGCGGAGGGGCAGGTTATCCCTACCCCTAGATCCGGCGAGAGGGTCATGTTCGTTTCTCGCTTCCTCCAAGGATTAGGGTTTGCCCTCAATCCTTTGTTCGGGGGCTCATGTTCTATTACGGATTAGATTTTCATCACCTCGCCCCGAACTCTATTATTCTTATCTCGGAATTTATCTTTACGTGCGAAGCCTTCCTCCGAACTCCTCCGCACTTCGGCTTGTGGCTAAAGACCTTCAATGTGAAGCCACAAATGATAGAGGGGGAGCAGGCGGAGTGCGGTGGCGCCTTAGTGAGCAAGCTTGCCAGCGCTGTCTAGATAAAAGGATCTTTCAAAGAATCTCCCGACTTATGACAACAGGAGTGGTTCTTTATCACCGAGCCCTGTGGTTCCAAGTGGGCGTTGCGCCTGCGTTTCGATCCAGCCCCCCAATTTAGCTTGCATCGTGGATTAACAAGGGGTTAGACTGGGGATCAGTTGATGAGGTGCGGACTCTGCAAAGTCGCATCCGAAGCCTCATTGAAAAGGACATCAATATTGTCAATGTTATTCAGGTAATGCTAGTCCGCCGGACCCTGCCGTGCCAGCAACGGCCTCTCCGCCTGTGGGAGTTTAACCTAGAAGGGCCATGGACTCTTCAGCACTTCTTTGGCACTACACATGAAGGAATGTGAAAATTATTCTTCGAGAGGCGAAAACAGTGGCCGGACACCACGAAGATACTGGCCTAGACTGTAACCATCCGGACACCCCAGTTAGTACTCATCCGCCGAACACCTCATAGTTAGATATTCTGTGGTAAGATGCTAAGCAAACCATCTTCTTCTAGTGCTGGATAAAGAAAGCGGAACGAATTAGGTGTCCGGCCCCTCTTCCCGAAGACTCAGCGGACTCCTTGTTAACAAGGATGCTAGCACCGGCACCGCATCAGGCGCCGGCAGGGGAGGGCAAGGTGGAGAGTGCGAATAATCAGGATGACCTTCGTTCCGGAGGTAAATCAGATACTGAGTCTTGAGAAATCGACATTTCCTCGCCCGAAGATGAAGGCGAAAGGGAAGCGAGTATCCCTTCTCCATTCAGGAGGAAAAGGGTTGTCTCCGAAAGTTGGGAGGGGCGGTCTCCTAAGAGAGGCAAGATGCCATTGTCGAGCGGCTCGGGATCGGAAGGCGACGCCGGTGAACGGCTCCATCATGAGGACAAGCCCTCAACCAAACCGTAAGCGAATCCGGGATACTTTGATAGCGTCCCGCTTCTTTCTTGTTTGCGAAGAGATACGTAACGTGCATGTGTATTTTTTACGGCCCAGCACAGAGTTTTTCTGGGCCATCTTCTTCTTCGAGAGATCTCATCCCTGAGATGATGGAAAGCGAGACGCCTCCCCCGACCTCCTCGCCCAATAAGGCGGACGACTCCGAAGTGTCATCTCGCAGGGTTGTTCTTGATCAACAAGCTGTGCAGGGGATGAAAGAGGCGGTACCCAAAGGCGGACCTCAATAAATGCGAGACTCGGGGCCAATAATGAAGGCCCCGGTTGTCGACTTTCAATAGCGATGATTCCGGAGACGGGTGAATGGGTTCCTTCAAAGGATGGACGTGCTCCCAAAGCGACTTCCGGAGACGGGCGACGCCAGATATATTGCAGGATAAGCTACGAAATGCATCCGTCTTAGAGGAACATCGTACCTTGATGGGTACGGTGGTTGAGAAGATTCTGTCCACGAAGAGCGGGTTGAATGAAGCCTTCATGAGCCTGCTAAAAGGCTTTGAGGTTTGTGATGTTGTTTTTTAAACTGTATTTTATTTGCAAAGATGCACCTGTGTATAGGTAGTAGCCCATGAGACTCGGGTTGGCTTCCATGGGAAGCGAACAGAGGATCGAGAAGAAATATTCAAGGACTAATCTAATTAACATGAACACAGGCTGCTTCCCCCCTGACTACTTCCCAGAATACGGAAATTGCCGAGCTGCAGCGGAAGCTTGATGTGGCAGGGGATGACATTGCATTAATCAATATGCGTCTTGACGAGTCACAAGGTATGTATTAGGGGCAGTCCCTTCACATACTTTTTGTGATATAAGCATGTCGCTGATACTGGAATATGCATGATTGCAGATGGTGTCGCCGCCATTGAAATTCTTTGGGCGGAGCTGGCCCGGGCCAAGGAGCAGGCCCGGTTTAGTAACGCGGCTGCCGGGAAGGCATCGGCTGAGTTAGAAGCCGAACAAGTTGCTCGGCGCCAAGACGAGGAGAAGATATCCATGATGGCGCTCGAATTAAAAAAAGCTGCTAGCCGCTGTGAACTTCTTGAGAAGGAAAATGAAGCCAAAACGGCTGAACTTGGCAAAGCCTTACGAGAGGCGAGAGAAGCGCGGTCTGAATCCAGGGTAGCCCGTGAGGAGATCCGGCAAGCTGGGGAGATTGCGGCTGGTAAGCCCTTTTTGCTGCAGACTAAGTTCGGCGATCTGAACTATGCTCAGCTTAACCAAGTTTGGAGTTCTCTGGATGAGTTTTTAGACTTGCCGAAGAGTTCTTCCGATGCGGCGCAGTTTTATCAAGCGCGAGAGGGATATGCAACAGAGAAGCTTTTTTGGTCACAATTTGGTGCGTCAAGGCACCCTCTGTTGCTGAATGCACAAATGTCTCGATGGGCCGAGCTTCATAGGATATCCGGCGCTGCCATGAAGAACATCATAATCCTGTTGTGGCCGACTGAGCCTATTCCGAATAGCTACTTCAGCTTGTTCCAGTGGCTCGTTGATGCGGTGCCATGTATCGATGCTCTGAAGCGGTCGTTGTGCATTGAGGGTGCACAGATGGCCTTTGCCCGAGTCAAGACATTCTGGGGGAAGATGAAGGTCCTCGAAGTTGCGGCGAAGAGTCCACCCAAGGGCAAGGACCGTTATGCACCGGAGCATTATTCTGAAGACGTCTTTGTCGGTGTACTAGAGTAGGGGTACCCTAGTATCCCCAACTTCGTGCGCGGCGATCGCGACACTCATGGCAGGGCTGGCCTGGTGGCCGCCAAGGTCTTCAGCGGCTCCTTTAGAGCCATTCAAGAACAAAGTGTTCAAGACCCCGGCAAGAGGAGCTTGCCGGGAAGGCCAATCAAGGCACGAAGGAAACAAGGCCCCGGCAAGAGGAGCTTGCGGGAAGGCTTGGTGGCGACAAGCTCCGGCGCGACAAAGATTCAGCCGTGGCAAAGGCGCTTGCGCGCAAGCAACTCTCTTCATCTCGCTCCAGCTCATCCGCCAGCGATGTCGCCGTGGGGCTAATCCGAACGCAGCGTGTCAAAAGCTGTGCAGCCAGGGAAGCGGCGATAGCGGCGCCGACAAGCCATCATCGTGGCAAGCGGAGGCGCGCAGCGGTCCCTGTTGCCTTTGTTTAGGCGGCGAGGGGCGGGCATTTATTACTCTTGTCCCTTGTCGTCGAGTTAGGTATAGAAGTCTTGTACCTTTGTACAAGCGGTGTACCAACCTCTATTTTCCTATTTTACCCTTGTCTACTTGCCACTGTGGTGACCCCTTGTGCCTATAAAGGAGGCCCGAGTGCAGCGTAAAAGGGTTCGGCTCGGTCAGTTCACTCGAGACCACACTCACTCGAGGCTAGGTTTTGTAGCTCCCATTGCTCCCTAGCAAGAACACAAATAATCAAACAAGCAGCGGTAGGAGTGTTATCTCTCCGGAGAGCTCCGAAGCTGGGTAAATCTGCTCGTGTGCATCGCCTCGATCTGCTCTTCGTGCACTCTCCGCCTCCCCACCGAACCGTAAGGGACCCCGTCCCATAGGTGTCCGTGGGCCACGATCAGCTTCCCCGACATCTTAGGCGCGCCAGGTAGGGGGCGTCGAGGCTGTGTGAACATGATCCAACGGTCACACGAGCAACTTCATCATCATCTTCATCAACATGGCACCGAAGAAGAAGTCTTCGGCGGCAGAGAAGCCGTCGCGTCGAACCCACCACCACCGAGCCGGCGGGTGGTGGGGAAAACGCAGGCGGAGAAAACAGCGTCGTCGAGAGAGCCCACAGCGCCGCCAGTCCAAGGACAAGCGGCGCGGCGTCGGCGTCGAATCCGCACCGCGTCCTTCTCGAGGCGCAGGACCGACAGCGTCATGATGCTCGCAGCACCATCGCTCGTTGGATCAAAGGCCAAGCTGGAGGATCCGAGGCCTCGAGACCCACATGCGCGCCGACATGCGATGCAAGCGAATGCGGGCGCTTAGGCGGGATGCTGCTCCTCTAACTTGGTTAGGAGTCCGAGCACATCCGTTCCTCGCTCCGTCGCCATTGCCACCACCACTCCAGCGGAAGCCTTGGCGAGCTCAGCTACTCTAGACTATCCTCCAGCGGCCGACAAAGGTCGACGAATGGAAACCACAATCGAGTCTCATCGGCTTTGCCAGCTGCGGCGTTCGCGGCAACCAGCGCATCCTTGCGCGGCAAAGCGATAAAGGCACAAGCGGTGGCGGCGAGACCTGCGGGGTGACACCACCATGCACTCCCCTTCCGAAGGCCAAGATCACCAGCTCCTCGGATCCACGCCGGCGGTGACTCCACGCGTCGTCGGATCCACGAGCTCGCCGTGATCAGCGTCAAGTTCTTAAGGAGCGACAAGAAGAAGACGCTCGAACCCGCATCGGCGCCCGAAGAAGCGGCGTCAATCCGACCAGCGTTGGGCCCAGCCGATATGCATGCACCGGGGAACCAGGCGACTTGCGTCTGCTGTAGGTTGCCCTGCGTTCACTCGTGAGCTCGACAAGTCCGGTGGCCCGACAAGAAAAACTTCAAGCGGATGTCGGAAAAGTATGATGGCAGGACACACCCGCCGGAGTTCCTCGGCATCTACACCATCGCGGTGCAGGCTGCGGGGGCGAGGCGACAAGATCCTTGCCAACTACTTCCCTCACGGTGCTCAAACCAAGCGTCGAGATCTTGGCTTATGCACTTGCGGACAGTTCCATATCTTCTTGGGCAGATTTGTGCCATCGGTTTGTCGGCCTTCACGGTGACCACAAGCCTCATGGCCGGAGAGTGACCTTCACCTGCTTGCCCGAAGGAAGGAGAGTCCTGCGCAAGTTCATCCAGAGATTGATCGTGTGCATTACAACATCGAGACGTCCACCTGCGCGGTGATCAGCGCGTTTCATCGAACATGCGGAACCGTGGGATGAGGAGGAGATGGCGATGTGCAAAGTAAAGGGCGTCGCGAGCTCTATGCCTGGCGACAAGTGTGCGCGTCTTGAGGAAGGAAGACTCCTGGAGAGAATGTTGAAGCAGGATCGAAGTGAGGAGACCGCCCCGGCAAGGAAGAACCGGTGGCGGAACAACAGAAGGAAAAAGAACAAAGAGGTACTAGTTGTCGAGCAGTCCGGCAACGGAGGTGGCGCCGGCAAGGCTAAGGCTGGCGACTCCGGCAAGGAGGTTGCCGCTGACACCAACCGCCAAGCTGTGGCGGCCGCCGACAAGCAAGACAGCTCCAACAAGCGATCTGCAAGATTCACCACACCAAGGGCGCGACCTCCAGGCTGCAAGAAAATCGAGCAGCTTGTTGAACTGAAGAAAGAAAGTCTGAGCGGCGAGACAAGGAGAAAGCCCAGGAAGGTGCAGGTACAGCTAGCAAGAAGAGACCCGGCCGGGGAGGGCGCCGCGGCAAGGCCAAGCAGCGGCAAGGAGACAGACCCCCCCGCGGCCGTGACAAGGACGGAGACGATGATGATGATGCAGATATGGAGGATGACGAAGCTGATGAGCAGGAGTTTTAGAAGGCGACGGAGGTTCTCTGTGTTGACGGTGGTGCTTCTCTGCATACCTCGCACCGCCAACTCAAGCAGTGGATGCGAGAAGTTAACGCAGCGGAACCATCCATGGAGTCACGCAGGCCTCTGAAGTGGTCCAGCACGCCCATCATATTTGAAATTGAGGACCACCCTGATCGCATAACTGCGGTCGGGTGCTTGCCGATGTTGGTCTCACCAACCATCCGCAATCTCAAGGTCACAAAGATGTTGGTTGACGGCGGGGCCTGCCTGAACCTGATCTCCTCTGCAGTGCTCTAGAAGCTTCAAATCCCTGACAGCGAGCTCGAAGAGACTGGTACGTTCCAAGGGACCAACACAGGAAGGAGCAAGCCCAAAGGGAAGATCACGTTGCCGGTAACATTTGGCAGCGAGCTCAACTTCAGAATTGAGAGGGTCACATTTGACGTTGCCGATTTCCCATTGCCCTACAATGGCATACTTGGCCGTCCAGCACTCGCCAAGTTCATGGCAGCCTCTCATTATGCTTACAACTTACTCAAGATGCCCGACCCGATAAGCGTCATTTCTGTCCATGGCGACAAGAAGGATGCGCTTATCTGCGCCGACAAGATTTACCGGGATGCAGCAGCTGCGACGGATAGCAAACCACTTGCCGCTGAAGCTCTGGGGAAGAAGAAGACCACCAAGTCCGGCAAGAGCTACGATGCCCACTCGGCAAGCGCACCTCTTGGTGCTGCGCTACCGTCGAGGGCGCACCATCGAGCTCCACCGGCAAGTGCAAGAAGAAGATGGCAGCTCCGCCGAAGACCAAGAAAGTGCCCGCCGAGGAGGACGGCACTGGTGGTACCTTCACCATCAGTGCCACGCTAGACCCTAAATAGGAAGGAGAGCTCGTTGCTTTCCTGCGGGCGAATGTCGGCGTGTTTGCATGGCAACGGTCGACATCCCGGTGTTCGGAAAGTAATTGAGCACCACCTAGCTATCTGTCCTCACCTGGCGCCCGTCAAGCAAAAAGTCGGGAAGCGGCGGTGGGCGCCAAGAGTTCATTGCGAAGAGATCAAGAAGTTGGAAGCAGCAGGCCTTGTCGGAGAGTACTCCATCCCGTGGTTGGCCAATCCGGTAGTTATGCATAAGGCTGATGGGAAATGGAGACTTTGTATTGACTTCACGGATGTTAATAAAGCTTGTCCCAAAGAACCATTTCCCTTGCCACGTATCGACCAGATTGTTGACTCCACAGCTGGATGTGATCTGCTTTCGTTTCTTGATGCATACTTAGGATATCATCAGATCTTCATGGCAGAAGAAGATGAAGAGAAAACCGCATTCATTACACCATGTGGCACTTACTGTTTCATACGGATGCCTTTCGGTTTGAAGAATGCTGGTTCAACGTTTGCAAGAGTGGTCCACGATGCTTTTGAGCCCCAGATGCACAGAAATGTAGAAGCCTACATGGATGACATAGTGGTCAAAAGCAAGGACAAAGCAACTCTGGTTCAAGATTTGGATGAGACCTTTGCCAATCTGCGCAAGATCAACCTCAAGCTCAACCCCGAGAAGTGCGTGTTTGGAGTCCCTTCCGGCAAGCTCCTCGGGTTCTTTGTGTCTCAGCGGGGAATTGAAGCCAATCCCGACAAGATCAAGGCCATTGAGCAGATCGAAGCACCAAAGCGCGTCAAGGATGTACGAAGACTTGCCGGTTGCATAGCTGCTCTCAGCAGGTTTATCTCTAAGTCTGCTGGCGGCCTGCCATTTTCAAGATTTTGAAAAGGCAGGTCAATGAAATGGACTCGAAGCGGAGGCTGCGCTGCAGGACTTGAAGAGGTACTGTCCTCCACTCCAATACTTATCGCACCTAGGCCACAAGAGAAGTTGCTGCTGTATATAGCGGCAACCAATCAAGTGGTTAGTGCTGCGTTAGTAGCGGAGAGGGAGGCGGATGATGAGCCGGCAACCGAGGCAGGTGCATCCAACGACAAGCAGGGGGCATCGCCGTCAAGCTCTGGTCCCGACAAGGACAGATCTGCGCAGGATTGCGACAAGATGCAGAAGAAGATGGTGCAGCGCCCAGTCTACTTTGTCAGCTCCCTTCTGCGGGGCTAGATCAAGGTACTACGGTGTGCGAAGTTGCTTTTCGGCCTCCTCATGGCCTCGAAAGCTGCGCCATTATTTCCAAGCACACGAGATAACATTGTCACTCGCTTTCCACTAAAGAGGATATTGCAAAATCCGAAGCAGCAGGCGGGATTGTCGAGTGGGCCTTTGGGCTGTCAAGCTTTGGCCTCAAGTTTGAAAGCACTTCAACTATCAAAGCGAGCATTGGCAGAATTCATAGAAGAGTGGGCCTTGACGCAAGATGAAGAAATTCGAGCGAGCATCCCGTCAAGGAAGCAAGTAAAGAATGGCTGATGTACTTGATGGTGCCTTTTTCGCTGCAAAGGCGCGGTGCTTGCGGCGTCTTGCTTATCGCACCACGGAGAGCACCTCAAGTACATAGTCGGATGCACTTTCCCAAGGAGCAAGCAACAAATAATCTGCAGTATGAAGGTTTGCTTGCCGGTCTCGAGATCATGATAGACCTTGGGATCAAGAAGCTCATTGTCAGGGGGGACTCGCAGCTTGTCGTTTGCCAAGTAAACAAAGATTATCAGAGTTCGTTGATGGAAGCCTATGTCGATGAAGTGATAAAGCTAGAGGAACACTTTGAAGGCCTGCAAATGGAACATGTTCCAAGAGCTCAGAATGATATAGCTGATGGCCTGTCGAAGTGTGCTGCACTCAAGTTACCTGTGGAACCAGGGATTTTTGTGCTCAAGCTGACTCAACCAACCATAACACCATCAACTGGGCAGAATAAAAAGAGAAAGTTGGTTTACGGGGACTACTTTCGGCGAGCTCCACAAAGCAGCCGCCAGAAGGTCCCCAAAATCAGCGCAAATATCGGCGAGGAGCGTCTGCTCCGACAAGCCCTAAGGTTTCCTTCGTTGAAACAGGCGCTCCCGACAAGCTTTGCTCGGTAAGCTTGCGGGGATCATCAACTCGGTGAGCGCAGAGTTCTTGCCGTAGAAGCTGATGTTCCCTTGGCAGCGAGATGTGCCTTTAGTCCTTGTTGTCGAGCGCGAGGCTCCGGCCTTAAACACAGCAGATTGTCCATTTCCTCGAACAGGAGAACTTCCGAGGAGCAAGAAGAAGCGAAAAGTAGCCCGGCAGTCAAGTATGTACCGGTTTGTTGGCAACATCACATGCAGAAGAAGACTCAGCGGTGTGAAATTGAAGTGTATTTGTCGGGAGATGGGCCGAAGCTGTTGGCGAAGATACATGGAGGCATATGTGGTCACCACATTGGCGCAAGGGCACTTCGGTAAAGCTTTCCGGCAAGGTTTCTTCGGCGAAGCCCTCCGGATGCAAGCGCACAAGTAACCAAGTGTGAGCGTGCGAGTTCCATTCAAAAGCAGATACACCAGCCAACTCAAGCTCTCGGGCGATCCCTTTATCACTGGCCATTTTCGGTCTTGGGGCTCGACATCCTCGGCCCCTTTCCCGAGCTGTCGGGGCTTTGAATACTTATGCGTCGCAATCGACAAGTTCACAAAGTGGCGGAAGTGGAAGCGATGAGGAAGGTGACAACCGATCGGCGATCAAGTTCTTGGTCAATTGTTTGCTGTTTTGGGATTCCTAATAGGATCATCACCGACAACGGCACACAGTTCACGAGCCGCACCTTCACGCACTATGCCCAAGATCTTGGCGCCAAGATCTGCTTTGCTTCTGTTGCTCATCCGAGAAGCAATGGTCAGCGAGAGAAAACAAGCGCTGAAGTGCTGCGGGAACTCAAGACCAGAACTTTCGACAGGCTGCACAAGTCGCGGAAGAAGCGGATCGAGGAGCTGCGGTGGTTCTTTGGTCGTCGGGGCGGCGCCAAATCGAGCCACGGCGGACACATTTGCTCTAGTCTATGGAGCGAGGCAGTTCTCCCCACGAAACTTCGTGTGCGGATCGCCTCGAGTGCTCGCTTATGATGAGCTTGAGCAAGAGCAGCTGCGACAAGATGGCCGCTGCTCCTTGAGGATGATCGTCTTCGGGCTCTTTGTCTGAGCTGCTCGTTATCAACAAGCTTTGCGCCGCTACCATAGCCGCAAAGTTAACGCCAGAAGCTTGAGGAAGGTGACCTTGTTCTTCGGCGCGTTCAATCCGGCAAGAATTCCAACAAGTTGACGCCGAAGTGGGAAGGCCCTTATCGGGTGAAATGAGTCACTAGGCTTGGCGCTGTCCACCTTGAGACCGAAGATGGCGTTCCGGTGAGCAATTCCTGGAATATAGAGCATCTTCGTAAGTTTTACCCATAGAGGCGTGGTTGCGGAACCCGTTCGGCAACCACCCCTATACAAGTCTTGCCGCTGTTGCATGTAATCCTTTGTACAAAGCGAGCGCAGATCCGTGCATCGATAAAGCTTATGTGTTGCGCACAACTTGTCAATTTCATGCTTTGGTCATTATTATGCATGTATTATCGACATTTTGTGCAGCATCAACACCGATGGCGATAACGAGCCACTAGGCTCCATAAATTTATTTTCTCTTCTTTCTTCTCAAAAGAAAGGAAGGTTCATCCACCCACAAGTTAAGCAGGGAGGAGAAGATAATAATGTGGACATGGCGTCGCTCGAGAAGTATCACCTTGCGGGAATCAAATGACAGAAAAAGCTAAGTTGCCAAAGTCTGAGCAATCAGTTTTAAATTTTAAGTTATCTTCCTCGAGCGATAGTACTTTGTATGGAAAACCTGCGCGAGAGGAACCAACTCGTGGCTAGTTTGCGCCCTTACTTTGTTTGAGTCCGCTCAACAACTTAAGTGAGCTGCAACTAGTCGCGACAAGGTTGCTTGTCGGAGGGCATCGCATGACGAGCTGCTGAAGTTCCGCACTCAACGCTTCATGACAAAGGTGCTCGCACCGTCAAGTTCCCCCAAAGCGTAGGGCACAAATATCTGAAGGAAGAAATCGAGTAAAAAATAACATTGCATTCGATTGCCTAAGATAGATTATATTACAAAAATAACATCATGAGATCTAATGAATTGTTCTAAACATGTGCTGCGGCGACAAAGGAAAGATAAACTTGGCGGCCTAGTCACGCGGTGCCATCGAGCCTCTTGACTTTGCTCACCCTGTCCATGATAGGTGCGACAAGGGCTTTGGCGCTTCAACGTCGGCAGTTGGAGGCAGGACTTGAGGACATTGGTGAAGTTGGCCGCCGGATTGCGGAAGGCCACCTTCATCGGCACCTTGGAGGCCCCGGCGCGAGACTTGGCGCGACTCCTCGGCTAACTGCTTTGGGATCTCCTCCCGAGCAGCTGGATACCCGTCGGCCGCCTTTGAAGAACAGGTGAGCTTGGCGCTGGGCTGGAGGCAGCTCGTCGGTGGAGTACCGAGGTCCACCATCCCAGCTCCATCAGCTCATTATGGATGGGCGGCGATATCCTAAGACCAGCCATCAATGCATCAGGCTGTCTACGAGGTTATTCAGGCGATTCTGGCGGGGGATCGTGGTCGGTGCGGCGCTGGCGCTCCTGCGGCCTCGGGGCCGTCGATCACGATCACCGGACACCTCCCAGCCTCTGCGCCCGGCAGCCTTGGCGGCCTCCTGCGCCCAGCGGACCCGTCGGCGCCGGCCTCCTCCTCCATGTTGGCGGCGTCGTCATTGTTGCGCGGCGTCCTCTCGCGGCAACCTCGGTCTCCATCGGCTCTCCGAGATGGATCGATGATCGAGAAAAAGAAAAGAACAAGTTAAGCCAATGTTGAAAGAAGAGCGGAAGAAAAAGACCCAAGGGAAATTTTCAGTCAAGAAGATTACTGCAATGGGATCTGTTGCCGCGGTCTCCACCTTTGGAGGTCGTCGGCGCTGCCCCTGTCAGACTCCCTTGTCGGAGAGGCCTCCCTTGCGGAGGCGCTCCCTTGGCGGAGAGTTTTCCCTCGGTGGCGTGGTTGAGGCAGACAGAACTTGGGGTGACCTCCGGGGCCTCCCAGATGAGGCTGCTCTGCTCCTGCTGATTCAACAAGTCAGATATCAGTAAAGAAAGAGCACCCTAGCACACGAACCGTGAGAGAATCAAAACACTTACGGCTGGGGGCTGTCTTTGGGGGCTGCTCTGTTGAAGGTTGCGGATCCGGCAAGGGAGTCTCAGGCGTGCCTCCTGTCGCCATGCAGGGGAATCGTCTTCGACGGCGATCACGGAGTCTTGGCCCTCTTGGCGCCCTCTGAGCCAGCGTCTGAAGAAGGAAAAAGCTCGAGAATGAAGCAAGTCGGATACAAGACAAAAGCAGCAAATTGAAGAATTACAAGTAGCGGCGACAAGAACTTACTCTTCCTCTTCTTCCTCGGAGCTAGGCGGAGAAGTCAAATTCTTCTCGGTCGGCAGCTGGAGAAGTAAGCTCCCTCGGGCGCTTGGCGGATCACGGGGCCACGGCTCCAAAGGCCCGCTCCGTTGCCGTGGCGGCGGAGGCGCTCCCGTGCTGCTTGATGCTTGTCGCGGTGGAAGCGCGTCGAGGCGGCGGCTGTTGGACCGTCTGCCGCCCGCCACTTCTCCGGTCTTGCGGAGCGTCTTCTTAAGCGGGGCGCGGGCTCCTCCTGCGGACAAGCTACTTGGCGGCGGAGGCGCCCGGCGGGCTCATTCGGGTCGGCGTCGGGCTCAGCCTACTCCTCCTCTTGGCGAGCTGTTCTCGGTCGGCAAGGCTTGCCGCCTCGGCTGTTTCCGCCTCCTCGGCGGTGAATCAAACCGCCCGGCGGCGGCAGCCTGCCGCCTCCTCCAACTGCTAATGGCGTCTGCGCCATCTCTTGCTTTCGGTGGTGTCGCGGGTGAGCGCTTACGCTCGTCGGCGCGGATCGGCACTTCTTCCAAGTTGTCGAAGAAGCTGCTGCCGCGATCTCGTCGGCGGGCTCCTGCCAAGTTGGAGCGATTCCATGGGAATCGCTGGCAGCATCATCAGCGGATGCGATCAAGCGGCAATTGTTGCACAAGGCACAACTCCCTCGGCAACATGAACCACTCGGGGTGATCGCATCGAGGCTTGAACAGCTCCGCGACATGCCATCCAGCTCCAAAAGCAGTAAAGTTCAGTTGAGGCCGGACGCAGCCTCATGATGTCGCCAGCGTTTTGGAATTCCCAAGCAGGCCTCCTCCTCTCCTGCAAGGCGCAATCTGTGGCGAAGGAAGTCCGTGCCAACAGCTCCTCTGGTAAGCCACTGCTTGCGGGCTGAATCTAGTCACGGCAATCTTCAACTTGTCGTCCTCCGGCGTAAGTTGCTCCAATCGTGCCCGCACTATAGGGGTTTGGCGCAGGGCAGTAAAGGCTGTGGCTCCTCCTCTAAAATCCAACACCAGTCAGCTCTCCCTCCTCCACTTGCTGCGCAGCTCTCCGTCAAGATCGCTTCCTTCTTGCCGATCCTAGAGACCCATGCAATTCCCCGACAAGCAGCTCCCTCTCTCTACGGGGCATGAAGTAATGGCGGAAAAGTCGACATTTGGGTGGACCCGACAAAGTTCTCGAGAGGTGTGCAGCAGCCATGGTGAGGGCGGCGTTGGGGTGAAATCAGGAGGCGGAGGCCATATGTGTTCATGACATCATAAAAGAATTCGGAAAAGGCGGGCGAGCCCTTGATGGAAAAAGCGCGAAGAAAGGGTACGATGGAAACCTTCTCGGATGTGTGGCGAAGATCACCCTCGTCGGCGGGTGCGCCAGCGTCTCCGTCGACCAGAAAAGGTAATACAGCTCCGCAGCTCCTTCTGTCAGCGAGGATCGAAGGCCCGCTCCTTCCATGGCGCCGTGAGCAGCTGCGCCTCGGCGATTCCGCCTTTTCCCTTGTCGGCCTTGAGCCATGGGGGAGGTGGTGGAGGAGGTCGGCGGCGTTGGTGGCGCCCGGTGACAATGGGGAGGGCGGGCGTCGCTCTCTGTGGACTTGAGAAGAAAGGGGAGAGTGCGGCGGTGGTTTTGATGTGACGGCAATGGCAAGTGGGCGTCTGCCCTGTTCCCCTGCTTATAAGGGGAGGGCAGGCGTTCGGTTTTCCCATTAAAAGCCCCCGATCTCTCCACGGCCTTGGTCGGGCGTGCCGTTCGTGGGGGCGTGGTGGGTCGAAGCAAATAAGCTGCTTGCGATGTTTGGGCTGGCCTTGAGCTTGACGCCGTGTGTGGCCCGGGCCGGGGCTCTGTCGGTGTACTAGGTAAGGGTACCCTAGTATCCCCAACTTCGTGCCGCAGGCGATCGCACACTCGCGCAGGAATGGCACAGTGGCGCCAAGGTCTTCAGCGGCTCCTTTAGAGCCATTCAAGAACAAAGTGTTCAAGACCCGGCAAGAGGAGCTTGCGGGAAGATATGAAGGCGCGAAGAAACAAGGCCCGGCAAGAGGAGCTTGCCGGGAAGGCTGGTGGCGACAAGCTCCCGGCGCGACAAGGATTCAGCGCGGCAAAGCGCTTGCGCGGCAAAGCTCTCTTCATCTCCTCCAGCTCATCCGTAGCGATGTCGCCGTGGGGCTAATCCGAACGCAGCGTGTCAAAACTGTGCAGCCGGCGGGGAGCAGCGATAGCGGCGGCGACAATCCATCATCGTGGCAAGCGGGCGCGCAGCGGTCCTGTTGCCTTTGTTTAAGCGCGAGGGCGGGCATTATTACTCTTGTCCCTTGTCGTCGAGAGTTAGGTATAAATCTTGTACCTTTGTACAAGCGGTGTACCAACCTCTGTTTTTCTATTTTACCCTTGTCTACTTGCCACTGTGGTGACCCCTTGTGCCTATAAAAGGAGGCCGAGTGCAACATAGAAAGGGTTCGGCTCCGGTCAGTTCACTCGAGACCACACTCACTCAGGCTAGGTTTTGTAGCTCCCATTGCTCCCTAGCAAGAACACAAATAATCAGACAAGCAGCAGTAGGAGTGTTATCTCTCCGGAGAGCTCCGAAGCTGGGTAAATCTGCTCGTGTGCATCGCCTCGATCTGCTCTTCGTGCACTCTCCGCCTACCCACCGAACCGTAAGGGACCCCCGTCCCATAGGTGTTCGTGGGCCACGATCAGCTTCCCCGACAGTCTTAGAGGCCGCCCGCTTAATAGAGGGTCAATGCTCGAAAGACATAATATTCAAGTGAGGTGTACGATAATTGTAAAAGATAATTTTATAGTTAATCTATTTTTATGTTTTTGCCCGAAAGCTTATGTTCCTCCTGTGCGGCTTTTTTAATATAATCTGAAAGTTTTCCAGTCATTGGCTTCAGCCCCCTTGTAGGAAGTACGAGGGTGTTCGTGAAAGCATTTAATCACTCTTGATCCAACGTCTTGGTCCATGAAGGAGGTGATGATGCAGCAAACCAGGCAATCAAACTATAGGGCGTTAACACTTTCACTTGGCCATAGGAGTTTTACAGGGGGGACTACGATATAGCCCCTAGTATGTGTACGGCTTATTCCAATATGGTGCGCTACATATATGACCTGAAAAAAGGTCCCGTGTATCTGGAGGAATGCATAACAATTCCGATAAGTCATCAGTGGTTGACCAGCTCTTGCAGCATCATGACAAGCGGTTTCGGCTTTCTCTCTTGAGGTGCTTGACGGACGAGCTGGAAGCACAATCGCGATGATTCTCCTTTACTACCCTAGCGATATAGTGGAACATAAGGTAGCAAGCACGAGGCAGGCAACCCAACCATTGACCCAATACATGATTGGAGCTGATGCATATAAGGCCAAACTTCGCGGGCGAAATCTGTGATGAAAGCTGTTCGGACTTTGTTGGCAACTCATTTGTTCCCATGCAGGCCCTGGCAGGTATGCGAGTATATATGTGAGACAACCGTAGGAGCCATATTCATTGGCGAAAAGACACGAATGATTAATTCGGATAATGTTTACTAGGACCTAAGCGATATGCCGATGATTACTTTATATATATAAAAACCACAACCCCGGCTATTTGACATGCCCGGCGTCGAAGGCGGAGGAAAAAGGCATATTACAGGCTTGAAATAAAGAGTGCGGTCTACAAAAAGTTATTTTGGACCTCCTGTCGCACGTATGCGCCGCCTGTCCTCGGCAAGAGGGAATCCTTGATGGAAATAGCCCCCGAGGTGAGTGTACGGATCCGAACTCCGTTAGCGTCAGTTTAGATTTTTGTCCTTTGCATCACCTGTTTTTAAGAGATAAAAAAGGAAGAAAAAGGAGAGTAGATAAAAATGTTACAGGAATACTTGCAGGCTTGTCCGTATTGTGCTTCTGCCTATGCCCATGGTATCTTGAGTGCGTCGTGATGTATCATGATACACTTTTTGTAGGTATCTGTGATGGGCATGAAGCGAACTGCTATTTCTGCTCCAGGTTAGTCGATCCTCTCCGTCGTCCCTATAAACTGCGGCCTCCTCCTTGTGTTCGGCGTTGAGCTTGCCGGCCTCCTTGAGGACCCAACAGTTTCTGTTGGTATGATTAGCTGTTTTATCGGGGTGGCCGTGAATCTGGCAGGGTCGGTCCAATATCCTGTCTAGGTTGGATGGTCCATCTTGGTTTGCCTTGAGTGGTTTTTTCCGTTGACCAGGTTTGGGATTGCTAAATCCGGCGTTGACCGCTGTGTTGCGTGATCTATCATTGCGACTATTGTCTTTGCTTCGTCTTGGCTTTCCATTGCCGTCCCGGATTTCGGAAGTGCCCGAGTCGCTGGCGCTATTGCTTTTACGAGCGAGCCAGCTGTCTTCTCCCACGCAAAAGCAGGTCATTATAGAGGCAAGGGTTGTCATGGATTTAGGTCCTTCTTGATCGAGGTGGCGTGCAAGCCATTCATCCCGGACGCTGTGTTTGAAGGCCGCGAGGGCTTCCGCATCCTGAGAGTCGACAATTTTGTTCTTTTTAACAAAGAACCTAGTCCAGAGTTCCTTGGGTGACTCTCCGGGCTACTGGACAATATGACTTAAGTCATCGGCATCCGGTGGCCGGACGTATGTTCCTTGGAAGTTGTCGCGGAAGGCGTTTTCCAAATATTCCCAGTTGCCAATAGAATTTTGGGTATACTATTTAACCAGTACCGAGCTGGTCCTTTGAGTTTTAATGGTAGGTATTTGATGGCATGAAGGTCGTCTCTGCGAGCCATGTGGATATGGAGGAGGAAGTCCTCGATCCATAACGCGGGATCCGTTGTTCCGTCGTATGATTCGATATTTATGGGTTTGAACCCGTCTGGGAATTCATGCTCCATTACTTCGTCTGTGAAGCAAAGAGGGTATGCGGCGCCTCTATGTTGGGCCACACTGCGACGTACCTCCGATGGAGTCCATTTGCACTTTTTGGCCCGGGCGTGGCTAGGTTTACCATGTCCGAATAGGTATCCATCATCGCGTGTTGAGGCATGTCCTCGCGATCTGTAGAGCGATCTTGCGTGTCCTGCTCTACTGTCCAAGTCCTGTCGAAGGTCGTATGTACGACCCCGACCTGTTTTATTCTTGCCTTTACAGTGGGGTGGGGTGTTCTGGTGTTCGGCCTGAGTTGCCGCTTTATCCGGACCAAGTTGTAGTCGGCCTGCCGCATTGTGCGATGATGGTACGGGCTCCAGCGCCTTTTCATCGAACTGGGGTAGAAATCTATGCTTTGGGTAGCTTTTGGCTGGGCCACTAAGTCCGTATTGTTCGGCGGCCAGGAATTCGGTCCACCTATCATTGAGCATATCTTGGTCCGCTTGAAGCTGCAGCTGCTTCTTTTTCAGGCTTCTTGAAGTGGCTATTAGTCGGTGTTTGAAGCGCTCCTGCTCGAGAGGTTCCTCGGGCACGATGAAATCCTCGTTGCCAAGGCTTTCCTCCTCCTCGAGGAGCGGAAGATAGTTACTGTCCTCTAAGTCCTTGTGTATGGCTTGTTCATCCTGTTCGGAGGTTGTTCCCACGGGGTCTTCATTGTCTTCAGCGTCGTCTGGAGTATTATTTTCTCAAGTGCCAGTGTTGTTGTCTTTTGTGCGACGTGACTTAGAGCGGTGCCGCTAACGTTGACGACTGAGCTTTGTCTCAGGAGGTTTGTCTTCAACTGGGTCCTTTTTGTCATCGTTGTTAGTTTCTTTAGGCGTATTCACCATGTATACTTCGTAGGAGGAATGTCACACCCTGCATTTTGTAACATTTCATTTTTCATTAATAAAGCATGAAAATTTGGACCAACAAAAACTTTTGCATTATTAGGCTTTTATTTGGAGTTGGTTTTTCTCTCTGTGTTTTCAAGTGCTCTTTAAAGTCAACACAACTCCACCTTATATACTTCATCTCCTTGCCCCAAACTTCTGTCCAATGATCATGCCATGTGTATAGTGCAATATAGTATTTGCTTACAAAAATAATTTGGCCAAATAGTGTTTTCAAAAAAAATTAGTTTTCCAAAACCCCCTGAATTGAGGTTTGCACTACAAGTACCTGATTTGGGGTATGAAAAATAATTCAAAGAGTATATTTGAAACCTATTAGATATATGACTTCCATAAACCACAAAAATATAATTTTGAAAGTTATTTTCCTATTTTATTTAAAGGCTTTTTCTTAAGGCCAGAAATGGTCTTTAATAGGTTAAAATTATTTTAAAGCTTTAAAAATATTTGAGGAAAATTAAGGAGACTCAATGGACATATATTTACCATATATATGAGTTTCAACGCATGGTTATGATCAAAATATTGGACAAAACCTCCCAAAACCATTTCTGCTCATTTCAAGGATTTGAAATATTTCTACAAGAAATATTCTCCAAAATTCAAGAAAATTCTAGCATGTCACATATGACATGTTTTGATGATATTGGCAAGTATCATGCCATGGAGAATCATATAACCCCATGAAATTCCCCAAAACCCCTCGGCCAGAATCAAATTTGAACTACTTTGTACTACCAACTTTCTCTCCTTGATCCCAACTTTTGTGAGCATGATCACATGACCAAATGAGGCCACCACACCAAGTGGTGCATCAAGGAGAAGTGATTTACTCAACTAGATCTGCACAAGTCCATTCCTGGTTTCTAGGGTTTACAAAAGTTGCATTGGCAACTTAGCCCAAATAAGCTCCAAATTGGTGGAAGGCCCTAATTATATGTGACACTTCACCCTGTGGAGTCTCATGACAAGTGGAAGTCATCTACTTGCCCAAACCATCATCAAACACCTTCTGGCAGAATTTTAAAATGCAAATTCCAGCCTCTTCCACTAATCTCCTTGAGCCCCTTTTACCACAACCCATCCTAGTTCCCTCTACCACCGGGATGCTTCCTGCCCGAGGAAGCAATGATGAAGGAGGGGAACCCCATTTTCTTCTCTCGGACAGCAGATTTCCCTCTCTCTCAGCCTCCTTCTCTCCCCTCGGCTTTCCAGAGCATCCAAGGCCCTCTCAGCTTTGCCCATACCCCTGCAGCCTCCAGGGCGCAAGTGGGCCTTGCAGACGCAGAAAGCCGCGGATGCCGGCCAAAGTCGCGCTCTGGAGCGCCTGGCAGGGCACCCGACCGTTGACGCCGCGTCTCCCGGCCACCTCGATCCTCCCCCGCGCGCCAGTCGATGCCCCTCGACGTCCGCTCCACGCCAGCAGGCCGCCCACTTGCTCCCGCGCCCTCCTCTCTCTCCTGCAGCTCGCGCCAGAGCGCCGCCCCGCTCGGCCAATGCTCGCGCCACTCCTGTGGCCCGCGTGCAGCTCGCCCCGCTCCTCCTCTCTCTCCCTGGCACCCTACACCACTCCCACGAACGACCCCGAGCTCTCCATTCCCTCCCTAACGGCCACCCAAGCCAATCCCGCGGGAACCCGTAGGCCGCGCCCACGGTGGACCTCGGCCAGCCTATAAAAGGCGACCCCGAGCCTCCCTCTCACCTCCTGTCGCTCCCCCACGCTCCTAATCCACCTCCCGCACCACCCAGTTGCCTCCAGAGCCGCCCGAGCTCGAGATCGAGCTCGAGCTCTGCCGCCTCGGGTCGTCGACGTCCACGCGGTACAGGCCTCCTCCGCCCTTGTTCTCTCTCGATCTGGAACCACAAGGCGTCACTGACCCTTTCCCCTCTCTTTCCCACTCTTTTTGCAGTCGGGAACGGCCGGAACCATCGACGCCCGAAGCACCTCCGCTGCGTGACCTCGTCGCCGGCGAACCAGGCTGCTCGGCGACCATCTCCACCACCACCCGGCGGCGACATCCTCCGAGTCCAGCGGTACCACCCGTGCACCCTCCCGTGCCCTGTATCGCGCCCGGCGGCGGCGCGCGTGCCTCGGGCGGAGGTAGACGACGACGGCTGTGGGATCCACCCGTCAGGTTTAAACGCACGGGCGTGCATGCGCCGGTTCACCGTCGGCCGAAGGCGTACTTCGCCTTTACGCCTTTGACGTGGCGGCCTCGCGCGGGCTGATTTCCCTCTGGGCCTGTTGCCCCGCGGCCTCTCTGGCCCAGTGGCACAGTGCCGCTTTTCTTTTTCTTTTTTGCCTATTTCACAAAAATTCCACAAGACAAAATACTTATCCAAATGAAATAATTCCAACTCCTA
Organism: Aegilops longissima; assembly: GCA_021605205.1. NCBI lineage: Eukaryota > Viridiplantae > Streptophyta > Magnoliopsida > Poales > Poaceae > Aegilops > Aegilops longissima. The sequence goes on along the minus strand of CM038676.1, from coordinate 221,857,169 downwards.
AAATCTCAGAATAATCCCATCTATTTATTGATGTAGCTTTCATGCACATCCATTACACTTTTCTGCTCTGTTCAAATTTAAATTCAAATTTGAACAATAGAGCCTCTGTTTGAAAATCCACAACCCTGTTTCCCTAGCTCCAAATCCAAAACCAAGAATTTTCCCCTTCCTAGCTTTCCTCCTAGTATTTTACAAAAATAAGTTGACATTTTTCTGAGCACTTTGACTTTTCTGTTTTTATTATTGTCTCATTTATCCGTTGTTTTCTTGCGACGATTAGATCCCTTGTTTGACGAAGTAGTTGGAGAAGAAGGAGAGGAAGGGCCTGAAGACTTTGAAGACCAAGCCAACCAAGGCAAGCAGCCCTTTGACCATGCCCATGAAACCCTTTTTATGCATGTCATATATCACTTATTATTGTTGCATCGGAATCATGATGAGATGGTAAACCACGTTGGTTGGTTGCCTCTGTTACTTCCTCATTGATACTTGCATTGTGCATGACCCTACCTCCTTATGAGGGTTATGCCGGTGGGAGTAGAAAGGAAGCTAAAGTAGATGCTACACAACTGGGACGGTGTATACATGGTGATGGAGACAAAATCATTTCAAAAGACTTTTAAAAAACCCCCCATCGGGAGCCACTTATGCCCGGGGGAGATGATGAGTTGGGTAGCCACTTGATGACGAAGTGGTGTACCGAGGCAAGGGTGTGTTGTCTTAAAAACGGATTGGTTTAAGTTGCGACCGTTATTCCAACCTTACATGTAACCACTCTACCCTTGTATGGGAAAGGGCATTATTAATTACCTAGGCGATACTAGCTTGGAGCCCGCATTACTAGTGACGGGGAGAGTTGGTGCTCTCTCTCGGGGCGGGTCGTGCAGGTAGAGGTGACCAAGAACATTTTTATGGGGCACCGGACACACCGTTGGTACCCCGTGCCAGTGGTATGTGATGAATATGGGAGCAAGGTTCCACAATTTTAAGTCGTGAAATGTTGGGCACAGGGGTTACGACCAATCGAGTGGACTCCATGTTAGTGTCGTCTAGGGAAAGATAGTGAACGTTTGCTTACCCCGGGTACTTGAGGTACCATGGTCGTGGATGATCTGGAAGTTCCCGGATCTTGTGGGTAAAGTGTGCAACCTCTGCAGAGTGTAAAACTATTCGAATAGTCGTGTCCACGGTCAAGGACAGTTGGGTAACCGCTCTTGGGCTACGTCCACATGTTTACAAACCAGTGTGTGTGTTTGGATAAGTGGGAAGTTCTACATGGGTCAAGTCCAAGGACTTGACATGATTGAGTTGGGTTGGTGCCCACTCTATTTATGTTGATATCTGTAACCTGTCCTCAGGGTTACTTGAATTCGCCTGATGCATGTCTTGCAAGTTGTTGAACATGTCATTGCACTCAAAACTAGCTTTCTGCAAAATTTACCTATATCATGCATTGTTATATCTGGAACCAAAACATGGGTTGCTTGCGAGTACATTCAAAGTACTCATTGGCTTGCCACTGGTTATTTAATTGGCCAGGCATGGAAGAACCGGAGTTCGAAGAAGAGTTCTTTGGAGACGATCATGCGAACTAGGACGTTTCCCAGTCAGAATGCCTGTAGGGTTAAGGCAGATGGCATGGGTTCTACTTATCAACGAAGATTTCCGCTGCTTGTGTTTCATTTGATGTTCAGCCCTTAAGGCTTTATCAATGTAAGACTTGACCATAATGGTCATAATTTGTGTCAGACGGTATGTATGGATGTAAGACTCTTGTTATTCAGCTTACGTGTGTTCGGTGAGCATTGATCTCGGGATCCTGTACACGTGCATTCGATGATCACGACTTATGAGTCGGGGTCCCCCGAGCTAGTATCGAGCCATCTGTTGTAGGAAGCCTTAGTTAGCATGGTCGTTAGTTAGATAAAACTATTTCCAAAACTATTACAAGTTTTCAAAACTATCTATACTTCTCTTCCCTTCTCAGTTTTTCAAAAACTAAGGTATACTTCCCCCATCGATCTCTTCCCTTCAAAACTATTGCAAACGGTCGCTAGAACCCTTATGCCCCTGACCACTTGATTCCTTGTAATCCTCGTGGATAATCTAGGAGGAAGATGCCTTGCCAGACATTCACCCACATCTCCTGAACACAAGATTGGCGACACCACAACAAGACGACACCAACAGAAGATACATCCTCGAGGAATGAGGACATGAAGACCCAGGAGATGGTGACACCCTTGACACTGCCCCAAGATGATGCAACCTTAGCCTATGATGATCAGGGCATAGGATATGCAAGATCATGATATACATCGCTAATAGGGTAACCCTGTCACTACCGTTGTTGTATCGGCAACCACCGGTGGATGAGAACCTAGCCATTTGGTCCGCCTCACTATAGTGAGCAGGAAAACGGTTCTCTTCATTCCCCGCTCTTGGTGTCGATGTTATCATCAACGTAACCGACATGTTGGACCTCTACTATGCCTTGTTAATGTCATTGCATAAAGGATTACCTACCTAGTACCATCGACGGCTTAGAAAGCAAAAGCGATCATCATGGTTAAGAAGACAAGAGAAGACCAAGTCAAAGACAGCCACGAGGAGCCACCATCACCCCATCGCTTCAACAGGCAATATGTTGTTGAAGAATCTTCAGGCTCAACCTGGATCGTTTCATCGGACAACTACAAGAGAGGTAGCGACACCTGAGGAAAACTCAGAAGACTGCATGAGGCAAAAGGCACGACTACTGAGTCCGAGAACCCCTAGGGTAGGATGAGTCGTGTACCCCCTATGCGCGGTCGAGTCCGTATGATGGCTCGAATAGAACCATGATTGTGTGTTGCTTGTTTTTTTTATTTGTCTGTGTTTTGGTATCAGTCGCCCTTTTTCCCGAGGCAACTAGTACACGGCTATATCACCTGCCTTATTTTATTGTTTGTGTTTGGCCCTTTCAGCACTTGTTTGTTTGCACTTGCACTATAGAACCTCCTTACTAGGCACCCCACCTGTATTGCTTTCCCTCATGAGCCCTTGACCGCTCCAACAGGATGCCTGTTGTAACACATACTGGTACCTCTACCCATCAGCAAGAAGCCGGAGCAGGAGCCACTCAGGACCAAGCCCAAGGACAAGCTCCACCACTGCCACCACCTCCAAACATGGACATGACTCAGCTCCTCCAAGCCTTCCGAGAGGAGCAAGCCAACACAGCAGCCCTCCGGTGATTGCTCGGGTGTCAACCGCCAACGGTGGGGAGCGGCAATGGGCGTTCCACGTTGGCGAGTTCAAGAAGCATGCACCACCCACCTTCATCGAGGCTGTTGAACCCCACGGATGCTGAGGCAGTGGGTCCGCACCATTGAGGACCTGTTGGAACTAATCGGCTGCTTGAAGACCGTGAGAGGTAGCATATGCTGCCCCTTGTCTCGGGGTACCGCCGAGCTTGGTGGGATGGTTTCAAGGTCATCTTGCGCTGGGCAAGACATCACTTGGAATGACTTCAAGGCAAAATTCCATAAGGCCCACATTCCTTACGGGATTATGGACATCAAGAAGCGTGAGTTCGGGCCTGAAGCAAGGTAGTAGCTTGTCAAGGAGTACATGCAGAAGTTGGTGTTCTATCAAGGTATGCTCGAGGATGTCGACCGATCTTGCCAAAGGGCGCTTCATGGAAGGCCTTAACAGACTCTCGATGCTACGCTTGTTGTGTGTGACTACCCAACCTTTCCTGATCTGGTGAACAAGGCACTCATGCTTGAAGACAAGCGACGTGCTTTGGATGATACCCGTAAATGCAAGATGATCAGCAAGGGTAGCTCCAGCAACCAGAAGCCTCGCCCGTGGCAGCCAGCCCCGGTCAAGCCAACCTATCAGCAACCAAGAGCTCCTGCACCCCGCACCAACTGTCCACCTCAGCAGTATGCCAACCCCAGGCCAGCTTACAACAACCCCAATAACAATGCCGGCAAGAGCATCAACCCCAACCAAGTTACTTGCTTTGGATGTGGTCAGCCAGGACACTACTCCAAGAATTGCCCCAACAAGAAGCCCGACGCCCTGCGCCCCAATGCGCAGAACCCAGGACAGGGTCGTGGGATGCCACCAAGGAACCAAGCTCCCCGCAACCCGCCCAACAATGGCAGGGGTCTTGTGAACCATGTCACTGCAGAAGAAGCCCAGGAAGACCCGGACGTCGTCTTTGAGTGCGTTCATATCAACTCGGCACCCAGAACTGTTTTGTTTGATTCGGGAGCCACGCATTCATTTGTCACCCAAGAGTTTGCATTAAAAGTGGCATGACCCTACACCCTGAATAACCCTATGGTGGTACAAACCCCGAGCAGAGATGAGAGCCAAGATAGGATGTAAAGGAGTGGGATTGTCATCGATGGGGTGAACTTCCTAGCAGACCTTATCGTCCTAAGGTCACAAGGCTTGGATGTGATCTTAGGAATGAATTGGCTCATCAAGCACCAAGGCTTGATAGATTGTGCCAACCGGACTGTCCTTTGTGACCAATGACCGAGGAGTCGAATTTAAATTTGCCTCCAACCCCTCCTCTGCTCGAGCCAACCAAGTCAAGCTGTCTGATTGAAGTTGGATTGGAGCAAGTGCCGATAGTATCACGAATACCCGATGTTTTTCTGATGAGCTACGGGGATGCCTCTGACCGAGACATTGAAATCATCATCGAGCTCGTGCGGGCAGGACCCATCTATAAGAAGCCTTATAGAATGGGATCGGAAGAGTTAGCAGAATTGAAGAAGCAAGCTGGAAGAGCAGTTGAGGAAGGATTTATCCGCCCTAGTGCCTCCCCTTGGGGATCACATTACATTTGTGGCAAAGAAGGGCGGTACCATCCGCTTGTGCATTGATTACCGCTCCCTCAATGAGGTTACAATCAAGAACAAGTACCCCTCCCCAAGATTGAAGATCTGTTTGATCAACTCAATGGGGCCAAGGTGTTCTCCAAGATCGACCTTCGATCCGGATATTATCAGCTGAAAATCAGGCCCCAAGATATTCCGAAGACGGCATTTGTAACCAGATATGGCCTGTATGAGTGCATGGTCATGTCCTTTGGATTGACCAATGCCCCAGCTTACTTCATGTATCTCATGAATAAGGTCTTCATGGAATATTTGGACAAGTTTGTCGTTGTCTTCATTGATCACATTCTTGTCTTCTCGAAGACGGAAGAAGAACACGAGCAACACTTGAGGATGGTCCTAGACAAGCTTCGAGAACACCAACTGTACGCCAAGTTCAGCAAGTGCGAATTTTGGCTGCGTGAAGTTGGATTCTCGGGTCATGTATTGAATGCTGAAGGGTTGTTAGTGGACCCCACCAAGATTCAAGCCGTGACTGAATGGCAAACTCCGAGCAATGTGAAGGAAGTCAGAAGCTTCCTCGAACTCGCGGGATATTACCGCAAGTTCGTTGAAGGATTCTCAAGCATTGCCGACCTATGACCCTTCTCTTGAAGAAGGACAAGAAGTTTGAATGGGCCTTGAAGTGCGAAGGGAGCTTCGAGGAGCTGAAGAAGAGGATGACCACCGCCCGATTACGCCACACGAGATATACACAAGGAATTTGTGATATATTGTGATGCTCAAGAACCGGACTGGGAGGTGTTCTGATGCAAGAAGGCAGAGTCGTAGCTTACCTTTCAAGGCAACTACGGCCGCGTGAAGAGAACTATGCTACTCATGATCTCGAGTTAGCAGCAGTGGTTCATGCCCTGAAGACATGGCGACATTACCTCCTAGGGAAGTGGTGTGAGATATACACGGATCACAAAAGTCTGAAGTATATTTTCACTCAGAAGGAATTGAACATGAGGCAGAGAAGGTGGCTAGAGTTAATCAAGGATTATGACCTCAGTGTTTAGTACCACCCTAGGAAGGCTAATGTGGTTGCAGATGCATTAAGTAGAAAGGCTTGTTCCTTGAATGCTATGCTTAAGGGCAGGCTACCCGCCCTGTATGACGAACTTGAAAGCTTCGAGTTGGAACTGGTTGCACCAGGATTCTTAGCCAACCTTGAAGTCAAGCCTACCCTGATGGATGATGTTAAAGAAGCTCAGAAGGGACACGAGAGTATTGAAGGCATCAAGAGGAAGATCAAGGCGGGCAAAGCCCCAAGTTTCTTAGAAGATGAGCAAGGGGTTGTGTGGTTTGGGAATCGCATTTGCGTACCCAACAAGATTGAGTTCAAGAATCTGATCTTGCAAGAAGCTCATGACACCCCGTATTCCATCCATCCTGGAGGAACAAAGATGTATCACGACCTGAAGGAAAGATTTTGGTGGCACGGGATGAAAAGGGAGATTGCCACCTATGTTGCAAAATGTGATGTATGCCAAAGAGTCAAGGCTGAACATCAGGGACCCGCTGGATTGCTCCAACCACTCAAGGTTCCCGAGTGGAAATGGGATAAAGTCGGAATGGATTTCATCACAGAGTTACCTAGGTCAAATAAGGGTCATGACTCCATCTGGGTTATAGTCGACCATTTGACTAAAGTAGCCCATTTCATCCCTGTTAAGACTTCCTATGATGGTAACCAGCTAGCAACTCTATACATCAACAGAATCGTAAGTCTTCATGGTGTTCCGAAGGAGATTGTGTCAGATCGAGGAACCCAGTTTACCTCGAGATTTTGGAAGAAGTTCCAAGAGGCCATGGGAACCAAGTTGTCTTTCAGCACTGCTTTCCACCCACAGACCGGAGGTCAGACAGAATGAGTAAATCAGATACATGAAGACATGCTCCGGGCCTGTGTCCTAACATATGGAGCTAGGTGGGAAGATTGCCTCCCTTTTGCCGAGTTCTCCTACAACAAAAGTTATCAATCAAGCCTCCAGATGGCACCATTTGAGGTGCTATCTGAGACGAAATGCCGCATGACCCTCAATTGGTCGAGGCGGAGAAGGACTAGTCTTTGGGCCCGATATCCTCCGTGAAGCGAAGAGCAAGTCCAGCTTGTCAGAGAGCGTTTGAAGACCGCCAAGTCAAGGCAGAAGAGCTATGCTGACACTCGTCGCCGACAAGTAGACTTCCAAGTCGGAGACCATGTGTACCTGCGAGTAACTCCTCTTAAGGGAACCAAGCGTTTCCACGTTAAAGGAAAACTCGCACCAAGATTTATCGGCCCCTTTGAGATCACCGCACGACGAGGTGAACTGGCTTACCAGTTGGAACTACCACCTGAACTGTCCAATGTGCACAACATATTCCACATGTCACAACTCCGGAAATGTCTCCAAGTTCCAGACAAGCCTGATCTTTACAAAGACGTCAGCCACCAAGCCATTGACCTTCAGCCTGATTTGACTTACCGTGAGAGGCCCATCCGCATTTTGGATGAGGCTGAGCGACACACTCAAGCCGCACCATCAAGTACTTCAAGGTCGATTGGAGCAACCACCTTTGAAGCGAAGCAACTTGGGAGCGTGAAGACTACCTTAGATCCGAGTTTCCGTATCTTCTTAAAGCCTAGTTTAGGAATCTCGGGGACGAGATTCTTGTAAGGGGGGTAGGTCTGTCACACCCTGCGTTTTGTAACATTTCATTTTGCATTAATAAAGCATGAAAATTTGGACCAACAAAAACTTTTGCATTATTTGGCTTTTATTTGGAGTTGGTTTTTCTCTCTGTGTTTTCAAGTGCTCTTTAAAGTCAACACAACTCCACCTTATATACTTCATCTCCTTGCCCCAAAATTCTGTCCAATGATCATGCCATGTGTATAGTGCAATATAGTATTTGCTTACAAAAATAATTTGGCCAAATAGTGTTTTAAAAAAAATAGTTTTCCAAAAACCCCTGAATTGAGGTTTGCACTACAAGTACCTGATTTGGGGTATGAAAAATAATTCAAAGAGTATATTTGAAACCTATTAGATATAGGACTTCCATAAACCACAAAAATATAATTTTGAAAGTTATTTTCCTATTTTATTTAAAGGCTTTTTCTTAAGGCCAGAAATGGTCTTTAATAGGTTAAAATTATTTTAAAGCTTTAAAAATATTTGAGGAAAATTAGGGAGACTCAATGGACATATATTTACCATATATATGAGTTTCAACGCATCGTTATGATCAAAATATTGGACAAAACCTCCCAAAACCATTTCTGCTCATTTCAAGGATTTGAAATATTTCTACAGGAAATATTCTCCAAAAATTCCAAGAAAATTCTAGCATGTCACATATGACATGTTTTGATGATATTGGCAAGTATCATACCATGGAGAATAATATAACCCCATGAAATTCCCCCAAAACCCCTTCTGGCCAGAATCAAATTTGAACTACTTTGTACTACCAACTTTCTCTCCTTGATCCCAACTTCTGTGAGCATGATCACATGACCAAATGAGGCCACCACACCAAGTGGTGCATCAAGGAGAAGTGATTTACTCAACTAGATCTGCACAAGTCCATTCCTGCCAGTTTCTAGGGTTTACAAAAGTTGCATTGGCAACTTAGCCCAAATAAGCTCCAAATTGGTGGAAGGCCCTAATTATATGTGACACTTCACCCTGTGGAGTCTCATGACAAGTGGAAGTCATCTACTTGCCCAAACCATCATCAAACACCTTCTGGCAGAATTTTAAAATGCAAATTCCAGCCTCTTCCACTAATCTCCTTGAGCCCTGCTTTTTACCACAACCCATCCTAGTTCCCCTCTACCACCTGGATGCTTCCCTGCCCGAGGAAGCAATGATGAAGGGGGGAACCCCATTTTTCTTCTCTGGACAGCAGATTTCCCTCTCTCTCTCAGCCTCCTTCTCTCCCCTCAGCTTTCCAGAGCATCCAAGGCCCTCTCCAGCTTTTGCCCATACCCCCTGCAGCCTCTAGACGCAAGTGGACGCGCGCGGACGCGGGAAAGCCGCGGATGCCGGCCAAAGTCACGCTCTGGAGCGCCTGGCAGGGCACCCGACCGTTGACGCCGCGTCTCCCGGCCACCTCGATCCTCCCCCGTGCGCCAGTCGATACCCCTCGACGTCCGCTCCACACGAGCAGGCCGCCCACTTGCTCCCGTGCCCTCCTCTCTCTCCTGCAGCTCGCGCCAGAGCGCCGCCCCGCTCGGCCAATGCTCGCGCCACTCCTGTGGCCCGCGTGCAGCTCGTCCCGCTCCTCCTCTCTCTCCCTGGCACCCTACACCACTCCCACGAATGCCCCCGAGCTCTCCATTCCCTCCTTAACGGCCACCCAAGACGATCCCGCAGGAACCCGTAGGCCGCGCCCACGGTGGACCTCGGCCAGCCTATAAAAGGCAACCCCGAGCCTCCCTCTCACCTCCTGTCGCTCCTCCACACTCCTAATCGAGCTCCCGCACCACCCAGTTGCGTCCAGAGCCGCCCGAGCTCGAGATCGAGCTCGAGCTCCGCCGCCTCGGGTCGTCGACGTCCACGCGGTACAGGCCTTCTCCGCCCTTGTTCTCTCTCGATCTGGAACCACAAGGCGTCACTAACCCTTTCCCCTCTCTTTCCCACTCCTTTTGCAGCCGGGAACGGCCGGAACCATCGACGCCCGAACCACCTCCGCCGCGTGACCTCTTCGCCGGCGAACCAGGCTGCTCCAGCGACCATCTCCACCACCACCCGAGCGGCGACATCCTCCCAAGTCCAACGGTACCACCCACGCACCCTCCCGTGCCCTGTATCACCGCCGGCGAGCTCGCCGTTGCATCTGGACGGAGGTAGACGACGACGGCCGTGGGATCTACCCGTCGGAGTTTAACGCGCCTGGCGATGCGCGCCGGTTCATTGTCGACCGGCGGCGCCGCTTTTACGCCTTCGACGTGGCGGCCTCGCGCGGGCTGATTTCCCTCTAGGCCTGTTGCCCCGCGGCCTCTCTGGCCTAGTGGCAGAGTGCCGCGTTTCTTTTTCTTTTTTTGCCTGTTTCACAAAAATTCCACAGGACAAAATACTTATCCAAATGAAATAATTCCAACTCCTAAAATCTCAGAATTATCCCACCTATTTATTGATGTAACTTTCATGCACATCCATTACACTTTTCTGCTCTGTTCAAATTTGAACAATAGAGCCTCTGTTTGAAAATCCACAACTCTGTTTCCCTAGCTCCAAATCCAAAACCGAGAATTTTCCCCTTCCTAACTTTCCTCCTAGTATTTTACAAAAATAAGTTGACATTTTTCTGAGCACTTTGACTATTCTGTTTTTATTATTGTCTCATTTATCCGTTGTTTTCTTGCGACGATTAGATCCTGTGTTTGACGAAGTAGTTGGAGAAGAAGGAGAGGAAGGGCCTGAAGACTTTGAAGACCAAGCCAACCGAGGCAAGCAGCCCTTTGACCATGCCCATGAAACCCTTTTTATGCATGTCATATATCACTTATTATTGTTGCATCGGAATCATGATGAGATGGTAAACCACGTTGGTTGGTTGCCTCTGTTACTTCCTCATTGATACTTGCATTGTGCATGACCCTACCTCCTTATGAGGGTTATGCCGGTGGGATTAGAAAGGATGCTAAAGTAGATGCTACGCAACTGGGACGGTGTATGCATGGTGATGGAGACAAAATCATTTCAAAAGACTTTTCGAAAACCCCCCATCGGGTGCCACTTATGCCCGGGGGAGATGATGAGTTGGGTAGCCACTTGATGACGAAGTGGTGTACCGAGGCAAGGGTGTGTTGTCTTCAAAACGGATTGGTTTAAGTTGCGACCGTTATTCCAACCTTACATGCGCAACCACTCTACCCTTGTATGGGAAAGGGCATTATTAATTACCTAGGCCGATACTAGCTTGGAGCCCGCATTACTAGTGACGGGGGAGAGTTGGTGCTCTCTCTTGGGACGGGGTCGTGCCAGGTAGGGCGGCCAAGAACATTTTTTGGGGCACCGGACACACCGTTGGTACCCCGTGCCAGTGGTATGTGATGAATATGGGAGCAAGGCTCCACAATTTTAAGTCGTGAAATGTGGGGCACGGGGGTTACGACCAATCGAGTGGACTCCATGTTAGGGTCGTCTAGGGAAAGATAGTGATTGGGTGCTTACCCCGGGTACTTGAGGTACCGCGGGTCGTGGATGATACGGAAGTTCCCCGGATCTTGTGGGTAAAGTGTGCAACCTCTGCAGAGTGTAAAACTAGTCGAATAGCCGTGTCCACGGTCAAGGACAGTTGGGTAACCGCTCTTGGGCTACGTCCACATGTTTACAAACCAGTGTGTGTGTTTGGATAAGTGGGAAGTTCTACATGGGTCAAGTCCAAGGACTTGACATGATTGAGTTGGGTTGGTGCCCACTCTATTTATGTTGATATCTGTAACCTGTCCTCATGGTTACTTGAATTACTTTGATGCATGTCTTGCAAGTTGTTGAACATGTCATTGCACTCAAAACTAGCTTTACGCAAAATTTACCTATATCATGCATTGTTATATCTGGAACCAAAACATGGGTTGCTTGCGAGTACATTCAAAGTACTCATTGGCTTGCCACTGGTTATTTAATTGGCCAGGCATGGAAGAACCAGAGTTCGAAGAAGAGTTCTTTCAATACGATCATGCGAACTAGGACGTTTCCCAGTCAGAATGCCTGTAGGGTTAAGGCAGATGGCATGGGTTCTACTTATCAACGAAGATTTCCGCTGCTTGTGTTTCATTTGATGTTCAGCCCTTAAGGCTTTATCAATGTAAGACTTGACCATAATGGTCATAATTTGTGTCAAATGGTATGTATGGATGTAAGACTCTTGTTATTCAGCTTCTGTGTGTTCAGTGAGCATTGATCTCTGGGATCACTATACACGTGCATTCGGTGATCACGACTTATGAGTCGGGGTCCCCACAAGGAAGCGGCCGTCCATCGCCTGATGAATGGCGGGTTGTGGCCCTGCTCCTCATCGGCATCGTCGTCCGTACTGACGACGTCTTCGGAGCCGTAATCAAGCATGTCGGTTAAGTCCTCAACTATGGCTATGGAGTGGGTGGCGGGTGGGAAGCAAAATTCCCCATCATCGGCCCCTAGTTCGAATTGTACGTAATTCGGCTGTGAGTCCCCCGCCAAGGACAAGTTCTTTACTGAGTTCAGCAAATCACCCAAAGGCGAGTGCTGGAAGATGTCTGCGGCGCTAAACTCGAAGATCGATAAACGATCAAGCTCGGTATCCGCGTACTCACATGGTTCGGAACTTATACCCGGAGAATAGTCCGGAGTTCCGGTGACACAAATATTGTGTGGGGTTACGTCCATGTGCGGCTCCAATGTCGGGAAATCCGTGGCCTCTATGGTGGGGTCGAGCCTCCCATCCATGGATGCCGCAATGTGCTCTGGATCTAAGGCCAGAGTGGTTGGAGGAGCTATCTCCTGGATGCGGTCTGACGACAGATTTAGGTCATGCTCGTCAAGGTGACCAGGAGCGGTTGCCGCGGTCTCGAACCCGGCAAAGATCAAATCTCCACGGATGTCCGCAACGTAATTCAGGCTCGAATCGACACGATGGCGGGCGAGTGTCGATCTGCTCGGTGTGGCAGCGAGTTGGCCCGCGATGCGGCCACCACCGAACGAAGTTATGCCCGGGGAGGAAGGTTTCTCCTTGGACAGCGTCACTATCGATGATTGAAGGGGCCATCGAACCTTTTTGTTGACAGCATAGTGGAACTCTCAATGAAAGCACCGATGTCGGTGTCAAAACCGGCGGATCTCGGGTAGGGGGTCCCGAACTGTGCATCTAAGGTCGATGGTAACAGGAGACAGGGGACACGATGTTTACCCAGGTTCGAGCCTTCTCTATGGAGGTAATACCCTACTTCCTGCTTGATTGATCTTGATGAATATGAGTATTACAAGAGTTGATCTACCACGAGATCGTGAGGGCTAAACCCTATAAGTCTAGCCCGTATTACTATGGTCATGAGTATCCCCTTCCAGACTAAGTCTTCCTGTTTATATAGACACCAGGAGGATCTAGGGTCACACAAGGTCGGTTACAAAGGAAAAGAATCTACATATTTGGTTGCCAAGCTTGCCTTCCATGCCAAGGAGAGTCCTATCCAGACACGGGTGCAGTCTTCGGTCTTCGTATCTTCACAACCCATCAGTCTGTCCCATGGCTAACAGACCGGATGCCCGAGGACCCCTTAGTCCAGGACTCCCTCAGTAGCAGCTGGGCCAACAGGACTCCGGAGAATCCGGGCTGTAGCAGGCTAACAGGACTCCGGTAGACACCGCGTGACATTTCCCTGAAGGGACAGACATAGGAACGAAGAAGGACACATGCTGGCCAACCTAAGTGTTCCGGAGTAGTAGCAAGCTACCATGGCTCAGTGGAAGCACTAGGAGACATTTCCTGGTAAGAGAGGCTACCAAGGATAAACAACTAGGTTGTCGGATCCCACACATACCAAGCATTTCAAACCATACACACAATATGCTCGATATGTGCGAATACAACATGGCATCACAACGGAACTCTACAACTCAAAGTATTTATTCATTAGGCTCCGAAGAGCCAGATATTACAAACATGGGTCTGATGACCCAGCATTCAAGTCATAGAAGCAACAAGCACAAGCGGAAGCTTAACTTGTCTGAGTATAGACAACTACAAATGAAAAGGCCGAGAAGCCTGACTATCTACAAGACCCTGCCGAGGGCACAAGATCGTAGCTGAGGTAACAAGCTAAACGTCGAAGTCCATGCGGAACTACTAGCGAGGCTGAAGTCTCTCTGCAAAAACATAAATTAAGCAAACAGGAGTACAAATTTACCCAGCTAGACTTACATCAGAACTAGGTACATATGCATCAGTATCAACAAAAAGATGGTGGGGTTTAACTGTAGCAAGCCAGCTTTGACTTAGTGGCTAACTTGAACTATGACTGCAAGCAACTCTTTTGAGGTGGCGCACATGAGTCCACATATTCACCAATCAATACACTACTATGGATGCGCTCCCGTCTCCCTACGAGAACGCCATCCATAGCACTCACGCTTATCTTGCGCATTTTAGAGTATCCACTTTCACTTGTCTATGAACTGTACAAGCAACCCAGAGGTCCTTTACCGCCGACGTGGCTATTCGAACAGATGATGTTAACTCTGCAGGGGTGTACTTCTTCACACACGCTCTCACCACTTATCACCGTTTAGATGGCATGTACTCGGCAACCTTCAAGCGGAAGCCGGGCGAGGGTGTCGGCCACGACCTGACTAACCACACAAGTCCCTAGTCCAGGTTTATCGCCTATTCAGGTTCCATCCGCAGGGAGTCCGGCCGAGGTTGCCACATACGGCCCCGAACGATGTGTACAGGGTTCCGGGACACCAAACGAGCGCCCGGCATACCCGGCCATGTGCCTACCGCATCACAGCCCACCCCTCGGGTAAGCACTGCGCACGTCCTCCAGCAACTACAAATACCAGAAAATACTTGCAATTCCTGGAAAGAGGACAAGGGCGGCTAATAAGTCGAGATGGTCAATTAAGGATCCCAATGAGTGGTAGTAGCTGTTCATGGATCACAAACACAGAACTCAGTTCCTGAGGACGGCTTCAATGAGACAACCCACCATGTACTCCTACATGGCCTCTCACCGCTACCTTTACCAAATCGTATTCACACACTTAGCTCTCAACAGTAGGACATGTTCACCACATTCCAGTTCATCCCCGATGAATCAGACCTGACTCAACTCTAAGTAGTAGTAGGCATGACAAACAAGCATGAATTAGTAGGCACATCAGGGCTCAAACAACTCCTACTCATGCTAGTGGGTTTCATCTATTTACTGTGGAAATGACAGGTCATGCAGAGGAAAAGGGGGTTCAACTACCGCAACAAGTAACAGATGAATCGTTGTTGTCCTAATGCAGTAAAAGAGAGCAGAAGCGAGAGATTGTGTTTGTATCAGAATGAACAAGGCGGTTTTGCTTGCCTGATAGAGTGGTCGAGGGGTACTGCCCTTCAACTGGATACTCGTGAATATCCTCGGGAGCAGAACCTACCACGGAGATTACATCGGTGACACAATCAATACATGGTGATATGCAACAATATGATGCATGCACATGACATGGCAAAATGAGTGTGTTGGGCTAATGCAACTACAACCAGATGGGTTTGAGCCATTTTGATCCAAAGGTTCAACCCCAAACTCATCTTATGAATTTAAATAGTTATTTATCATGTTTTGATATAAACATCAGGGTTAAGTTTCTTTAACATGCACGAAGCCAGTACAGATGGATAGATTGGATTTTTCTGATCATTTTTCATATATAAATCTTTGCATTTGGAGTTAGAGATTAATTTCTATGATTTTTAGAAGTTAGCACTATTTTCTAGAATTTCCTGAATAAGAATAAATCCAGAAAAGGCATTACTGTGTCAGCACTGCGTCAACAGGTCAACTGTGCGGTCCAGGTCAAACCTGACCAGTTGGACCCACTGGTCAGTGTCACAGTTAGTTAACTAACTAATTAAGGTTAGTTTAATTGCTAACCTAGGTTTGACCAAGGGTGGGGCCCACATGTCAGTGACCCAGGGGGGTCAAATCCCCAGTCAACTGGGTCAAATCGCCGGCGTTGAGTCGCGGCGAGGCCGAGATGGCGGAGTGCGTTGGGATTCCTCCTCCATCGACCAAATGGTCGGGGGTGGGCATCTACGCGTAGCCTAGGCTCTCGCACATGCAAAGCAACAGGCGGTAGTAGCTGGGGTGGCCGGAGCTCATCAGAAACGAGGTAGCAGCGGTGGCCGGAGTTCGTCCAATGGCGGTTCATGTGATGCGGGGCCTGTCAGGAGCAATGGATGGTCGTGATCGACTTACGAGGGTGCAGCGAGTGCAGCAGTGGGCTCGGACGCGTGCTTGCACGACTGTAGCCGCGGTGGCGACATGACCGGCAGCGAGGAGCTGTCGGCTCCGATGGCCACGCTTGTTGGAAGGCGCGGACGAGCACAGGGAGAGAGGGGAAAGGGGCAGGGGCTCATGGCGATTCCAGCAGAGGCAACGGCGAGGTCGGGGAGGGGCTGGAGCTCGCGAATCCCCGGTGAGATCGCCGGCGGCCGGAGGTTGAAGAGGAGGTCGGGGACGACGCTGCAGGGCTTCCGGCGGGGCGTGGCTCGGTGGGGAGGAAGAGGGGGTCGAGGCAGAGCTTCTGAGCACATCGGCGAGGCGAGGCAGTGGCTGTGGCCACGACAACAGCAAGCGGCGGTGACGACGGCGCTCGGGCACGAGAGGAAAGAGAGCAGAGGAAGGGAGAAGCTCGGGGAGAGCGAGAGAGTGGTCGGTGGGCTGCGTGGCGTCATCCGACGAGGCCAGGGCGAAGCGGCAAGCAGGAGGTGGCCGGGCATGCGCCAGCGTGCGTTGGCCACGCGCTCGTCCTCCTGGCAAGGAGGAAGACGACAAGGGAGGGGGCCAGGCGGGCTGGGCCGCGCAGTGTTGTGCCGGCTGGGGTGCCAGGTAAGCCAGGTAAGTTTCTCTCTCTCCTTTACTTTCTGTTTTTCTATTTCTTCTGTAACTTTGTGGATTTAATTAAAATACTAAAACTAACTCAAATATCATAAAACTGCTCATGCCCACTGTATGGAATTTTTCCAACAGTAAACATTTTAGTTTATGATTATTTGGACATTTAAAATAATTTATACCACTTAAATGTCCAAATGCAATTAACATATGATTTAATCGAGTGACCTTGTGATCTCCTAGAAAAGTGTACACCATTTCTGTCGGAGGTTCTAGACCAAGGAAAAGATGATGAACATTTTAGAAGGGCATTTCAAGTTAATTGAAAAAGATTTTGGTAAACCCTAGTTGGATTAAGGGGGTGCTGGGGGTTCTGTCATCCCCATTTCAAGTTTCTGAGGGAAAGTAAACATGATGCATGGAGATTATGCAATGACAAGCAAGACTAAGCTAGGGCTGTGACAACTCACCCCCACTAAACAAGAATCTTGTCCCGAGATTCAAGTGTAGGGTAAGATGAAGGGGGAATAGAAACTAACATAATCTTCACGATCCAGGTTGCACTTCATGAAGGCATTGATTCAATAACCATCTTTGTCTCGTTGTCTTACTCTGAGAACTCCAGCCAACATGACAACAAGAGGAAAAGGAAACTCTAGAAGGATCGATCTTCTCGAAGATCGAAGAACTCATGATCAACTCACGGAATGAGACATAGCAACATCTCTCGAGCTGAGACACGAAGCACACATCTAGAGGGATGGAGTGGAACAGATGACGAGGGTTCATTAGGTAGACAAAAATTCCACCCCTAAGAGGGTGGTGAACGGTTGTCAACGTAGCGAGGATTTGAGTTGCCATGATACCATAACGAGACACCTTAGAGAAGGATGACTCATAGAATTATCCCTTAAGTGGCAAAAAGAATTTCTTTTGATTCAGAGATCAATAAAATTCTCTATACTAGCCTAGGGCAAATCTCGAGCAATCGTTTGAAGGAGTTCGAAAGAATGACATACTCTGACTAGAATGGATGATGTGGACTACCTTGTTGAAGACAACGTAATGGATGATCTCTACTTATCATCGGAAATGGAGGGAACCCATGGTAGGATGGCACAACGGCGGTGCAAGATGGGAATAAAATGCAAATGCTGGAAATGATTCTAGTAACTGGGGAGAAACCCAACAGTAGAGAGTGAGTCCACAGTTTGAAAAGGTTATAACATAACCGAGGAAATTGGGAGAAAATCCCAATTAATACCAACGATAAAACCTAGTGCTTGCGCATGCTCTCAAGAACTTGAGAATTTCCATATTCATCAAGGTTTTACTAATATCCGTGTCAAGGATCCTGGCAACACAACATACTACCATGATGAATGGTGATGGACGATTCAGATGCAAAGGAAGCTAACACCTTCTCAGATTTCACCTTAACGAGGCCAAGGAAACAGAATCTGGATGATCGACGGAGAGACATTTAGCACTCTGCTTCTAATGTTCTCCTTGATGTGCTAGCGTAACCCATTTATTGATATGGTTTGGTATCTAGGACATCAAGTAAAAGGTCGGACTTCGGGAACACAAGAAACCATAAGTAGCAACTTCTGGAGTATATCCTATGAGATCCTTATGGGGAGGTGGCCAACTTCCTCAATCAAGATAATACAATAATAGGTCTTCCGGCTGGGTGTGTTGGCCACGACATCCACTTTACCGGGTTACAGAGAGACCAATATTATAGTTCTTGGGACACGTTCCAACCATCATATCTGCCTGAGATTCAGATCTAGTCTGTGTCAGGATATTCCAGACTCATCAAGTCTAGAGAGAAAAATGAAAATTTGCAACACAAATCGATGAGATGACGTTGCGAGATTCTCAGGAAATGAACTACAATAGCAAGCCCCAAAACATGAGCTGGTTCTGCTACACCCATGTGAACACGTTGTCCCAGGCAAGCATGATCACATGATAGTCTTACAACAAAATACTACCGAGTTCTGGTAGGGAACCATCATTAATGATATCGAAGTCTCCGCTTGGAAGTCTAAAGTAATGACCTTAGAACAGACTCCTTTATCTTGAACAAATCAATCAGTGGCTTGGTGTGCTAGGAATTACGTATGGAATGGAGGTGGCCAAACCTATCAAACCATAGAATACTTCGTGCATACATGACTGACTTGGGATGATTCCAGAGGAAGAAAAACAAACTTTCTCAAAGTCATGACGGCAACTTGCACCAAATGCACATGAATTATAGGAAGTCACTTCTTTCATCCAGCATATGCGTCATGAACCGAACATGAAGATAATGCTCATAGAAGTTTCCAACACTAGCTGGATGTTCATCATAAATCATGGAGAAGATAAAAATGTTGCTGATGGGCTCAACAACAATTCATTGGGATTTCCAAAATAAATTGAATTCCATAATTATGTGAACAAGGTGATAGCACTGGTCAGACCAAAGGATAAAATGGTGTATGCTCGAGGAAAACCACGAGTAAGACAACATTACGAACATCGCTGGTTCTGATTTGATTTGAGGATAGCCCACACTCAAATCAAAGTTTTGACAAGACAATAGATCCAACAACTGATCACGAGGACTAATTGGTGAAGATATCATCTTTCTTCAACACACACACAAACACAAAGATATCCCTTCAGAATGAACCAAATTCGGCAAAGCTTTTTATCTTCCATCTCTCCAAGTTGTTGTTTAGCTTAACCAACTAGCTCAGGGGTATCCAACACAGATTCTTGGAGAAGGGGTGGTTTATAAGAAACCAACTTGGTCACGAACTCAACATAGCGGTCAGGTGACAACCTGGTTATACTTCCAAGAAGACTTTCGAAAAATCACGAACCACCGATATGTTATTAAGCTCGAGAAAAATCTTGCTTTTCAGGGCAAGACGATATGATCAAATAAGCAAGGATTGGCACTATCCTAATCCATTGATCGAAATGTGCATCGGAAATAAGGGCTAGGTTGCACAATCAATTTTTAGGGTGACGATTCAATAATCAACACACTAAGAATGTGGTTTTTGTCCATTTAACTACCAAGCAACAGAGTTGCTAGGAGTATAGATTTCACACATCATGATTCACTTGTCGGCATTCCAGTTGCGACAACACGAAACCGAGGAATGAATAATTATGGCGAGAAGTATCACTACGTCAAGAATTCATAAGAGAAGGTGCAATTCTCATGACATTCCTGACATAAAGTGGGTAATACTTCAGGGTAGAATAGACCAAAAGCTTAATTGCATTTGATCTGCGGAATACAACTGCTTTGACCCAACCCTGGATATGGTTGAGGTACTGGGGTTTGTTTCTCCTAGTCGTTCCGAATAGAACGGCTTGCCGGACCACAAGAATAATAGGCATCGATGAACACGAATGCGCGACTACTCCTGACTATCAATTGATAGACGAGGGGTCATAATACAACTAAAGAGGGATAACTCAAAGGAACATATGTTTTTCTGAGTTGTGGATGCATGGATTAGTATGTCGAACAAATTCAACATATTTCTTCCAGATAACCCATGCAGAAAGGTAGGATTGGCAGAGTCACAATGTAGAATGGAGAACTCATCAAGAGAACTCATCAAGAGCACTCTTATTGTGATCTTTTGGTTGAAAAGAACTTCTGCCATATCGGTTCATGGTTTTGGAAGAACGATATACCACGAACCTCAAAGACTATCACAAAGGTTGCTAATATCCTAAAGGAACGAGCAAACACTATCGACATGAGATAAGCAGAGTGAATCTTGGGTTCAAGAACCTAGGAATGGAATACCTACTAACTAATAACATCATGGGATGCTTTCGAGAATGACGGCCAGAATCATCACACTTGGAACACAAAACATGGCTATATTACTAGGTGATTCTCTAAGACGCCTAGGGTCATAATAATAGCTCCAACTTATATGTTGAGGCAATGGAATACCTCAACACACTGATTAGTGTGATTAATCTGGCACAAATGGACATCGGGAACATGGAGGAATGATTTGCAAGTGCATCAGACTATTTAGAAACCTGGGATTACTCGGACAGCATAACGGCTGTAAATTCTCAAAATGATTTTAGATATCCTACAAAATGGTGGCATAACCACTCGATCATCACAATATCAAGGTTCCGAGATCAACGGTTAATATACGGGAGTAGTAGGAACTGAACTGGGGCTTAAATTCATCAATCTTATAAGTCTACGAATTAGAAACACGTGACCCTCACTACAAAAAAATACACTTCCCTGATGATACGTGTTTGTCACAGTAGGTCGCGTTTTTTGTCATGCATGTACATCCATGACAAATTATGACAGAATCAAGATAGTCATACCTACGCTGTCGTAGAAGTGTTCCATGACATTACCAAAATTATCATCACGGAAGTGTCCACTTCCATGACGATAAATCACGCGTCACAGAGGTGCTTTCGTCAAGGGTGACCGACACGTGGCATCCACCGTAACGGAACGCTGTTAAGCTATCGGGTCGGGTTTTGGATCCGAAAACCCGTTAACAGCCCCGACCAATGGGGATTTTCCACGTGTAAAATCATCATTGGCTGGAGGAAACACGTGTCACCTATGATACGTTGGGACAGATGTCATCCACTCATTGGACAGAAGGCGCCTATGATACATTGACACGTGGCACGGCCCAACAGAGGTGCATTCCTGTGAAAAGGCCAGCCCGTTTGACTTGGTCAGAAGGTGGCGGGCCGGCCCATGTAAAGCCTGTTAACGGCATGTTCGCATATAGCCCATTTACAGCCCGCTAACCCAAGGCCCGTTACGCCGGATCCGAATTAGGCCCAGTAGCATCATCTGGGCCACCCAATATGATTCCAGCCCGTTTTCACTTTTGGCCCATGTATGGCCCATGACGTCTTTCGGCCCATATGAGCCCCTATGTAACTCTTGGCCTATTAACGACCGTGGTGGCCGCACGTAATGAACGATGTATCACTTTACACCCATTAACGGCCCGTGTGTGGCGGCCCATAATGAACAAAGTGTATCACTTTATACCCATTAACGGCCCGTTATTCCGTTGGGCTGTTTCTAGCCCATGTTATCTTTCGGCCTTCTCAGAGCCCATTTATTCTTGGGCTCATTTCAGCATTCGGCTACTTATGGCCCGTTACTGTCATTTTCTGCTTGTGGGCCAAATTCAGCCCGTGGTTATAGTCGGCCCGTTTGTGGTCCGTTAATACGTTGGGCCGTTTTCATAGCGTCATCAAATACGACCTATTAACGATGGCCCGTTATGGTCGGCCCATGAACGGACGATTCCAACTCTAGCCCGTTTACGTCCATAATGCGGCCTGTTATTGGCCCATGTTTGTGTCGATCATCTTGCCCGTATAAGGCCCATTGATGATACGGCCCGTAGAAGGCCCATTGTTTCTACGGCCCGTAGAAGGCCCATTGTTTCTACGGCCCGTAGAAGGCCCACTATTTCTACGACCCGTAGAACGCCTCCTGTTTCTACGGCCCGTAGGAGGCCCAGTGTCACTACAGTAAATATTAGCCCATGGTTATTGTGGCCTAGTTTTAAAAAATAGGTTATTGCAGCCACTAGCAAACCGCGGAAAAAGAACTGCAATGACTACAAGCAATCAAATAAACAAGACAACAAGGAAATAAATAAGCAAGCAACTTACGCTAGGCTATCACGGCTATCACACATATTACATCCACTGGCCATCAAAGTTCGCCACCAGTGCAAATAAATGCACCGACAAAAGAATATGCAAAACTAAGAGCACTTCAGAAGGCACTAGGCCTGGCCAGGTCGGGCACCCCCAAACAGCTGAAGAAGCTGAGTAGACCTCAGTTGTGTCAACGATAGATGCATCAACACTAGATTTAAGGCATGATGGTGCGCACAGCAGTCCTCTGACATCCTCATTGCATCTTTGACTTCAAGTCGGAGCTGAGCTGAAGCAAGCCTTTCCGCTTTCAGTTGAGACTGAAGAAGTCGAACTGATTGAGGCAGCGACTGCACAGAGGTTGTCACACACCTGCTAGTGAGTAGCTTCAACTCACTGTCTTCATCAAGATAGGACCTTGGGGTCATCTCGCTGTCCTCAAGATGGTTTGGCTCACTATCTTCCGTAAAGTTCTGCCTGGCGTAAGAGATACGAGTCTGAAAGAAAACAAGGAGACACGTAACAGGTTTCACAATTATATAAGAAAATAAATGGATCATTCGCTTAGGAACATGTTTTACAACTACAAATTGAAACGGTAGTTGTTGCAAACATCCAATCAGATGTAAACAGCAAAGCAAACAGCGATGGAGGAAATGATGCCTATCCAAATCTATACTAGAACAAAGTTTGAAGGCTTGAGAAGGATGAACTTACATTACATTTTAACACGGGCTGGACAAAGCCCTTCTCCATGTTGACGGAAGGATAATTCAATAAATTCCCCAAAGAAAATTCTTTATAAGCGTTGCCATTATTCTACATTTCGCAAAGAGTAAATATAGATCAAATAATATTGGAAGAAATAGAGGATAATGAAGCTCAGGTGCAGACTGATGATACATAATCAAATAGCAATTAATTAAGTACAGCGTTACAAGGCAAAAGGGAGAGAGGTACTGATACGTCTCCAACATATCTATAATTTTTTATTGCTCCATGCTATATTATCTACTGTTTCGGGCAATATTGGGCTTTATTATCCACTTTTATATTATTTTGGGACTAACCTATTAACCGGAGGCCCAGCCCGTAATTGTTGTTTTTGCCTATTTGAGTGTTTGAAGAAAAGGAATATCAAGCGAATTTAAACGGAACAAAATCAACTAGAGAAGTTATTTTGTAAGGAAAGCTACCGGATGGACTTGGACCCTACGTCAGGAGATAAGGGAGGTGCTCACGAGGGTGGGGGGCGCGCTGATACGTCCATTTTGCATCATGCTTTTATATCGATATTTATTGTTTTGTGGGCTGTTATTTCACTTTATGTCACAATACTTATGGCTATTCTCTCTTATTCTACAAGGTTTACATGAAGAGGAGAATGCGGCACTGGAATGCAGGCTGGAAAAGGAGCAAATATTGGAGACCTATTCTGTGCAACTCTAAAAGTCCTGAAACTCCCTGGAATATCTTAAAATAAATAAAGAAAAATCGTCGCCAAAGATGAAGGCCAGGGGGCCCACACCCTGCTCACGAGGGTGGGGGCCCCCCTGGGGCGCGCCCTCCTACCTCGTGGGCCCCCTGGTGGATCTCCGATGCCCATCTTCTCCTATATGAAGTCTTTCGATGAGAAAAAACATGAAGCAACCTTTCGGGACGAGACCCCGCCGCCACGAGGCGGAACCAATCTAGGGCTCCGGCGGAGCTGTTCTGCCAGGGACACTTCCCTCCGGGAGGGGGAAATCATCGTCATCATCATCACTAATGCTCCTCTCATCGGGAGAGGGCAATCTCCATCAACATCTTCACCAGCACCATCTCATCTCCCAACCCTAGTTCATCTCTTGTATCTAATTCTTGTCTCCAAGTCCGGGATTGGTGCTAGTAGGTTGCTAGTAGTGTTGATTACTCCTTGTATTTGATGCTAGTTGGTTTACTTGGTGGAAGATCATATGTTCAGATCCTTTATGCATATTATTACCCCTCTGATTATGAACATGAATATGCTTTGTGAGTAGTTACGTTTGTTCCTGAGGACACGGGAGAAGTCTTGCTATTAGTAGTCATGTGAATTTTGTATTCATTCGATATTTTGATGAGATGTATGTTGTCTAGCCTCTAGTGGTGTTATGTGAACGTCGACTACATAACACTTCACCATTATTTGGGCCTATAGGAAGGCATTGGGAAGTAATAAGTAGATGATGGGTTGCTAGAGTGACAGAAGCTTAAGCCCTAGTTTATGCGTTGCTTTGTAAGGGGCTGATTTGGATCCACTTGTTTCATGCTATGGTTAGGTTTACCTTAATACTTTTGTTGTAGTTGCAGATGCTTGCAAAAGAGGTTAATCATAAGTGGGATGCTTGTTCAAGTAAGAACAGCACCCAAGCACCGGTCCACCCACATATCAAATTATCAAAGTACCGAACATGAATCATATGGACGTGATGAAAATTAGCTTGATGATATTCCCATGTGTCCTCGGGAGCGCTTTTCCTATTATAAGAGTTTGTCCAGGCTTGTCCTTTGCTACAAAAAGGATTGGGCCACCTTGCTGCACTTTATTTACTCTTGTTACTTGTTGCTCGTTCCAATTTATCTTATCACAAAATTATCTGTTACCACTTATTTCAATACTTGCAGAGAATACCTTGCTGAAAACCTCTTATCATTTCCTTCTGCTCCTTGTTGGGTTCGACACTCTTACTTATCGAAAGGACTACGATAGATCCCCTATACTTGTGGGTCATCACGCGCCCCCCCCCTAGGGCGCGCCCCCTGCCTCGTGGGGCCCCCGAAGCTCCCCTGACGTACTTCCTGCACCCATATATACTCTCGTACCCTAAAACTTCCAGAACGGAGATTAGATCGGAAGTTCTGCCGCCGCAAGCCTCTGTAGCCATGAGAAATCAATGTAGGCCCTCTCCGGCACCCTGCCGGAGGGGGCCATCATCATCGGTGGCCATGGAGGAGTATCCCGGAGGGGCCATCATCACCATGAAGGCCAAGGACTAGAAGGTGGAGGCCATGGAGGAGGAAGCACAAGGGGGGGAACCTCTCCTCCTCTCTTCCGGTGGCGCCGGAGTGCCATCGGGAGGGGAATCATCGCCACGGTGATCGTCTTCATCAACATCACCATAATCATCACCATCCTCATCTCTTTTATGCGGTCCACTCTCCCACACACCGCTGTAATCCCTACTTGAACATGGTGCTTTATGCCACATATTATGATCCAATGATGTGTTGCCATCCTATGATGTTTAGAGTAGATATCTTTTGTCTTTGGGTTGATTGATGATCTAGATTGGTATGAGTTGTATGTTTTACTTTGGTGCTGTCCTATGGCGCCCTCCGTGTCGCGCAAGCATGAGGGATTCCCGCTGTAGGGTGTTACAATATGTTCATGATTCGCTTATAGTGGGTCGCTAGAGTGACAGAAGCTTAAACCCGAGTAAGAGGGATTGTTGCGTATGGGAATAAAGAGGACTTGATGCTTTAATGCTATGGTTGGGTTTTACCTTAATGATCTTTAGTAGTTGCGGATGCTTGCTAGAGTCCCAATCATAAGTGCATATGATCCAAGTAGAGAAAGTATGTTAGCTTATGCCTCTCCCTCATATAAAACTACAATTGTGATTACCGATTTTGTTAACAATTGCCTGGGACAATTCCGCACACCGATCCACCATTATTCCACACTCGTTATTTATAATACTAAGTTATATATTCTAACTTTATGATAACAGAACCTACTTTTATATTTTATCTCTCCGATATCATGCAAAGTTATCCTCTTCATACCCACAACGTAGTTTTATTTCTCGTTGCTAGTTGGAAGCAAACGTTCGGTGCACGTAGAGTCGTATCAGTGGTAGATAGGGCTTGCGATAATATTGATCTTACCTTTAGCTCCTTGTGGGTTCAACACTCCATACTTATCACTTCCACCTTTGGAAAGTGCTACGATGATTCCTTGCACTTGGGGATTATCAAGCTCTTTTCTGGCGCCGTTGCCGGGGAGCAATAGCGTGGGGTTGATATTCTCGTGTGTGCTTGTTTGATTTCTTCACTAATTAGTTTTTGTTTTTCCTTTTTGTTTTTGTTTATTTGTGGGTGAAACATACAAAAAAATTAAAAATGAAAATACAAAAAAAATATTAATTGCCTCTCATGCCTAAAAAGTTTTTCAAAAAGAGAAGTGATTGGAAGGTTTTGCATTTAAGAAGTGAGGGTCGACCTTGAGCACTTGTGTTCATGCTCACGGAAACAATGTAGAATTTTTCATGGAAGTTTCTCTGTAAATAATTATCCCCTTGTATATATTAATTGTATTACAAAAATAAATGTGCCAAGCTTTGGTTTTAGGATGATTAGATTGCTTGTTTGCTATGTGCAAAACAAAAACAGAAACTTTGGCTGTAGTGCATGAATTTACATTTTTTACTGGAAAGTCAGATGGGTCTGAAACTTTTTGCAAATTACTTACATACAAATTTTTCAAATTTTAAAATTTAGTTTATAATTTTAGGAGTTACAGAAGTTTGCTAAACTTCCAGATTACTACAGACTGTTCTGTTTTTAACAGATTCTGTTTTGCGTGTGTTGTTTGCTTATTTCGATGAATCTATGGCTAGTATTGGAGGGTATGAACTATAGAGAACTTAGAGTACAGTAGGTTTAACAACAATACAAATAAAGAATGAGTTCATTACATTACCTAAAGGTACTGATTTTCTTTATTATACTAACGGATCTCACAAGTTTTTGTTAAAGTTTTGTGTGGATGAAGTGTCCGAAGGTCGAGGAGCTATCAATATGAGAAGAATAAAGAAAGGCAAGAGTTGAAGCTTGGGGATGCCCAAGGCACCCCAAGTAAATATTTCAAAGGGTACTCAAGCATCTAAGCTTGGGGATGCCCCGGTTGGCATCCCATCTTTCTTCTTCAACGATTATCGGTATACCTCGGTTTTTGTTTTGTTCACATGATTTGTGTCCTTTGTGTTTTTGTTTTTTCTTCAAGAACCATGATAGCATGAGATATACCTTCAATGATTTGTAGAATACTTCATGTGCTCATATAGAATTGCTCTTTGTGCTTCACTTAAATCTTTTGAGTATGGTTTTATAGAATGCTTCATGTGCTTCACTTATACATTTCGAGCTTGGATATTGGTTAGTTGTAGAATGCTCCATGAACTTCACTTATATATTTTGGAGTATGAATAATACTATCAGTTAAAGTGGGTTTGGAAGAGTGTCAACTTTAGGAATTAGTGATCCCACTATTTTGGAGGATGTTGAATCTTAGTGTGATATTTATGAAAGTGGATTTGGAAGAGTGTCAACTTTAGCTAGTAATGATTCCACTATTTCAGAAGAGGTTCCAATTGAGTATGAGAACAAAGTTGCTATACATGATACTACTGAAAATTATTATGAGGGAGGAATACATGCTTGTAGGAGTTGCAATAATATTAAGTTTCCTCTCTATGTGCATAAAGTTTTGAAGTTATACTTGTTTTGCCTTCCTATGCTAGTTGATTCTTGTTCCCATAAGTTGTGTGCTCACAAAATCCCTAGGCATAGGAAGTGGGTTAGATTTAAATGTGCTAGTCATATTATTCAAGATGCTCTTCTTGTGCTTCAATTCCTATCTTTTATGTGAGCATCATTGAAATCATCATGCCTAGCTAAAAGGCATTAAAGAAAAGCGCTTGTTGGGAGACAACCCAATATTTACCGTTACTGTTTGTGTGTGTTTACATGATTAATCTACTGTAGTAATCATGTTTTATAGCTTTTGTTTCAATAAAGTGCCAAGTAAGACCTTTGGGAAGACTTGCGTGAAAGTTAATGTGATCTTGCTGTAAAAAACAGAAACTTTGCGCTCACAAGAATAGATGTCACTTTTTACAGAAGAGTGATTTTGAGTTTATTATTTTTGCAGAAGATTAATATACAAATTCCTCACGTCCACAAATTTATTTCATAATTTTTGGAGTAGCAGAAGTATGGTTATTGATCAGATCATTACACACTGTTCTGTTTCTGACAGATTCTGTTTTCATTGCATAGTTTGCTTGTTTTCTAGTTTCTATGACTTATATTCCTGATTATGAATTGTAGAAATGATAAGTTACAGTAGGCATTGTGTGAAAACAATTATGAACCTTGTATTTGATAGTACCAAAGTGAATGGTTTGCTCTTTATCATACTAATCTATCTCGCGGAGTTTGGTTAAGTTTTGTGTGATTGAAGTTTTCAAGTTTTGGGTGAGATATCGATATGAGGAGAATAAGGAGTGGAAAGACTCTAAGCTTGTGGATTACCAAGGCACCCCAAGGTAATATTCAAGGAAGACTCAAGCGCCTAAGCTTGGGGATGCCCCGGAAGGCATCCCCTCTTTCGTCTTCAAAACTATCGGTATACTTTACTCGGAGCTATATTTTTATTCATCACATGATATGCATTTTGCTTGGAGCGTGTTTTCAATTTTACTTGCTGTTTGAATAAATTCATTGGATCTGAAATATTGAATGAAAAAGAATCCTCCCATGGCTAGTTAATTATTTGACTACTGAGTGTTCTTCACTCATATCGTCTGGAGTAGTTTGTCAATTGCTCATGTGCTTCATGTATATCATATGAGTGAATGGTTGAATAAATTGAATGTCATAAACCTGAATTTATATATATTTCATATGCTTATAACATGGGGAGTAATGACTTCACACATAATAAGTATTGGTAGTAAACTTATTGAAAGTTAGCAAACTTAGAATTGGTCACTTGAACAATTCATGAAAGAATATTGAAGGAAGAGATGTTTCATATATAAATATACTATCCTCGACATCTTTTATGATTGGGAGCACTCATTAAAATATGACATGCTAAAGAGTTGATGTTGGACAAGGAAGACAACGTAATGAGTTATGTTTTCTTATATCTGAGATAAAGTATGTTGTCATGGATCCTCTAACATGTTGAGCTTGCCTTTCCCCCTCATGCTAGCCAAAATTCTCAGCACCAAGTAGAGATACTACTTGTGCTTCCAAAATCCTTAAACCATTTTTCCATGAGAGTTCACCATATCTACCTATGGATTGAGTAAGATCCTTCAAGTAAGTTGTCATCGGTGCAAAGCAATAAAAATTGCTCTAAATATGTATGACTGATTGGTGTGGGAGAAATAAGCTTTATACGATCTTGTGATGTGGAAGTAATAAAAGCGACGGACTGCATAATAAAGGTTCATATCACAAGGGGCAATATAAAGTGACGTTCTTTCGCATTGAGATTTTGTGCATCCAACCATAAAAGCGCATGGCAACCTCTGCTTCCCTCTGCGAAGGGCCTATCTTTTATTATTATCTTCTACCTTATGCAAAATTCACAGTGATTTTCACCTTTCCTTTTTCATTTTATCCTTTGGCAAGCCCAGCATGTTGGAAAGAACCTGATATATATATCTAATTGGATGTAGAGGAGCATGAGTATTATTGTTGACATAACCCTTGAGGTAAAAGGTTGGGAGGCGAAACTATAAGCCCCTATCTTTCTCTGTGTCCGATTAAAACTCCATAACCACAAGTATTGCGTGAGTGTTAGCAATTTTGAAAGACTAAATGGTAGTAGAGTATGTGAAGTTTGCTAAATCAAAGCTCTGACATAGACTCTTCCTGAAAATAGGGTGAATTGCAATTGTTTGATGACTGAGAATATTGTTTGTTAGTTTTCAAGAAAGTTTATGATCCACACTTTAAACTTGTGACTTGCTTGTTACTTGATCATGAAAAGTATTATGAGATGGGCTATTGTTATGATATGTAATGATGCTAGAAAAAGTGATTAGAATTATCATTGATCAAACTTAAGCACTTACTAGCATTCCACATCAAAAATTATCTTTTTATCATTTACCTACTCGAGGAGGAGCAGGAATTAAGCTTGGGGATGCCTGATACGTCTTCAATGTATCTATAATTTTTTATTGCTCCATGCTATATTATATACTGTTTCGGGCAATATTGGGCTTTATTATCCACTTTTATATTATTCTTGGGACTAACCTATTAACCGGAGGCCCAACCCAGAATTGCTGTTTTTTTTGCTTATTTCAGTGTTTCGAAGAAAAGGAATATCAAACGGAGTCGAAATGGAACGAAATCAACTAGAGAAATTATTGTTGGAAGGAAAGCTACTGGATGGACTTGGACCCTACGTCAG
The DNA here is from genome assembly GCA_021605205.1 of Aegilops longissima. Lineage (NCBI taxonomy): Eukaryota > Viridiplantae > Streptophyta > Magnoliopsida > Poales > Poaceae > Aegilops > Aegilops longissima. The sequence goes on along the minus strand of CM038676.1, from coordinate 221,826,775 downwards.
GAGATAAGGGAGGTGCTCACGAGGGTGGGGGGCACGCCCCCCCTAGGGCGCGCCCCCTGCCTCGTGGGGCCCCCGAAGCTCCCCCGACGTACTTCCTGCACCCATATATACTCTCGTACCCTAACACTTCCAGAACGGAGATTAGATCGGAAGTTCCGCCGCCGCAAGCCTCTATAGCCACGAGAAATCAATCTAGGCCCTCTCCGGCACCCTGCCGGAGGGGGCCATCATCATCGGTGGCCATGGAGGAGTATCCCGGAGGGGCCATCATCACCATGAAGGCCAAGGACCAGAAGTTGGAGGCCATGGAGGAGGAAGCACAAGGGGAGAACCTCTCCTCTTCTCTTCCGGTGGCGCCGGAGTGCCATCGAGAGGGGAATCATTGCCACGGTGATCGTCTTCATCAACATCACCATCATCATCACCATCCTCATCTCTTTTACACAGTCCACTCTCCCGCACACCGCTGTAATGCCTACTTGAACATGCTGCTTTATGCCACATATTATGATCCAATGATGTGTTTCCATCCTATGATGTTTTGAGTATATATCTTTTGTCTTTGGGTTGATTGATTATCTAGATTGGTATGAGTTGTATGTTTTACTTTGGTGCTGTCCTATGGTGCCCTCCGTGTCGCGCAAGCGTGAGGGATTCCGGCTGTAGGGTGTTGCAATACATTCATGATTCGCTTATAGTGGGTTGCTAGAGTGACAGAAGCTTAGACCCGAGTAAGAGGGATTGTTGCATATGGGAATAAAGACGACTTGATGCTTTAATGCTGTGGTTGGGTTTTACCTTAATGATCTTTAGTAGTTGCAGATGCTTGCTAGAGTTCCAATCATAAGTGCATATGATCCAAGTAGAGAAAGTATGTTAGCTTATGCCTCTCCCTCATATAAAACTACAATAGTGATTACCGGTTTTGTTAACAATTGCCTAGGACAATTCCGCACACTGATCCACCATTATTCCACACTCGCTATTTATAATACTAAGTAATATATTCTAACTTTATGATAACAGCACCTACTTTTATATTTTAGCTCTCCGATATCATGCAAAGTTATCCTCTTCATACCCACAATGTAGTTTTATTTCTCGTTGCTAGTTGGAAGCAAACGTTCGGTGCACGTAGAGTCGTATCAGTGGCAGATAGGGCTTGAGAGAATGTTGCTCTTACCTTTAGCTCCTTGTGGGTTCGACACTCCATACTTATCACTTCCACCTTTGGAAAGTGCTACGATGATTCCTTGCACTTGGGGATTATCAGGTACTGACAAGAGCAATGCAGAGCCCATTATTGTTTTGAGATCGTATGATCCTTTGAGCAAGGGGATTCATCTGAAATTAGTTTTCATACAAGAGAGAAGGTAAGGCACAAGCAGAAATGTGTAGAGAGTTCAAATTTTGAATTGATATCATAGACAGTACCTGACGCTGGGCTCCCAGCAGTTCTAATAGGGGTTTGGCCACTGGAGTAGGGGTAGAGTGTGGTACAGTTGGGCCTGTGTTTTCTGTGGCTGCTGATCTATTTGATTTAACAGGTATCACTACCTTTTCCAAATATCTAGTTTGTACTCCTTGAGGACCTGCACTCACCCTCTTCCTTTTGGACATCTATTACGAAAGAACAACATTTGACTAGAAAAACATAGTGTGACGACACATGGAATAGGTACAGAAAATGGATAGGTATGGCATATACTCATATATGATGCTTAAACTAAGCAGATGGTGTAACAGAGTAGAAGTAATGCAAGAGGTCAGATGCAAAATATGTGCGACCAATACAACTTTGCAAAGTTAGAGCAAGCACTTTGATGGGTGAATAAGATAGGCCATCCTCCACCATGCCAAGTTTGTTAGCTAGTGGATCGTTCCACGATATTCCTCTCGTGCGCCCATTCTCATATTAATTTTGATAATGTTCAATATCTGACATGCATGAAAACATAAAAACAAGTGAGATTTTCTTTGTAATGCAGAAGTGATTCTAATCCAATACTGCCTCCCTGTAAACCCCTTTGTGCTATCTCTGCAATTCTCTTAAAAGATGCCATGCATGCTGTAATTTGTTGTGTGTATTAATATAATGTGGCCTACTACTCAAAATATCAGAGCTCCAGAAGTGATGACACTTCGCAGATGATAGCTTCAACACATAGTAAATAAGAACAAGTCGACCCGACCTGACAGATTTAAAATATACTAAGGGAGAACAACTCGACCTGACCAGTCGACCGCAAGAGAAGAGTATCATCTTAAAGAAGAGCAGAAGAGCAAGAAGATTGAAGATATTACAAGTCTTTCAATACAATGTCGGTTGGCCACCCATGATGAACCAGAGCGCACAGAGAAATACTATTCTTTCCGGTCTCTCCATATGTGGCTCACATGCATTTTGAAACTAAAGTAGGAACATTTAGCCAACCAATTAAACATCTCTCAGTTTTACTAATATCAGCAATAATATCCGTTATGAATTTGTACAACTAAGCTTGTTTAGCTCGATGGGTGGAGCAGTGCTATTACGACACGAACCACGTAGGTTGATTGTGGTCATCATAAAATGGGGAAAACATAAGCATGATGAGTACAGTGTTGACCGTGGCAGTGGGATGGCAGATCTGAAGCTGAAAACCGCACAAAGGGTAGTTAGCAACCGATGTTTGCTTTGAAATAACAACTAAGATTTGGTATGGACAAGAAAGTATGGTCAACAAGTGACAAAGAAATGCAATTATGCTGTCTCTCTATATGTCGCGACATGCACTTGGAAACTCAAGTGGAACCTTTAGCTAACCAATTAAATATGTCGGTTAACTAATATCAGTATCATATCACAATCATATTTGAACAACTAAGCTTTCGAATTCTGAGTGTTGTGTTGTTTAGCTCGAAGGGTGGAGTAATGCTAGTACGACAGAAAGCACCTACGCAGATCATAGTAGAGTAGATAAAAGGGGAAAACCCTAAGCATCAAGAGAAAAATCAGGAAAGTGGAACTAGCTGGACCAGTGGGTGGTGCACATGCTTTTCGAAACGAATATAGGAACATTAGGTGACCAATTAAACATTCTCTGTTTTAGTGATATGAGCATCATATCAGATTCGTATTTCAACACGTAAGGTTCGGGTTGAGGTCTTGAGGAGCAGCGCTAGCACAACACGAAGCACCTACGATGATGGTAGTGAATATAAAGGGGGGAAACCATAAGCTCTACGAGTATAGTGCCCGTGCCATGGCGGATCTGAAGGTGCAAACCGGACAAAGCTACTTCACAACCAATGTTTGCTTTCAACTAGCCACTACGATTTGGTACAAACAAGAAAAGTACAGTAAACAAATTATGATCTATTTTCCGGGTGAGATAAATAACTTAAGCACATACGGAAGAGTACCACCTCTCTTGCGACGCCGTGTAGGCCTATGCTGATACGTTGAGGGTGCTGCGGGTGCGATGGCTGTCGGCGGCGGGGAAGAAGACTTTAGATGGCAGATGGCCGGGTCGGGGGATATATCCTGTTGCCGTGGAGGAGGCGGTCATAGGAGCGGCAACAGCAAGGTGGACGACGACGCCGTTGAAGCGAGAGGAGGCGATGAAAGGATCCTGGTCCAGCGCCGTGGATGAGAGACGTCCATCTTTTAAAGTGGACGACGGGGTAGGGGTAGCGGCTCCGGCAAGGTGGAGGATGGGGTGGCGGACGGAGGAGGCTGGCTGCAGTGCAGAGGTTGTCGTGCCGCCGACGGTGTATGAATGGGGAAATGGAGGGGAGGGTGGGATCTCAAACTTTGGGACGCGCTTCTCTGAAATGGGGGAAAGTTATGAACTTATCCCCCGTTTAAAAGTTTGGACATCACGTCGGTTGGGGATAGGATGGTAATCTCGCATCTCCCAAATATTTGCCGATAACTATTTCGGGCGAGGAGAGGGTGTTTTGCCGCCCACGGTTGGCGCCCACGGTGTATGAACGGGGCTGACATGTAGGGCGGTTGTGTCACGTCTGATGGAAGTTACACATCTGCCCCTATTTAAAATATTAGCCTACATAGATTTCGGACGAGGAGAGTTTGTTTTGCCGCCCACCGTGTATGAATGGGGAAATGGAGGAAGAGACACATGTCTTTCGGACGAGCTTGAATCAAATGTGTTTTGTCACCACGTTTGGCGCCCACCGTGTGCGAATGGGCTCAGAGGCCGTCGTGTCATGTCGATTGAAGTTACTAGTCTGCCCCTATCGACAGCAGTGTAAATCCGGTCGATAAGGATGTCAAGTGTCAGGGGTAGACAGTAATTTCCATCTAGCAAACACTTGCTTCGGGCAGCCCACAAATTATAGTGGGTGTTTAGCCACCGTTCAAAACTTGGGAGAATTAGCATTCACGTTTGCCACAGGACCTGGCAAACTAAATTCAAATCCAATTTGTATTCGATTACGAATATCCACAAATAATTACACGTTTTGTTATTTATTTCTTCGAAACCACAACAAAGATTTATTCCACCTTTATATATGATTATGATTTAGAAATGCCGTGATCTTCGAATTCAGTAGGTTGGATACACTCTGAGTCAAACAGTTGTTTCATCCAATACAATATGCTCACATGAAAAACAGTTCACCTTATGTCAATCATACAAGTACTGAGGATTACCTCTCCTAAAAATTTCGGATCATTACAACACATGGACAACATAGGGGGTCTTGCAACATAATCCACTCAGAGACATGACACAACATGCAAGTACAAAAATCTAATGACAATTTCAACTGGTATGTAAAGAAGAACCGGGATTACCTTGGGCTTGAGATAGCAGAAATAGCAGGACCTCCTCCGTCTTCAAATGCAACATTCTTACTTCCTCCAATTCTTGGGTTGCTTGCATAATGCGTGCCGCTAATTCCGTAATTTCCAGCCTCAAGATAAAGATTACCTCATTCATGGCAGCCACACCATCTCTTTCTGCCTCTAGTAGAGCCTCAAGCACTATAATATCTGTGCTCAGACTGCTCTCCGGCGGTGTTGCCTCTGAACTGCTACCATCTGGTAACATGGATGGCACACTACTTCCACAAATAGATTCTGGGTTTGTACATTGTGTCCTAGTGTGAACGGCATCCTGAAAGGTTTCCACTGGACATGAGTAAGAGATAGTTATCGTATGATCCAGGCAGTAAGCTTACATGGTAAACGACGGACGAATTATTGCCGAGCATGGCAAACTATATTTAAATGGTTCGAAGCAGCATCAGCCGAAAAGAAATTGAAATGGTAAGATGAAACTAGGGATGTAAGTGGCAAATAAATGACATCCGCCAGTCCCATCTAGTTAGTTTTTGCTACCTCCCCAGTTCATTTTCCTCAAAAAACAAAAACTCTTTTGAACTATCATACCACTAGTGGACTTTAATCGGGATTAAACCGGACCTAGTTGACATCCTTAGTTGAAAGGGAGTGTACAACCGCTATATTTAAGTTGCCAAGGCATCTAAGCAGTTGAAATAATCTGAGAAAGCACTTAACAGTGTGGCCTCATATAAACTACGAAGACAGTCTTGTGATGAAGTTGAGAGGAAAAGTTAAGGACTCAAATGAAATAGGCATGCATTTCTTTATGATAGTACAGCAGGCACTGCTGACATATTGGCTAACTCAGGTATAGCGTAACAACAAATAAGCATTCGAATCAAGCAATACAGCAAAGCAGATAACTGAACTATTTGTAATTCGGTAGGATTACATGTTGAGGGCACAAGCCAAGAAAGCATCCCACTCGCATTACATTTCACATGTACTAAAACACACTGGCTTACCATATGTTGCTGTGAAGCCTAGCTGCTGTTGCAATGTTCTTTGAAGATATCATCAGCATCCCGTGGTTGCAAATCTAGTTGTTGTAGTTTATTCTGCACCATCTATTTAGGTAAAATTAATTTTAATCGCATGCACTGGTCCGAATAGATCATCAATGGTTCATCTAAACTAATGAAAGAAGGGTGTGTGCATACACGATAATATATCTACTTCCCTCTATTTTTATGCTTGTTTGAGGTGCCAGCCCCAAAAGAACAAATATTTTGCTTGATGGGGTTGGCAGCTCCATAATTAATAGAAGCATCAAATTAGTCATGCAACTTGGGAAGATCAAGAACACACAAACAAGTAATGAACAGAGGCTTGGAGCAGTGATGTAATAGCTAGCATCAGAAAATGTAGGGTAAAACAAACAAAAAGTAGCGGAACCACATGCTAGTTTGCGGATGTGTAATTAAGCATAGAGAACATTAAGCAATCTGATGGAACCAACAGGTGGCATCAGAACAAAACTAAAGCATATTAACTATATGTGCACTGGTATGTAATTTAGCACATGTAACATGTTCACTACCAGAAGTATGGCCCTACAGGTGCAAGCAGAATAACGCGTCTCATGAAAAACTGAATGATGCCCTGAAGAAATTCAAAGGGTGAATATGCTAGGAAAGTGAACGTAGGCGCCGGCCGTTGGATAATAGTACCTGATTCTCGGCGGCGTATGGGTATCGTTGTCATACTTAATAGCTAAGGATCGTCGATGGTGCTCGTGTTGCGGTTGAGTTTGGGCCGGCTGTTGCCGTCGCTGAAGCGGCTCCGGTGTTACGGTTGCGGTGCCTGTCGACATACAAGAAAGCTCATCTGTGGTAAGTGAACAGTTGCATGATAAAGAGAAAAACCGAAGGAGTACAAATCGAAATAACGTGATGAGGCTGCGGCGTCGGTAAAGCAGGGCCGGTGGAGTTGAATATGGCATCCGTGGAGCGGGTCCGGTGCAGTGGATGAAGGCTTCGGCGGGCGCGTTGTACAGTGCTTTCGGTGAGGCGGATCTATTGCGGCGGACGAGGGCTTGTATGAAGGGCCAGCGAAGGGGCGGACGAGAGAGTCAGTGAAGGGCCTACGCTGTGGTGGACGAGGGCGCCGGTTAAGCAGATCCGGTGCAGTGGACCATGATGGCGGTCAAGGAGATCTGGAGCGGTGGACAAGCCAGTCGCTGAAGCGGCTCCGGTGAAGTGGTGAGTTGGCAGTTGGGGGTTCCAAGGTGCGGAAGGAAGATCCGGCGGGTGTGAGGTCCAACGCTGCGGCGGAGGACTAGATTCGGCGGCTTGCCTTGGTTAGAAGTCGAGGAGGGAAGGGAGGGCTACGGGGAAGAATGTTGGGGGCAAAGAGGGGAAAACAATGGAGTTATCAAAGCAGCCCTTTTCCGTTCATGTGGTAGGCGTAAAACAGGAATATCGCAGGGCTAAACTTTCGGGCGCGTGATATTTCGATGTGAGCGGGAAGTTTGAAAGCTTTTGGCGCCTAAAATTATAAGTATTCTGCTCTCGTACGGCTGACTATGATATCATGGCCGACAATTTGTTTGTTTTGCACGCAAAAAAATGTGCAAGTTTTGAAAATCAATGTCTCCAACTCAAAACTTACATTGTCCATTCAATTCAAATATGGATCATTGAGCTACTACAAGCAAATACCATCATACGGTCCAATTCAAATGAAATTCCAAATGTGTTTATCCTAAATATGATGACAAAAGCAAAAATGTGTATGTGTATAAATAAAGTGGATGATTATAAAGTTTGAACATGCCCGTATGTGTATATATCTAGGTTTGATATATGAATTTGAAATCACGAAATCCCGGCTTTAAAAATGTACCTCCGTTTAAATGAATTACAAAAGCTAATGATGGAGTCGAATTCCAAAATTCCAATCTTTGGTTTGTAATTCTGGTACATCAAGGTATATCACGCATGTTCAAAAGTATCATTATCTCATAGTACAAACTGTGAAACAAATTGATCAACCATGAGTGCACAATATCTCAATTACGCTAAAGTCCCTCAAATATAGACACCTCACTCTTTATCTGAAGTCAACCCCCCCCCCACCACCACACACACACACACATAGAGAAGTCGTTCTCTCCCCCAAACACCAACACACGAGCACATTAACACCCCTCTCTCTTGTAAAGTCCGGACCCCAACATAGATCTCTATCACTTTGTCTCTCGGGCATGCAAACATCTCTTCCCTCACTCTCTAGGTCTCTCGCTATCTCTCTTACCCAAGCACATGCACTATGTAGAGTGTATATTTCCCATACACACAAAACGTCGCCCCCAAACGTCTATCTCCCTAGTCATGTGGTTCTCACGCACTAACCTCACACACCACCCCCACTGCAAACAAGCACACTTTGTCTCCTTGTGCACCACTCTCCTCTTTCTATCTCTCTGACATGCGGACCCGCCCCAACTCCTTCCCTGTATACATATATGTCGTGACTCTTTGCATAGCTCCCTAATGTATAATTGTTCTCGATTTCGCACATTGTTCTCTACACCATCTATTCTAGATCTCTCATGAAGTCCCTATCACACAACATCAACATTGTCTCCCTATCTATACGCCATTTATGGACACAAACAACCCCTCTCGCCCCCTCTCTCTCTCTCTCTCTCTCTCTCTCTCTCTCTCTCTCTCTCTCTCTCCGTCGCTAGCTCTCTCTTTCTCTCGCTCTCACACCCCTCTCCCACACACACACTCGATGTCTCTTCCAAATAGTCTGCTCCCCCCGCCCGCACCCGTGCTATCTCGCTACTACACATGTCACACCATTCCCCCTTCCCTTATACTAGGTTTACATCATCAGTGGTCTCTCTACTCCACATACACTCTCTCCCTCTCACACACAAACGCATGCACAAACACACATAGACACGCACAAACACCCATTTATCTGGATCCTCATCTCTCCTCATGTCTGCATGTGTATCTCACACACTCACTCTCTAATTATGTATATGTGTCTCCACGTTACACAACACAAAGCCCCATGTACATGTCTCTCTCTATCCTCCACACACATAGACACAAAGAATCTGTTATCATTGCCTCAGTCTCTAACATATCACACACGCACACTGTCTCTCTCTCTCTCTTGCAAACACGCTCAACAAGGGTTTCCCCGTGAATAACTTACCGTCTATTCATCAACAGTTGTGGCATTATGGCGAACACGAGACGTAAAAAATAATAAATCTACATGTTCTTAGACCACCTAGTATGACTACTAGGACTAGAGCAAGCCAAAAAGCGCACCGCCGTCACCCCCTCCTTGTCGGCGACGGGAAAATCTTTGTTTTACACAGTCGAGAAGTCATTGTGCTAAGGCCCCACATGATCGATAATACGTTTGTATCTCCATACTTATATTTCTTCTCTTATAAAAAACCGAGTTGGTGATGATGGTACGTGTGCCATCTTGCAATATAGACCGTCTGATCTATATCTGACGGATGGAAATTAAACTAAAAGATACCCGCACCCCTCTCCACATTTGTAGACAAGGCCTTCCCTCGTTCATCCTAATCTCCAACAAACCTCATAGTTGAGCAATTAAGAAAGGAAGCCTTTGGAACAAATTGGCCTGGTGGCCGCTGCCGGCGTCGTCAATCCCCATGCCTCCGCTCAGTCCGACCACCAACCACCACCACACCCCACTCCTCTTCACCTTATCTCATATTTCTCGAGATATCATTAGTTTTTACACATGGGATTACTCCTGCAAGAGTCAATCACAACAAGTGTTTTATAAAAAATTGCATCTTGATGTTCCGTGCAATGCACGAATCTTGCTAGTACTCCTACACAAGACTAAGTTGATGATCTTTGGTGTATACGCCATCCGTCTTTTCGACCATTAGATCTACATCTAACGATTGTGAGGTAAGTTGTTGCCTTTTCTCACCAACATCCCACTTGTCTACCAATTTGCAGAAAAACCCATAATTAGTATCTTAAAACCAACCACATCCCTCCCTGACCTCACCAAAACAGCCCAAGGAATATATTCTAATTGAAACATAATATATCTCTAGTGACATATGTATATCAAAATTAGAGTGTTTTGTACCAAGTTTGTGAATAAGTATTATTCTAATTATGATTAGTTACAGCGGACATGAACATTGCTAGTGTTTCCAACCATGCATTTTTTCCTAGTATTCCATAGTTTCGAGTTTTCCATCAAGATATTAGTCACTCATGGTTGATATTTACTTTCAATCATGTACACATATGCACTATGTAACTAGCCTTGCTTATTGGCTTCCAAAGCTTAACTTTCACTCCTACTTACAATATGTAGAGTATTTAACAAAAAAACTACCACTTTCAACCAGCCCTAGGAAAAATCTATTGTACAAAAAATAGCAAAAACATACCCAAAATTTCTTAATCCATGCCAAAAACTACCTAGTACTCCTACCGATTAGGTTCGTTTAAACCCATTTATGACAGGGTTGGCCCACACGTCCGTGCTGACGAGGCAGCTTAAACCAACACATTTTGTTTGACCGTTGACACGAGGGACCCACATCTGACCTTCTATCCTGTTATTCCCCCTCAAATCATTATTTTTCCTGAACATTACTTCAAACAGTACTGATGCGTGTTCGTCGGTGGCGCCGATGATGAGCGAGTTGGCCGCCGCTCCGCCGGACGGGCCGGACGCCGCGCTGGCCTCCGCATGGGTTGGCAGGCTGGCCCGAGCATGACTCTCGAGCGACCAAGCCGCCGCGCTGGCCTTCCTTTCGAGCGGATGGCTGGCCTTAAGCGCGGCTGCGAACAAGCCGCCGCGCTGCCGTGCCAATCTAGCTAGCAAACCTTGCAGACAAGCAGCTGGACGAAGCTATCTTAGCTAGCTAGCGGCCGCGAGCACCGGACGGAGCTGGCATCCAGGCTGCCGCAACATGGGCTCCGCTTGCCGGCGGTTTTGACCTCGCCTTTACGCGCGGTGGCGTAGCTGCATCCATGGCCGAGGATGACTAGGTGGACGGGCCGGAGGTAGGAGGTCACTCGAGGATTTTTGTTGGTAAGACCATGTACAATGGTTGATAAGGTAGTCTTGTCTTAAGTCTGCCACATATGCAAGTGGTAGTAGTTTCTTGGCATTTTAGTGGTTTCTTGCATTATTAGAGCAAGTACAATAGAGCTGAGTCAGCGGGCTATAAGAAATAAACTAGTATATTTCTGCTTAGTTGGAGGAAAGAGAAGAGGAGAGAGAAGGTAAGCGGGCTCTTCGTGAAGAGCCAGCTCTACCACGTGCTCCTAAGCACTTTGTGAGAATGAGAAGTGGGCCACATAATAAAAAAGTAGTACACTCTTTTGATATATTATTGTACGTGTTGGCTATAAGATGGGCTATAGATGACATGGCACTGACTTATAGCCAGCAGCTGGCTATACTATTAACCATGCTCTTAGGGGTTTCTTGTAAGGAACAATGTACGTACTACTAGTGACAAAAGGTGATTCTAGGTTGCGTTGTACTCCAACAAGTACTACTAGTGGTCGCGTGAGTGTATACCTCGTTTTGTGGGTTCGATCCCGGCCGAACGCACGACAGCCTTTTTTTTAAATAGTACTACTACACTTCGCTGCGAGCCAATATTTTACACGGGTAGTTTGAGTTTTGAAGTCAAACGGACGTGCGGCCCCACAATCTGGGTGCACTGGACAGCCTAGCCATGTGTACGGGTTTTCCTTCCCAGCATCCCGTGGCTCGCGAGCTCGCCCTAGCCGCACCTCGCTTGTAGCTTCCAGCTAGTAGCATATTTAAACTAGCGCCTCCCAATTAAGCCCGAGGAGCCGGAAAAGTCTGGCGGGGCATTGGGAACTGTGCAATATGGCTCTGTACGTAAAGTGCTCTACTACTACTCTGTAGTTTGTGGCGTTGCACGCATGGACTTCACTCCATTATCGGCTCTACTATAAAAGAAATTCCTCTTGACGTGTTTTTTTTGAAACGGAGGCAAAAGCTTTGCTTCATATCATTCATAAAGAAGGAACTACTAACAAAGTTTGACGAGATCCATTACACCTCCACAAATGGAAGCGAAAAGCCTAGTCTCCTGTATCAAATAACTCAAATGTTCTGCCTTGTGATAACGTCGTTGATAAACAGGCTGCTAGTGTGTGCGTGAGAGGAGCGGCTGAGTAGGCCAGCTACGTGAGAGGAGCGGCTGAATAGAGCACCCAGAGTACCCACTAGGCCACTACGCAGGTGTACTTCCCCTGCATTGATAGTATAGCGATGGTTCTAGAGAACAGTAGTACCCTCCACTTCCAACTGTAGCTCCTTGGCCCTAAGATTCAAGAGTTCAAAACTGGTGCATTATACTAGACTAGACTAGAAGTACAGTACATCGCACTACTAGTTGAGAAAAGTAGTACTAGTACTGCTACAGTACGAGTACGTACTCCTCCATCACGTAATGTAAGACATTTTTTGACACTAGTTGGCATGTACAAAAAATGGCAAAAACATACCCAAAATTTCTTAATCCACGCCAAAAACAACTACCTAGTGCCCAAAATTTCTTACTAGTGCTATTATTTATAGTATAATGCAATCCCATAACGTTCCATAATGCTAGTACTAGTAGTAAATAATAGCCTCACCCCTTTGTTGAGGAAAGATCTACAGTTGGAAGGAACGAGGCCCTGCGGTTACTACGCTCTTATCTCCTCCTCGCCAGTTCCCCTCCTCCTGAAGAGAAGGCAGTTCATCGCTGCTCCCATGGATTCGCCAGGCGGTTCTCCTCCTCGTCGGGGCTGGGAGACCTTGGACGACGATCCTCTGGGAGAAATCGCACGCTGCTCCGACGTCCTCACCGCCGCAAGACTCGGTGCTTCCTGCACCAACTTTTTCAAGACGTTGCTTAAACAGGCTTGGGAAAAAGGACATGCTTGTTGGTCTTCCATGCGTCCTCGAGGAGAAGGTTCTTCTATGGGACAATTCTTCGAACAGTCCACCGCTCCCTGGCCATGGTTGCACGTTGACTCCGCTTGAGTTGACGACGTTGAGAGGTAGTCGGATTTTCTCTGATGAGCAGGTCAATAATGGAGTTTGATCATGTAGTACATAGTTATTCCATTTCCATCCCATAATTTCTCTACTGCCCACTGTCTTATATATAGGTCTGGGTCGGTGCCAACGAAGATTGGCTTGCATACCTTCGGCCGGACACCACCATGATTTTGCACAACATCCACAGCAGTGCGGCCGTTCCTGTAGACCCTTTCTCCACCATTGGGATCGGCCTTCCGGACTGGCTGGGCAAGAATACGTATGATGATGCCTACATGAGATTGAAGAAGATAGCAATTGTGGACCCGCCGACAAAGCGACGCGGCTACGACGATTACTATCTCATCGCGGTGTTCGACATAAGGATTGCCATCAATGCAGGAGGCAGTAACGGCAGAGGCTGGCGCATGTTGGTGGCGGCAGATTTGTACCCCTACACGTTCGAAGACGTCGTGCACTATCTAGGCCACATCTTCGTGGTGACAAGCCAGGGGACTTTTTTCATCTGGTTGACATCCTACGGTATGGGAGATTACAAACGGAATGCACAAACCATCATTTGCATCCTTAACGGTACTCCATTATTTTGCAGGGACCAGTCATCCCCCGATCAAAATAAGATCGCCGATCCTGGATGTGCATTTGCATCCGCGTCGGTCTAACCTGGAACCTTGTAGCTGACTTTGGCATATTGGGATCAACTATCCTAGCAGTCGTTACCCATGGTACCACTGATGTGCAGCATGGTCACACAATCTACCACGATGGGACCGTCACCATCTACCCAGGTATTCCATTTTTTAACCCTCTCGCCTTCTCTTTCATTGTTGTACTAGTAGTATACTTTGTATTACTAGTAGGAGTACTTTTTAACTTGGATGACGCGTATAGCTAGCTAGGCCCTTGAAGACTTGAACCCACTAGCTGCCACCATTTTTGGTTTTCCATGTCTTACTATCTCATCCATGTAGCCAAGAGTGGCTATATATAATAAGCCAGTTATTTTACTTCCTCTATACCGGAGTAGTACTATTTTTTGCACAGTATTACTGACCGCCATATTTGAGCACAACATTATTATGCATGGACCTTGACTATGTACGTCACCATGTGTCCATATCTGGGACGCCGCGTGTACCAGATGAACGGCGCCGAGTTCGACCCCCGTGATGCTACGTGGGTGCCGAGGAACACTCTTGGAGAGTACTCGGTTTTCATCGGGGGCAGCTACCCCATTGTGAATCGGATGCCACCTTCCATGCACGACACGGAAGGCTTGCTGTTCATGAAGCATGGTTGTGTCTTCAGTGCGCACCGCCGGATGAACGACATGCTGGGACACGCTATCCCTGATTTATGCCGCTTCAGCTTGAATGAGTCTCCATCATGTGGAACCGGACTAGAAAGCTGCGACAATGATTCCCGTTGCCCACCGCTATGGATCGTTCCATCCATGAAGAACACCTGGGACTGGAACCTGGAGGAGGACATGTAGCCCATCTATAACGTGTAATAGGAGTACGGTAATTGTGAATGGTAGCGCTGTGAATATATGTACACTAGTCGTGCACAAATTTATCACATGAATTGGAGATGAACTTGTGTGGCATGCTGGCATTTGTCCTTTAAAATTTATTACTAGTAAATGTGTTATGTGTACGTGCAACTTGTGTGGTTGTTGCGCGGGCTCCAACAGGCTCTTTGAGAAAAAAAGGTGGCACAGCTTTGGATATACGTGACGTGGTGGCATCATACAATAGCATCGTTCGCTATAGTTGTACTAGTACACTCCTACTAGGACGACAACTCCTATAAAACCTTGCGCTTGGCTCTTTGCCTCTTCGGGAGGTTCAACAGTTCGTACTCGTGTGAACCTTGCACTTGGCTCTTCGCCTCTTTGGAAGGTCCAACAATGATGATACTACAGTACAATATGCTTCTGGCAATCTGACACCGATTGAACTACTGCACGTCCACCGCGAGGGCGAGGGCGAGGGCGAGGGAGAGGGAGAGGGAGAGGGAGAGGGCGCTGTAGTCAAAACCCTCTCCTCGTCCTGCGAACCACCGTGCGCGTGGGCGAGGGAGAGGCGTAGTAAGCAAGCTTCTCCTTGTTCGGCAAGTTGATGGGACACATCAAAGCAGTACCAGTACTAGTAGTAGTAGTCCATACCGCGTCCTTTCCGATTAATATGGCTTAATTTCAAATGAGAAAAATACACTGGCGGTCAATGTAGGTAACAATATGCTCTTTACGGTCACTATATATAGTTTTGCGGCGATTATACGATCACTAGCTCATCGTAGAGCACCGTATTGCACCCTACTGACCGGCCACATAGTTGACGTGGCACTTTGTTGACTGGTTAAATTGTCACCTGGTTTCTGGGTCCCACCTGTCAGTTGGCAGAGCAAAGAAATCAGTTAAACAAAACTTTACGCAGGCGCGACACGAGTCCAACCCTTGTGCGCGAACCGCCCTGGCTGTGTTTGTGAGTGCATGCACGTGTCCTCCCTCGGTCTTCCAACAAATAGTGTACATCGGCTATAAAACAAAGAGTGTAGTTCATGATGTACATCTACACTTCCAATGCATTTAGCCTTTAATCTAAATCGATATTGATTGACTAATGCACCAACTTGTGCTGTAGGTATAGGCTACATGTCTATCCTTAATTACAGCATGGAACAGCCTTCATTTAATATTCTTATCTCATTGGTCGCATGCACACATAAGTCTGCTATTTTTGGGCGTTAATTATGCCCTGGTCAATGTGTAAATCTCTAAATGTACAGTCTTTCACAGATGTAGGGAGTAGGTTGAGCACTTGAGCGTGAGCGTGAGCGTGTGTGTTGCGTCGTGTGCTGTGTGCCGCATGGGTGCGTGAGTGTTGCGTGCGTCCATGTATATGTGTGAGTGTTGCATGTTGCATGCATGCATGCATGCATGGGGCTTACTCCCTCCCATTGACATGTTCATATTTCAAGCTTCCTCTGTTCCCTCCATATGGTGATACTCCCTCTGTTCCCAAATAGTACGGAGTAAAAGCCTCCCTCTGTTCCCAAATACAGAATATTTGTCTTTCTACAGATTTCAACAAGTGACTAGGTACGGAGCAAAATTAGTGAAGTGAGCGTAGAGGCATAGGGATACTATAGAAAGGAAGTCCTCGCGATCCATTATTCCCCATCTCGGTCAGAGAGAACTATTCAACTAGTCTTCGCAGTGAAGTGACAATACAGTAGCAGTACTAGTATACGTCGGTCAAATTATTCATCATGTCCACACATTGAATTGACGTGACAACACGCTGCGCATGAGGTGACACAAGAATCCCGGCGGCGTGTTTGGGTATTCTGGACTTCAGATTTGGAGTACCAATTATCTGTCGAAATCTTTCATCATTCACTTAAAACAGTCGATTGATCATACATTGAGTACCATATAACTGGAATTACCGATTCTAGTCGAAGAAGGATTGGCCGGTGTTGCGGGTGGCGTCAAGTTCGATCCCACGGATCAGGAGCTGATCGAGGACCCCGAGGCGAAAGTGAGTCTTGCGGTAGCGAGATTTCAGTCTCTCATCGATTTGTTCATACCAACCATCGACGGCGAGCACGGCATATGCTACACCCAACCCGAGAAACTTCGGGTAAGACACCGATCGACCGTCTACTTGCACAAACATATTCCTTTGTTTATAGCTCTATTTTTCTTTTTAGACGAGAGACTGGTGGAGCAATGGCAATTTTACGATTAATAAAAAGTGAAACAAGTGACGCAACATGCCAAAGATGTTATGAAAATGCCAACTAGGTACACTAAAACCTATATTCCACAATCTGCAGGTATCACATTGAGTGGCCTAAGGAAGCATTTCTTCGGCGCAATTCTGTAGGCGTTCAAAAGGCACGTGGGCGCGCATCGCAAGATACAATCGGAGTGCGGCATGCACGCTATGTGGCACTAAGACAGGCAATACCTTGCCGGTGATGGTCAACGTCCGGCAGACGGGCAACAAAAAAGGTTCTGGTGCTGGACACCAACAAGAACTTCGACCAGCAGAGGACCAACTGGGTGATGCACCAGTACCACCTCGGGGACCTGGCGCAAGAGAAGGAGCGGGAGCTGGTCCTCTGCAAGATTTTCTACCAGACGAACACTAGGGCCAGGAGTAAAAAGATTATAAGTTAGTTTGGTATTAGTAGTTGTACTACCTTGTCGTCCGCAAGTTGGTATTGTTGTTAACGATCTTTTGGTATGAACTTGCATTTGCTTCCAACCATCATGTCGAGGGTCGACGTGGATATAAAGCTGAATCATTTGTTTCGAAACAAATTTTCAGGAACTTGATTTTTATTTGATGGGTAGCATAAGCACCCGCCGTTCGAATTCCCAGTTCTCCAATTTTTTCGAAACAAGTGCATGCACTTATTATCACGATAAAAAAACAATATCCGTGCTGCATCCCAGTTATTAGTGTGTACTTGCAGAATTCTCTCGTTTATTGAGCACGTATATTGTTTTTTTCAGGTCGAGCAAGTTTCAACTGGGTTGTAGACTGCCCAGGGTTGGTTTTGTTTTTAACAGGCCCAACCCATGACGACAACGGGGCACAAAGATCCAGCAGGTATCTACTGCCCTCTGGCCCGCCAGTGTTAGTTATATTTTGTCTTACAACATCCGCGGGCAGTTTTTTTTACTAAATCAAACACACAGCCCAGTTATATTTTCCTCTTGAAACGCATGTCCTACATCCGTTTTCTAATATATACCTATAGTTTTACTAGTTCATATACACGTATCATTATATTGAAAACACATAAAATTCCCTTTTCATATTTACATCCTTATTTTTGTTGTTTTTTCCCACCCAGCGCTGATTTTTTTACCACTGGTTTTCCCTTTAACCAACTCAATTGTTCCACGTCTTATTTGCTTACAAAAACAAAACGATTTTTTGGCAAATCACTAAGTTCTTAAAAATGTTTATCATTTCGGGATTACAACAGTTCGGACTCCACCGAAATATGAAAAATAAGGTTGAACTTTTTGACCGTGGTCCTGGGTAGAAAATGGGCTGTAATAAATTACTTAAGAATTAGCAAATGGGCTGCAAATTATAAAAAATAGCAAATGGGCTTTATGTTGTCTGCCATTGATTTGGAGGCTGATTTGTGGGCCTACTAAGTTCATGCGTACACAAGGTTTCTCAAAAAAGAAAATTAGTCAAGAACCGACTCTACCAGCGTCGACCGTTAGATGTCAATCTAACGACAATTGTCTTCTTGGTCTCGATCTTCCCGCCTTGACCGCCCAAACCAGCGCCGTCGGAACCGCCTGCTCCTGCCACCCGTGGCCGGCAGTGCTGCTGGGCAGGCCTCACGGCCCCATCATACTCGCATCCCTGGCCTGTCTATTCCTCTACTCACCCACGCCTCCTGTTATTTTTCGGCGACGGCAGCCGAACCAGTCAACCCTCGTACTCTCCACCGTGTGGGCAGCCACTGCCGTGTCTTCCCAGGCTCCGTGTAGTTCCCTTCGTAGGCCTCGCCATCATCCACCGCCCTGGTGTTCTCGATGCGGCGTGGTCAACGATGTCCATCCAACGGCTATAGTGCTACTTCAATCTCTGGTCTTCTTGCCCCAGCCGCCCAAAGCAGCGCCGGTCGTGCCGCATGCTCCTGCCTCCCGTGGCCGGCTGTGCTACCGCGAAGGCCTCACCGTCCCCATACTACTCCCACCGCTGGCCAGGCCATCCCTCCACTCACCACTCCCCCTGTTATTCTGCAGCGACGGCAGCCTCACACCGCAGTCGAACCAGTGAACCCTCGTACTCCTCTCCGCGTGGGCATCCACTGCCGCGTCTTCCCCGGCTCTGCGTCGTCCCCTTCCTAGGCCTCACCGTCGTCCACCGCCGTGCTACTCTCGGCGCGGCGTGGTCAATGTGGTCAACGACCGACTTCCATCGGAAGAGTACTGTACGTGGAGAGGCTGACAGCTGGGTCCACGGCCATAGCCCAGTTTTTTTGTGATTTGCCAAGTAAGTCGCTTTGTCAGGCCTGTTGGGCTGCAAATCTTTCAAGACGAGGAGAGCTTCATTCGGCTGGCCGAGAAAATGGCCTATCAGTAATGAGAAATGGGATGTACATTTTTAAAACACATCAAACCGGCAATTACTTTCAAATATCTTTTTTTCATTTCGAGATTTTAAATTACATTAATTTTTATGCATGGAGAATTTGTTGGATTTTATATTGATATACATTTATTTTTAAAATCAGTTTGAATGTGAGTCGAAATTTCAGGATTAAAAACAGTTCGGACCGCACGGAAATATGCAAAATTTCGTATAATTTTTTAACCGTGGCCACAATATGGGCTGTAATGCTAACAAAAAGAATATGGGCTCCAAAAAAAAACATTAAGAATTAGCAAATGGGTTGTAAATTATTAGAAATAATGGCAGATGGGTTGTATGTTGTTTTCCACATATTTGAGGCTTTGCTAAAAAAAGGTTGACGCACAAGCAGTGAGTGTTGGATGTCCATCAAACGGCCGTCGTGCTTCTTCAATCTCTGCTCTTCCTGCTCCAGCCGCTCAAACAAGCGCCGGTGGGACTGCCTGCTCCCTCCTCCCATGGCCGGCTCTCATCGCCAAGAGCCTCACCGCCCCATCGTACTCCCATCGCTGGCCTAGCCATCCCTCTACTCACCCACACCTACTGTTATTCTCCGGCGACGGCAGACGAACCAGTAAACCCTCGTACAGTCGTACTCCCCTCCACGTGGGAAACAACTGCTGAGTCTTCCCTGCCTCCATGTCATTCCATTCCTAGGCCTCGCCGTCGTCCACCGCCCTGGTGCTCTTGGCGCGGCCTGGTCAACATGGTCAACGACCGACATGCATCTGAAGTGGATTGTACGTGGAGAGGCCGACAGCTGGGTCCATGGCCGCACGCAAGGAAATGCCTCCTTATTACGCACAAAATAATGATTCCTCCAGCTGACATCAGGGACCCACCGAAAGGGCCTCTGTATTTCACGAATAAACGTTACCGTCGCTAACAGCTCGGACCCACCAGCTATATCTTCGCACGCAAGGAAGTGCCTCCTTATTACGCACAAAAAAAATGAATACTCCCCCTGTTAGCTGGGACCCAGTATAGTGGCAGGCTGACTTGTGGGCCTACTAAGTTGACGGGGACGAAGGGCTTTGTCAACTTAGTCAATATGCACGATTCTAGCTCCAGTGACCGTACGATGTCCATCCAACGGCCATAGTGCTTCTTCAACCTCTTGTCTTCTTGCTCCAGCCACCCAAACCAGCGCCGGTCGTGCCTCGTGCTCCGGCCTCCCGTGGCCGGCTACGATGCGGCGGAGGCCTCACCGCCCCCTACAACTCCCACCACTGGCCAGGCCATCCCTCTACTCACCCACACCCCCTGTTATTCTGCAGCGACGACAGCCTCACACCGCAAAGAAGCAGTGAACCCTCGTACTCCTCTATGCGTGGGCATCCACTATCGCGTCTTCCCCGGCTCCGCGTCGTCCCCTTCCTAGGCCTCACCGTCGTCCACCGCCATGGTGCTCTTGGCGCGCCGTGGTCGACATGGTCAAGGAACTCTTCCATCGGACGTGGACTGTACGTGGAGAGGCTGACAACTGGGTCCACGACCGCACCAAGGAAGTGCATCCTTATTACGTGCAAAGTAATTATTCCTCCACCTGACAGTGTGATGTAGGGTGGAACCCTAATCGGAGATCTTTCACGTTTGGAGGGGATCCTACGGGTAAACACGATGAACGGGCGGAAGAACACAAGGAAACAGACACAAGAGGAACACTAAACCGACAAGTTTCGATGCAGCTAAAACCAATGCTAACCCTAACTAGGAGGAGGTGGGAGAGTATTTATAGTTTACGGGACGAAAGGGTACACGGGCCTCGACCCAAGTGGCTGCATGCAGGCAGGGCCGGAAGTTCCGGGCTAGGCCGGAAGTTCCGAGCGCTGGAAGTTCCGGGCAGGGTCCGGCCTAAGTCGAGAGTTGGCGCGGGTGGAGCTGGGCTGGCTTCCGGGGGCCGGAAGGTCCGGGCGAGCCGGAAGTTCCGGGCCGGGTTCCGGGCAGGTTCCGGGCTAACCAGAAAGTTGGCACGCCCGGGCTGGTCGAAGTCGTCAGAGGCCGGAAGCTGCGGGCTGGCCGGAAGTTCCGGGGGCCGGAAGTTCCGGGTTGTGGCCGGAAGTTCCGGGCTGTGGCCGGAAGTTCCGGGCTGTCCAGAGGGTTGACGCCTGTCGTTTCTTCTTCAGCTCCTGGTTCCTTAGCTTGAACGTTGTACCTGATCACGCATAGTGTCTCGGACTTAGGTAGTAGCCATGTCTCACTGGAAAGAAAAGGGAAATCGAATAGGAGTGATGTCACCTCGGCTTGAATAGCACGAGCTCTTGCTCTTGTCATGGGTCCACTTGGAGCTTGGATAGTTGATGGAAGGTCCATGGGGATGACTGAAGGATGCTCCGCATCATATCCCCCCCTTGTGAAAGATTCGACCTCGGATCAAGATCTTCATCACCATGGTACGACGCGAGGTCCTTGACGTTGAAGATGTCGCTCACATTGTACTTGTCTCGTGGTAGGTCGATCTTGTATGCGTTGTCGTTGTAGCGTGCGAGCACCTTGAAAGATCCATTGGCTCGAGGGAGAAGATTGGACTTGCGTTCGTTGGGGAAGCGGACCTTGCGAAGGTGTAGCCACACTAGATCACCAATGTTGAAGACCATGGGCTGCTTGTTGACGTTGAGCTTGGTCGCTAGTCGTTGTACTTGGCGCTCGATGGTTTGTCTTGTATCTTCATGCATCTTCTTGATGTAGCTTGCCCGTGCACTTGCATCCATGTTGGTGCGCTCTTGTAGAGGAAGTGGTAGAGTGTCCAATGGTGACAACGGGTTGAAGCCATAGACGATCTCGAAGGGCGACTTGCCGGTAGTCGAGTGTGTTGCGCGATTGTAGGCGTACTCGGCGATGGGTAGACATGCCTCCCACTCCTTGATGTTCTTCTTGATCAAGACGCGAAGTAGAGTGGATAGTGTGCGGTTCGTCACCTCCGTTTGGCCATCGGTTTGAGGATGGTATGCGGATGAGAACAAGAGCTGGATTCGAGCTTGGCGCATAGGGTCTTCAAAAGTAACTCAAGAACTTGGCGTCACGATCGGAGCGATTGTCTTTGGTACTCCATGGAGTCGCAAGATTTCCCTACAAAAAATATTAGCAATATGTGAAGCATCGTCTATCTTGTTGCAAGGAATGAAATGTGCCATCTTGGAAAATCTATCCACAACAACAAACACGGAATCCTTTCCATTTTGAGTTCTAGGCAAACCAAGTACAAAAGCCATGCTAATGTCTTCCCAAGGTTGATAGGGAATAGGAAGAGGCATGTAAAGACCATGAGATTGAGCTTTAGACTTAGCTTTACGACATGTAGAGCAACGGTTCGTGAAGCGTGAGACGTCGCGGAACATCTTGGGCCAAAAGTAGTTCTTGGAGAGCGTGGCGAATGTCTTGTCGCGTCCAAAGTTTCCCATGAGTCCACCTCCATGAGCCTCTTGCAAAAGTAGCAAACGAAGAGAAGACTCGGGAATGCATAGTTTGTTAGCTCTCATAAGATAACCATCCTTGATATAATATTGTTCCCAAGACGTATGCGTCAAACACATAGCATAAGGAATAGCAAAAGATGGATCATTAGCATACAATTCTTTTATGTGCTCAAAGCCAATAACATTCAACTCAAGTTTAGTGACAAGCGTGCATATGCGAGAAAGTGCATCGGCAACGACATTTTATTTACCATTAATGTACTTAATGACATAAGGAAAAGATTCAATAAATTCACTCCATTTGGCATGACGCTTGTTCAACTTAGTTTGGCCTTTTAAGTACTTAAGTGTTTCGTGATCGGTATGGATGACAAACTCATGAGGTCTAATGTAATGTTCCCAAACATGTAGTACACGCATTGGAGCATATAATTCCTTGTCATAGATGGGATAGTTAAGTTGAGCACCGGAGAGTTTTTCACTAAAATATGCAATTGCTCGTTTTTCTTGCATCAAAACTCCGCCAATTCCGGTACCACTTGCATCACAATGAACCTCAAAAGTTTTGTCAAAATTGGGCAAAGCAAGAATCGGAGCATGAGTAAGCAAAGACTTGAGCTCTTCAAAAGCGGTGGATTGCCAAGATCCCCAAACAAAAGGAGTATTCTTCTTACTCAAGGCATGCAAAGGGGCGGCGATTGTGCTAAAGTGTTTCACAAAGCGACGATAAAAACCCGCAAGACCAAGAAAGCTACGCACTTGTTGCAAATTGGTGGGTTGGGGCCAAGTTTTAATTGCTTCAATTTTAGATTTATCAACATGGACACCCTTTGAGGATACAACAAAACCCAAGAAAATCACTTTGTCAACACCAAATGTGCATTTTTTCATGTTTGCATAAAGACTCTCCTTGCGAAGGGTTTGCAAAACAGCCCTAACATGATCAAGATGTTCTTTGATGGTTTTGCTAAACACAAGAATATCGTCGAAGTAAACCACAACAAAGACTCCAATATAAGGACGAAGCACATGATGCATAAGACGCACGAAAGTACCGGGAGCCTCTGATAGACCCATAGGCATCACTAACCACTCATACAACCCAAATTTCGTTTTGAAAGCAGTTTTCCATTCATCACCCTCTTGTATGCGAATTTGGTAATAGCCACTTTCAAGATCAATTTTTGAGAAAAAGTTGGCTCCACTAAGTTCATCAAGCATATCATCTAAGCGAGGAATGGGATGCCTATAGAGAACGGTAATAGCATTTATAGGTCTACAATTGGATCACAAGCGGAAACTTCCATCGGGTTTAGGCACAAGTATAACGGGAATGGCACAAGGGCTTAAGCTTTCACGTACATGACCGTTGTCGATGAGTTGTTGTACTTGCCGTTGAATTTACTTGGTTTCTTCGGGATTGACTCGTATGGAGCTTTGTTTGGGATAGGCGCTCCTGGGATGAGGTCGATTCGATGCTCAATGCCTCGAAGAGGAGGTAGACCCGGAGGTAGCTCATCGGGGAAAACATCTTGGAATTCCTGCAAAAGAGATTGAAACACTAAAGGTAGCTCATAAGAGGTGTTAGTTGTTGGCTCTCCATCCTTGCACACAAGAACAAAGTGCATCACACTAGATGGGTTCTCACACACTTCTCTCATCTCACTTTTGGTTGCAAATAGGATGAGGTTTTTCTCTCTAGGCGAAGAGGCGCTCAAGTTTGGCTTGTGGCTCTCACTCATTTTTTGGTGGATCACTTTCTCACTCTTTTCTCCATGACGGGTGGCTTGCTTGTCAGCTAACACTTGACTAGGAGACATAGGTCGTAGCACATATTCCTTCCCTTTCATCTTGAAGCTATAGTGATTGGTACGTCCATTGTGGAAGACACCACGGTCGAATTGCCATGGTCGACCAAGAAGGAGGTGGCAAACGGTCATTGGGACCACATCACACTCCAAAGTGTCCTCATATGCACCGATGTTGAAGGAGACTTGGACCGTATGCTCGACTCGTATAGTGCCGGAGTCACTTAGCCATTGAACCTTGTATGGATGCGGGTGCTTCCTCTTGACCAATTGAAGCTTGGAGCATAGTTCTTCACTTGCTAAGTTGTGGCAACTACCTCCGTCGATGATGACCTTGACGGATCTCCCCTTGATGCCGGCCTTTGTGTGGAAGACATGGCATCTTTGGTCGTCTTCTTGTTGATGTTGAAGAGTTAAGACCTTGGAGACCACGAGAGCGGGGCTCGAATCCTCATCACAAAAGACTTGATCATCTTCATCTTCGTTCACTCGCCGGTGCATGGCCACTTGCTCAAGAGCTTCCATCTCTTCTTCACTCATGGAGTCATAGGTGCCATCGTCGTTGAGGATCATGGTGCGCTTGTTGGTGCATTCATATGACTTGTGGCCTCGGCCACCGCAAGTGAAACACTTGAAGGAGCTTGTCTTTACGGTCTCATCGTTTGGAGTAGATGATGAAGCACGCGGCTTGAAGTTGCTTGTAGTAGGAGGAAGACGACTTGAACTTGTAGAAGTTTTCTTGTAACTTGACTTGTCGTCGTTGCTTGTAGAAGGTTTGGTTGATGTAGATGTTGGAGGAGTTGTTGAAGATTGGTTGTTGGAGAAGCCGTAGGTCTTGGACGAGTACTTGGCGTACTTGAGGTCATCTTGCACTTGACGTTCCGCCTTTGTAGCTTGATGCACGAGCTCAATGAGAGTGGAGTACGGTTGGAAGTTGGCGATCTTTTTGATGGGATGATTGAGTCCATTCAAGAAACGTGCCATTGTTTGCTCATCATCTTCCTTCACATTGGCTCGAATCATGGCTATCTCCATTTCCTTGTAGTATTCTTCAACACTCTTTGTTCCTTGCTTGAGAAGTTGGAGTTTCTTGAAGAGGTCGCGGTTGTAGTAGGTTGGCACAAAGCGTGCTCTCATGACATCCTTCATTTGAGCCCAAGTGTTGATTGGAGGTTCACCTCTTGCTTGTCGTCACTCAATGAGTTGTTCCCACCATATGAGCACATAGTCTTGGAACTCAAGTGAGGCCATAGCGATCTTCTTCTCTTCCTCATAGTTGTGCAAACAAAAGATTTTGTCGACCTTCAATGCCCATGAGAGGTACTCTTCGGGGTCATTGCTTCCATTGAACTTGGGCATGGTGAATTTGAGCTTTCCATATCGGTGCTCTTCATTTGGTTGTGGTCGAGGATGATGACGCCCTTGACGTGGGTGACAATCAACTTCTTGTTGCTCCTGGTGTGGAGGAAGTCCATGATCAACTTGCTCTTGTTGAACTTGAGGTTGAGGTGGAGCTTGACGAGCTTGTTGAGGAGCTTGAGGGACTTGACGTTGCACACGTGGTTGGTAGTTCCTCTCTTGGATTTCTTCTCGAAGGGCTTCCTCTTGATTGCGCCATTCGCGATTGCGGTTGGCGATGGCTCGACTTGAATCTTGAAGGGCACGTTGCGCCTCAAGAGCTTGCGCTTCTCGTTGTTGTTGTTGAAGACGTTCAGCCTCGGTGTCTTGTTCGTCTTGATGTAGACGCGCTCGTTCTTCCTCTTGGCGCCTTAGTCGTTGTCGTTCTTGAGCTTGGGCAAAAGCGGCTTGGTTTGATTGAGGGCGAGGGACTTGCTCATCGACTTGCTCTTGTGAATGCTTGTCATGTAGCGGGTTGCGAGATGCATGATGGTCTTGACGCGCGGCTCGTCGAAGGGTGTTCGATGACGGTGTACTTGAGTCGTAGAAGGTGTCGTCAGAGTGTCGACTCGAGCAGCCCCGTCTTGATGATGACGAAGTGGAATGATGTCGGTTCTTCATCAAGGCGCGGATCTCGTCCATTCTTGCATCATTCTCTTGTTTGTGCGTGTCGAACTTGTTGTCGAAGTAGTCCCTTGTACATTGCTCGGAGAGTCGCAAGTCGGTGGCGAGGTTGTCGATGCGGTCGCTCATTGCTTGTTGCTCTTGATGTAACGCTCGTTGTGCACCAAAGAGGTGGCTCTTGGTGACGTATGATGACATGTCGTCGTCTTGCTCGATGAAGAGTGGGTTGGTAGAGGTACTTGGCCTATCTATCATTCCAAGAAGAATATGTGAGTGGTAGAAGGAGAAGAACTTATACCAATGTACCTTTGACCGATTTTGATGATGAATCAAGTTCACCCAAATGCGGACAATGAAATAGCACTATTGGTACCAATCCTTGTCGGTTCTGACACCTACACAAATAAAAGCTTATGGTGGAGCTTGGTGAGGATGGTGGTACAAAATTTGATGCAATTGTAAGTGAGATTCAATAATGTTGGAAAAGATTCACAAATTTGCAAATGCAACAAGTTGACCAAGCAAGTAGGGGTACACGGAAACACACTCGCAAATAGATAAGTGGGATTGTGCAAACCAAAAGTGAGCCAAAATTTGGAATCCACGAAAATGCTCTTGTTGCACAATACTAGAGAGACGCTAGCACGATTGCATAATAGGCGGATACGGAGCTTGTGCACAACCTACTAGGCAAAAATGCAACTATCTCTATCCCACGTATGCTATATGTATGGTATTTCGGTGCTATGATCCAAGATGATCTAATATGACAATATTAATGTAGTATGATGCTATGGTTCTTGATCATAAGCTATTTGCTTATCTTTTCTCTTTGCTTAAAAGCTTGGGTGGCTCTTTCACTTTTGAGCTCTTTTCTTATGCAAAACTTCACGAACCAAGATAGCACTTGTGTATGCTATGACAACTTTGTGACACACAAATGGATCCCAAGATATGCACCACGGTGGTATGGTATGTATGCTATGGAGTATGATCACTAATGTGCACAAGTCGCGTTCCCTGCAATACTCAAAGGCTAGTCTTGATGGGTAAGCAACGCAAAAGATGGCTATGATGTTTATCAATGCAATGGCAAGGTTTGGACAAAGATGTCGTCGAGATTACTGTCCTTGCTTACGGTCGAGGTTCCAAACGGATGCAAATGTGGACGATGATGTGATGCACGGTCTTCAGTACATTGGCGAAGATTCCGCTGCACCGTGGTCGAAGTTGCCGAAGAAGTGGGGGTCACCGAAGATGCGCGACCCTTCTTTCTAGGCCGGAAGTTCCGGGCAAGACGGAAGGTCCGGGGTCCGGAAGTTCCGGGCTGGGTCGGAAGGTCCGGGGGCCGGAAGTTCCGGGCTGGGCCGGAAGTTCCAGGGGTCGGGATTCTGCCAAGAACAGGGGCTTCGGGATCGAGGGTTTGGGCGAAAAAATTGGGGTAAAAACCCAAATCCAGAGGGGAAAAGAAGGAATTAGAAGGGAAGAAAGGTAGGGATGCTAGATCCACTCGAAGCAAAGCAAATCCACGGATCAAATCCAACAAAACTTCATCACACCAACAAATCGCAAAAAAATTTGGGGCTATTTTTTGTGGGGAATTTCGGATTTAGGACGAAAACAACAAAATCAAGCTAGAAAACACGGGGTAGGGGCTCCAAAAACGCGATCAACCTGGCTCATGATACCATATGATGTAGGGTGGAACCCTAATCGGAGATCTTTCACGTTTGGAGGGGATCCTACGGGGAAACACGATGAACGGGCGGAAGAACACAAGGAAACACACACAAGAGGAACACTAAACCGACAAGTTTCGATTACACAAGGGCTAGATCACCGAAAACATAAGGTAGCACAAGATTCAAAATCAACAAAGGAAAGATACACGAGTAGCCGATCTTCTCTGAGAGGAGGTCTTGATGGTCTTCCCTTGAAGGGGTCTTGAATCCGCTTGGGGGATCTTCTCCGAAGAGGTCGTGAACTCCGAGGAGAAGTAGCAAGTGGATGAGCAAGGGCTCTCACACCAAAGATGAGCTAAAACCAATGCTAAACCTAACTAGGAGGAGGTGGGAGAGTATTTATAGTTTACGGACGAAAGGGTACACGGGCCTCGGCCCAAGTGGCTGCACGCAGGCAGGGCCGGAAGTTCCGGGCAGGGTCCGGCCTAAGCCGAGAGTTGGCGTGGGTGGAGCTGTGCTGGCTTCCGGGGGGCGGAAGGTCCGGGCGGGCCGGAAGTTCCGGGGACCGGAAGTTCCGGGCAGGGTTCCGGGTAGGTTTCGGGCTAACCAGAAAGTTGGCACGCCCGGGGCTAGTCGAAGTCGTCGGAGGCCGGAAGCTCCGGGCAGGCCGGAAGTTCCGGGCTGTGGCCGGAAGTTCCGGGCTGTCCAGAGTGTTGACGCCTGTCGTTTCTTCTTCAGCTCCTGGTTCCTTGGCTTGAACGTTGTACCTGATCACTCATAGTGTCTCAGACTTAGGTAGTAGCCATGTCTCACTGGAAGGAAAAGGGAAATAGAATAGGAGTGATGTCACCTCGGCTTGAATAGCACGAGCTCTTGCTCTTGTCATGGGTCCACTTGGAGCTTGGATAGTTGATGGAAGGTCCATGGGGATGATTGAAGGATGCTCCGCATCACAGTGGGGACCCACCGGACGGGCCACCGTATTTCGCGAAAAAAACGTTTGCCCCTGACTGCTAAGACCCACCAGCTACATCTTCGCACGCAAGGAAGTGCGACCGGGCAAAAAAAAAACGATTCGCCCCCCCTGACTGCCGGGACCCACCAGCTACATCTTCGCAGGCATGGAACTGCCTGACAGTCGGGACCCACCTGGTAAAAGCGTACGTAGCGTTGTCATTCTGGTCGCGAACGTGTACGTACATACTGGTCAATGTAGAGGCGCACACGTGTCGTAGTAGAGGCGCGCACGTGTCGTAGTAGAGGCACGCACGTAGCATGTACACGTACGTACAGCGGCCAGGGGGCAAGAAACAAAATACGGCCACGTATGTGTACATACGGGCGGGGGTCTCGAACGCCTACTCGCGCATACGTACAACCAGGGCTCGTGTACATGTGTCAGTGTACAAAAAGAGGGGTGCATTTTTTGTACCCCTATAACTATGCACGGGCAGTCAGAGCCGCGGGCACCACCACACTGAGCAAGGCAAGGAAGGTGAGCCGAGGTAAGGACGAAGCTCGAAAGAAGCAGAACGACGCCAAGACCAAGACCACAAAGAGCAAAGGGGACGAAGCGAACTCCCCGGCAAGATCCTTGCCGGGGGCGGTTTTAGCAAACCCGGCAAGGCCATTGCCGGGGCGGCTCGCCCCACACCTACGGAGCGAATCACCCTTGAGTCCACTGCCCCATGGGGCAAGGATTCGGGAGACATCCCCGTGGTGGCAAGCAGATCTTTGTGAAGACATTCAAAATCAGATACACACTATAGAAGACGACGACCCTTGGCGGGATCCCAGCCAAGGAGGACCACAAGGCCCCCGGCAAGAGCCTTGCCGGGGATGACAGCAGGCGCCACGGCAAGACCCTTGCCGGGGCCCCGGCAAGACCCTTGCCGGGGCTACGGCGAGGCCCTTGCCAAGGACACCCGAGGGGCCACCATCGGGCCCACGCCAATCAAACCTTCACCACCGTTCGCATGCAGCTGCCGACCCAACCAGTTGGGCAGGCACCTGCGTGGCAGCAAGCGGATCTTCATGGAGACCCACCGCTGCGCCACCTCAGCTGTCTGCCTGCCTACATAGCACCGCGGTCATCGCTGGCCAGGGCGCGTGTCGACACGAAAGGGAGCGGCGACGGACGAGACAGGGCTCTCCCCCATCCCCGATAAAGCAAGGACACCTAAGCAAGACGCATTAATGGCGTCTTGTCATGTAATGCGAGGGATAGACTCGCATTACTGTACCCTTTCCACCTCTTGTGTGCCACTGTGGCAACCCCTTTCCCTATAAAAGGAGGCCCAAGGCGACCAGGAGGAGGATTCGGCTTTTTGGAGCTCCTCATGCCCCATTGCTAGTGCAAGAACACCAGATAAACAAACCACCAAAGCAGGAGTAGGGTTTTACGCATCCTCGCGGCCCGAACCTGGATAAAGAGACCGTGTGCTATCTGTTCGATCCGCTCTTCTCACGACCCCCGCGGCCCGCAACCGTAGTAGGGATTCTTGTGATCCCATAGGTGTCGTCCCCGCACCGACAACATGGCTATGCCGGAACGGAGAAACAGCGTCGTCGTCGTGTTCATGGGGAGGCAACGAAATGCGTCGTGTTCATGGGGAGGCAACAGAATGCGTCATGTTCATGGGGAGGCAACGGAATGCGTCGTGTTCATCGGGAGACAACGGAACGCGTGGGAGCCAACCTGCTGGGTCGGAATGGAATGCGTGGTCATGTTCATCGGGAGGGCTTGGACGGAACATGCGATGGAAACGAGGCCTGGCGTACCTCAGAATGGAGGAAACGGACCTCCTACGGTCGAAACGGGGGTCCTGTTGATCGGGAGGGGTGTGGCGTACCGCAAAACGGAGGAAATTGACCTCCTACTGTCGAAACGGGGGTCCTGTTGATCGGGAGGGGTGTGGCGTACTGCAAAAAGGAGGAAATGTACCTCCTACGTTCGAAACGGGGGTCCTGTTGATTGGGAGGGGTGTGGCGTACCGCAAAACGGACCTCCTACGCGAAACGGGGGTCCTGTTCATCGGGAGTGGTGTGGTGGACCGCAAAACGGGACTCCACGAGATACTGTTCATCTCCACCGTCGACCTCCTCCAACCTCCACGGGCTCCTGTTCATCCAGCCTCCACCGCGCGCTACTCCACCGGCTACTGTTCAACCACCCCTCCACCGTCTACTGTTCATCCAGCCCTCCACACCACGGGGTCCTGTTCAACCACCCCTCCACGGGCACCCCTCCACCATCTACTGTTCATCCAGCCCTCCACACCACGGGGTCCTATTCAACCACACCTCCACGGGCACCCCTCCACCATCTACTATTCATCCAGCCCTCCACCACACCAAGGGGTCCGGTTCATCCAGAGGCAACGCCACCGCTCACTGTTCATCCAAACCCCCCCGCAACGCTCACTGTTCATCCCAGAGGCAGCATTGATTGACTTCAGTTAGCAGCAGTAGTGAAGGAATCGCTCGATCGGGTTCAGTTAACAGCCATCGATCGATCGCTCGGGTTCAGTAACGCGTAGCCTACAGTGCAGTTGCTTGGGTTCAGTTAGAGCCCAACGCCTCGCTCGGGTTCAGTTAGAGCCAACGCCTCGCACACATGCGCGTACGTGTACGAGAGAAACGCGCATCGCTCGACCCCCGACCTCCCACCGTAACCGGGAACTCCCCAAAATTATCCTCGCCCTCGCTTCTACCACGGTTTTTTCCGTCATGGATGGCCCAAAGAATGTCATGCAGCTGCGTCTCCGGCCCGCCCAGGACGAAAAGCCCATTTTCTATCATGATTTTTTGTCATAGAAGTAGGAGCCCACCACATCTATGACGATACCGGGTTTTGTCACAATTATAGTCATAGAAGTGTCATATGTATGAGAAAAAAAAATTTCGTTCGGCCCAAAATGTCACGGATGTGTCTTTTTTTGTAGTGCCTGATAGGAAGAAGAGAAATCCTAGTTCCTTAACCCCGTAGGTAAGATAAGATGACTCGGATTAGAGGGGCATCAGGTATAAGGAGTAAAAAGATCCTTACGTTCCCATCTACAATCAATTCCCTTATATAACTAAAGAATTTCTAGACTCAACTTCGATGGGTTTGGCTTGGTAATCCTACAGGCAGTCAGGCTCTGATACCAAAGTTGTCAGGACACCGTTCCTAAGTCACGCCGATCTAGCATGTAACACATCATATCACTTTGCGGCCTCACGCACGGTATTCCCACGGGTGCCACCTTACCTGGACCGGGACCGTTTGTGCCTTTTGGCTCACGTATATGATTGTGTCGCTAGCATCCATATGACAGAGAACCCGGGCCGACATGACTAGTCGTAAACCCAAAGTAGCACTAACTTACAGGGACAGGCATACATGACCCAGCAACGAACGTGTCGGTCATCAGCGAGTGAATCCGGGCTGTAGCAGCTGGGCCAACAGGACTCCGGAGAATCCGGGCTGTAGCAGGCTAACAGGACTCCGGTAGACACCGCAAGGACATTTCCCCAAAGGATGCATACACAGAACGAAGAAGGACACATGCCGGCCAGCCTAAGTGTTCCGGAGCAGTAGCAAGCTACCATGGCTCAGTGGAAGCACTAGGAGACATTTCCCGGTAAGAGAGGCTACCAAGGATAAACAACTAGGTTGTCAGATCCCACACATACCAAGCATTTCAAATCATACACACAATATGCTCGATATGTGCGAACACAACATGGCATCACAACAAAGCTCTACAATTAGGCTCCGAAGAGCTAGATATTACAAACATGGGTCTGATGAGCCAGCATTCAAGTCATACAAGCAACAAGCACAAGCGGAAGCTTAACTTGTCTGAGTACAGAGAACTACAAATGAAAAGGCTGAGAAGCCTGACTATCTACAAGACCCTGCCGAGGGCACAAGATTGTCGCTGAGGTAACAAGCTAAACATCGAGGTCCATGCGGAACTACTAGCGAGACTGAAGTCTCTCTACAAAAACATAAATTAAGCAAACGTGAGTTCAAATGTACCCAGCAAGACTTACATCAGAACTAGCTACATATGCACCAGTATCAACAAAAGGATGGTGGGGTTTAACTGTAGCAAGCCAGCTTTGACTCAGTGGCTAACTTGAACTACGACTTCAAGCAACTCATTTGTGGTGGCGCACACGAGTCCACATATTCACCAATCAATACACCACTATGGATCCGCTCCCATCTCCCTACGAGAACACCATCCATAGCACTCACGCTTATCTTGCACATTTTGGAGTATCCACTTTCACTTGTCTATGAACTGTACAGGCAACCCAGAGGTCCTTTACCGCAGACGCGGCTATTCGAATAGATGATGTTAACCCTGCAGGGGTGTACTTCTTCACACACGCTCTCACCACTTATCGCTGTTTACACGGCATGTACTCGGCAACCTTCAAGTGGAAGCCCGGCGAGGGTGTCGACCATGACCTGACTAACCACACAAGTCCCTAGTCCAGGTTTATCACCTATTCAGGTTCCATCCACAGGGAGTCCGGCCGAGGTTTCCACATATGGCCCCGAACGATGTGTACAGGGTTTCACGACACCAAATGGGCGCCCAGCATACCCGGCCACGTGCCTACCGCATCACAGCCCACCCCTCGGGTCAGCACTGCGCACGGCCTCCAGCAACTACAAACACCAGAAACTACTTGGAACTCCTGGACACAGGACAAGGGCGGCTAATAAGTTGAGAGTGTCAATTAAGGATCCCAATGAGTGGTAATAGCTGTTCATGGATCACAAAGATAGAACTCAGTTCCTGAGGACGGCTTCAATGAGACAACCCACCATGTACTCCTACATGGCCTCTCGCCGCTACCTTTACCAAATCGTATTCACACACTTAGCTCTCAACAGTAGGACATGTTCACCACATTCCAATTCATCCCGATGAATTTGACACGACTCAACTCTAAGCGATGAGCAGGCATGACAAACAAGCATGAATGAGTAGGCACATCAGGGCTCAAACAACTCCTACTCATGCTAGTGGGTTTCATCTATTTACTGTGGAAATGACAGGTCATGTAGAGGAAAAGTTGGTTCCACTAGCGCAGCAAGTAACAGACGAATTGTTGTTGTCCTAATGCAGTAAAAGAGAGCAAAACCGAGAGAGTGGGTTTGTATCAGAATGAACAAGGGGATTTTGCTTGCCTGGTAGAGTGGTTGAGGGGTACTGCCCTTCAACTAGATACTCGTGAATATCCTTGGGAGCAGAACCTACCACGGAGATTACACCGGTAACACAATCAATACATGGCGATATGCAACAATATGATGCATGCACATGACATGGATAAATGAGTGTGTTGGGCTAATGCAACTAAAACCAGATGGATTTGAGCCATTTTGAACCAAAGGTTCAACCCCAAACTCATCTTAGAATTTAAATAGTGCTTTATCATGTTTTGATATAAACAGCAGGGTTAAGTTGCTTTAACATGCATGAAACCCGTATAGATGGATATATTGGATTTTTCAGATCATTTTTCATATATAAATCTTTGCATTTGGAGCTACAGATTAATTTCTAAGATTTTTAGAAGTTATCACTATTTTCTGGAATTTCCTGAATAGGAATAAATCCAGAAAAGGCATTACTGCGTTAGCACTGCGTCAGCACTGTGTCAGCAGGTCAACTGTCAGGTCGAGGTCAAACCTGACCAGTGGGACCCACTGGTCAGTGTCCCAGTTAGTTAACTAACTAATTAAGGTTAGTTTAATTGCTAACCTAGGTTTGACCAGGGCGGGGCCCACATGTCAGTGACCCAGGGGGTCAAAACCCCGGTCAACTGGGTCAAATCACCGGCGTTGAGTCACCAGCGAGGCCGAGACGGTGCAGGGCATCGGGATACCTCCTCCGTCCACCAAATGGCCAGCGGAGGGCATCTACGCGTAGCCCAGGCTCTCGCGCATCCAAAGCAACAGGCGGAAGCAACTGGGGTGGCCGGAGCTCGGCTATTGATAGATTTAAACACACACTCAGTAGAGGTTAGCACATTGTACCCACACCACGGAACCCATGGCCTCGCACTCCCATTCAAGTGGACCAACGACGACAAAACCGATCTATTGCCATCACACCCTCCCAGCCACTGCGACAAACTCCCCTTTTGGCTAAGTCCTGGGTGGTCCCGATGTCAACTCGTGACATCCGCCACCTACGTGGCCGGCCACCATCGTGGCAAAACATAAATGGTCCCAAACGGGGACAAGGATCCTTACCACAACAACGGATACACAAGGTTTATGTCCGCCTACCTGATCAGGTAGCGCGCGCCCATAACCTTACCTCTTTGGAGGCACCGGCGAGAGGCATGACAATAGAACGCATTAGGGCCTTCCCCAGAAAAGGCAAATGTGGTTGCACTGGCCAGCTCGATTTGGTGGCACCATGACTGAGCCATCAGTTGTTCAAGTTCATTATTATCCGGCTAAACTTGAATGCAATGAGCTGAGCCATAATAAAATGTGATGCAACTATAATGCATGAGCAGGATATCAACATAAGCATGGAGGTGCAACATAATCATCGAGCATAACCACAATGAAGCCTTTAACCAAATGAGCATGACATACTGACGAGCATGAGCATAGCATGACTACTACCATCATAAATAAACACCATGGAAGAATATGACAATCATACTACCAAGTAAGCATGTAACCAACTAGATACAAAGGGACAGGCATAACAACGGTACTTGATAACAGACGACAAGCATGCATCAGGATGAACACCACTACTACCAGCATGTACTAGTACTACCAAGCATGACATGTGAACATGATACTAGCAAGTAGTATGAGATAACAAGATGCATTGGAACATAACATGAAGGTGAACATGAAACCACGAGCATAACCGAAACAATGACAGTAGTAGCAACGAAGCAGGCAGTTAACTGTAGCGACCCGACCCAAAATCGGTCAAGTCTCTGTGTCCTGTACCATCCCAAGATCATGCTGGCACACACAGTACATTGATGAAATAATCAAAGTTCAATCACACCTGAATTTATTACACGATTCTCATATCGAGTCTTTATTACAATAGAATAAATTCGGCCGAAGGCCAACTCATGAGAAATAAACTAAATAAGCTGCGGAAGCGTAGAAGAATAGCGAGTCCATCCGACTCCAAAGGGCAATCGCCAAGCGCGGATCGTAGCCTCACTCCTGATCGGAATACTCCTCTGCAACATAAGACGTTGCAGCCGTGTAGGTCAGCATTTTGAATATGCCGGCAAGTCATGAAGAGAGAACAATAATAAAATTACTAACACTATATGCAATTTGGCTGTGGGGCTCTAAGTTTCATTGTTTTTGCGAAAAAGCCAGTTTTTCCCTATAACATTGGACTTGTTTGCAAATACTACAAAATTGTTGGTAGTTATTGAGATGGTTCCACCAACCAATGTCTCATTCCCAATTATTAAATAACCCTCTCAATTAATTTATTAATTTTGGTGTTGAGATTTCCGACATACTCCAAGTTCCAGAGGCTCAAATTGTCCGTAACCGGGGACACGGCTAATCGATTAGATCTTCGCTCTGCAGAGGTTTGCGCACTTTACCCGCAAGAATCGTTCCCTCCTTTTAAGTCTTTGCACTTCATGGTGTTTGAAGACGGGATGAACGAAACAGGGTCTTCCGAAGAGTTCTTCTGGCCACTGTCGGTACCCATCCAATCCTACCGTTCTTCTACATCTCGTAGCACCGTCCGGCCAGAGTCACACCTAAGGTTGACCAAGCCAGAGCCCATAATGGCTTGCGGCTGCACAGGTAAGCTTCCGATCAATGGGGTATAC
This sequence comes from Aegilops longissima, assembly GCA_021605205.1. Taxonomy (NCBI): domain Eukaryota; kingdom Viridiplantae; phylum Streptophyta; class Magnoliopsida; order Poales; family Poaceae; genus Aegilops; species Aegilops longissima. The sequence goes on along the minus strand of CM038676.1, from coordinate 221,789,899 downwards.
ATCCGTCTCTTCGTGGCTGGGTGAAGCTTTCCGCAAGATGTCATGGCACTTCTCCATGCATCCCGGCCAACCACTGGGTTCTCCAGGGTGCCCGTCAACCGTCCTCCACCCAGTAGTGAATTTTGAAGTCCATCTTGATCTTGAAGTCATGGGATTGTCATCATCTTGACTCTCACATCTCCCTTATGATTCACTCAACCAACCCCGTCTACGAGCATAGCAAAATAAACTACTTCGTCCCGGGCAATGGTAACAAGGGGAATTGGGTTCATCCTACCTCATGATACTACTCAAGAACATAACTTCAAATTCTCCTACTGCATGCATGGTGGGGAGGTATAATACTAATGCAATTAAATCATAGGTATAGTAAAAGAAATATGATCAATGACTTGCCTTGTTGACGATCTTCGTAAGCTAGGGACTCGTGGTAGCAAGCTTCGCACTCCGGAAATTCTACCGAGGCAAACAACAATCATAATAAGCATACAACATATGATCACTTAACATAATAGCTTGCTAACATAACACACAAAGCAATTGAACCAAAACCCAAAGAAAACTCGAAGAAATCCAATTTAATGATTTCACCACATCCAACAATCAACCAAGGCTAGTTTTACACAACTAAATTTTTCTTCACAGAACCTAAGCATGGGTTTTTGCTAATTAACAGAAAAGAAAACATCATGCAACTAGGAGCAAAAGAATCACATTAAAAGCTATTATAAAACTCCTATTATGCCCAAAACAATCCTAGCAAGAAAAAAATAAAATAAAAGTTTTATTTATTGTAAATAAAAGTTCCTGATCTAAAGTTACAGAAACTAACCTAAAATAAACTATCACATAAGAAAAATAAAATTATTTGCTATAAGAAACAATAGGAAAACAGTAGCTAGTTAAATAAATAGGAATAAAATGATTCTGATTAAACCTATTTTTTTATTAATCCTAAAATACCTAAATAAATTCCCTACAGTTTGGCAAGGTCAAAATAAAGTAGTGACAAAAAGAATCACTAAAATAAAATATTCCTAACTCATTTTATGGCAGAATTGCTAATCTGTCTAAATCTAAAATAAAGCAATTTTAAATAATTTAAACATGGCCAAACTTATTTTCTACAGAAACTACAATAAATTTGCAAACCAACAAAAAAGAATCACTTAAAAATATTAAGTAGATTAAAAGATATGGGTTTTACAAAACTGAAACTATTCTGTTAAAAACAGAAACGAAAAATAAAATTAAAAGAAAAATCGGGCGCTAATGGGCCTATCTAGCGCTCGGGCGTTAAATAACTAAAATACGCACGCGGTTAACAGAAAACAAACCGCGTCGGCCGGTCCAACTAAACCTAACTAAAACCAAAATAAACCGGAACTAACCGGAACTAAAACCGGTTCTTTTAAAAATAAACCTAACGCTTCGGGGATCTAATCTAGACCCTACGATCTAGATCTAACGGTGGGGGGTGATCTCCGGTGACTCATCGGGGAAGACGCCGGCGACGGTCGACGGCGGCTCGGCGGCGTTGGTGCGGGGGCTCCGTGCTCGAGGACGACGGCGGGACCTCCGGTGGTGCGGCGTGGTGAGGGGAGCTCGGGGGTGGACTCGGGCGAGCTCGAGGTGGTCGGAGGTGGCCGGAACGGGGCAAATGGCGCGGCGGCGGCTCCGGGTCTCCGGCGAGAGATTGCGGCAAGAGAGAGGGGTCGGGCGAGGGGGCGAGGGGTGGAACGAGGCGAGGGGGTGGAGTTTATATAGGGGGGGACCGGCTTGGGCGAGGGGAAAGATCGGGCGAGGGGATCGGGAGGCGATCCCGGAATCCCCGGGATTCCGGCGGCGGCGGAGGTTGGCGTGTCTTGCGGGAGGAGGAAGACGGGGTGGGGCCCGGGTGTCGGTGGGAGAGAGAGAGAGGGATCGGGTCGGGCGACCGATGCGGAAGGGTTCGGCACGGTCGGCTCGGGCGTGGGCCGGCTCAGGCGCTGGGCTGCGCCTGTGGGTGGGCCGCCTGGTGGGTGCCTCGGCGCTGCTGGGCAGTTAGCTGGCTGGCGCTCAGGTTTTTTTTTTTTTCTATTTTTTTGAATTAGAGAGAGAGAGAGAAAATACATTAAATATAAATATTTTATATAGGACATATATATATATATAAATGATCAGGGAATATTCCTATAATTTGAACATTTTTCCAAGGGCAAAACTCAAACTTTATAAAAAATCATTTTCTAAAATCCCAAATAAAATTCAAATTTGAATTCAAACTTTTTGGCAATGTTTTCTTCTCACATATTTGGAGTGTCATGTTTACTCCTCTCATACTTTTTCTCAAGTATTTGTCGGGCATTGTTTGAAATAAATTTCAAGCGCCAAACTTTGAATTCAAATTCCAACAACTCCAAAACTTCAAACTTCAAATGTCACTCAAATTCAAACAATATGTATAGATGCTTAGCTATAATTGTAAAACATTCCAAATAGGAAATTTGGGATGTTACAAACCTACCACCTTAAGATGAATCTAGCCCTCGAGATTCGGGTTGGCTAGCAAATAGGTGCGTGGTCTCGGCGGAGGTCTTCTTCTCGCTCCCTGTGGCTTCCTCCTCGAATGATGACTCCACAACACCTTGCAAAACTTGATGATCTTGCTGCGGGTGACTCTGTTCGCAGTCTCGAGAATTCGGACGGGTTTCTCCTTATAAGTCAGATCATTGTCGAGCTGTATGGCCTCTAGGGGCACTGTGTCTCTCAACGGAATATCGGCCATGTCGGCATGGCATTTCTTCAGCTGAGAAACATGGAAGACATCATGAACTCCGGATAATCCTTCCGGCAATTCCAACTTGTAAGCAACTTCTCCTCGACGTTCGAGGATTTTGTAGGGGCCAATGAACCGGGGTGCTAAATTTCCTTTAACATCGAACCTCTTGATTCCACGAAGTGGGGACACACGAAGATATGCTCGGTCTCCCGCTTCGTATGTTTACTGTCGGCATAACTCTTCTGTCTCGACTGAGCTACCTTGAGTCTATCTCGAATCAGTTTGACTTTCTCTTCGGAATCTCTGATAGGATCGGAACCGAAAAGTGTTCGATCTCCAACACCATCCCACAAGCAATGGTGTTCGCACCTCCTTCCGTATAGAGCTTCGAAGGGGCCATCTTCGGATCGGTCGATAAGCTGTTGTTGTATGAGAACTCGCGTATGGCAAATTATCATCCCAGCTAGACCCATAGTCTAGCGCAAACGCTCTCAACATGTCCTCCAGAATCTGGTTGACTCTCTCGGTCTGTCCATCTGTCTGCGGATGAAAAGCTGTACTGAACTCCAGCCTCGTACCCAAAGTTTCATGCAACTGATTCCGAAACTTTGAGGTAAATTGTGTTCCTCTATCTGACACGATACTCCTCGGAACTCCATGCAGACATACAATCCTAGTCATGTATATCTTGGCTAACTTAGCACTGGTATAGGTAGTCTTCACGGGAATGAAATGAGCTACCTTGGTCAATCGATCAACCACTACCCAGATGGAATCATAACCTGAACGGGTCCTGGGTAATCCTGTGATAAAATCCATTCCAAGTTTTTCCCATTTCCACTCGGGAATCGGCAAAGGTTGAAGTAACCCTGCTGGCTTCTGATGTTCTGCCTTTACTCGTTGACAAACATCGATATCGCTACGCACTCGGCAATATCCTTCTTCATACCGCCCACCGAAACTTTCCTTCAAATCCAGATACATCTTGGTGTTACCGGGTGAATCGAGTACGGTGAATCATGAGCCTCAAGAATTAGCTTCTGAGTTCGGGATCATTGGGTACATAAATACGATCCTCGAACCATATAGCTCCGTATTCATCCTTACGAAATCCTTTAGCTTTTCCTTCATTCATCTTTTCTTTATCTCATCAATTTCCTTGTCCGACTTTCGGGCTTCACGAATTCTTTTCGCCAAAGTGGACTGAACTTCCAGAGTTGCAACATATCCTCTCGAACTATCTCCGGTCGAAGATCTCGAGGTCATCGACTAACTCCGGGTAATCCTCCCGCTATAAGAGTATTCACATAACTCTTACGGCTCAAAGCATCTGCTACAACATTAGCCTTTCCGGGTGGTAATGCAATCTCATGTCATAGTCCTTGATTAACTCTAGCCATCTCCTCCGCTCGAGGTTCAACTCTTTCTACGTGAAAATATATTTCAAGCTCTTATGATCTGTAAACATCACAACGGTTTCCGATAAGAAAATGTCTCTGTGTCTTGAGTGCATGCACTACGGCTGCTAACTCCAAATCATGTGTGGCATAATTCATCTCGTGTGGTCGAGCTGTCCGGAGGTATAAGCTACAACTTTTCCTTCCTGCATGAGTACTCCTCCGAGTCCCCGACGAGAAGCGCCACAATATACCGTAATCCTTGTGTATGTCCGCAAAATCAGCATCGGGCTGTAACCAAACGCTTCTTCAATTCCTGGAAACTAGCTTCACAATCCTCGCCCAAATGTACTTGGCGTCCTTCTTAAACAGCTCAGTCATGGGCTTGGCAATCTTCGAGAAATTCTCAATAAACCTCCAATAATATCCCGCAAGTCCGAGAAAACTGCGGATCTCCTTGATCGAGGTGGGTGATCGCCAATCGGTGATCGATACAACCTTGGCGGGTCAACTGCTATTCCTTCTCCTGAAATAACATGTCCGAGGAATCCGACTTCCTTCAGCCAAAATTCACATTTACTGAACTTGGCATACTGGCGATGTTCTCGGAGTTTCTCCGAACTAGACGCAAATGTTCCTTATGCTCTTCCTCGCTCTTGGAGAAAATCAGTATATCATCGATGAACACCACGACAAACTTGTCCAGATACTCCATAAATACCTTGTTCATCAAGTTCATGAAGTATGCAGGGGCATTAGTCAATCCGAATGACATGACGGTATACTCATATAAACCATACCTGGTGGTGAATGTTGTTTTGGGTATATCCTTTTCACGGATCTTCAACTGATGATACCCTGATCGAAGATCGATCTTGGAGAATACCTTGGCTCCAACTAGCTGATCAAATAGATCATTAATCATCGGCAGAGGGTACTTGTTCTTTATGGTCACGTCGTTCAACGAACGATAATCCACAACCATTCTCAAGGTTCCATCCTTCTTCTCTACCAAAAGAACTGGGGCTCCCCAAGGTGACGAGCTTGGCCGAATATATCCTTTCTCTAATAGCTCATTAATTTGATTCTTGATCTCTTTCAAATCGTTCGGGGGCATCCGATAGGGTCTCTTGGATATTGGGGGCTGTGTCGGGCAATAACTCAATCAGAAATTCAATGTCTCTCGTCGGTGGCATTCTGGTAATTCCTCCGAAACACATCGGAAAATCTTGCACCATCGGCACTTGCTCTGAACAACTCCGTGAGGGAATGCACTGATTCTTCATCGGGATACGCCTCGATACATACTTGATCCTTTTACGCCCGGGGTGGTGAGCAGAATCGACTTTGAGCACATCTATGTTTCCTTCAAACTTTGTCAACCAATCCATGCCTAGGATTACATCCAAGGTCCGGGTTTCCAATACTATGAGGTCTGCGGGAAATTTATGGTTTCGATGTTGAGGGTTGCATGACAGCCTAAGCTCGCCATCATTTCTCCTCCCGCGAACCGACGTGAAGAGGGCTTCTAAGGGTTCTAGTGGGCAACCCGTACTTTTCCACAACTACCCTTGATATGAATGAATGCGTTGCACCGTAATCAAAGAGTACCAATATGGATGTGAATTTAATAAAAGCTTACCAACCACAAGTTGTCCGGCTGATCATAGACGCCCTCCACGCCAATGTGGTTCACCCGAGCACGACGAAAAGGGTTGGGCTTCTTTGCTGAGCTTCCATTGCCGTTTCCATTCCTCCGCTTGGCCTCCGGCGTCGGTGGCATAGTACCCTGTTTTCTGGCACTTGGAACAGGTGATGTGACTCAGATCCTTCTGAACCGGGGCAGGACGATGCTGGTTGTCGTTGCCGTTTCCATTGCCATTTCCATTGCCTGACTTGTTGTCCTGGTTGCGGTTGTTCCCATTTCCTCCATGGTTATGTCCTCCATGGTTATGATGGGTATGCCCTCCCAGTATGGGGCATAACGGGCTTCACTGAGCTCCGAGTTGTATTTCCCGCCATACTTCCGCTTATGCTATCAATCTGCTGCTGCTTGCCTTCAAGTATGGTGGCCTTGTCTACCAGCTCCCGGTAGTTGTTGAAGGTAGCCACCATTAGCTGCATTCCCAGCTCGCCATTGAGTCCTCGAGAAACTTTTCCTGCTTTATGCATCCGTGGCCACATCATCCGGGGCATAGCGAGCTAACTTGCTGAACTCATCCACGCATCGCCCCACAAGACGGTTCCCGGGCGTAAGTTGCGGAACTCACGCTTCTTCGCACTCATGGCTCCGGCTGAAACACGAGCGGTGCGGAAAGCTCTGTTGGAACTAATCCCACGTAATGGTGGCGATGGGATAAGTGGCGTGTAGTTCTCCCACCAAGAAGCTGCAGGTCCATCAAGTTGATGTGCGCAAAGCGCACCTTCTCTCGCATCCGTGCATCCAACAGTGACTAACTCCTTCCGACCTTGCGGAGCCAATCATCGGCCACAATCGCTCGGTCTGCTAGAGAACACCGACGGATTCAGCCTTAGGAAGCGGGTCAAGTTGTCAACAGGGGTGGTGGCGGTGGATTGTTGTTGTTGTTGTTGTTTCAGTTCGATGAGCATCTGCATGAGGGCATTCTGCTGGTGGATCAGCTGGGTGAGCTCCGCGGAAAGTTGAGACCGGGTCACGCCTCGGAGGCATCCGTGTTTTGGAGTGGATGAGAAAATTAGAATAGAACAAGGGTCTACTGAGAAAATATCACTACCCATATGAATGCACAAACATAATCACACCAATCATTTATTCAATCCACTCAAACATGGTTCAATCTCGATTACAAATATCTCATGACTAATAAAAAATAACGGCCTAACTGATCGACGGAAAAATAAAATAACATGGCGGTCGACTAAATGTCTTCATCAATAATCCTTGCGTCCTCTGGTGCGGCGTCCTCCGGTGTGGCGTCCTCTGATGCGGCGCCTCCTCTTGCGGCTTTCTTCAGTGGAGCTCCCTTCATAATCCTGGTCATTGCTCACGAGAGGTCCGTCATCTCCACTCGGAAAAAGGTCCTCTCCCTGGTCCATCTTCTCCTCTAATGCGGCAACATCCATCTTCAGCTTGTCGACTCTCTCCATGAAATCCGTGATTTCTTCTTCATGGTCAAGGAAGTCTGCGTGTGCCTTCTCCTCCAGTTCCAGTTCACGGAACAACAGCCTCCTGTGTACCTTCGAGTTACGGCGAGTCTGGATCTCTCGTTTCCTGAGGAGACACTCCAAGTCTTGGACATATGGGAGAATGGAGTCGTCCTCTACGGTACGGATGATATCTCCATTCCTAGCTCTGCGAGAAATCATGGCGAGGTCTCATGGATCGAGCTCGGCCCTGTACTCTTCTCGGAGATGTCCAAGTGCACGATAAATCGCCATGTCTCTTCCGAGGATCCAGTTGAAATCGGTAAACTCAAAGTCAATAGGCTCTGAATGTGTCCTCCCTGGGATATGCACCTCAATCCTGTAGCGGGTATCCATCGGAAGTGCATTGGTAGGCTTCCCGGTGATTGAGGGCAGAGCAATCTTCAGCTTCTTCACGATCTGGACCAGCTTCTTGCCGAAAGGCATCGCCTCATCTGGTGGCAAAACTCCGTAGCAAAACTGGGGTGAACTCGCGCCATCTAGAATGTTGAAAATCGGAGAGAAGTCGAAATGAATAGGGAGAATTACGGAATGATAAGGACATAAAATAAATAGTCACTTCCTATGGTTTTTCGATCCTAGGGGTTACGCCCCACGGTCGTGGTGCTCGATACCATCTCAGAGCGACCCGACCCAAAATCGGTCAAGTCTCGTGTCTGTACCATCCCAAGATCATGCTTTGGCACACAAGACATTGATGAAATAATCAAAGTTCAATCACACCTGAATTTATTACACGATTCTCATATCGAGTCTTTATTACAATAGAATAAATTCGCCAAGGCCAACTCATGAGAAATAAACTAAATAAGCTGCGAAGCGAGAAGAATAGCGAGTCCATCCGACTCCAAAGGGCAATCGCCAAGCGCGGATCGTAGCCTCACTCTGATCGAATACTCCTCCGCAACATAAGACGTTGCAGCCGTGTAGGTCAGCATTTTGAATATGCCGCAAGTCATGAAGAGAGAACAATAATAAAATTACTAACACTATATGCAATTTGGCTGTGGGGCTCTAAGTTTCATTGTTTTTGCGAAAAAGCCAGTTTTTCCCTATAACATTGGACTTGTTTGCAAATACTACAAAATTGTTGGTAGTTATTGAGATGTTTCCACCAACCAATGTCTCATTCCCAATTATTAAATAACCCTCTCAATTAATTTATTAATTTTGGTGTTGAGATTTCCGAAATACTCCAAGTTCCAGAGGCTCAAATTGTCCGTAACCGGGGACACGGCTAATCGATTAGATCTTCGCTCTGCAGAGGTTTGCGACTTTACCCGCAAGAATCGCTCCTCCTTTTAAGTCTTCGCACTTCATGGTGTTTGAAGACGGATGAACGAAACAGGGTCTTCCAAGAGTTCTTCCGCCACCGCCGTACCCATCCAATCCTACCGTTCTTCTACATCTCGTAGCACCGTCCGGCCAGAGTCACACCTAAGGTTGACCAAGCCGAGCCCATAATGGCTTGCGGCTGCACAGTAAGCTTCCGTCAATGGGGTATACATCCGCCTCTTCGTGGCTGGGTGAAGCTTTCCGCAAGATGTCATGGCACTTCTCCATGCATCCCGCCAACCACCGGGTTCTCCAGGTGCCCGTCAACCGCCCTCCACCCAAGAGTGAATTTTGAAGTCCATCTTGATCTTGAAGTCATGGGGTTGTCATCATCTTGACTCTCACATCTCCTTATGATTCACTCAACCAACCCCGTCTCACGAGCATAGCAAAATAAACTACGCCGTCCCGGCAATGGTAACAAGGGAATTGGGTTCATCCTACCTCATGATACTACTCAAGAACATAACTTCAAATTCTCCTACTGCATGCATGGTGGGGAGGTATAATACTAATGCAATAAAATCATAGGTATAGTAAAAGAAATATGATCAATGACTTGCCTTGTCGACAATCTTCGTAAGCTAGGGACTCGTGGTAGCAAGCTTCAGACTCGGAAATTCTACCGAGGCAAACAACAATCATAATAAGCATACAACATATGATCACTTAACATAATAGCTTGCTAACATAACACACAAAGCAATTGAACCAAAACCCAAAGAAAACTCGAAGAAATCCAATTCAATGATTTCACCGCATCCAACAATCAACCAAGGCTAGTTTTACACAACTAAATTTTTCTTCACAGAACCTAAGCATGGGTTTTGCTAATTAATGTAAAAGAAAACATCATGCAACTAGGAGCAAAAGAATCACATTAAAAGCTATTATAAAACTCCTATTATGCCCAAAACAATCCTAGCAAGAAAAAATAAAATAAAAGTTTTATTTATTGTAAATAAAAGTTCCTGATCTAAAGTTACAGAAACTAACCTAAAATAAACTATCACATAAGAAAAATAAAATTATTTGCTATAAGAAACAATAGGAAAACAGTAGCTAGTTAAATAAATAGGAATAACATGATTCTGATTAAAACTATTTTTTTATTAATCCTAAAATACCTAAATAAATTCCCTACGGTTTGGCAAGGTCAAAATAAAGTAGTGACAAAAAGAATCACTAAAATAAAATATTCCTAACTCATTTTATGGCAGAATTACTAATCTGTCTAAATCTAAAATAAAGCAATTTTAAATAATTTAAACATGGCCAAACTTATTTTCTACAGAAACTACAATAAATTTGCAAACCAACAAAAAAAGAATCACTTAAAAATATTAAGTAGATTAAAAGATATGGGTTTTACAAAACTGAAACTATTCTATTAAAAACAGAAACGAAAAATAAAATTAAAAGAAAAATCGGGCGCTAATTGGCCTATCTAGCGCTCGGGCGTTAAATAACTAAAATACACACGCGGTTAACAGAAAACAAACCGCGTCGGCCGGTCCAACTAAACCTAACTAAAACAAAAATAAACCGGAACTAACCGGAACTAAAACCGGTTCTTTTAAAAATAAACCTAACGCTTCAGGGATCTAATCTAGACCCTACGATCTAGATCTAACGGTGGGGGGTGATCTCCGGCGACTCACCACGGGGAAGACGCCGGCGACGGTCGACGGCGGCTCGGCGGCGATTGGAAAGGGGGCTCGGTGCTCGAGGACGACGGCGGGGATCTCCGGCGGGTGCGGCGTGGCGAGGGGAGCTCGGGGGTGGACTCGGGCGAGCTCGAGGTGGTCGGAGGTGGCCGGAACGGGGCAAATGGCGCGGCGGCAGCTCCGGGTCTCTGATGAGAGATTGCGGCGAGAGAGAGTGGTCGGGCGAGGGGGCGAGGGGTGGAACGAGGCGAGGGGGTGGAGTTTATATAGGGGGGGACTGGCTTGGGCGAGGGGAAAGATCGAGCGAGGGGATCGGGAGGCGATCCCGGAGTCCCCGGGATTCCGGCGGCGGCGGCGGTTGGCGTGTCTTGCGGGAGGAGGAAGACGGGGTGGGGCCCGGGTGTCAGTGGGAGAGAGAGAGAGGGATCGGGTCGGGCGACCGATGCGGAAGGGTTCGGCGCGGGGGCTCAGTCGGCTCGGGCGTGGGCCGACTCAGGCGCTAGGCTGCGCCTGTGGGTGGGCCGCCTGGTGGGTGCCTCGGCGCTGGCTGGGCCGGTTGGCCTGGCTGGCGCCTGGGTCCCTTTTTTTCTTTTTCTATTTATTTTTTGAATTAGAGAGAGAGAGAAAAATACATTAAATATAAATATTTTATATAGGACATATATATATATATAAATGATCGGGAATATTCCTATAATTTGAACATTTTTCCAGGGCAAAACTCAAACTTTATAAAAATCATTTTCTAAAATCCCAAATAAAATTCAAATTTGAATTCAAACTTTTTGGCAATGTTTTCTTCTCACATATTTGGAGTGTCATGTTTACTCCTCTCATACTTTTTCTCAAGTATTTGTCAGGCATTGTTTGAAATAAATTTCAACTGCCAAACTTTGAATTCAAATTCCAACAGCTCCAAAAACTTCTGAAACTTCAAATGTCACTCAAATTCAAACAATATGCATAGATGCTTAGCTATAATTGTAAAACATTCCAAATAGGAAATTTGGGATGTTACATTAACGGGCACACATTTATTAAGTAGAAACCATGGCTACTGCATTTCTATCATGCAAGTGGCTGTTGTGGCTCGCCTAGGGGTGACGGAGACTCCGGGAAGAAGTGCGGTGAAGCCGCGGAACGAAATGCCGGACGGTTCTCTCTTGGAGGGGGTTGATTAGAAGCAAGGGTGTCGGTGTCAAAACCGGCGGGATCTCGGGTAGGGGGTCCCGAACTATGCGTCTAGGCGGATGGTAACAGGAGACAAGGGACACGATGCTTTACCTGTGTTGGGCCCTCTTGATGGAGGTAAAACCCACGTCCTGCTAGATTAATATTGATGATGTGTGTTACAAGAGTGGATCTACCACGAGATCAAAGAGGCTAAACCCTAGAAGCTAGCCTATGGTATGATTGTTGTTCGCCCCACGGACTAAAACCCTCCGGTTTATATAGACAACGGATAGGGTTAGGGTTACACAGAGTCGGTTACAATGGTAGGAGATCTACATATCCAGACGCCAAGCTTGCCTTCCACGCCAAGCAAAGTCCCATCCGGACACGGAACGAAGTCTTCAATCTTCTATCTTCATAGTCTTGGAGTCCGCCGATGATGATAGTTCGCTATCCGGACACCCCTAGTCCGAACTCCTCAAGAGCTCCCCGAACCAGGCTTCAACGACGACGAGTCCGGCGCGCATGTTGTCTTCGGCATTGCAAGGCGGGTTCTCCTTCAGTCTTCATGTTCCCGTCGAATAGTGTCCGGCTTCTCTATAAATGTTGCTCTCCTTGGCTTCTACGCCCAATAATGGCGTTCTTCCACGTGTCATACGAATGCGAAAGGCTGGGATATTTTTACATTTTACCCCCTAGCCGTGCGAACGAGCCGCCTACAAGAGAGGCGAGGATCTAGATCCAGCTCACACCATCCTCCATCCGCAAGTTCTCATCGAAGCGCCTTTGACAAAAATCCATTCCATCATGGATAGCCGACGCGGCTCCTCCTCTCACGCCCCAGCCCCACGCCAGAGATTGGGGAGATGCTCAGCCCACACAGCGATCTAGTGGTGCTTCAAACCGAGGATATCTTCCCCAGCTTTTATGGTTCCGCTTGAGCCGGACTGGCCACCTACAAGGGTGGAAAGCAGGCGGAGAGCGCCCCAACCCTTCCAAAGGGGAGCGGGTATGCTTTGTCCCCTATCTAATAAGGGGACTCGGATTTCCATACATCCGCTTTCTCCGGGGCTCCTAGAGTTCTATGGACTCCAACTTCACCACCTTACGCCCGCCTCCATTTTGCACATCGCGGGCTTCGTAGCTTTTTGCGAGCTGTTCTGGGCATCGAGCCCCATTTTGCCCTGTGGAAGAGATTGTTTTGTCTCGCACCCGTTCTCATGAGGGGTCGATATACCAAGTGGGCGGAGCGAAATATGGCGATCGCCGACCAGATATCTATCCGCACCCGAAGAAGCGCGCCCAAGACCGGCCTTGAATGGTTCTACATGGAGGACGCCCCTCTACCGGATCCAGTCTGGATCGGCCTCCCGGAGTTCAACAATGCAACCTTGAAGAAACGCCTGAGTCGGCGCCCGTGGAGCCCTCAACGGGAAGAGGACATGAGCGTCCATTATCTGATGGGCCGGATTAGGTTACTGGCCCATTCCGGATTGACCATGATTGGAGTCATGGCCACGTGCATTATGCGAGGGGTGCAGCCGCTCCAATATAGGGGCCACCCTATGTGGGATTTCAACGGGGAAGATGACGCCACCCGTCATGGCCGCAAAGGGCTAGGCTCGGCAGCCGATCTGGCAAAGATCTTGTCCGGCATGTACAAGGGAGAGGAGGAGGACTTCCTCCGCAAGAATCCGTTGAATGGATTTTCTATGCATAACCCTTGGAGCTGGGTAAGCGGATGTTCATCTACCTGATCCATACCTTTTTTAAAGTCAAGTATCTGACTCTGTGATTTCGACGCAGGAGCTGCGCCGGGACGTGGAGGGCATACGAAGCCTAGCTCCACAGCCCGAGGATCCGGAATGATCCCTTGATCCAACCTCCGAAGAGGATCCGGATGTAAAGGTGGAGCTGATTGACGGGGTGTTCCACCAACGTAGCATAGATAATGCCCTAGTCGCCATTACGGCTGACTACCCCGGTTTGTTCTCGCCTCCCTGTGTGATCGTGACCAAGGTCTTGACACCATCATTTGATCCGCGCTCAATTCTGACTACCCCATACTGACGGTGCATCGCAGGAAGTGCCTTTAAGGTGGGAAGCCGAACCCGCGGCGGCCGGACAACAAGGGTCAGTCCGGCCCAGCAGGAGGAAGAGGAGCGCGACGCGAACAGAAACGTCGCTGCAACGGTACGGAGCACCGCTATTGTTAAGGGAAGGATCCCCAGAAGGTATATTAATGCTCATAACTTTTCCATAAAGAGCACTCGCCGGACAGTGTCCGGAGAGGTTGCCAATCAAGCCTCTGCCGGCCATGCTCCAACGCATGGTCCGGGAGGGGAGGTGAACAGAAGGCGTAAACCGGACGCTCCTCCGATGGAGGATGCCGACAGGCTGTCCGCCACCCGGTCTGAGGTGGAGAGCGCCATGAATCACAGCATCGCCGGACAGTTCTTCGTGACGTGTTTCTCCCCGAGGCGTTAAATGCCTTCAAAGCGGGAACGCGCACTGCGTGCCGCCAAGATGGGTTAACCAGAGCCACGGAGCAGTATGTGAAAGACATACGGGTAAGTAATTTTAATAGTTATATATGCCAGTAGCCCCCGAGACTTAAAATAGTTGAAATAACTGATTTAAGGATCAATTATTATGCAGGGTCTTGCGGAGAAGAATACCCAGCTGTCCCAGGAGCTCCAAGAGTGCAAGGCCCAACTTGAAGCCACACTGGCCGCCACAGGGGGAGCCACAGAGACCCCCGCTGGTAAGACGTACTTTGAAAAGATAATTATTTAGCAAAGTGTGGCGTGAATCTGACAATAATATTGCAGAGGGCGCCGGACTAGATCCGGACAAGCAACAGCTACCGCGTCAGCTAAAGGCCGGCGAGAGGGTGCTTATGAAGGTGCAGCAGGAGAGAAACAAGCTCCAAGATGCCCACACCCAGCAAGGAGAAGAGCTGAAAGGTGTTCGCCCCTGTCTATGCAGCTCCGTGAAGGAGAATTAGCGGCTTCGTCGCGGCATTTATAGTAAGTGCTTGAACGAATTCCTTTGAAAAGAAGAATTCGGCAAGGAAGACGATTGACAGAAATATGTCTTTAGGTGTGCTCACACGTCGCCCTGCGGAGGAAATGCCTGAGTCAATGGGTGACCAACTTCCCGAGCTAGTGCAATTGCTCGAACGTGTTCGGCAGGCGATGAGTGGCGTCGTTCATGTTGGGGAACGTAGTAATTTCAGAAAAATTCCTACGCACACGCAAGATCATGGTGATGGCATAGCAACGAGAGGGGAGAGTGTATGTCCACGTACCCTGAGACCGTAAGCGAAGCGTTATAACAACGCTGTTGATGTAGTCGACATCTTCACGATCCGACCGATCCAAGTACCGAACGCACGGCACCTCCGAAGTTCAGCACACGCTCAGCTCGATGACGATCCCCGGCCCAATCCAGCAAAGCGTCGGGGATGAGTTCCACAAGACGACGGCGTGCAGGACGATGATGATGCTCCACCGCGCAGGGCTTCACCTAAGCTCCGACGATATGACTCTATCGGCGCGCAGGCTTCGCCTAAGCTCCGCGACGATATGACCAAGTGGAATATGGTGGAGGGGGCACCGACACGGCTAAGGAACGATCCGTAGATCAACTTGTGTGTCATGGGGTGCCCCTGCCCCTCAGATATAAAGGAGCAAGGGGGTGCGGCCAGCCCTAGGAGGAGGCGCGCTGAGGAGTCCTACTCCCACCGAGTAGGACTCCCCCCTTCCTAGTTGGATTAGGACTTGGGGGGGGGAGAGGAAGGGCGCCGCCCCTCTCCTGTCCTATTCGGACTAGGGGGGGGGGCGCGGCCTGCCCCTGGCCGCCCTCCTCTTCTCCCTTAGGCCCATTAAGGCCCAACATCCCCGGAGGGTTCCGTAACCCCGGTTTTCGGTAAAATCCGATTTCACCCGAACTATTCAAGTCCAAGCATAGGCTTCCAATATATCAATCTTTATGTCACGACCATTTCGAGACTCCTCGTCATGTCCGTGATCACATCCGGACTCAACAAACTTCGTACATCAAAACTTATAAACTCATAATAAACTGTCATCGTAACGTTAAGCGTGCGGACCCTACGGGTTCAAGAACTATGTAGACATGACCTAGAACTATTCTCGGTCAATAACCAATAGCGGAACCTGGATGCCCATATTGGTTCCTACATATTCTTCGAAGATCTTTATCGGTCAAACCTCATAACGACATACGTTGTTCCCTTTGTCATCGGTATGTTACTTACCCGAGATTCGATCGTCGGTATCCAATACCTAGTTCAATCTCGCTACGCAAGTCTCTTTACTCGCTCCGTAATACATCATCTCACAACTAACTTATTAGTTGCAATGCTTGCAAGGCTTATGTGATGTGTATTACCGAGAAGGCCTAGAGATACCTCTTCGACAATCGGAGTGACAAAACCTAATCTCAAAATACGCCAACCCAACATGTACCTTTGGAGACACCTGTAGTACTCCTTTATAATCACCCATTCGTTGTGACGCTTGGTAGCACCCAAAGTGTTCCTCCGTAAACGGAGTTGCATAATCTCATAGTTACAGGAACATGTATAGGTCATGAAGAAAGCAATAGCAATATACTAAACGATCAAGTGCTAAGCTAACGGAATGGGTCATGTCAATCACATCATTCTCCTAATGATGTGATCCCATTAATCAAATAACAACACATGTCTATGGTTAGGAAACATAACCATCTTTGATTAATGAGCTAGTCAAGTAGAGGCATACTAGTGACTATATGTTTGTCTATGTACTCACACATGTATCATGTTTCCGTTGATACAATTCTAGCATGAATAATAAACATTTATCATGATATAAGGAAATAAATAATAACTTTATTATTGCCTCTAGGGCATATTTCCTTCAGCCTCCCACTTGCACTAGAGTCAATAATCTAGATTACACAAGAATGATTCTAACACCCATGGAGTCTTGGTGCTGATCATGTTTTGCTAGTGGAAGAGGCTTAGTCAACGGTCTCGCAACATTCAGATCCGTATGTATCTTGCAAATCTCTATGTCTCCCACTTGGACTTGGTCCCGAATGGAATTGAAGCGTCTCTTGATATGCTTGGTCCTCTTGTGAAATCTGGATTCCTTTGCCAAGGCAATTGCACCAAGATTGTCACAGAAGATCTTCATTGGTCCCGATGCACTAGGTATGACACCTAGATCGGAAATGAACTCTTTCATCCAGACTCCTTCATTTGCTGCTTCAAGCAGCTATGTACTCCGCTTCACATGTAGATCCCGCCACGACGCTTTGTTTAGAACTGCACCAACCGACAGCTCCACCGCTTAATAAAAACACGATCCGGTTTGCGATTTAGAATCGTCCGGATCAGTGTCAAAGCTTGCATCGACGTAACCATTTACGACTAGCTCTTTGTCACCTCCATATATGAGAAACATATCCTTAGTCCTTTTTCGTATTTTAGGATGTTCTTGACCGCTGTCCAAATGATCCACTCTGGATTACTTTGGTACCTTCCTGCCAAGCTTATTGCTAAGCATACGCAGTGGTACACAGCATTGCATACATGATAGAGCCTATGGCTGAAGCATAGGAACATCTTTCATTTTCTCTATCTTCTGCTGTGTGGTCGGGCATTGAGTCCGACTCAATTTCACACCTTGTAATATAGGTAAAAATCCTTTCTTTGCCTGATCCATTTTGAACTTTTTCAAAACTTTATCAAGGTATGTGCTTTGTGAAAGTCCAATCAAGCGCCTTGATCTATCTCTATAGATCTTGATGCCCAATATGTAAGCAGCTTCACCGAGGTCTTTCATTGAAAACCTTTTATTCAAGTATCCTTTATGCTATCCAGAATTCTATATCATTTCCAATCAATAATATGTCGTCCACATATAATATTAGAAATGCTCTGAGCTCCCACTCACTTTCTTGTAAATACAAAGCTTCTCCAAAAGTCTCAGATAAAACCATATGCTTTGATCACACTATCAAAGCGCTTATTCCAACTCCGAGAGGCTTGCACTGCACCATAAATTGATCGCTGGAGCTTGCACACTTTGTTAGCCCCTTTGGATCAACAAAACCTTCTGGTTGCATCATATACAACTCTTCTTCTAGAAATCCATTCAAGAATGCAGTTTTGACATCCATTTGCCAAATTTCATAATCATAAAATGCAGCAATTGCTAACATGATTCGACAGACTTAAGCATCGCCACGGGTGAGAAAGTCTCATCGTAGTCAACCCCTTGAACTTGTCGAAAACCTTTCACAACAAGTCGAGCTTTATAGACAGTTATATTACCATCAGCGTCGGCCTTCTTCTTAAAATCCATTTATTCTCAATGGCTTGCCGATCATCGGCAAGTCAACCAAAGTCCATACTTTGTTCTCATACATGGATCCCATCTCAGATTTCATGGCTTCCAGCCATTTTGCGGAATCTGGGCTCATCATCGCTTCCTCATAGTTCGTAGGTTCGCCATTGTCAAGTAACATGACTTCCAGAATAGGATTACCGTACCACTCTGGTGCGGATCTTACTCGTTGACCTCACGGTTCAAGAGAAACTTGATCTGAAGTTTCATGATCAATATCATTAGTTTCCTCACTAATTGGTGTAGTTGTCACAGGAACCGGTTCTTGTGATGAACTACTTTCCAATAAGGGAGCAGATACAGTTATCTCATCAAGTTCTACTTTCCTCCCACTCACTTCTTTCGAGAGAAACTCTTTTTCTAGAAAGGATCCGAATTTAGCAACGAAAATCTTGCCTTCAGATCTGTGATAGAAGGTGTACCCAACAGTCTCTTTTGGGTATCCTATGAAGACACATTCGATTTGGGTTCGAGCTTATCTGGTTGAAGTTTCTTCACATAAGCATCGCAACCCCAAACTTTAAGAAACGACAACTTTGGTTTCTTGCCAAACCACAGTTCATGAGGTGTCGCCTCAACGGATTTTGATGGTGCCCTATTTAACGTGAATGCAGCCGCCTCTAAAGCATAACCCCAAAACGATAGCGTAAATCAGTAAGAGACATCATAGATCGCACCATATCTAGTAAAGTACGACACGACGCTCGACACACCATTTCGCTGTGGTGTTCCGGTGGCGGAGTTGCTAAACTATTCCGCATTGTTTCAAATGTAAACCAAACTCAGAACTCAAATATTCTCCTCCACGATCAGATCGTAGAAACTTTATTTTCTTGTTACGATGATTTTCCACTTCACTCTGAAATTCTTTGAACTTTTCAAATGTTTCAGATTTGTGTTTCATTAAGTAGATATACCCATATCTGCTCAAATCATCTGTGAAGGTGAGAAAATAACGATATCCGCCAAGGCCTCAACATTCATTGGACCACAAACATCAAGTATGTATGATTTCCAACAAATCAGTTGCTCGCCCATAGTTCCGAGAACGGCGTTTTAGTCATCTTGCCCATGAGGCACGGTTCGCAAGTACCAAGTGATTCATAATCAAGTGATTCCAAAAGCCCATCAAGATGGAGTTTCTTCATGCGTTTTACTCGATATGACCCAAACGGCAAGTGCCACAAATAAGTTGCATTATCATTATCAACTCTGCATCTTTTGGTTTCAACACTATGAATATGTGTATTACTACTATCGAGATTCAATAAAATAGACCACTCTTCAAGGGTGCATGACCATAAAAGATATTATTCATATAAATAGAACAACCATTATTCTCGACTTAAATGAATAACCGCCTCGCATCAAACAAGATCCAGATATAATGTTCATGCTTAACGCTGGCACCAAATAACAATTATTTAGGTCTAAAACTAATCCCGATGGTAGATGTAGAGGTAGCGTGTCGATCGCGATCACATCGACTTTGGAACCATTTCCCACGCCGATCGTCACCTCGTCCTTAGTCAATCTTCGCTAATCCGTAGTTCTGCTTCGAGTTGCAAATATTAGCAGTAACCAGATCAAATACCCTGTGCTACGCGAGCATTAGTAAGGTACACATCAATAACATGTATATCACATATACCTTTGTTCACTTTGCCATCCTTCTTATCCGCCAAATACTTGGGGCAGTTCCGCTCAAAGGACCAGTTTGCTTGCAGAGAAACACTCGGTTTCAGTGCTTAGGTCTAGACTTGGGTTTCTTCTCTTGAGCAACAACTTTCTTGCTGTTCTTTTGAAGTTCCCTTCTTCTTCCCTTTGCCCTTTTCTTGAAACTAGTGGTCTTGTTGACCATCAACACTTGATGTTCTTTCTTGATTTCTACCTCCGCAGCTTTTAGCATTGCGTAAGAGCTCGGAATTGTCTTGGTCATCCCTTGCATATTATAGTTCATCACGAAGCTCTTGTAGCTTGGTGGCGTGATTGGAGAATTCTGTCAATGACACTATCATCCGGAAGATTAACTCCCAGCTTGAATCAAGTGATTATTATACCCTGACATTTTGAGTATATGTTCACCGATGTAACTATTCTCCTCCATCTTGCAGCTATAGAACTTATTGGAGACTTCATATCTCTCAATCCGGCATTTGCTTGAAATATTAACTTCAACTCTTGGAACATCTCATATGCTCCATGACGCTCAAAACGCCGTTGAAGATCCGGTTCTAAGCCGTAAAGCATGGCACATTGAACTATAGAGTAGTCATCATCTTTGCTCGCCAGACGCTCACAACTTCTCGCATTGCTCTCAAGAAGCAGGTTCGCACCCAGCGGTGCTTCCAGGACGTAATTCTTCGTGCAGCAATGAGGATAATCCTCGTTACGGACCCAGTCCGTAATTGCTACCATCATCTTTCAACTTTGCTTTCTCAAGGAACGCATTAAAATTCAACGGAACAACAAAGACGAGCCATCTATCTACAAGAAACATAGACAAGAAAAATACTATCAGTACTAAGTTCATGATAAATTTAAGTTCAATTAATCATATTATCAAGAACTCCCACTTAGATAGACATCTCTCTAGTTATCTAAGTGATTACGTGATCCAAATCAACTAAACCATGTCCGATCATCACGAGATGGAGTAGTTTCAATGGTGAACATCACTATGTTGATCATATCTACTATATGATTCACGCTCGACCTTTCGGTCTCCGTGTTCGAGGCCATATCTGTTATATGCTAGGCTCGCCAAGTTTAACCTGAGTATTCCGCGGCGCAACTGTTTTGCACCCGCTGTATTTGAACGTAGAGCCTATCACACCCGATCATCACGTGGTGTCTCAAGACGAAGAACTTTCGCAACGGTGCATACTGTGGAGAACACTTCTTGATAATTTTAGTGAGAGATCATCTTATAATGCTACCGCCAATCAAAGCAAGATAAGATGCATAAAGGATAAACATCACATGCAATCAATATAAGTGATATGATATGGCCATCATCATCTTGTGCTTGTGATTCCATCTCCAAGCACCGCCATGATCACCATTGTCACCGCGCGAGACACCTTGATCTCCATCGTAGCATCGTTGTCGCCTCGCCAACTATTGCTTCTACGACTATCGCTATCGCTTAGTGATAAAGTAAAGCAATTACATGGCTTTTGCATTTCATACAATAAAGCGACAACCATATGGCTCCTCGCCATTGTCGATAACTTCGTTACAAAACATGATCATCTCATACAATAAATATAGCATCACGCCTTGACCATATCACATCACAACATGCCCTGCAAAAACAAGTTAGACGCCCTCTACTTTGTTGTTGCAAGTTTTACGTGGCTGCTACGGGCTGAGCAAGAACCGTTTTACCTACGCATCAAAACCACAACGATAGTTTGTCAAGTTGGTGCTGTTTTAACCTTCGCAAGGACCGGGCGAGCCACACTCGGTTCAACTAAAGTGAGAGAAACAGACACCGCCGGTCACCTTTAAGCAACGAAAGTGCTCAAGCGGTGAAACCAGTCTCGCGTAAGCGCACGCGTAATGTCGGTCCGGCCGCTTCATCTCACAATACCGCTGAACCAAAGTATGACATGCTGGTAAGCAGATGACTTATATCGCCCACAACTCACTTGTGTTCTACTCGCATATGACATCAACGCATAAAACCAGGCTCGATGCCATTGTTGGGGAACGAGTAATTTCAAAAATTTCCTACGCACACGCAAGATCATGGTGATGGCATAGCAACGAGAGGGAGAGTGTATGTCCACGCACTCGTGAGACCGTGAAGCGGAAGCGCTATAACAACGCGGTTGATGTAGTCAGACGCCTTCACGATCCGACCGATCCAAGTACCGAACGCACGGCACCTCCGAAGTTCAGCACACGCTCAGCTCGATGACGATCCCCGGCCCGATCCAGCAAAGCGTCGGGGATGAGTTCCACAAGACGACGGCGTGGGACGATGATGATGCTCCACGCGCAGGGCTTCGCCTAAGCTCCGCGACGATATGACTCTCTCGGCGCAGGCTTCGCTTAAGCCCATGACGATATGACGAAGTGGAATATGGTGGAGGGGGCACCGACACGGCTAAGGAACGATCCGTAGATCAACTTGTGTGTCATGGGGTGCCCCCCCCTCAGATATAAAGGAGCAAGGGGGTGCGGCCAGCCCTAGGAGGAGGCGCGCCGAGGAGTCCTATTCCCACCGAGTAGGACCCCCCTTCCTAGTTGGATTAGGACTTGGGGAGGGGAGAGAGGAAGGGGCGCCGCCTCTCCTTGTCCTATTCGGACTAGGGGGAGGCGCACGGCCTGCCCCGGCCGCCCTCCTCTTCTCCCTTAGGGCCCATTAAGGCCCAACATCCCCGGAGGGTTCCGTTACCCCGGTTTTAAGTAAAATCCCGATTTCACCCGAACTATTCAAGTCCAAACATAGGCTTCCAATATATCAATCTTTATGTCTCGACCATTTCGAGACTGCTCGCCATGTCCGTGATCACATCCGGACTCAACAATCTTCGTACATCAAAACTTATAAACTCATAATAAAGCGTCATCGTAACGCGTTAAGCGTGCGGACCCTACGGGTTCGAGAACTATGTAGACATGACCTAGAACTATTCTCGGTCAATAACCAATAGCGGAACCTGGATGCCCATATTGGTTCCTACATATTCTTCAAGATCTTTATCGGTCAAACCGCATAACGACATACGTTGTTCCCTTTGTCATCGGTATGTTACTTACCCGAGTTTCGATCGTCGGTATCCAATACCTAGTTCAATCTCGTTACGCAAGTATCTTTACTCGCTCCGTAATACATCATCTCACAACTAACTTATTAGTTGCAATGCTTGCAAGGCTTATGTGATGTGTATTACCGAGAAGGCCTAGAGATACCTCTCCGACAATCGGAGTGACAAAACCTAATCTCAAATACGCCAACCCAACATGTACCTTTGGAGACACCTGTAGTACTCCTTTATAATCACCCAGATTACGTTGTGACGCTTGGTAGCACCAAAGTGTTCCTCCGTAAACGGAGTTGCATAATCTCATAGTTACGAGTGAACATGTATAGGTCATGAAGAAAGCAATAGCAATATACTAAACGATCAAGTGCTAAGCTAACGGAATGGGTCATGTCAATCACATCATTCTCCTAATGATGTGATCCCATTAATCAAATAACAACACATGTCTATGGTTAGGAAACATAACCATCTTTGATTAATGAGCTAGTCAAGTAGAGGCATACTAGTGACTATATGTTTGTCTATGTACTCACACATGTATCATGTTTCCGGTTGATACAATTCTAGCATGAATAATAAACATTTATCATGATATAAGGAAATAAATAATAACTTTATTATTGCCTCTAGGGCATATTTCCTTCAGTTCATGCTTTATGGCCATCCGTCTCCCTACCCGAGGGCCTTGGTGGGCTTGTTGAGAAGCTTCAGGGAGTACGGCGACGCCTCCGTTTGTGGAAGATATCGGCCTGCCGTCAGGGCGCCAGGGAGGCCTGGGCCATGGTGAAGACACGTTACCCGAAGTCTGACCCAAACCACATGGCCGAGGTCGGACCTGCGGGGCCTGATGGGAAGGAGATCCCTGTGAGCTTGATGTACGGCCAAGTAGAACTGGCCGCGAAATATTCCCAACAGGATTGTAAATTAGACAGCCTGTTAGATGGGATTGAAGAGGAGTACAATCAGTCGGTTTGACGATGTAATTTGAAATGACATGTAAAATGCCTTCTAACCGGATTGTAGATCGTTTGTCTTTGCGGACCGTTTCGCTTCAACCTCTGGACCCAACAGTCAGGAGTGTGTCCGAATACCCTTACGGTTATAAAAGAACCGGGGCATGCATGGAGACAAGGTGTCGGGGTCATAATTGCTTTATCAGACAAGTGCCCAACTAGTTATGTTATATTACATGGTTAGTAAGAAACATCTTCCAGGGAGAATAGTTCCGTTAAGGGTTCCTTTCTCGGGAGGCATGCCCTAAAGTGCAATGCCGACTACGAAAATAGCGTAAAAAGCATCCGGGGCAGATAAATAAGTGAGTAATAAATCATCTTTCAAGTCACCGACCAATATTCTCTTAAGAACGCTAGCTTCGGCTTCACCCGATCTAAGGTACACATCCGCTGACCCGCAGAATAATCACATAGGTGCTCCTTTACCTCCTAGCCGAACAATCGGGAACGAGGGGTAAGCACAGAGCCAGGCAACCCAGCTTGGCCAAAAATTAAGTCATATCGATGCATATAATGGTGAATAAAAGGTACATGCGGAAGTATGACACATGTGTTGGGCATGAAGCCCGTATGAATAAGCTTCTATTTAAAGAAGCCCCCAGGTATAATGAGTGCCAGGGGCACATCAAGTAAAAGAACAAAGCGCAAATCAGCCCATAAAAGGTGAAAAAAGTGGAAGAAGGAGGAGGAGGAGAGACAAAAAAACAAGGAGTGGACGGGAGTGGGGACGAACCCGAGTCCGGCAAGGCGTAGAATCTTCGGAGACGGGCTGCGCTCCATGGGTTCGCTCGAGTCGGTTGTTCGATGCGTTACGTAGACGGTACTCTCCGCCGGTCAGGACTTGGTCGATGATGAAGGGACGTTCCCACTTGGCTTGAGTTTGTCCTTTTTCTTGTCCGGCAGCGAGAACAAGTTCGCCAACATTGTAGGTTTTGGCCCGCATTTCTCGCTTTGATATCTTCGAGCCTGCAGTGATAAAATGCGGAACGAGCCTTTGCCACGCCCCGCCTCCTCTAAGGTGTCCAGACTGTTCGCCGATCTAGCTCGCTTCTTCTTTCTTCGTACATGCGCATACCAGGTGAGTCATGAATTATATCACACAGGCAGGACTGCCTCGCGCCAGATACCATGAAAAATGGTGTGAATCCGTAGTTCGGTTTGGCGTGGTCCGCAGCCCCAGACACGGAGTCGAGCTCCTCTACCGGTGCATGTTAGATTCCTTGAGGGACCGCACTAGTCCGGGTTTGATGCCGCCATGATTAGACCATTTGCTCGCTCAACTTGCCCGTTAGTTTGGGGTGATAGATGAAGCGTAATCGAGCTTAATGCCCATGTTTTTGCACCGAGTTAAACCTCGCCGGCCGTGAAGTTTGTGCCGTTGTCGTGATGATCTTTGTGGGGACACCAAACGGTATACTACCCCGGATATGAAGTCTATCGCGGTCCGGATTCTGCCGTTTAACCGGCTTGGCCTCAATCCATTTGGTGAATTTGTCCACCATGACCAATAAGTATTTGTGCTTGTGGGTTCCCTTTAAGGGTCCGACCATGTCAAGCCCCTGCACAGAAATGGCCGTAATGGGTATAGTTTTGAGGGTGGTGGGTGGCATATGGCTCGATTAGCAAAGAGCTGGCAACCGACGATCGTTGGACTAAATCTCGAGCATCTGCCCGGGCTGTCGGCCAATAAAATCCTATACGGAAGGCCTTGCCTACAAGGGCCCGGGCTGCAGCGTGGTGCTCGCCGAGTCCGGCATGAATTTCAGCCAGGAGATTTCGCCCTTCCTCTTCGGAGATACACCTTTGAAGGACTCGGTTGTGCTTTTCTTATAAAGCTCTCCTCATGGACCTTGTAGGCTTTAGATCGCGAACTATGCAGCGGGCCTCATTTTGGTCTTCGGAAGTTCTGCCGCATTAAGTAGGCTAGGAATGGTTCTGTCCACGGGCAATGACTGCCATTATTTTGTGAGTCAAGGTGTTATTTCGCTATGAGCCACCGATTATGTCGTAATGGTCTGAGTTAGGTGATGCAGCTGGCTCCGGATTGTTATTTCGGACTCCTCTTCCCATAATACGGATGGCTTAAAGAGGCGTTCCAGAAGATGTTAGGAGGGACGGCGTCTCGTTTCGCGCCGATGCGTGCTAACATGTCCGCTGCCCTGGTTATTATCCGGGCTACATGATGGAATTCTAGTCCTTGAACCGAGTGACATTTTTAGGACGGCGCTATGTAAGCTGCCATTTTGGATCTTTGGCATCAAGTTCCATTTACTTGGGATATTGCGAGGTTTGAATCCTCACAAGCACCGCTAGGCGTTGAATGCCCATGGAGATTGCCATCGGGAGGCCATGTAGAAGGGCCTCGATTCGGCCGCATTGTTGGAATCTGGGTCCGTTGAGCCAACCCTCCAAAGACGGTTCCGCACCTTTAGGGGTTTTGGTTTTTGGTATTCAAACCGGTGCTTGATAATGATGCACCCTTTTGTTTTGGACTAGGATGTATTCGGGGCGGATTATCCCAAAATTTACTTCGGTTTTCCAGCGCTCTCCATCGACAAGACTTTTGTACTATGGTCGCCAAGTCAGTAAAGCGTGTAATTTCGCGATGACTTATGGCGTTTAGGATTCCCTTGTCCGTGCAATTATTGCAGAAAATTGGGATTGCGTCCTCCTCTCGGCAGCCCTTTATCCTGTTCTTAACCAGGAGGAATCTGGCCCAATAATGATGTACTGTTTCAGCGGGCTCTTGCCGAATTCGAGAGAGATCGCAAATGTTTGGGTGGGCGGGTGGAGCTAGATCCGGAACCCTGTCCAATTCAGGACTCAAGGGCCGAGAAGTTTCCGAACTTGGAAGTTTGGATTTTTGAGTGTTATCCAATGAGTCCAACCCGCCGCCTGACTTTAAGTTCAGGACTTGGTCGACGTTCGTCCCTCTGCGGGAATCCGGCATGGAGGGATCGGGAATCCGGACGGAACTAGTCTTTAAGATCTCTCTCAAAAGAATCGCCGCATTGCTGCTCTATCACAGCAACATGATGGGTAGCCTGGGGAGAGTTGATCTCTCTTAGATCGGTTTTAGGCCCGATCCAGTCGTAGTCTGTGGCGACTCCCAGGGTAGCGATGTGATCCAAGAGCTCATTTATGGAGGGGAGCTCGATCGGATCTAACTGTTCGGCAAGTTCCGAACTAACCTGAAGATTGGTTTCGATGACTCGAGAGGTCATCGTCGGCGCGGTGGCCGGACTGGCGGTCATAAGAAAACCACCTAGACGAAGAGTCTGGCCAGCGGCCAAGGCTACTTTGGCGATAGTATCGTCTCTTAAGACGAGATGAGGCATCCTACCCGACGCCACGACTACGAGGAACTCTCAATGAAAGAACCAATGTCGGCGCTAAAACCGCGGATCTCGGTAGGGGGTCCCGAATCTGTGCGTCTAGGCGGATGGTAACAGAGACAAGGGACACGATGTTTTACCCGAGTGTTCGCCCTCTTGATGGAGGTAAAACCCACGCCCTGCTAGATTAATATTGATGATGTGTGTTACAAGAGTGGATCTACCACGAGATCAAAGAGGCTAAACCCTAGAAGCTAGCCTATGGTATGATTGTTGTTCGTCCTACGGACTAAAACCCTCTGGTTTATATAGACACCTGATAGGGTTAGGGTTACACAGAGTCGGTTACAATGGTAGGAGATCTACATATCCGTATCGCCAAGCTTGCCTTCCACGCCAAGGAAAGTTCCATCCGGACACGGAACGAAGTCTTAAATCTTCTATCTTCATAGTCTTGGAGTCCGGCCGATGATGATAGTTCGGCTATCCGGACACCCCCTAGTCCGAAACTCCCTCAAAGGGCAAAATGGTCATTTTCACTATGGGTCCACCTAGGGAAAATGTTACCGAAAGAAAGGTTTCCACAAGGCGAAGAAGTGGGCCTTGGTTTCACCTCGATCGGAGTTACGGTCGCGGAGATACGAGGTGATGAAGGAGAGGGACTAATCTGTGAAAAAATTATCACCAACGGGTCCCTGAGTGGAAAACAGAAAACACATTTAGGGGAAATGCGTCTTCGCTGTGGGAAAGCGTACTCTGAGCCGAAACAGAACCTGAATACGCTTTCAAAGAAATCAAAACGCATTTCAGAAAATGCGCCTCCACTAACCACGTCAGCCAGGCTAGCTGGGCCACTGACGGGCGGGACCTACGGGCAGGAGGGGGCACGGCGCGGCCTCGTCTTCCTCGCGCTACTCCCCCATGCGAGACAGAGGAGGCAGGGGAGGGGCCTCGCTGTCGGTGACTGGGCGGCCGGCTCAGGCCACCTCAGGCTAAGGCGCGAGCACTGGTGGCTTCAGGGCAGAGCGCCGCACCCATCCAGAGGCGAAGGAGGCGCCGGAGATGACGGGCACGGCCGCGGTGAGGAGAAAACCGATTAGGCGGGAGGTGACGGCCGGATCTTGAATAGTAGACTCCGGGCCTCCGGTGATGAACGAAGAAGATGGGAAGGACCTCCAAGGCGTGGGGGAGCTTGTGGTGGTGATGGAGGAGAGGGAGGAGCTCCGGATAGCTCGGTCGAGGTGGTGGCGGCAGCCATTCCTGGAAGTCATGGTCACAGCGGACCCTGGCGACGGGCGAGGGGATGGGGCGAACCGCCAGAGCACGGGGAAGCTCGAGGAGGTGGAGCAGAGGCGAGGGAGTGGCTAGGACGGCCGGAAGCAAGATGAACTCCGGTGAGGGCTACGGTGAGAAGAACGGCGTGATTGAGGCACTCTGGTGGAATAGAGAGGCGGGGGAGGGAGTGATGAGCTTCGGAGGACTCGGGCATGCCTTAAATAGGCCGCGGGGGAGGCTCTAGAGCTCACAGGCGAGCTTAAACATGGCTATAATGGAGGACAGGAGCCATGCATGGGCATGGCTTTTGCGGTGCATTCATGGAGAACTAGGAGGGGGCCCAGGCACGGGACGACACAGACGAGCACAGGGGAGCTTCTGGACAAGGTTAGACGTCGAGGCGACGAGGGAGGGGACGAGAATAGTGGACGGAACGAGCCAGAGCTTGCAATTAGCGGGACGCAAGCGTGATCAGCGCATGCACGAGTGCAAGCGGCACGTTCTGGCCGGGGCGACCATGTCACACGTGTAGTCCCTCCAAGCTAGGTTACAAATGTGGTGATGAATTGATTAGGGGCATTGTGGTTACGTGGTAATGATCCTCTGAAGTTTGTTGTATCAAATTTGATTGGGTCACAGCGCTTCATAGGGAGATGCTAATGGCAAGACATGATGTCTGGGGTGTTTAGGCTAGGAAGGACTATGATCCTGTGAAGTTAGAGGGAAATGGACCAAAATTTATCATGGTTGCTTAAGAGCTGCATAATCTGGTCCAGAATCAAGCTCATGAAGGTGCACTCACATAGGTGCATGAAATGAGCTGAAAATGGGCATGGCCTAATGATTTGAAGATATTAAGATGCTCAAAAAGTTTCAGGACATTTGGATTAGCCAAACTAGTACTTGCTTCATATAGCTTCTCTCTGGACAGAAATTTGGAAATATTTCAAAGGGCAAATGGATTGATGAAATGAGCCAAAACTTGGTGGAGAGAGTTGATATGGATAGGAGAATGTCCTGGTAAATTTTGAGCTTAAATGAAGCAATATAAAATATGGTTGCTTCACAAACTGAAAATCTGACCAAAAAACAAGACTTAGAGCTGGGCTCACATAGATGAGTTACATCAGCTCAAATTTGGTGGAGAGTCATGATTTGATCATATGAAGGACCTTACAAAATTTCAACTCATTTGGATATTCCTAGCTTGTACTTCCTTCAGATAGGCTTCCCTCACACACGAACTTTAAAAAATTGCTGAGGAATATTTACTAGGCAAATTGAGTTGAATTTTGGCATGCGGCAATT
Organism: Aegilops longissima; assembly: GCA_021605205.1. Lineage (NCBI taxonomy): Eukaryota > Viridiplantae > Streptophyta > Magnoliopsida > Poales > Poaceae > Aegilops > Aegilops longissima. The sequence goes on along the minus strand of CM038676.1, from coordinate 221,760,252 downwards.
ATATGGACTGGAAAAGATGTCCAAAAAGTTTGTAGTGAAACTCCCGATAGTCGAGGCAGAGGGGTTGGAGAAGCTAGCAGAGATTGAGGTAGGGAATCACCAAGCAATCTCCTAGCTCGGATGGCCTCTCGGACTAATTCGTAAATAAGAAGACACTCGGCCGTCATGTAACGGGACATGGTGAGGATAGTCAGGTCATCTAGAGGGTTGACAGACGGGAACTTGATCCGCTTAGGATTCCAGATGATGGTGGGGTAGTATTGATAAGCACGGTTCTCTTGCACCATGCTCTCTTTATGACGAAGACCGATGATTCCTGCCATTGTGGCAAGTTGAACGGCACGCTCGGGAGTAGCGCCGTAACCACCGTGGAAACTGTAGGTGTGCTTACGAACAGTAATCAAGGCTGACAGATGGACATGAGCAACATATTCCAGAATTCTTCCTCCGGCAGAAAACTGGAATACTTGATAATGGGGTGGATCTCCATGGGGATAAATGCTATGCCACATGTCGCCAAGTAGGCTGGCAAAGCTGAGAGGTGAAGGAGTGGGACTAAACGCAATAGGATAGCACCGGAAGCTCTGGAAATGCCATCGAACTAATGGAAACTGACTGCCATCTACGCACGAAATAGAAGTTACGGGTAACCGAATAAGACTATATGCAGCAAACAAATGCAACAACCAAATACAGCAAGCAAGGGCAACAACCAGACCCTATACTATCGTTTTCTAATATTCTAGCGGACTAGGATGCTCTATAGCCAGACCTACTCTGATACCTAGCCCTGTGGCACCCCTGCTCAGAGAAACCAGAACGCCCCTTATTCTAGCCCAGAGATCGAGGTGAAGTCTTCTGGAATACAACATTGCTTAGCATAGAAGAAACCAACTCTCTATTACAACACGAATACGAATACAAGGTCTCCGATATTACAATGAATAACACCATCACGACGATGCTACGAAAACCACAATTGCTCTATGCAATTAGCATAACAACTCAAGGCAGCGGAACCTCTACTAGCACCGGAACAATGAACGGCGATGATGGACTCCAAACCGCAGGGACTCTGGCTGGAATGTTTATCCTAGCTTGCGAACACGGGAACCACATCAAACAAGCAAGCAACCAACTAGACACGACCTACAAACTGGCATGACACGCCAGGTCAGTATATTGAATGTACCTACAAGCTCACAATTAACCAAAAGTAGTCAAGACAAACAAAACATGGCATTAGCAGGTTAAAGCAATCATGGACATGATACACGACATGCACAAAATGAACATGATATGGCTAGAATAACTTTAGCAGTGCATGAGCATATGAACATGATGATACTACATTCAACAGGTAAACCATATCATGCACCAACTTTGTCGGTGCAACAGACCCCGGGTATGTTGCCCAACTGTGCACATGCACAAGATCAAGATTGGAACACCAGCTTAAGCCAGATGTTGAAGAACCAAGAGACTTGAAGAACCAACATGCAGCTCGGAGAGATCGAGATCTAGCCAAAGGAAAATGATATCGGCAAGAGAAGGGCCTCCCTCGCCGCGCAGGCGAGCCTGGCAAGGGGCCAGGCCACCGCCAGAAGCAAGCAACCGAGACTCGCCAACAGCACCTGTCGGGGCTTGTGGGGCCTGAAACACCCCGCCAACCGCGCAAGTACGACCCACATCGTCAATCAATGCGGTGTCAAGCCGCAAGGTGATTAAGTGGCAGCATTTGCCACATGGCAGCCATCTCCTACGGAAGAAACCCTCAGGTGACACCCGTCCAGAGACGTGTCAAGAGAACAAGTGCGGAGCTGGCGAGATAAGCCCGTCGGGCCTTGCCGGATAGCTAGTGATGTGACACTAAGCGGTGCATTTAATGCACCCTGCCAGCCCGCAGAGTTAGGTATGACAGTGCTATTTGCTATCATATCAGTGGGCAATGACTGTTTTGCCACTGTGGTGACCCCTTAATCTATAAAAGGAGGCCCATGGCAATCATAGGAAGGGGTTAGAGGGTTGAAACTTGAGAAACCCAAGCCACCATACGCTTGTGGTCACCGTAGCCCTGAGGCAGGCCTTATCAGGAAAGTGTACCACTCAGAACCACGTTCATTTCCACCATCAATCCACCAAATCAGGAGTAGGGTCTTACGCCTCGCGGCTTCCCGAACCTGGGTAAATTGCTTGTGTGCTCTCTGCCGTGCTGCCGCGCGCTGGTCTGCTCTTTGTGCAACGCAACGTCCCCAGCCGAACCAGCAAGGGGCCGCCCAGTCCCATAGGTGGTCGCGGATATCCCAGGACATCTTTGGCGTGCCAGGTAGGGGGCTCGCTTGTGCGAACTTGAAAGCGTGCGCAGCGCGTCATCTTCATCGCCATCTTCGTCTTCAATGACGCCATCGACGATGGAGCCCAAGAAGAAGAAGTCCGGCCCTTCGGCTCAGCCATCTACCTCGAAGGCTCCGGTGCCCGCGACCTCAGATGTCGCGGGGGATGCGAGAACAAGTGAGGACGTGAGCGCAGCTAGGGGCATGGAAGGAGCAGGTGGCGCCATAGCCACTCCCCATGTGGCCCACATGGGGTCTGAAGGCGTCGGAGGAGAACAACTTCAATAGCGTTTTGACGGTCAAGCTCCGCAAGGTATGCACGGGAGGGTGACTCCACTTACATCCCCTCCTCCCACCGACGGGAGACTGAACCCGGTAGAGTTCCTGAGCATCTACACCATCCCTGTTCTCATCACCTCACAAATATACATGTATGCTATATTTTTGGTTGTATCCAAGGTAATCATGTCCTCATCATCCTCCCCTTCTTGAAAACAAAGCCGTCCTCGGCGTTGCTTAGTCTGAAATATGGCTAACAAAAGAGACAAGGTGTACATGTTGTATATGTATATGTCATCCATTTTTACTTCCCTTGATTTTTGCACATATGACACATGAATAGATGAGTAACTTGCATAATTCATAAAATCTAAAGCCAAAACATTATCACAAGAAGTAGAAGGCATGAAAATATTACAACTCAGTTTGCACATATAAGTGAAGCTCTTATTCATTTCAAAAGATTGACAATGTTCATCATTAAACCATCCCAACATTGGTGAATAAAGCTTACTTGCATCAAGTCTACATGCTACAACATGCTTAAATAAGCAAACATGCAGTAAGTCATTCGACACAGAATCATCACCAAGATTAGAGGTCATATCAAAATGATTAAACATTGACTCTTTTGCATCAACAGTTAATTCAATGGGTGCACTCAAAATTGTTGGTATTTCAGTTGTTTGATCACATGACGCATTCATGATAGTAACATGATTCTCTAAAATAGGTGATGTGCTCAAATCACCAGGTAACTCAACACATGATGCATTCAAGTTAACTAGAGATGCATCATTCTCATGTGAAGTTATATCATTAATACCTTTACTGTTACCTTGTCGCAAAGACGTAGCTGATGTAGGTACGGGCGTTGACAATGCACCATACACTTGAGATGATGTCGCTCACAACTGGGTGGGGCTGCTCTAGTAGGTGCAACGGTGGAGGAACCAACGGCGGTGGTGAGCATGAACTGAATAGTAGTTGTTGTAGTCACCCAATGCATCCTCCTGATTCATCTCTCAAAGGTACAAGCGCGAACATACATACCAAGAATGCAACGAGGATTATAGTGAAATCTTGCACGGATATCATGGTTTAAACCACCAAAAATCTATTCATTGTATCATCCTCAGATTCTTCTATGTCACAATGATGCATATAAGATTTGAACTCTTGGTAGTAAGCATGAACAGTGTTACTGCCTTGTTTTAATTGTTCCAATTTGCGAAGCAATTCACGGCGATAGTAAGGAGGAAAAATTGTTGTCTCATTACAGCTTTCAAAACTTTCCAAGTTGTGGGTTGGTTATCAATGTTTTTCTTACAATGTACACTCCACCAAATGAAGCAAAACCAGTAAATGCTCTAGTGGTAGCTCGTACTCTCTCAAGTTCAGAAAATCATGGTGACTAAAACTTCTTCTAATTCAAGCTCCCAAGCTAGATAAATAGCAGGATTAAATCTACCCTCAAATGATGGTAAAGACATAACCTGACCATATGCTTGTGTGTGTTGTCCCAACTCTCGTGATGGTGGAGATGTGTCCGTCATCCAAGAACTTCTATCTCCGGAACCTGTCATGATTAGTAGAAACAAGAAACAAAATTCGAGAATAATGTTCCTATGAACTACTAGGATGTGGTGGTAAAACGCTCACAAGATAGCAAATATCAATATCTTACAAGTTCTTACCATGCAGCGGTGGTGACAGCAACCAGCAATGTCAAATAACTACGAAGATTGTGTAAAGCGATTGCCAAGGGAACGTACGTATACACGGTGTAGAAATATGTGGAGCTGGGTTGGCTATATATGGTAGCAAAAGATTATCAATAATCAATTCAGAGATGCAATGTTGAATAAACGCTCAACGACGGTACTGTGCTGGTCCTAGGCTAGACCGGACTAGAGACGCAAGCCTAGAACACTAATGAGGTCACGGCGTAGCACAACTAGCATCAATGAAGGATACTAAGTAGCTATGGACAGCAAGATATAAGTGAAGATCACAACGACAGTGAAGATAATGATGAAAAACAACTGCCAAGCAGGATATAAAACAACTCTCTCTAACTTTCCTCTTAAAAAGTTTGAGCCAATTTTCTGATAAATTTTCAAAGAACGCTACTAACTCAAGCTTTCCAATGCAAAAAGAATCACTCAATTTCGAATTGATATGAGGAGTCAAAGAATTCTAAAACTGGCCTGAAAAACTGGAACAAGCTGTGTTCACGAACTTCGGAGGGCAAAAAGACCTATTTAGAAGCCGATTTTGAGGTGCCAAATATTGAACTAGCTTCTGAAACTATTTAGATGCGGCTCGTCTCTAGCTTTAATTTGAGTACTCGCAGAGCCAAAACGGACTTCGTATGAGGAAGTTATGCCTGTTTTACTGAACAGTGCACAAAACAGATTCCAATCCGAATTCAGCTACGAGATTGAGTCTAGATAGATCCGAACTTTGTTTTTTTTTTCTTCTCTATTTTTTTTCTCACACTTTTTTTTCTTTTTCTTTCTCTCTTTTTTTTCTCTGACTTTTTTTTTACTTTTTTTTCTCTCTTTTTTTTCGCTCTCCCTCTTTCTAAACAAACTAGAGAAGATGCGGATTGGATCAAGTGAAGATGTGAACGATCTCAACTATGATTATGACAATGAACGGTGGGTAGCACATGGTGGAAATTGATGGATGGATGGTGTTCAACGGAAGGGATAACGATGCAGCGGCGGCGTGACTAATGTGAACAGAACTCGAAACTCTAAACGAACTAGACACTAAGACCAGCAACTCGACACGACGATGCAATCGATAATTCAATAATGCAAACAATGAAAAGAAAATTGCAAAGGCTCAGACTGGCTTGGACAAAGGATGAATAGATCTAACTTTTTTTTGTGGCTTTTTCATGGACTATAGGTATGAAAGACAGATGCGATCTAAACTATGAAAAACTGTAAAATCTCACCGAGCAACCTGAAAACTGATACCACTTGATAGAGGCAAAGGTGTCCCGATGTTTCGATGAGATGGTGGCTATCGTTTCTGTGGGAGACGACCTTGACGATCCGACTATTTACGTGCGAGACGTTGCGCCTTAGCAATCGCTAAACCAATCTCCTTAGGTTACTGACGATGCCGGAAGCACGATCAGCCTGACCACGAAGGTCTATTCCTGCAAGCAATCGAAGAACGAGCAAGAATATGATAAAGCAATCTGAATATTGCGAATATATATGAAGTATTGATAATGGTGGGGATCCGTAAGCGGTCTTGGTCTGGTCGTTGGACACAAACGAAGTACACGAAGTTGCAATGGCTAACTTTTAACTAAACAAATCCCAAGGAAAAAGCTACTAGATGGATCTACTTATATAGGAGCAAGGGGTGGCGGCCAAGGAGGTGGGAGGACGTCCCAAGGCAGCCTAACAATAACCCTAGGTTGTACAAGGCCAATGGGCCCAAGTGGAGGTGACGTAACACCTTTGGACTTGTACTTTGACTCGGATTCTGCTGCAGCATCAGATTGTTTCGTCCATTACTCAACGCTCCGGAAGGATTTTAAGGTGATTCCAATAGGGTTGGAAAATGTACGAAATCTATTTTCCAACAAAAAAAGAATCAACCAATTTGGAGTCCGTATGAAAAAGTTATTGACGTTTTGAGTCGTATGTCTGCAGCAGTCGAATCTGAGTCCGTAACGTGAGAGACTCGGACTCTATCTTCTCTTGGGCCAAAAGTGACGTGAGAGAACTTTTTGAACAGCAGGTAAACATCTCTTTCTCCCTTATCTTCATATGTGGATTGTACAAATGTCCCATACACCTGCAATTAGACATGGCACAAAAGTTTGTGAAGTACATGGCACAAAAGTTTGTGAAGTATTTTTGTCCTGGATAACATAAATAAATTATTGCATAGTTTGCATTAGAAATCACCTCACAAATATACATGTATGCAATATTTTTGGTTGTATCCAAGGTAATCATGTCCTCATCAAAATCTAACCGTTATATACAATTTACCAAACTCGGTGGGACCGAATCGTTAAACTCGGTCGGACCGATTTAGTAAACTTAATGACCGTTAGTGATTTTCGGTGGGACTGACATGCATCTCGGTGAGGCCGATATGGTTAAGGTTAGGGCATAACGTAATCTCGGTAAGACCGATTACACAAACTCGGTGAGACCGATTTGGTAACAAGCTTTCCAGAGACTTGGTCAGGTAAACTTGGTGGGACCGATTTGCTCTTTTCGGTGAGACCGAAATGTTACAAAAAGGAAACAAAGAGTTTACATTGCAATCTCGGTGGGACCGATCGCTCACTTCGGTTAGACCTAAACTGATGAGGACATGGCTACCTTCGATACGACCAAAAATATTGCATACATATATATTTGTGAGGTGATTTCTAATGCAAACTATGCAATAATTTAATTATATCATCCAGAACAAAAATACTTCACAAACTTTTGTGCCATGTCTAGTTGCAGGTGTATGGGACATTTGTACAATCCACATATGAAGATAAGGGAGAAAGAGATGTTTACTTGCTATTCAAAAAGTTCTATCACGTCACTTTTGGTCCAAGAGAAGATAGAGTCCAAGTCTCTCACGTTCGACTCAGATTCGACTGCATGCATACATACCGACTCAAAACGTCAATAACTTTTTCATCCGGACTCCAAATTGGGTGATTCTTTTTTTGTTGGAAAATAGATTTCGTGCACCTTCCAACCCAATTGGATTCACCTTCAAAGTCGTCCGGAGCGTTGAGTTATGGACGAAACAATATGATGCTGCAGCAGAATCCGAGTCAAACTACAGGTCCAAAGGTGTTACGTCACCTCTGCTTGGGCCCATTGGCCTTGTACGACCTAGGGTTAGTTTTAGGCTGCCTAGGGACGTCCTACCACCTCCTTGGCCGCCACCCCTTGCTCCTATATAAGTAGATCCATCTAGTAGCTTTTTCCTTGGGATTTGTTTAGTTAAAAGTTAGCCATTGCAACTTCGTACTTCGCTTGTGTCCAACGACAGACCAAGACCGCCACGGATCCCCACCTTTATCAATACTTCATATATACTGCAATATTCAGATTGCTTTATCATATTCTTGCTTGTTCTTCGATTGCTTGCAGGAATAGACCTTCGTGGTCAGGTTGATTGTGCTCCGCGTGGTCAATAACCTCTCGTGAGTTGGTTTAGCGATTGCTAAGTTGCAACGTCAGGCACGCTTGTAGTCGGATCGCCAAAGTCGCTCCACCAAATCGATAGTTATCATCTCATCGAAGATCGACACCTCGCCTATCAGTGGTATCAGTTTTCAGGTTGCTCGGTGAGAATTTCCAATCATCCCTAGATTAGATTTATTTTCTTACCTATTGTCCAAGAAAAGCCACAAAAAGTTAGATCTATTCATCCTTTGTCCAAGCCACCGAGCCTTTGCAGTTTTCTTTTCATTGTTTGCATTATGAATTATTGGTTGCATCGTCGTGTCGAGTTGCTGGTCTTAGTGTCTAGTTCGCTTAGAGTTTTGAGTTCTGTTCACATTAGTCACGCCGCCGCTGCATCGTTATCCTTCCGCTGACCACCATCCATCCATCAATTTCACCACATACTACCCACCATTCATTGTCATAATCATAGTTGAGATCGCTCACATCTTCACTTGATCCAATCTGCATCTTATCTAGTTTGTTTTGAAAGAGGAGAGAGAAAAAAGAGAGAAAAAAAGTAAAAAAAGTTAGAGAAAAAAGAAAGAAAGAAAAGGAAAAAAAGTGTGAGAAAAAAGAGAGAAAAAAACAAAGTTCGGATCTATCTAGACTCAATCTCGTAGCTGAATTCGGATTGAATCTGTTTTGTGCACTGTTCAGTAAATCAGGCATAACTTCCTCACACGAAGTCCGCTTTGGCTCTGAGTACTCAAATTAAAGCTAGAGACGAGCCGCATCTAAATAGTTGCAGAAGCTAGTTCAATATTTGGCACCTCAAAATCGGCTTTACATAGGTCTTTTGCCCTCCAAGTTCGTGAACACAGCTTATTCCAGTTTTTCAAACCAGTTTTAGAATTTTTGACTCCTCATATCAACTCGAATTGAGTGATTCTTTTGCATTGGAAAGCTTGAGTTAGTAGCATTCTTTGAAAAAGTTATCAAAAATTGTCTCAAACTTTTCAAGAGGAAAATTGAGAGAGAGTTGTTGTATATCCTGCTTGGCGCTTGTTTTTCATCATTATCTTCACCGCCGCCAGGATCTTCACTTATATCTTGCTGTCCAGAGCTACTTAGTATCCTTCATTGATGCAAGTTGTGCTACGCCGTGACCTCATTAGTGTTCTAGGCTCGCCTCTAGTCCGGTCTAGCCTAGGACCAGCACAGTATCGCTGCTGAGCGCTTATTCAACATTGCATCTTTGAATTGATTATTGCTAAAAAAATTGCTACCATATATAGCCAACCCAGATCCACATATTTCTACACCGTATAATGACGCTCCCTTGGCAATCGCTTACACAATCTTTAGAGTTACTTGACACCGCTGGTTGCCTCGTCACCACCTGCTGCATGGTAAGAACTTGTAAGATATTGATATTTGCTATACTGTGAGCCTTTTACCACCACATCCTAGTAGTTCATAGGAACATTATTCTCGAATTTTGTTTCTTGTTTCTACTAATCATGACAGGTTCTGGAGATAGAAGTTCTTGGAAGACGGACACATCTTCACCATCACGAGAGTTGGGACAACACACACAAGCATATGGTCAGGTTATGTCTTTACCATCATTTGAGGGTAGATTTAATCCTGCTATTTATCTAGCTTGGGAGCTTGAATTAGAAGAAGTTTTAGTCACCATGATTTTTCTGAACTTGAGAGAGTACGAGCTACCACTAGAGCATTTACTGGTTTTGCTTCTGCTTGGTGGAGTGTACATTGTAAGAAAACATTGATAACCAACCCACAACTTGGAAAGTTTTGAAAGCTGTAATGAGACAACAATTTTTCCTCCTTACTATCGCCGTGAATTGCTTCAAGATATTGGAACAATTAAAACAAGGCAGTAACACTGTTCATGCTTACTACCAAGAGTTCAAATCTTATATGCATCATTGTGACATAGAAGAATCTGAGGATGATACAATGAATAGATTTTTTGGTGGTTTAAACCATGATATCCGTGCAAGATTTCACTATAATCCTCGTTGCATTACTGGTATGTATGTTCGCGCTTGTACCTTTGAGAGACAGATACAGGAGGATGCATTGGGTGACTACAACAACTACTATTCCAGTTCATGCTCACCACCGCCGGTTGGTTCCTCCACCGTTGCACCTACTAGAGCAGCCCCACCCCAGATTGTGAGCGACATCATCTCAAGTGTATGGTGCATTGTCAACGCCTCGCATCTACATCAGCCTACGCCTTTGCGACAAGGTAACAAAGAAGGTATTAATGATATAACTTCACATGAGAATGATGCATCTCTAGTTAACTTGAATGCATCATGTGTTGAGTTACCTGGTGATTTGAGCACATCACCTATTTTAGAGAATCTTGATACTATCATGAATGCGTCATGTGATCAAACAACTGAAATACCAACAATTTTGAGTGCACCCATTGAATTAACTGTTGATGCAAAAGAATCAATGTTTAATCATTTTGATATGACCTCTAATCTTGGTGATGATTCTGTGTCGAATAACTTATTGCATGTTTGCTTATTTAAGCATGTTGTAGCATGTAAATTTGATGCAAATAAGGTTTATTCATCAATGTTGGGATGGTTTAATGATGAAGATTGTCAATCTTTTGAAATGAATAAGAGATTCACTTATATGTGCAAACTGAGTTGCAATATTTTCATGCCTTCTACTTCTTGTGATAATGTTTTGGCTTTAGATTTTATGAATTATGCAAGTTACTCATCTATTCATGTGTCATATGTGCAAAAATCAAGGGAAGTAAAAATGGATGACATATACATATACAACATGTACACCTTGTCTCGTTTGTTAGCCACATTTCAGATTAAGCAACGCCGAGGACGGCTTTGTTTTCAAGAAGGGGAGGATGATGAGGACATGGCTACCTTTGATACGACCAAAAATATTGCATACATGTATATTTGTGAGGTGATTTCTAATGCAAACTATGCAATAATTTAATTATATCATCCAGGACAAAAATACTTCACAAACTTTTGTGCCATGTCTAGTTGCAGGTGTATGGGACATTTGTACAATCCACATATGAAGATAAGGGAGAAAGAGATGTTTACTTGCTATTCAAAAAGTTCTCTCACGTCACTTTTGGCCCAAGAGAAGATAGAGTCCAAGTCTCTCACGTTCTGGACTCAGATTCGGACTGCATGTACATACCGACTCAAAACGTCAATAACTTTTTCATCCGGACTCCAAATTGGGTGATTCTTTTTTTGTTGGAAAATAGATTTCGTGCACCTTCCAACCCAATTGGATTCACCTTCAAAGTCGTCCGGAGCGTTGAGATATGGACGAAACAATCTGATGCTGCAGTAGAATCCGAGTCAAACTACAGGTCCAAAGGTGTTACGTCACCTCTGCTTGGGCCCATTGGCCTTGTACAACCTAGGGTTAGTTTTAGGCTGCCTTGGGACGTCCTACCACCTCCTTGGCCTCCACCCCTTGCTCCTATATAAGTAGATCCATCTAGTAGCTTTTTCCTTGGGATTTGTTTAGTTAAAAGTTAGCCATTGCAACTTCGTACTTCGCTTGTGTCCAACGACTGCACCAAGACCGCTACGGATCCCCACCTTTATCAATACTTCATATATACTCGCAATATTCAGATTGCTTTATCATATTCTTGCTTGTTCTTCGATTGCTTGCAGGAATAGACCTTCGTGGTCAGGTTGATTGTGCTCCGGCATGGTCAATAACCTCTCGGAGTTGGTTTAGCGATTGCTAAGGCACAACGTCGTGCACGTTTGTAGTCGGATCGTCAAAGTCGTCTCCACCAAATCGATAGTTATCATCTCATCGAAAGATCGGGACACCCTCGCCTCTATCATAAACGTTACGAAGGGAAACAGAGAGATTGCAACCCCATCTCGGTGAGACCGAGATCCCTATCGGTAAGACCCGATTTGCTTAGGGTTTGTGGCAGTGGCTACGACTTTTGGAATCGGTGGCGCCGGATAGAAAGAATCGGTGTGACCGATTTTGGCTTTACGTTTAGGTCAATTGTGGATGTGGGAAAGTAGTTGAGGGTTTTGGAGCATATCACTAAGCACATGAAGCAAGAGGCTCATTAAGAAACACCTCATCCCTTCTTGATAGTATTGGCTTTTCCTATAGACTCAATGTGATCCTGGTTCACTAAAATGTAAAATGAAGAGTCTTGAGCTTTTGAGCTTGAGCCAATCCTTTGTCGTATTTTGAGGGATCCACTTTCATCATCCATGCCATGCCATTCATTGAGCTTTCCTGAAATAATAGTCTTGGAATGGCATTAGCTCAATGAGCTATATGTTGTTATGAATTACCAAAACCACCTAGGGATAGTTGCACTTTCAATCTCCCCCTTTTTGGTAATTGATGACAACATATAGATCAAAGCTTCGACAAATGATAATAAAATTTAAATAACATCGTCGCTTTGAGAAGTATGTGATAAGCAAGAGCTCCCCCTAAATATGTGCATAGTTTTAGATTTGCTTTGGACTGCAAATGCACAATGAATTAGGCTCATTGGTTACTCTTCCATGTCACATTCATCTTGGTGGAGCGCTCAAAATAATAAACAATGAATACATGCACTCATCACCAAGCATAGTGAGTGATCACATAAGATAGATAGGATAATATCAAGCATGCATAACTGTAGCTTATGATCAAACACATGATCATCAATGTCTCACAAGCATAGTATCTCAACCAAAAGCAAACAAAGATTGAAAAACCACCAAATAAAGCAAGAGAGAACAAAAGCAACACTCTCTCTCTCGAAGCCTATGATCTATACATTTTTCTCCCCCTTTGGAAACAAGTTACCAAAAAGTTCATAGAAAATGCATAGTGCTAGATCGACTCTCAGGCTTGATCTTCTGGTGGTGGTGGAGTCCGGATAACGCCGAGGACGAAAGCTTCAGTTGAAGTAGATGGAGCTGGAGCTGATGTGGATGCTGGAGCTGGTGGCACTGAGGCTGTAGGTGGTGTAGACGAAGTTGCTCTTGTGTCGAAACTCGCACAAGACATGACCTCTGGGCTCTAGGCACTCCGCAAATGCATCGCTTGTTGTTTTGCCCTTCCTCTCCTACATGTCATCTTGTAGTTCCTCCACCGCAGATCGAATCTCAGCCACTTTCACATCTAAGTTATAGAACTTTTGTTCTATGATTCTCTCCAAGCTCTCCTGATTTTGAGTGAGGGTGGCCAATCCCTTCTCAATCCTCAGGGTTGATGCTATTAAGTATCCGAGCTGCTCCTGCTTGTTCTTCAAGAAATACTCAGATGCCTCCTCTTGAGTTGGCATCTTGGTGGCCTTCTCCCTCTTTGCCTTCTCCTGAGCTTGAACTAAGATTGGATCATCTTCATTCATGACAACCTCATTGTCCTCAAAGTCTGGATAAAGTGGAAAGTGTTCCTTATCCAACTGATATTTTCCTGTGCCCATCTTTGAGTTTATCAATTCTTGAATCTGAGGTGCATATCCACAGCTCCTCTTCTGATCTGCTGCAGTCCTCTTGATTGTTTCAATGATCAGGCTCATGACTTTGAACTTCTATGGCACATCAAACACATGCAACATGTTGATGGCATGCCCTCTGATCATGTTATGGTCACCATACTTGGGCAACAAAGTGTGCCTCAGAACCCAATTTATGGTTGGCAACCCTGACAGCAGAAAGTGAACTGATCCAAACTTGTGAGTTCCTAATGCCTTGTCTGGAATTTCCTTGTACATGTGAGCCATTGAATTGTGACCCATCTTCTTGAGTGACATCTCATGAGCAACAATCCTTCCAATGACTTCCGTTGGCTTGAGATCCTTGTAGTTTGGCATCATTTGGATCAATGTGCACGCGGTATCATACTTTCCATCCAATGCTCTTAGGATTTTCTTGATGATGAATTTGTCGGTCATCTCTTCACTCCCTAAGCCGGCAATCTCATTTGTGATAAGAGCAAGCCTAGAGTACATTTCAGCGACACCTTCACCATCATTCATTTTGAACTTGTCGAGCTGACTTTGGAGCACATCCAACTTGGATTCCTTGACGGACTCGGTACCTTCATGCATATCAATCAAAGTATCCCAAATTTCCTTTGCATTCTCAAGACGGCTGATTTTGTTGAATTCTTTGGGGCACAATCCGTTGAAGATGATGTCACATGCTTGAGCGTTGTATTGTAGCATCTTCAATTCTTCCGCATTAGCTTCACGGTCCGATTCTCTCCCATCGAAGAATTCACCTTGCAAGCCAATACAAATAATTGCCCAAACGGCGGGGTTATGTCCAAGAATATGCATTTTCATCTTATGCTTCCAACTAGCAAAATTAGTACCATCAAAGTAAGGACCTCTACGGTGATAGTTTCCCTCGCTAGACGCCATACTCTCCTAGGTTGTGAAACCAAGGCTATGACCACCAAAAGCTATGGAAATCAAAGCAAATGGAGACCAAAGCTCTGATACCACTTGTAGGACCTTGAAGTATGTCTATAGGGGGGTGATTAGACTACTTGACCAATAAAAACTTAACCTTTTCCCAATTTTATAGTTTGGCAGATTTTAGCTATTTTAGGACAAGTCAAGCAATCATCACACAATTCAAGAAAGCTTGCAAAGAGTATATTGGCAGCGGATATTAAAGCATGCAACTTGCAAGAAAGTAAGGGGAAGGGTTTGGAGGATTCAAACGCAATTGGAGACATGGATGTTTTTGGCGTGGTTCCGATAGGTGGTGCTATCGTACATCCACGTTGATAGAGACTTCAACCCACGAAGGGTAACGGCTGCGCGAGTCCACGGAGGGCTCCACCCACGAAGGGTCCACGAAGAAGCAACCTTGTCTATCCCACCATGGCCGTCGCCCACGAAGGACTTGCCTCACTAGCGGTAGATCTTCACAAAGTAGGCGATCTCCTTGCCCTTACAAACTCCTTGGTTCAACTCCACAATCTTGTCGGAGGCTCCCAAGTGACACCTAGCCAATCTAGGAGACACCACTCTCCAAGAAGTAACAAATGGTGTGTTGATGATGAACTCCTTGCTCTTGTGCTTCAAATGATAGTCTCCCCAACACTCAACTCTCTCTCATAGGTTTTGGATCTGGTGGAAAGAGGGTTTGAGTGGAAAGAAACTTGGGGAAGGCTAGAGATCAAGATTCATATGGTAGGAATGGAATATCTTTGTCTCAACACATGAGTAGGTGGTTCTCTCTCAGAAACGGTAAGTTGGAAGTGTAGGTTCGTTCTGATGGCTCTCTCCACGAATGAAGAGGAGGTGGAGGGGTATATATAGCCTCCACACAAAATCTAACCGTTACACACAATTTACCAAACTCGGTGGGACCGAATCGTTAAACTCGGTCGGACCGATTTAGTAAACTTAGTGACCGTTAGTGATTTTCGGTGGACTGACATGCATCTCGGTGAGGCCGATATGGTTAGGGTTAGGGCATAACATAATCTCCGTAAGACCGATTACACAAACTCGGTGAGACCGATTTGGTGATAAGCTTTCCAAAGAGTTGGTCAGGTAAACTCGGTGGGACCGATTTGCTCTTTTCGGTGAGACCGAAATGTTACAAAAAGGAAACAGAGAGTTTACATTGCAATCTCAGTGGGACTGATCGCTCACTTCGTTAGACCAAACGTTACGAAGGGAAACAGAGAGATTGCAACCCCATCTCGGTGAGACCGAGATCCCTATCGGTAAGACCGATTTGCTTAGGGTTTGTGGCAGTGGCTATGACTTTTGGAATCGGTGGCGCCGGATAGAAAGAATCGGTGTGACCGGTTTTGGCTTTAGGTTTAGGTCAATTGTGGATGTGGGAAAGTAGTTGAGGGTTTTGGAGCATATCACTAAGCACATGAAGCAAGAGGCTCATTAAGCAACACCTCATCCCTTCTCGATAGTATTGGCTTTTCCTATAGACTCAATGTGATCTTGGATCACTAAAATGTAAAATGAAGAGTCTTGAGCTTTTGAGCTTGAGCCAATCCTTTGTCCTTAGTATTTTGAGGGATCCACTTTCATCATCCATGCCATGCCATTCATTGAGCTTTCCTGAAATAATAGTCTTGGAATAGCATTAACTCAATGAGCTATATGTTGTTATGAATTACCAAAACCACCTAGGGATAGTTGCACTTTCACATAGTTACACAGAAACATAGAAGCTTATATGGACGACATTGTGGTCAAAACCAAGGATAAGGCCACCCTTATCTAGGATTTGGAGGAAAAATTTGCTAATTTACGCAAAATCAACTTGATGCTTAACCCGGAGAAGTGTGTGTTTGGTGTTCCCTCCGGCAAGCTACTTGGATTCTTCGTGTCCCACCGGGGGATGTTGGCGCTTGACGGGATGCGTTGCCGTGCTAAGCAGGTTCATTTCCAAGTCTGCTGAGCGTGCCTTGCCGTTCTTCAAAATTGTGAAGAAGGCAGGGCCTATTAAGTGGACCCCGGAAGCAGATACAGCCTTGCAAGAGTTGAAGGCTTACCTCTCATCTGTGGCTACCTTGGTTGCACCCAAACCTCAAGAGCTGTTACTACTTTACTTGGCGGCAACCAACCAAGTGGTCAGTGCAGCCTTGGTAGCACAGCGGGAAGTGGATGAAGCAAAGAGCGGCAAGACCGTGGCAGAGTCAGAAGAGGATCAGAACAGCAGTCAGCACGGCAACGAGTGCAACCCCAAGGAGGCGACAAGGAAGATAGTGGTGCAGCGCCCAGTGTACTTCGTCAGCTCCTTGTTGCAAGGGGCTAGATCAAGGTACTCTGGTGTGCAAAAGTTGATCTTTGGCGTCGTCATGGCCTCAAGGAAACTGCGCCACTACTTCCAAGCCCATGAGATCATGGTTGTTACTCGTTTTCCATTGGAGAGAATACTTCGAAACCCTGAGGCTACTGGCAGAATAGTGGAGTGGGCTTTGGAGTTATCCAACTTTGGTTTGAAGTTTGAGAGCAGTTCAACCATTCAAACCAGGGAGTTGGCAGAGTTTATTGCAGAATGGACGCCAACCCCTGATGAGGAAACAATAGAAACAGCTCTCCCCGACAAGGAATCACCCCAAGAATGGATTGTGTATTTTGATGGTGCTTTTTCCCTACAAGGAGCAGGAGCTGGTGTGCTTCTTGTTGCCCCCTTCGGGGAGCACTTGTAGTACGTCATCCAAATGCACTTTGCTCGGGAAGAAGCCACCAACAATACAGATGAGTATGAAGGGCTCCTTGCCTGGCTCAGGATTGCAGCAGAATTGGGAATTAAGAAGCTGATCATTCGAGGAGATCCACAATTAGTGGTGAGACAAGTCAACAAAGATTACCAAAGCCCATTGATGGAAGCATATGTTGAGAAAGTAAGGAGGATAGAGGAGCGCTTTGACGGGTTGCAAACAGAGCACGTACCCCGTGCGGAAAACAGCATAGCTGATCACCTGTCAAAGTGTGCTGCGTAGAAGCTTCCTGTGGAACTAGGAACTTTTGTTCTCCACCTCTCTCAACCCTCCGTATCACCAACCACAATTGCCCGAAAAAGGAGAAAGTTGGACCATGGTAAGCCTCTTCCGATCGAGCCATCTGCTCCATGCAGATACCCTGCCGGAAACAACTCCTCATAGCCTGCCAGACCACCCCCTCCAACCGGGCCTATGGACCCCGCGAACGAGGTTGGTGCCCCCGCAGTCGAGGAGGTGCCGCTATTCCTCGTTGCCGAGCCTCAGGCTCCAACTTGGGCAAGGTACATCATCCACTTCCTCCAAACCGGAGAACTCCCCGGCGACCAAGATGAAGCTGAGAAAGTAGCCTGGAGGGCCAGTATGTATCAGTTTGTCGATGACACTCCATACAGAAGGAGGCCCAACGGTGTGAAATTGAAGTGTGTCTGCCGGGAGGACGGAAAGGAACTGCTGGCTGAGATTCACAAAGGAATTTGTGGCTCACACATTGGATCAAGGGCATTAGTTGGGAAAGCATTTCGGCAAGGATTCTATTGCCCACAGCCCTCCAAGACGTAGTTGATCTCGCCACGACATGTGAAGCCTGTCAGTTCCATTCCAAGAAAACACACCTGCATGCCCAAGCTTTTCAGCCAATCCCTCTGTCATGGCCATTTTCAGTGTGGTGGCTCGATATCCTCGGCCCCTTCCCCCGAGCAATCGGGGGCTTTGAATACTTGTTCGTTGCCATCGACAAGTTTACAAAGTGGCTGGAAGTGACTGCCGTGAGAAAGGTGACTGCTCAGTCAGCTATCAAGTTCTTGAAAGAATTGGTGTGTCATTTCGGAGTTCCGGCAAGGATCATCACTAACAATGGCACCCAATTCACGAGCCACGCCTTCATGCAATATGTTCAAACCATCTGATGCAAGATCTCATTCTCCTCTGTGGCACATGCCCGGAGCAATGGACAAGCTGAGAGGGCGAACGTTGAAGTGCTTCATGGACTCAAGACAAGAAATTTCGATACGCTGCAGAAGCGCGGCAGGCGGTGGATCGAGGAGATGCTGGTAGTTCTCTGGTCCCTCAGAACGACACCTAATCGAGTTACCGGGCAGACTCCCTTCTCCCTGGTCTACGGGGCAGAAGCAGTTATCCCCACAGAACTCATTTAGGGGTCTCCTTGGGTGCTTGCCTATGATGAAGTAGCACAAGATCAGCACCGGCGTGATGACGCTGTGCTACTCGAGGAGAACCGTCTTCGGGCCTTTACGCGTGCTGCACGCTATCAGCAAGCCCTGCATCGCTATAACAGCCGCAGGGTTCGTGCCGGTGTTTTGAGTAAGGTGACCTTGTCCTTAGGCACGTTCTGTCCGCCAAGGGTACACACAAGTTATCACCGAAGTGGGAAGGCCCTTACCGGGTAGTACGAGTCTCCAGACCCGGCATAGTCCGTCTGGAGACCGGAGATGGCACACCGTTGCAAAACTCATGGAACATGGAGCATCTCTATAAAGTTATACCCGTAAGGCGCAGAGGCTACCAGGCCCTACTCGACAGCCACCCATTATACATGGCATTGCCGAAGTTGCAAGTAACCCCTTGTACAAGCCGGGGTGATGACCCCGTGCAAGAGAAAATAAAGAAGCACTATAGGGGGGCCCTGTCGGTGTCAAAACGGGCGGATCTCGGGTAGGAGGTCCCGATCTGTGCGTCAAGGCTGATGGTAACAGGAAGCAAGGGACACAGATGTTTACCCAGGTTCGGGCCCTCTCGATGGAGGTAAAACCCTACGTCCTGCTTGATTAATATTGATGATATGGGTAGTAGAAGAGTAGATCTACCACGAGATCGTAGAGGCTAAACCCTAAGAGCTACCCTATGATGGTATGATTGTAATTGTGATCGGCCTTCTAAGGACCAACCTCTCCGGTTTATATAGACACCGGAGAGGGCTAGGGTTTACATGGAGTCGGTTACAAGGAAGGAAACATAATATCCGGATCGCCAAGCTTGCCTTCCACGCCAAGGAAAGTCCCATCCGGACACGGGCCAAAGTCTTGAGTCTTGTATCTTCACGCATCAATAGTCCGGACGTTGTACACAGTCCGGCTGTCCGGATACCCCTAATCCAGACTCCTCAAGAGTCCCTGAACCAGGCTTCAATGACGATGAGTCCGGCGCGCAGTATTGTCTTCGGCATTGCAAGGCGGGTTCCATCTTCGAATACTCCAAGTACCTGTGACGATGAATAGTGTCCGGCCTCCAATCAATGGTGTGCTCCTCGGCTTCGGTGCCTCAGTAATGACCATCTCCACATGTCGAGTGAACGCGAGGAGTCAAGGCATTTTTGCATTTGCCTCCCTCGATCCTCCGGGCTAACCGTCTATTTGAAGGGACGGGGATTCTCAGATCCAAACCTCACTCTCCCTCCCAGAGCCAGCATCCAACAGAGCGCTCCGCGAAAAGCCATTCCAACATGGCCGGCCGTCGCAGCTCTTCTGCTTGCCCTTCTCGTTCCAAGTCGGTGGATTGGGGAGAGTGTTCAGTTCCTCATAGCCGTTTGATAAAGTTACAAACCCAAGGGTTTCTCCCACCGGCGTTCATGGTCCCCGTCCGAGCTGGAATAGCCACTTATGACGGAGGGGACCAAGCCGAGGGATCTCTAACCCATCTCCAAGGAGCGATATGTCCGATCCTCATCTGCCGAGGGGTGTCGGGTTCCCTATCCACCCGTTTCTTCATGGGCTCTCGGAGTACTACGGCCTCCAGCCATTACGATCTTACCCTGCCTCTATTCTGCACATAGCGGGTATGTTGCCTCTCATGAGTTGTTTTAGGCTCGAACCACACTTCGGATTATGGAGGAAGTAGTTACGCCTCGTCCCCGCACCTGTGGGGAGTCCCTATGTCAAGTGGGCGGGGCCGAAGTATGGCGCATTGCCGAGACCGGATACCTGTCCTATAATTATAGAATTTAAAATATGACAGCGCCCTTTGTGTCTGGCAGGAAGAGGAATAACCGGACTATATCTGAAGATCCTACCAATCACGCCTCCACCAGCCGGGTTCCAGAACCTGCTTCGGGGGCGGAGGTGGACATGGGGCCAGCACCGCATTGTTCTCCAACAGAGTGCGGATATGCTCTCAGCCAAGAATTCCGAAGTAGAGGGCGCCATGAACCACAGGCGCCGACGGGCCGTACTTCGGAACAACAACTTTTCTGAAGAGGCATTTAATGCCTTCAATTCGGGAGACGCATACGTCCGAGCTGCTCAAGGCGGGCTTGCCCGGCGACGGACCAGTATACCAAAGATATACGGGTAAGAAAATTTGATAAGCATGTGTAGCAATAGCCCCTGAGACTTGAAACGGTTGAAGCAACTGTTTTAAGGATCAATTTATGCACAGGTGCTTGTAGATAAGAATGAGCAATTGTCTCGGGAGCTGGAGGAATGCAAGGCCGAACTGAGGGCCGCAGTTGCCAAGTTGGAGGAACCCCAAAGGCCCTCATCTGGTAACAATTGTCACAATTGTACGAAGATGCACCAGTTAGTAAATGGCTAATATGACAAGTCTAACAGAAAATTCTGCAGACAATCCCGGGGTGAATCCGGAGGGCGTAAGAGAGGACGCATCGCATCACAAACGGCAGCTGGATGCTGGCGAGCGCATTCTTAGGCGAGTTAGGCAGGAGAAGAATGATCTTCAAGATGCCAAAGTCCAGCTAGACGTGGAGTTAAAAGATCTCCGCGCTCAGCTGGCGGACTCTGTGAAGGAGAACAAAAGGCTTTGACGCGACATTTATGGTAAGTGCCTAGACGAACTGTAGTATAGTTCGGCGAGGAAGTGTATTGAAAGAATTCTGCTTGCAGGAATGTTAACAGGTCGCCCTGAGGAGGAAATGCCCTCATCTGCAAGTGATTTACTGCAAGACCTTTCGCAACTGCACGAGCGAGCTCGGCAACTGATGCAGGGTGTTGCTCAGGCTTTGTGGCCATCAAGCCTACTACCGAATGGCATGGGGGAACTAGCGGACCTGCTTCAAGGAGCCCGGTGGCACTTCCATCTATGGAAGATATCAGCATGCCGGCAAGGAGCAAGAGAAGCCTGGGGAATGGTGAAGACGCGCTACACCAAGCTGGACCCGAACCATATGGCCGACGTGGGACCGGCGGGGCCCGATGGGCAAGAAATTCACGTAAGTCTGGTGTATGACCAGGTAGCATTAGCAGCTAAGTATTCTCAACAGGATTGTAAGCTAGATAGCCTGTTGGACGGTATAGAAGAGGAATGTAATCAATCCAAGTGACTGTGTAATTTAATGGGCTTAAGTAGCCCCTAGCCGGATTAAAATCATTTTTCATGGTGGACCTTTTCGCTTTAGCCCCTGGATCCTACAGTCCGGGGTGTTGCCGAATACCCACTCAGTTATACAAAACCGGGGTATGCGTGGAAACAAGGCGTAGGGGTCATAAGTGCTTGAACAGACAAGTACCCAACTAGTTATGTTATATTACATGGATAGTAAGAAACATATTCTAGGGAGAATAGTTCCGTTAGGGGTTCCTTTCCCTGGGTACGCATGCGATGATGCATATGTCCGGACTGCGAACGATGGCGCAGGATACAAGACTTCTGGGGATTTATGTTATAATAAATGAATACATCTTTTGTTCACCGACCGAATATTCTCTTAAGGAAGCTGGCTTTCGGCTTCACCTAGTCTGAGTTACACATCCGGCTGAACCGGCAGTAACAATCGCAGAGGTGCTCCGCTTATGCCCTAGCCGAATTAACGGGAACGTAGGGCATAAACACAAGAGCCAGGCAACCCAGCTTGGTAACATCTTAAGTCATATCGATGCATATAATGGTGAAGAAAAGGCACATATGGAAAAAGAATGCATACGTGATCGGCAGAAAGCCATGTGAGTAATCATTTTTAGCTTCCGTATAGGAAGCCCCTAGGTATTGCTTACACACTTAGTGCGGCTGGAGTGATCTGGAAATCCGCACTGTATTGAATACTTTGTGTGAAGAGAGAAAAAGGTCGAGAAAGGAAAAAGGGATGGAGCATAATTAAAAGGAGGGGTTAGGAGACTAACATTGTTTCGCGCTTAGGCGAGAATCTCCGTAGTCCGCCGCGTTCCATGGGTTTGGCTCGAGTCATTATCGGATGCATTACGAAGCGATGTACTCCTCCGGTGAGAACTTTGTCAATGGCGAAGGAACCTACCACTTGGGTTTGAGTTTGTCCTTCTTCTTCTCCGGTAGTCGAGAACGAGCTCGCCAATATTGTAAGTTTTGGCCCGCACTTCTCGCTTTGGTATCGCCGAGCTCGCTGCGATAGAATGCGGAACGGGCTTTTGCGACATCGTGCTCCTCCCTGTGGCATCCAAGTTATATACCGATCTAACTCGGCTTCCTTCTCTTTATACATGCGACGCGTGGCTTAATCATGTATTATGTCGCAAGGTAATATCGCTTCGCGCCGCACACCATAAAATGGTGTATATCCGGTGGTGCGATTTGGCGTGGTCCGAGACCCCAGAGTACGTAGTCGAAGCTCTTCCACCCAAAGGCGATCCGACTCTGCCAAGGATCGCACTAGTCTGGTTTGATGCCGCCATGGTGAGACCATTTGCCCGCTCTACCGGCCGCTTGTTTGGGGATGGTAGATGAAGCGTAATCGAGCTTGATGCCCATTTTTGCGCACCAAGTTTTCACTTCGTCGGCTGTGAAATTTGAGCCATTATCGTGATGTTGTTGGGGACACCAGACGTGTACGTCCCCGGATATGAAGTCTATTACTGGTCCGAATTTAGCCGTTTTGACTGGTTTAGCTTCTATCCATTTGGTGAATTTGTCCACCATGACCAATAAGTATTTTTCTTATGGCTTCCCCTTTAAGAGGTCCGACCATTTCCAAGACCTGCACGCAAAGGGCCAAGTTATGGGGATTGTTTGGAGAGTGGTAGGGGGCATATGACTCTGATTGGCAAAGAGCTGGCAACCGACACAATGTTGGACAAGGTCTTGTGCGTCTGCTCGGGCCGTCAGCCAATAGAAACCTCTACGGAAGGCCTTGCTGACTAATGCCCAAGCCGCGGCGTGGTGCCCGCCCAGGCCGGCATGGATTTCAGCAAGGGACACAGATGTTTACCCAGGTTCGGGCCCTCTCGATGGAGGTAAAACCCTACTTCCTGCTTGATTAATATTGATGATATGGGTAGTACAAGAGTAGATCTACCACGAGATCGTAGAGGGTAAACCCTAGGAGCTAGCCTATGATGGTATGATTGTAATTGTGATCGGCCTTCTAAGGACCAACCTCTCCGGTTTATATAGACACCGGAGAGGGCTAGGGTTTACATGGAGTCGGTTACAAGGAAGGAAACATAATATCCGGATCGCCAAGCTTGCCTTCCACGCCAAGGAAAGTCACATCCGGACACGGGCCGAAGTCTTGAGTCTTGTATCTTCACGCTTCAATAGTCTGGACGTTGTACATAGTTCGGCTGTCCGGATACCCCCTAATCTAGGACTCCCTCAGGCCCCAACTAAGATTGCATGCATGCATAAGCACACCCAGATCATTGCATAAGCACGTCATGATCATTGCATAAGCACTTCATGCACAAGCATCCTGCATTCATTCTCATCTGCATGGAGTTGTAGGTTCTTGCCGTGAACCTGGCTTCGACAAAGGACGAGAAGATTTCACGGCACGACGATCCCCGGCAAGCCAAATAGTGCGGCAGAAGGAGGAAAAGACGAGAAAAGGGGTACCTAAGCAGGAGCCCACCTCGATCTCGTCAAGCAAGGCCAGACAAGATCGGGAGTGGCGAGGCTGCGAAGGAGGAGTGTGTGCTTAAAAACACTGCCCCGGGCCTTTTTATAGGGGAACGGGGCAAGGGGCTGACCCCTCGGAGATGGTCACCCCTCTCCTCCATTAGGGCCTCTCTGCACCCACTATGGCTCTGAGGGCAGAGGCCGCCCCTCTGCCCCAACCATCGACGCTCGGGTTTCAGCTACAACACTCCTCCCCGTGCCCTCTGCATCCACCACCTACCCCGCCCAATGCATGCGGAACACGTGGTGAGGCGCATGCGGGACGGGGGGCTGGTGGGATGGCAATTTTCGCCCTGTGGTCATGGGGCGAGGAGAATCCGTGGGCCACGTTCCAAGTTCATCCACGACACCGCGCACCACGCGCATGGAACTCGGAAACCGCCCCGGAATCAAGACTACCACACCAGCAACGGAAAACTTCAAAGGGGCGAACTCCTTCAGTAGCCCTGCCTGTGCACTTATAGGCCCTACCCCGCTGACGCTCCGCAGAGTGATCGGGGCAGGCCCGGGGGCTTCTATCGGTGCAACAGACCCCGGGTATGTTGCCCAACTGCGCATAGGCACAGGATCAAGATTGGAACACTAGCTTAAGCCAGAGGTTGAAGAACCAAGAGACTTGAAGAACCAACATGCAGCTCGGAGAGATCGAGATCGAGCCAAAGGAACAGGATATCGGCAAGAGAATGGCCTCCCTTGCCGAGCAGGCGAGCCCGGCAAGGGGCCAGGCCACCGCCAGAAGCAGGCAACCGAGACTCCCCGGCAGCACCTGCCGGGGCTTGCGGGGCCTGAACCACCCCACCGGCCGTGCAAGTACGACCCACATCATCAATAAGTGCGATGTCTAGCCGCAAGGTGATTAAGTGGCAACATTTGCCACATGGCAGCCATCTCCTACAGAAGAAACCCTCAGGTGACACTACAAAAAAAAACACTTCCGTGATGATACGTGTTTGTCACAGTAGGTCGCGTTTTTTGTCATGCATGTACATCCATGACAATTTTATGATAGATTCAAGATAGTCATACATGTACTGTCGTAGAAGTGTTCCATGACATTACCAAAATTATCATCACGGAAGTGTCCACTTCCATGACGATAAATCGCGCGTCACAGAAGTGCTTTCGTCAGGAGTGACCAACACGTGGCATCCACCGTAACGGAACACCGTTAAGCTATCGGGACCGGTTTTGGATCCAATAACCCGTTAAGAGGCTGGACAAATGGGGATTTTCTAGGTGTAAAATTCTGATTGGCTGACGGAAACACGTGTCCGCTCCGCGTTGGCACAGGTGTCACTCATCCAATGGGCGAGATGCGCCTATGATATGTTGACACGTGGACCGGCCCAAAAGTGGCCCATAAAGTTTAAATGGGGGCCGGCCCAACTAAAGGCCCGCAAGATTTTGGGGACCATAATGGGCCGGCCCAGCTAAAGGCCCGCAAGATTTTGCGGGCCATAATGGGCCGGCCCATGTAAAGGCCCACAAGATTTTTTGCGGGCCATAATGGGCCGGCCCAGGTGAAGGCCCACAAGATTTTTATGTACCATAATGGGCCGGCCCAGCTAAAGGCCCACGAGATTTCACCGACAATAATGGGCCGGCCCAGCTATAGGCGCACAAGATTTTGAGGACCCTAGTAGGCCGGCCCATTAACTGCTGCCATGTTTTGGGCCAAATGCCGGCCCATATTTAATCCGGTCCAATAATGGCGTGCCACGTTCCGGGCCTAACAATGGCCCATTGAGATCCGGCCCGTTAAAAGCCTACCACGTTTTGGGCCAAATTACGACCCAGATCAGGTCCGGCCCTTTAAGAGGCTTTGGGCTAAATTATGGCCCATATCAGATTCGGCCCATCAACTGGACACTATGCTTTTGGGCCCACTTGCTAAAGGCCCATTTAGTAGTTCGGCCTGTTAAGGGCCCGTTTAACATTTCAGCCCTATATTAATTTCGGCCGGTTAAAAGCCCGTCATATAGTTGGGCCTAACTACGGCCCGGTTTGCATCCGGCCTGCTCACAGCCGATAATCTGATTGGGCCAAACAAGGACCGAGACAATTTTGGCCTGTTAAAAGCCCGTGATTTGATTGGCACAATCATGGGCCGGGGTCCATTTCGGGCTTCTGCCGGCCCATGAGCTGTTCGGCACGTTTCAGGCCCAACCTACTTCTCAGCCTCCTAAAAGCCCATTGAGTTTTCTTGCGGAAAGAGGGCCGGCGGTTTACTCGGCCTATTAAAGGCCTGACTCTACTAATCGGCCAGTTTACATTTAGGCCTTCTAACAGCCAAGATGACGGGGCCCATGATGCGGATCATACATCGTGATTGCATGACAGCTCGATTATGTACCGTAATTTTACGGTTGGCCGGTTTACTGCGAAGACAGGATATATATACAGTAAAATAACTGCAGCATCGTGAATAAGAAAAAACCTAGACTATACAATAAAGAAATTGAGGCATATTACATCCACTTGGCATCAAAGTTCGCCACTATGATAATAAATCACAAGCAGACAGCAGATTACATACACGGGGCATCAAAGATCTCCACCGGTGCAACTAAACACGCCGACAAAATAATATACAAAACCGACAACACTTCAATAGAGTTCAAGAAAGGTTAGCCTCTGGGAGCTGCAGCAAGCAAGCGGTGAGCAAGCTGATGAGATGCGCTTGTTTAACACTTATATCCTCCTCACTCAAAGATAAACAAGCAGCCGATGACATGTTTTGCACATAAAAGTATCGGTCTTGACAATTCATCACATTTCTTACTGAAGAATAAAGTGACACAGTTTAAAATTGCATTAACACAATATGCTATTGTTCAGGTCAAGACATGGCAGGAAATGACATTGTGAAGGAGTTGGCAGCTTCACGACACCACTCGATTACAGATCAAGAACTCATAATTATCAATGGTTAGTGTACTGTCAATTTATCCCATTTCAGATTGGCAAATAAAGAGACGGTTTAAATAATAGTAGAATGATATGACATTGTTCATAGTTAAGACATTGCAGAATATGGCATTGTGTTGTAGTGGGTATGTTCACCACACCACTGGATTACGGATCAAGAACAGAAGCATACATGCAGTGCAAAATAAGATCACTTGCTCTGTATAGTTTAATTTACATGGTATGAAGAAGGAACTTGATTGCACAACTAAAAACTTTTGTTTATGAACTACATAATAAACTTTAAACATGCAATTTAATGCAAACACCAAAAAAACAGCTGTTGCAGTCATGCCTAACCAAATATACACAACAAAGTTTGAAGGCTTGAGAAGGACAAACTTACATTATTGGTGAAGGCACGCTCTATAAAGCCCTTGTCCATGCTGATGGGGGGCAATTCAAGAAGTTTACCACAGAATCTTCTTCATAAGCATTGCCTTTATTCTACATTTTGTTAAGAGTAAACATAGGTGTGACAATATCAGAAAAAATGGAGAATATTTAAGATAAGATGAAGAGTGATGCTACATAACCTAGTAGCTATAAATGTAATTATAGCGATACAGGCAAAAGGTACACCCAAGAGCAATGCAGAGCTAAACTTCTTCAGTACCATCGGTGTTATCCAACCTTATGGTAAGAGTAAATATATATCTTATGTGTAGAAAATGAAGGGCAAAGGAAAATAAGCTGCAGAGTGATGGTAGATGAACAACTACCTGCCAATATAAGTACCCTGATAAAGGACAGCAGGTACTTACAAGAACAATGCAGAGCTAAAAAAATTCATTGGCATTGGATATATTCTACACTAATGTAACCATTCATACAAATCAGATAATTTGGAGCGAACAATTGATAAGCAAGCTATCATGCATACTGCTGTCACATAATGAACCAGGTATGTATGCAAGTACGGTGATACAGGACAACAAGTACTAGCAAGAGCAAAGCAGCTGGCAGCATATTTGCGATATCCTGTCGTTCTTTTCAAACCGAAATTCCTTTTCGAGCTGATTTCCTGCAAAAAAGAACTGTAAGGCACATGCGAAAAAG
Organism: Aegilops longissima; assembly: GCA_021605205.1. Taxonomy (NCBI): domain Eukaryota; kingdom Viridiplantae; phylum Streptophyta; class Magnoliopsida; order Poales; family Poaceae; genus Aegilops; species Aegilops longissima. The sequence goes on along the minus strand of CM038676.1, from coordinate 221,732,111 downwards.
TAGAAGTTCAAATTATCATGCGATATCATAGACATTACCTCATCCTCCGAACGAGACCAGTGCATAACAAGGTTTTTCCATTCAATGTCTTCTAAATTTAGCATAGGAGACTTCACCAGAAATTCGTTTATAGACTTGCCATCAAAGTGTGATTTCCTCAGGTAACACCAATACTGCTGCAATGCTTCCTTGAAAAGTGCAAGCAAGCTTTGCTCGTCATGACTATCCAGATTGACCCTCGCCTATTTACAACAATGTAATGTAAATCATTGATGTGTTCAATCAGCAGAAAACAGGAAAATAATCACCATGAATAATAGCACTTACACGTAAGTGGGACATGAAGATGTGAAAATGGTGTTTATCTTCACTATAATCTTCCCATGATGGGAATATATACACGTAGTCCCTAACGACATTGAAAGCATTGTCTTTTAAACTGGGAATAACTGGAATGGGGTTCCAATCTGCAGGAATTGGTCGTCTCTCCAGTTGGGATAGGTCTTCGGCCAATGGACTTGCTGTACTTTTTGCTGGAGTGGGATTTTTCTATGGTACGGCTGGTGCTATGGCAACTGAAATCGGCATACCATTTGCTAGAGTGCAGGTCCTGTGTGGTGCAGCTAGTGGTGTGGCCAGTGAAGTATGGGTACAGTCTGTTGGAGTCTGTCCTACGTTTTGTGTAACTAGTTGTACAACCAATATAAGTGGGGTGATGTCTGATTTCTCCGGCACAACCACATTTTTCAAGGACTTTGCTGGTGCTCCATCAGGTTCAGTAATCACCCTCTTGCTTTTTGATGTCTGATGCACAAGAACAGCATTTGAGTGAAAAAACATGGTACGATGACAGATGGAATATGTATTGATAATGGATGGGCATGGCATCTCGACATATATGATGAGTAAACTAAGTAGATGGCGGTGCAACAAAGTAGAAGAAATGGAAGACAACATATGCAAGATACATGCAATCAATAAAACCTTGCCAAATTAGAACTGGCACCTTGATGGGTGAGCAGGACATGCCATCTGCCTTTGACTCCTCGAGGTTAGAATAGTCATTAGGATCATATTCTGAACAAGAATCAACGGGTGGTGAGCGTATGAGTTTCATTGCATCCAGAATGGCACTCAATGCCTTGGTGCCAATTTTGTAAGTCATTGCGGTGTTTAGCTTCAAGAGTGGACTGCTGCTAGTGCGACACAAAGCAGCTACACAGATCATAGTGTAGATATAACGGGAAAACCGTAAGCATCAGAGTAAAATCAGCAAAGTGGAACTTGCTGGAATATATGTGCTAGTATTGCCGGTACGGCTAAAAAGGCTTCGGATACCAACTCTCTTCAACTGAAGGTGCGGTACTATTAATATCAGTGTAACTCTCAAAGGCGACACAACTCCCCACATTTTTTTGACAGAAAGACCGTAAGGGAACCCCTTACAGTATAATTGGTGCAACAAACCCAAATTGCAAGTACCATGCCTTGAACCTGGGTGGGTGGGAAGGCATCAGCTCCCCGCATTTCCTTGCTATTCTTATAGGATTCAAGTGGGCAGGCCACTACAAATCCTTTTCCCATGTTTACAAAATCCTACGAATCAAAGATGCCCGACGAGTTCAAAGTGTCCGTACCAACCGACCATATACACCTCTACACTGCAAATGTCCCTGCTCATCTTCACTACAAGGAACATACTGTACTACTATCATACTCCCTCCATTCCAAAATATATGTCTTGGTAGAGATTTCCACTACGGATCACATACAGATATATCCAGATACATTTTAGAGTGTAGATTCACTCATTTTGCTCCATATGTATTCCATGGTGGAATCTATGCAAAGACTTGTATTTAGGAACGGAGAGAGTACTTATTGAAGAACGGAAGAGGAACATGGTAAAGAAGAGCAAGCAGATTTTGGATAATAAAATGTTCGTTGCGCAGTGCCCACACATGATGAACCAGAGCACATTAAGAAAGCAACTCCCTGCTGTCTCTCTATATGTGGTGCATGTGCTTTTTCGAAAGTAAAGTAGGACCATTAGCTGACCAATTAAATGTTATCTATTTTAGTAATATCAGCATCGTATCAGATTCGTACTTGAGCAAAAAGTTTGGAATTATGAGTGGCACGTTGTTTAGCTTGATGGATTGAGGAGCAGTGCTAAGCAGGTACGATGATGGTACTGAATATAACGGCATGTCTGCATTTGGGTCAGTCGACCATTTCAGACGGTTGGATGAAGATCCTATGTCTCCTAACCCTTCTTATTCCTCGTCTCTGATTCTTCCCATACAGACACCGCACGGGCCACCGGCCGGACCATCGGCCCCCACTTCCTGTGTTCCTCCGCCACCAACACACCCCACCCGTGTCGAGTTTTCTTCGTTCGGCGAGGCCCCATCACCACCCCCACCCGAAGTCCCCATCTGAGCCCGTTCGTTCGCGCCAGTGAACTCCGGCGAGCTCTGAAAAATCGACTGACCCAATTTTGAAATTTAGTCTACTGTGATTTAACTGGTGTGGAATATAAAAGGGGAAAACCATAAGCATTGGGAGTATTGTGTTGAGCGTGCCATGGCGGATCCGAAGGTGCAAAGCGGACAAAGGCAACTTCGCAACAAATGTTTGCTCTCAACTAGCAAGTAAGTGATGGACAATAAATCAGAGTAAAGCAGTGGCGATCTATTTTCTTGCTGCGATAAATAAGTTGAGCAGATACGAAAGAGTACAGCCTCTGGTGCGGCACCATGTATGCATCTGCTGAGAATTTGATGGTGCTGCGGTAGCGATGGATGTCGGCGCCGTGGAAGCAGATCTAGGAGGGTAGACGGTGGCAGCGGGGCGCGATGGACGAAACGGTCGTAGGAGCAGCGCCGACAAGGTGGACGATGGCGGGGATGAAGCGAGATGAGGGGATGCAAGGATCCTGGTCCGAAGCCATGGATGGGAGAGGTCGATCTCTTGTAATGGACGACGGCATCGGGGTATCAGCTCCGGCATGGTGGAGGAGGACGGCGGTGGATGGGGTGGCGGACAGAGGAGGCTGGGATGGAGAGGATGTTTTGGCGCCTACGGAGTACGAATGGGGAAATGGAGGTGGAGAGGAAGGGGGCAACCATGTCTTCAGGGCGCGCTTGTCTCAAATGCGAAGAAATTTACAAACTTAGCCCCCGTTTCAAATTTCCTACATCACAGCAATATTAGTCGGTTGGGGATAGGATGGTAATCTCACATACGAATATTTGCCGACGAGAGTTTGTTTTTGGCGCCCTCTGTGTATGAATCGGGGAGGGAGTCGATTTCGGCCGAGGACACACAGTGTTTTGGCGCCCACCGTGTATGAATCCAGGTGAGAGGCGGTTATGTCACGTTTGAGTGAAAATATAAACCTACCCCTATCGAAACCTACAGAAATCGAGCAGATAGGCTTTGCGTGGCAGGGATAGGCAGTTGTAATTTCCATCTCGCAGATTTTGGTTTCAGGCGGTTACTGCGACTTTCCCCGCTTCATTCAAATTTTGCAGAGTGCATGTTTACCGTGCCAACTCAATTCGAATCCTGTTTGTATTCTATATTTTTCAGGCGGGATCCATTTTCGATTGGAATAAAATTATATATACATCATTTTTTATATATACTTTCAAAAGCACAACACCCTTTATACATAAATATGGTTTACAAATGGTATGATCTCAGATTCATAAGGTTGTATCCATCAATTTTGATTTTCAAATATTTGAAACCACTTTATGTTCAAATCCAATGTATGCATTCCTCGCTAACTGTCTCCAATTAATGTGTGTTTCATGCGGGTTTTTTTACTTCTCAAACATGTATAATGTATTTCACACACGCAACATATAGTATATCCCGTTTAGACATTAATTGCATATAAACCATGCATTGTTTCTAATTAAATAATCTATGGATCACCAATATTGATAAACTATATAACATTACACGTGTCCCCAAATTCAAATGAATATGCATGTTTGATACACCAATTTGTGTTACGATATTATCGATCTCCAGTTTAAATATTTGAATCCCATTTAATCCAGATATTCGTCTCAGATAACTATCACTCATGCTTATATAGGACTATATGTCTAGACCTATACGCGTTCATCGTCTCTCGGGTATCTCTCATGCTACCTGTATGTCGACAATGATCTTTTATCTTCGTAACACACTGACAATACTCTCTCCCTCGACATTCATCACTCTATCTCTCTCTAAGTATATCTCGCTCCCTGCTATGTGTCTCTAACTATGATTCTCCATGTGTAATCTCTTTCTCTCACACAAACACAAAACTTTGTCTCTCGGGGTCTCATTTCTCTCTACTATTCCCCTGTGTGCCACTTGCACACCCCTCATACAGAGATGTCTTTCGCTCCTTAGGTATGAGAACCTACGACTCTTCCTCTTAAATATCTCTTTCTCACACACAAACACAAACTCTGTCTCCCAGGGTCTCATATTTCTCCACTGTTCTCTTGTATGTCGCTCACACACACTCTCTCTCCCTTGAGATATCTTGCGTTCCCTCATATGTTGCTCTAGCTATCACTCTCGTTTTGAAATATATTTCTCTCTGCAGACACAAAACTCCGTCTCTCGGGATCTCATTTCTCTCCGATATTTGTTTGTATGTGAGTCACATGCACCCTTTATTCATCTCTCTCACACCCACACCCATAACTCAGCCTTCTGATCCACTCGACTCCTATCTCTAACGCACACTAGCTAGCATCTTTATCTTTCTATTTATTTGTTTCTCCGTCAACCTTCTTTCATTTATAGGTTGATCTCTTTTGCACAATCGTTGTGCCTCACTCCCTCTGCTCGCAATAGATGCATGCTCCAACCCACACCACTATCTCTTAAAGACAAAAACACATGCTCAATTGTCGGGCCTTCTTCCCTGCATTCTCGCATGCATGCATATACTCATACCGATCCGTCTCTGCCATGTCGTTGATCTTAGCTTATGACTTATGTCTTTTTTCTTTTATCTCAATCATGCGCGCGCGCGCACACACACACACACATCAAACATATACATGTATACCTCTCACACATGCACATTGAAGGTCTCTATGTCTCCATACGTAGTTAATTACCCTCAACCCTAACACCACATCGAATCGTTCTCTTCTTGTGTGCACATAACTTCTGCCTGGATGGGTAAAACACACACTCACACTTAACAATCTCCTTGTAGCTACCCCCTCTCACTCTTCCCCTATATCCACGAAACCTATAAGACCATCCCTTTGTTTAATTCCCGCCTACATGCACCATCGAGATATTGTAGTCTTCCTGGGTGTCTCTCGAACAAACACGTTCTCTTGATGTCGACTAATCTCACGCGCACACACCTTCTCTTCCCTCTCTACGGGCATTTTCTCTCTCGCACCCCATCGTTGGTGGCCTCTGCCATACACATCACCCCTCTATGATGAATCCATGCACACTTAAATTACATCCGCCACCAAGGACCCCGCTACACACACACACACACACACACAACACAAAAACACACACACGCACCCACCCACCAACCCACCCACACACACATGCACACATAGTAAGACTCCATCACACACACGCACACACACACACACTGAGACTCCATCTCATACACACATGCTCTAGGCGGAGCATTTGTTCCAACCTCCCTTCATCCACCCTTACCCGTATGATAAAAAATCACCTTAATTTATTTGTATAACATGGACAAATTTCACTTTACTTCAGTAGTTAGCGAACTTATCATTTGTACCCTTATAAAAAACCGAGTTGGAGATGATGGTGTGCCTGCCATCTTGTAATATAGACCGTCTGATTTATATATGACGGATAGAAAGCAAACTATGATAATTTTACAAAAGATAACTGCACCTCTCTCCACATCCTTATCTCCCACACCTCATTGCTGAGCAATTAAAAAAGAAAGTCTCCGGAACAATCAAGCATGTTGGCCGCTGCCGCCTGCCGGTGCCATCCATCCCCATGCCTCCGCCCATTCCGACCACCAGTCACCACCACGCTCCACTCCTACTCACCTCACCTACATACAACAATGTAATGTAAATCATTGATGTGTTCAATCAGCAGAAAACAGGAAAATAATCACCATGAATAATAGCACTTACACGTAAGTGGGACATGAAGATGTGAAAATGGTGTTTGTATTCACTATAATGTTCCCATGATGGGAATATATACACGTAGTCCCTAACGACATTGAAAGCATTGTATTTTAAACTGGGAATAACTGGAATGGGGTTCCACTCTGCAGGAATTGGCCGTCTCTCTAGTTGGGATAGGTCTTCCGCTAGTGGACTTGCTATACTTTTTGCTGGAGTGGGATTTTTCTGTGGTACGGCTGGTGCTATGGCAACTGAAATCGGCATACATTTTGCTGGAGTGCAGGTCCTGTGTGGTGCGGCTAGTGGTGTGGCCAGTGAAGTATGGGTACAGTCTGCTGGAGTCTGCCCTACGTTTTGTGTCACTAGTTGTACAACCAATATAAGTGGGGTGCTGTCTGATTTCTCCGGCACAACCACATTTTTCAAGGACTTTGCTGGTGCTCCTTCAGGTTCATTAATCACCCTCTTCCTTTTTGATGCCTGATGCACAAGAACATCATTTGAGTGAAAAAACATTGTATGATGACAGATGGAATATGTATTGATAATGGATGGGCATGGCATCTCAACATATATGATGAGTAAACTAAGTAGATGGCGGTGCAACAAAGTAGAAGAAATGGAACACAACATATGCAAGATACGTGCAATCAACAAAACCTTGCCAAATTAGAACTGGCACCTTGATGGGTGAACAGGACATGCCATGCATCTGCCTTTGACCCCTCAAGGTTAGAATAGTCATTAGGATCATATTCTAAACAAGAATCAACGGGTGGTGAGCGTATGAGTTTCATTGCATCCAGAATGGCACTCAATGCCTTGGTGCCAATTTTGTAAGTCATTGCGGTGTTTAGCTTCAAGAGTGGACTGCTGCTAGTGCGACACAAAGCAGCTACAGAGATCATAGTGTAGATATAACGGGAAAACTGTAAGCATCAGAGTAAAATCAGCAAAGTGGAACTTGCTGGAATATATGTGCTAGTATTGCGATGCGGCTAGAAAGGCGGATACCAACTCTCTTCAAGCTGAAGGTGCGGTACTATTAATATCAGTGTAACTCTCAAAGGCGACACAGCTCCCTGCATTTTTTTTACAGAAAGACTGTAAGGGAACCCCTTACAGTATAATTGGTGCAACAAACCCGAATTGCAAGTACCATGCCTTGAACCTGGGTGGGTGGGAAGGCATCAGCTCCCCGCATTTCCTTGCTATTCTTATAGGATTCAAGTGGGCAGGCCACTACAAATCCTTTTCCCATGTTTACAAAATCCTACAAATCAAAGATGCCCGACGAGTTCAAAGTGTCCATACCAACCGACCGTATAGACCTCTATACTGCAAATGTCCCTGCTCATCTTCACTACAAGGAACATAATGTACTACTATCATACTCCCTCCGTTCCAAAATATATGTCTTGGTAGAGATTTCCACTATGGATCACATACAGATGTATCCAGATACATTTTAGAGTGTAGATTCACTCATTTTGCTCCATATGTATTCCATGGTGGAATCTATACAAAGACTTGTATTTAGGAACGGAGAGAGTACTTATTGAAGAAGAATGGAAGAGGAACATGGTCAAGAAGAGCAATCAGATTTTGGATAATAAAATGTTCGTTGCACAGTACCCACACATGATGAACCAGAGCGCATTAAGAAAGCAACTCCCTGCTGTCTCTCTATATGTGGTGCACGTGCTTTTTCGAAAGTAAAGTAGGACCATTAGCTGACCAATTAAATGTTATCTATTTTAGTAATATCAGCATCGTATCACATTCGTACTTGAGCAACAAGTTTGGAATTATGAGTGGCACGTTGTTTAGCTTGAGGATTCAGGAGCAGTGCTAAGAAGGTACGATGATGGTACTGAATATAACGGCATGTCTGCATTTGGGTCAGTCGACCATTTCAGACGGTTGGATGAAGATCCTATGTCTCCTAACCCTTCTTCTTCCTCGTCTCTGAATCTTCCCATACAGACACCGCACGGGCCACCGGCCGGACCATCGGCCCCCACCGCCTGTGTTCCTCCGCCGCCACCACCCCCCACACGCGTCGAGTTTTCTTCGTTCGGCTAGGCCCCATCACCGCCCCCCACCCAAAGTCCCCATCTGAGCCCCTTCGTTCGCGCCAGTGAACTCCGGCGAGCTCTGAAAAATGGACTGACCCAATTTTGAAATTTAGTCTACTGTGATTTAACTAGTGAGGAATACAAAAGGGGAAAACCATAAGCATTGGGAGTATAGTGTTGAGCGTGCCATGGCGGATCCGAAGGTGCAAAGCGGACAAAGGCAACTTCGCAACCAATGTTTGCTCTCAACAAGCAAGTAAGTGATGGACAATAAATCAGAGTAAAGCAGTGGCGATCTATTTTCTTGCTGCGATAAATAAGTTGAGCAGATACGAAAGAGTACAGCCTCTGGTGCGACACCATGTATGCATCTGCTGATAATTTGATGGTGCTGCGGTAGCGATGGATGTCGGCGGCGTGGAAGCAGATCTAGGAGGGTAGACGGTGGCGGCGGGGCGCGGTGGACGAAACGGTCGTAGGAGCAGCGCCGACAAGGTGGACGACGGCGGGGATGAAGCGAGAGGACGGGATGCAAGGATCCCGGTCCAAAGCCATGGATGGGAGAGGTCGATCTCTTGTAATGGACGGCGGCATCGGGGTATCAGCTCCGGCATGGTGGAGGAGGACGGCGGTGGATGGGGTGGTGGATAGAGGAGGCTCGGATGGAGAGGGTGTTTTGGCACCTACGGAGTATGAATGGGGAAATGGAGGTGGAGAGGAAGGGGGCAACCATGTCTTCAGGGCGCGCTTGTCTCAAATGCGAAGAAATTTACAAACTTAGCCCCCGTTTCAAATTTCCTACATCACAGCAATATTAGTTGGTTGGGGATAGGATGGCAATCTCGCATAGGAATATTTGCCGACGAGAGTTTGTTTCTGGCGCCCACCGTGTATGAATCGGGGAGGGAGTCGATTTCGGCCGAGGACACACTGTGTTTTGGCGCCCACCGTGTATGAATCCAGGTGAGAGGCGGTTATGTCACGTTTGAGTGAAAATACAAACCTACCCCTATCGAAACCTACAGAAATCGAGCAGATAGGCTTTGCGTGGCAGGGATAGGCAGTTGTAATTTCCATCTCGCAGATTTTGGTTTCGTGCGGTTACTGCGACTTTCCCCGCTTCATTCAAATTTTGCAGAGTGCACGTTTACCGTGCCAACTCAATTCGAATCCCGTTTGTATTCTATATTTTTCGGGCGGGATCCATTTTCGATTGGAATAAAATTATATATACTTCATTTTTTATATATACTCTCAAAAGCACAACACCCTTTATACATAAATATGGTTTACAAATGGCACGATCTCTGATTCATAAGGTTGTATCCATCAAATTGGATTTTCAAATATTTGAAACCACTTTATGTTCAAATCCAATGTATGCATTCCTCGCTAACTGTCTCCAATTAATGTGTGTTTCATGCGGTTTTTTACTTCTCAAACATGTATAATGTTTTTCACACATGCAACATATAGTGAATCCCGTTTAGATATTAATTGCATATAAACCATGCATTGTTTCTAATTAAATAATCTATGGATCACCAATATTGATAAACTATATAACATTACACGTGTCCCCAAATTCAAATGAATATGCATGTTTGATACACCAATTTGCGTTATGATATTATCGATGTCGTGATCTCCAGTTTAAGTATTTGAATCCCATTTAATCCAGATATTCGTCTCATATAACTATCACTCATGCTTATATAGGACTATATGTCTAGACCTATACGCGTTCATCGTCTCTCGGGTATCTCTCATGCTACCTGTATGTCGACAATGATCTTTTATCTTCGTAACACACTGACGGTACTCTCTCCCTCGACATTCATCACTCTATCTCTCTCTAAGTATATCTCGCTCCCTGCTATGTGTCTCTAACTATGATTCTCCATGTGTAATCTCTTTCTCTCACACAGACACAAAACTTTGTCTCCCGGGGTCTCATTTCTCTCTACTATTCCCCTGTGTGCCACTCGCACACCCCTCATACAGAGATGTCTTTCGCTCCTTAGGTATGAGAACCTACGACTCTTCCTCTTAAATATCTCTTTCTCACACACAAACACAAACTCTGTCTCCCAGGGTCTCATATTTCTGCACTGTTCTCTTGTATGTCGCTCACACACACTCTCTCTCCCTAGAGATATCTTGCGTTCCCTCATATGTTTCTCTAGCTATCACTCTCGTTTTGAAATATATTTCTCTCTGCAGACACAAAACTCCGTCTCTCGGGATCTCATTTCTCTCCAATATTTGTTTGTATGTGAGTCACATGCACCCTTTATTCATCTCTCTCACACCCACACCCATAACTCAGCCTTCTGATCCACTCGACTCCTATCTCTAACGCACACTAGCTAGCATCTTTATCTTTCTATTTATCTATTTCTCCATCAACCTTCTTTCATTTATAGGTTGATCTCTTTTGCACAATCGTTGTGCCTCACTCCCTCTGCTCGCCATAGATGCATGCTCCAACCCACACCACTATCTCTTAAAGACAAAAACACATGCTCAATTGTTGGGCCTTCTTCCCTGCATTCTCGCATGCATGCATATTCTCATACCGATCCGTCTCTGCCATGTCGTTGATCTTAGCTTATGACTTATGCCTTTTTTCTTTTATCTCAATCATGCGCGCGCGCAAACACACACACATCAAACATATATATGTATACCTCTCACACATGCACATTGAAGGTCTCTATGTCTCCATACGTAGTTAATTACCCTCAACCCTAACGCCACATCGAATCGTTCTATTCTTGTGTGCACATAACTTCTGCCTGGATGGGTAAAACACACACTCACACTTAACAATCTCCTTGTAGCTATCCCCTCTCACTCTTCCCCTATATCCACGAAACCAATAAGACCATCCCTTCGTTTAATTCCTGCCTACATGCACCATCGAGATATTGTAGTCTTCCGGGTGTCTCTCGAACAAACACGTTCTCTCGATGTCGACTAATCTCACGCGCACACACCTTCTCTTCCCTCTCTCACGGCATTTCTCTCTCGCACCCCATCGTTGGTGGCCTCGCCATACACATCACCCCTCTATGATGAATCCATGCACACTTAAATTACATCCGCCACCAAGGACCCCGCCACACACACACACACACACACACAACACAAAAACACACACACGCACCCACCCACCCACCCACCCACACACACATGCACACACAGTAAGACTCCATCACACACACGCACACACACACACACTGAGACTCCATCTCATACACACATGCTCTAGGCGGAGCATTTGTTCCAACCTCCCTTCATCCACCCTTACCCGTATGATAAAAAATCACCTTAATTTATTTGTATAACATGGACAAATTTCACTTTACTTCAGTAGTTAGCGAACTTATCATTTGTACCCTTATAAAAAACCGAGTTGGAGATGATGGTGTGCCTGCCATCTTGTAATATGGACCGTCTGATCTATATCTGACGGATAGAAAGCAAAGTATGATAATTTTACAAAAGATAATTGCCCCTCTCTCCACATCCTTATCTCCCACACCTCATTGCTGAGCAATTAAAAAAGAAAGTCTCCGGAACAATCAAGCATGTTGCCACTGCCGCCTGCCGGCGCCATCTATCCCCATGTGATGCGGAGCATCCCACGTTCATCACCATGTACACTCCGACTACTCTCCAAGCCCCAAGGATACAGGAGATGAGACCTCGACTATGCGCAATTGGACCTAAGGTGAACTCGCTCCTTTCCGAATCTTCCCTTTCCGCATGTAATACATGGATGCTACTTCAAGCGTGGACCTTGTGCATACTCAGGTACACCCGAGGAGACCTTGGAGAGCCCAAGCACCAAGGCCAAGCGTGCGCGGAAGCGAAGGAAGGAGAAGGAAGAAGAGCCAACTCACTACAATGACGGACATCCGGCCCTTGGCCCGACATCCGGCTCTTCCGAAGCCCGGATATCCGGCCCTTCGCCCGGAAATCCGGCCCCTCCATCACTGATTGCGTCTGGAAGACCCCGCCAGCCCGGACATCCGGCCCCCTAGCCCGGACATCCGGCCCGACGCCCGGACATCCGGCCTCCCCTGCCTACGTGCAGTGTATCCGGGACGTGTCCCATGTACCCCTTCGCCCCCGAAACTATATATACTTCATCCCCTTCCTATTTCTAGGGTTAGCGTTGATTTAGCTCATAAATAGAGCTTCGCTCATCCATACCGGATCTACTCCACGAGAGAGACCGCGGCCCCTCTTCCGAGAAGATCCACCTTGGATTCAAGACCTCCCTTTGCGGAGAATACCATCATGAAGACCTCCTCACGGAGAAGAACGGCTAGTGTTTGTATCGTCCTTTGTTGACCTTGGATCTCCTGTATCTCTTTGTGTTCTTTGATCTAGCATTTGTGTGACCGATTCCTTGTTGGTTGAGAGTTTTCCCTCGTTCCTCCCCGTGATTTCCTCGTGTTCTTCCGCTCGTTCTTCGTGTCTCCCCGTAGGATCCACTCCAAACGTGAAAGATCGACGCTATAGGGTTCCACCCTACATCATCTATGGTATCAGAGCCACGTTGATCACGCTTTTGGAGCCCCTACCCCTCTTTTTCTAGCTTGATTTTGTTGATTTCGTCCTAAATCCGAAAATCCCCACCAAAAATAGCCCCAATTTTTTTTGTGATTTGTTAGTTTTGATGATGTTTTGTTGATTTTGATCCATGGATTTGCTTGGTTTCAAGTGGATCTAGCATTCCCCCAAGTTTCCCCACCTTCCATCCACAAAATCCATCAAATTTTGCCCCCGAAATCATCAATTTCCGCCCAAACGAGATCTGGAATCGTCGGGCCGGACATCCGGGCCTCAGGCCGGACATCCGGGCCCTGGAGCACCAAATCCGCACGGTTCTGGACATACACCCCCGGAAATCCGGCCCCTACCCCGGATATCCGGCCCCTGGGATTTCAGTTTTTTCCGTTTCACCGTTTTGTCCATAACTAATTCATCCGGAGTCCGATTTTGACGTTCTTTAGCTCATTTTGAAGCTATTGACATCCCCCTTCCCATAAAAATACTACCATCACCATTTGACTCCATCAAATTTTGTGAACTTTGGCATCTTTGCCTAGGGCTTCCGCCACATCCTCCGCATAACCACCACCGACTTCCGCAACCTAACCAATTTTGTTCCCCATAGCATTAGTGGTTGCTTAAGTAGTGATTCGAGTCTCCTAAGGTGTTTCGGCTACTTAGGGACGATTGCTTCTTCATCAACCACCACCACCACTTCCACATAACCTTGCCCACCATACACTTCCGACAACCCAACTTAACCCAATTGTTGATTGAGCTTTTTCGAGTTGTGGCTTGTGTCTCCTAAGGTGTTTCGGCTACTTAGGGACGGCAAATTCAACTCCGACATGTGTATAGCCCATCATTCCACTTCCCCATTGCCAAGTGCAAACCACCACCGCATTCCCGCTACCACCATTTGACATTTGTCATTTGAGATTTTGAGTTCGCGGTTTTTCCGTTTCCTAAGGTGTTTCGGCTACTTACGGACGAGTCTCCATCATCTTGGTATCTACATTAAGAACACCGCCACTCATCATCGCAAAGGACGGTAACCTCGACGACACCATTGTATTTTCCCCTTGCCATTGCATTGTTAACCCCTAGCCTTACTTTTGCGTTACTTGCCTATCGAGACTAGCCATTTGAGTATTGCCGGCAACGTTACTTGTGCACATTAGTGATCATACCTTCCATTACATACCATACCATATCATATAGGTATCATATCATCCATTGTGTCTCAAGTTTGTTCCCGCATACACACAATTGCTATCTTGGTTTGTGCATTGTGCAAAGTGGCCATACAAAAAAAAAGAAATAAAGCTTTTAAGCAAAAGAAAGAGAGCAGAGCTTGTAAGCAAGTGCCATAGCATCATACCATATTGCATATAAGATTGTCATATCCGATCATCTTGGATCATCTTGAGAGAAACACCGGGAACCATACATACATAGCATACTTGGGATAGAAGTTTATCCATTTTGCATCTTATAGGTTGTGCACAAGTGTCGTATCCGCCTATTGAGGAATCGTGCTAGCGTCTCTCTTGAGTTGTGCAACACGAGCGTTTTCCGTGGATTCCACATTTTGTGCTCATTCCTTGGTTGCACGACCCCATTTATCTATCCATGTGTGTGTGTTTCCGTGTGCCATTCTTTGCTATTGGTCCATTTGTTTCACTTGCGAATTTGTGAATCTCTTTCAACATTATTGACTCTTGCTAACATTTTGTATTAAATTTTTGTGCCACTATCCTCACCGAGCTCCTCCATAAGCTTTACTTGTGTATGTGTGAGAACCGACAAGGATTGGTACCAATAGTGCTATTTCATTGTCCGCATTTGAGTGAACTTGATTCATTGTCAACATCGATCAAAGTACATTGGTATAAGTTCTTCTCTTTCTCCCACTCATATTTGCTCGAGTCTTGTGATGGATAGGCAAGGCATTTCATCTCCAGTCTACAACAACAACGATGGTGTGAACAACTACATCACCAAAGCGTCTCTCTTCGATCTACAACGACAAGTGCAAGGCACACAATCAAGATTGCGAGAGCGCATCGAGAACATCTCCATCGACATTCATCACTCCGAAGCAAGGAGAAGGGACTACTTCGACAAGAAGCTTGCCGCACATAAAGAGGAGCAAGATGCAAGGATGGAGGAGATTCGGGCCTTGATCAAGTCTTCTTCCCCTTCGTCATCTTCAAGGCGGCGACATTCAAGCCACAAGTCTTCGGAGCGCGAAAAAGATGCAAGTGCAAATCTTCCTCGTCCACATCTACATGGCGACCAACATCACGTTCGTGATCCACATCTTCATGAAGGGCAAGTCACCTCCAAGCATCATGTGCACGACGACGACGAACGACATCTACTTCGAGCTCCAGCACGACAACGACATCATCATCATGAAGATGCTCCACAAGCGCAAGTGCACAAGTCCCAACAAGCCCTACTTCACGCCAAGTCGAAGCTTCATAAGCACAAGAGAAGACCGTGAGACAAGCACCACCAAGACGGCGCTACGGCTACATCAACCACTTCGGCATCTTCGCCAAGTGTTCTCAAGGCATCTTCGCCTTTGGATGAACGGCATCTTCGCCTACTTCCCACGAGTACGCCTACAACAACTTCTTCAAGTCCAAGGCGACTACCTACGAGCGAGGGCGACACTTCCATCTTCGGAAGCCCCTCAAGGAAGATAACCGAGCATGGGAAACTCCCTTTGGTCATGGAGACGAGCTATGAGGTGCCACATCATATGGGCCTCCAACACCAAGACGGTGACAAGACGGTCGAGCAAGGGCCATCCCCTTCGACCACGGCGACGAGCGCAAACCTCTTCAACAACATGAAGACGACGCCCACATTGGACTCATACTCCGAGTCAAGCTACGCGACCGCGCATGGAGACATTTGCACCTACATCTCTCCGGCACCCACATATGTCGAGATGCCCCAATTGCCATGTGAGGAGAGCCACCACCCCATGAGTGACATGAGTGACTCCACCATATGTGACATTGAGAGCATTTCCTATGAGAGGATGAGTGTGACCACCACTAGCCCCACACATGAGAGCATGCCACACATCCTATGTGAGGTTGAGCGCCATTTGAGTGACTCCACCCACCATACGAGTGAGAGCATCCTTGAGGGAGTGAGTGAGCCACAACACTTAGTGAGTGAGGTAGTTGACCCGGCACATGAGGCCACTATGATTTCTAACGACTTAACCTCTACTCCTAGTGTGATTTCTTCTTTGGTGGTAGGTCTCCTATATGACGACATGCCTATCCTTGATGAGTCTATGCCTCCATTAGAGGCGACGATGGCCATGGTGGATGATGATGAACCCCCCACATGGTTCCATCAAGATGAAGATGACAACGAGACGATCTTCAACACCTCACCTACAACTCATGAGCGACCTTCCAAAGGTAACATAGGTGATGGTGCTTCTCTTGTCCCACTGGTGGACTCTTTTACCATCGATTGCTACCATGATGTTGACCCACCTATTACCATGCTTCATGCTAGTGAAACTTCTTCATGCCTTGACTTACCTATTTATGATGAATATGATGATGAGCATGTTGAGTTGCCTAGTTGTGATGCTATGCTCCATAGGACATCTTGTGAAAATTCTATTGGTCACTTCATGTTTGACAATCCATTAAACTTGTCATATGCTATAAGTGAGATCTCCCATGTTGCCTCATTTCAATCTCAACATAGTAACTATGCATGCCCCATTAAAATAAACCCTATTTGCACTTATGGCATAGATGACGAGATGATGGTCATTGGCTTTTGCTTCTCTTGTGATGATATTGCCATGCTTCCTTTACATGATTTGCGCAATTCGTCTACTATTCCATGCCATGATCACATTGTTCCAAATATGCATTGTTTTGGATGTTGTCAATATTCTCCATGTGACGTTGCTACTCATGCTCATGAGGAGACCCCCATAGTTTCCTCATACAAATTAGGAGATTTTGATTCATCCCATACTTTGCATGATTCACATAATTGCTTGCACCATATGCATTCCATGAATAACAATGCTCTCGATATTTCACAAGATGCATTACACAATTTGAGTCTCCATTATGCCATGCATAACAACAAACCTATCATGATGGATGACATGTTTCTATATCACGCATCTCATTTATTTGAGCATTGCATATTTTGTGCTAACAAAGACACGCACGTATGCATCATGATGGATGATGTGTACATCTACCACACACACACAATTTTTCCTTTCTGTTTGTTTTGTGTAGGTACTCATGTATACTCGTCAACTTCTCAATCCCAAGAGTTGACGAAACGAGCTCTTGAGAGCAACGATGCTTTGGGATCCCGTGGACTATCCTTACCACCGTTCCCTTCGCGCAAGGACTACGCGCATCTCTTCTACTTGACTCTCACACGGCTATGGGCTATTTACCACTTGTCGATTCATGCTCATTTTACCGTGTTCACTTTGCATGCTATGCTTGCTTCTATACCTTTTCCATGCAATTGTGACCCTTGCTTGCATTTACCCATGATTCACAATTATGCCACTTCTATGTGTATTTCCATGCTTGGTGGAGATCCTTGTTGCTTTTGCCATGTTTATCATGTGCCCCATGCTATTGATGCTATTTTGCTCATATCTTGCTTTCATGCTTGTGCTATGCCATGTGAGTTATTCATGCCCACTATTTGCACACATGACATGCTTGCCATGATTCCTTCTAGTACGTTGCATCTTAGCACTACTAGCTTGCTTGACTTGATCTCTATGATTGCTAGCTATGTTGCATCACCCATGTTCCACTATCACTTGCTTTCTTGGGTTGATGACATATATGTTCATGCCTCTCACATGATATATCTTGTGTATTGTCGCTTGCCTCCTACAGTTGCCTCTATGATTAATGACCTTGGAGACTTGGACACTTCACTTGTGATGCATGCTTGTTTGATTGAGCCTATTGCATTTGGTTGTTCTTGCATCATATGCCTCCATACTATGACACGCTCCCTTGTGCTTTCTTATGATGAGCATGATGCATACACTTGTTGGGTATCTTACCACTCGAATGATAGGTTTTGCATTTCCGCTAACCTCATTTGTTTTTCCGAGTGTTTGTCATGTTCTTTAATTTTGGAGGTGACACAAGGCGATGCCGTTATGCGACAACTTGGTCATGCGAAGGCATACACGATGTGCAACACCAACATTTGCAAGAACATTCATAAGGTGAACTCCTTCTCTTTGAGCCATCCTCAAATACGCATATTGGATGGGTCACTCTTTCATTGTTGTTTCCTTCTTGTTGTGTACATGTTACATCTATTGGACAGAGGAGCGACATTGGAGATTGGCTCTATGGACCTTTACATTGAGGAGCGCTTGGACTTATGGGATGCACCTTCGAACCTCCACTCATGCCACGACATCGAGCATTGGTACATCAACACTCCTTTGACACATTGCACCCACACATCCATATTTGTTGATTGTGCTCATACATGTCATGCTCGATGGACATATCGTACTCACCACAAGTTTGCACCCCATGCATGGATTGACTCACATTATGATTGCCTTGTTGCATCTTGTATTCCCATGTCATCCATGATATATGAACTTGTGCATTTTCTTAGCAAATTTGTTGTGATCTTCCTTGATGGCATATTCATACATCATGATCATATTGCCAATCATCAATTGCATGATAACATACACATGTTGAGCATCCATTGCCATATTCATGCTATTGATAAACCGTCTCACTATGACATCATTTTGCACCGTGGTTGCATTCATCATATTCACAACACCTTTGTGTGCACAATGATTGCATTTCCTCCCATGAATGCTTTGCATCTCATTCTAGATCATCTTGATAAGCTTCATGCGCTTTGTCACGACCAATCTTGCCGCACAGACTCATTCTTGCATGATGGACACTTTGTGTGCGCTAACCATTGTATTTCGAGTGTTGCTTGTGTTTGCTCTTTTGCATGTCTATCACTCGCGACACCTTGGACTACTTGGATTGCGCCATATATTCAACCGTCCAACTACAAGTCCCTCTCGACAACCGTTTCCATGGTGATGAGGATCACGATCGGAGGTCGGATCTTTCCCAAGGGAGGGGAGATGATGCGGAGCATCCCACGTTCATCACCATGTACACTCCGACTACTCTCCAAGCCCCAAGGATACAGGAGATGAGACCTCGACTATGCGCCATTGGACCTAAGGTGAACTCGCTCCTTTCCGAATCTTCCCTTTCCGCATGTAAGACATGGATGCTACTTCAAGCGCGGACCTTGTGCATACTCAGGTACACCGGAGGAGACCTTGGAGAGCCCAAGCACCAAGGCCAAGCGTGCGCGGAAGCGAAGGAAGGAGAAGGAAGAAGAGCCAGCTACTATAGCTGGCGGACATCCGCCCCAGCCGGACATCCGGCCCAGCCGGACATCCGCCCTTGGCCGGACATCCGGCTCTTCCGGAAGCCCGGATATCCGGCCCTTCGCCCGAAATCCGGCCCTCCATCACCGATTGCGTCTGGAAGACCCGCCAGCCGGACATCCGCCCCTAGCCCGGACATCCGGCGTCTCGGGAAAGCCCGGACATCCGGCCCGACGCCCGGACATCCGGCCTCCCCTGCCTGTGTGCAGTGTATCCGGGACGTGTCCCATGTACCCCTTCGCCCCCGAAACTATATATACTTCATCCCCTTCCTCTTTCTAGGGTTAGCGTTGATTTAGCTCATAGATAGAGCTTCGCTCATCCATACCGGATCTACTCCACGAGAGAGACCGCGGCCCCTCTTCGGAGAAGATCCACCATGGATTCAAGACCTCCCTTTGCGGAGAAGACCATCATCAAGACCTCCTCACGGAGAAGAACGGCTACCGTTTGTATCGTCCTTTGTTGACCTTGGGTCTCGTGTATCTCTTTGTGTTCTTTGATCTAGCATTTGTGTGACCGATTCCTTGTTGGTTGAGAGTTTTCCCTCGTTCCTCCCCGTGATTTCCTTGTGTTCTTCCGCTCGTTCTTCGTGTCTCCCCGTAGGATCCACTCCAAACGTGAAAGATCAACGCTGTAGGGTTCCACCCTACATCACCATGCCTCCGCCCATTCCGACCACCAGTCACCACCACGCTCCACTCCTCCTCACCTTATCTCTCATCTTTCATTTTTTCGATGACATTCTCGAGATACCAGTTTTCCGATAAAATTCTCGAAATATCATTAGTTTTTACACATGGGATTGCTCCTGCATGGGTAAATCACAACATGTGTTTTGTAAAAAAAATGCATATTGATGTTCCGTGCAATGCACGAGCATCTTGCTTGTAATTATATAACGCAAATCACGAGCAGGAAGTGACATTTTTTTACACAACCACGTTAACATGGCCACGTAAATCACTAGCTAAAGTAAATACCATTATACTTATATCCCGACGCAAAAGGTTGAGTACATGTCCGAAGAGTAGAGTTGCACACACGCACTCTCTCTCTCAGAATCTCTATAACACACACACACCAGTTACGTGGCACCCAATTAAGCAGACACGTATGTTACAATTTGTGCAACTGCGGGTACATGTGATGTTGCGCATTTATTTAAGCCGGACAGCGAACCCAAACAGTAGCTGCATTCATTCCCCTCCCGCCGCCTCTTCTCTGGTCGTCGTCCCCCGGTAGCCATGGCCCGGCCGAAGGTAACAACATACGCCATACTCCCGCCGGAGCAGCTGTTTAATCTAGAAATTTTAGTGGTCATTGATAACCCACAAATATAGGGGATCGCAACAGTTTTCGAGGGTAGAGTATTCAACCCAAATTTATTGATTCGGCACAAGGGGAGCCAAAGAATATTCTCAAGTATTAGCATCTGAGTTGTCAATTCAACCACACCTGGAAATTTAATATCTGCAGCAAAGTGTTTAGTAGCAAAGTAATATGATAGTGGTGGTAACGGTAACAAAAGAGTAATGAAAGCAAAGTAATATTTTTGGTATTTTGTAGTGATTGTAACAGTAACAACGGGAAAGTAAATAAGCGTAAACCGGTATATGGAAAGCTTGTAGGCACCGGACCAGTGATGGATAATTATGCCGGATGCGGTTCATCATGTAACAGTCATAACATAGGGTGATATAGAACTAGCACCAATTCATCAATGTAATGTAGGCATGTATTCCGAATATAGTCATACGTGCTTATGGAAAAAAGAACTTGCATGACATCTTTTGTCCTACCCTCCCGTGGCAGCGGGGTCCTAATGGAAACTAAGGGATATTAAGGCCTCCTTTTAATAGAAAACCGGAACAAAGCATTAGCACATAGTGAATACATGAAATCCTCAAACTATGGTCATCACCGGGAGTGGTCCCGATTATTGTCACTTCGGGGTTGCCGGATCATAACACATAGTAGGTGAGTATAGACTTGCAAGATAGGATCAAGAACTAACATATATTCATGAAAACATAATAGGTTTAGATCTCAAATCATGGCACTCGGGCCCTAGTGACAAGCATTAAGCATAGCAAAGTCATAGCAACAGCAATCTCAGAACATAGTGGATACTAGGGATCAAACCCTAACAAAACTAACTCGATTACATGATAAATCTCATCCAACCCATCACCGTCCAGCAAGCCTACGATGGAATTACTGACGCACGACGGTGAGCATCATAAAATTGGTGATGGAGGATGGTTGATGATGATGACAACGATAAATCCCCCTCTCCGGAGCCCCGAACAGACTCCAGATCAGCCCTCCCGAGAGCTTTTAGGGCTTGGTGGTGGCTCTGTATCGTAAAACGTGATGATTTCTTCTCCTCTATTCTTTTCTCTCCGAAAGCAAATATATAGAGTTGGAGTTGCCGTCGGAAAGTCTCCAGGGGGCCCACGAGGTATGGGGCGCGCCCTAGGGTGGGGGCGCGCCCCACCCTCATGGACAGGGTGTGGGCCCCCTAGTCTTCATCTTTGGCGAGGATTTTTTATTATTTATTGTAAGGTATTCCGTGGAGTTTCAAGTCATTCCGAGAACTTCTATTTTCTGCACATAAAACAACATCATGGCAATTCCAAAACAAGGGCAAAAGTGTTTGGAAAAGTAGATACGATGGAGACGTATCAACTCCCCCAAGCTTAAACCCTTGCTTGTCCTCAAGAAATTCAGTTGACAAACTGAAAGAAATAAAGAAAAACTTTTACAAACTCTGTTTGCTCTTGTTGTTGTAAATATGTCAAGCCAGCATTCAAGTTTTCTGCAATGATTATAACTAACCACATTTGCAATAATTCTCAGGTCTCATAATCACTCATATCAATAGCATAATCAACTAGCGAGCCATAATAATAAATCTTGGATGACAACACTTTCTCAAAACAATCGTAATATGATATAACAAGATGGTATCTCGCTAGCCCTTTCTGAGACCACAAAACATAAATGCAGAGCACCTTTAAAGATCAAGGACTGACTAGACATTGTAATTCATGGTAAAAGAGATCCAATCATAGTCAAACCAAATATAAATTAACAGTGGTGAATGCAAATGACAGCTGGGCTCTCCAGCTAGTGCTTTTTAATAGGAGGGTGATGACTCAACATAAAAGTAAATAGATAGGCCCTTCGCAGAGGGAAGCAGGGATTTGTAGAGGTGCCAGAGCTCAGTTTTGAAATAGAGATAAATAATATTTTGAGCGGTATACTTTCATTGTCAACATAGCAACTAAGAGATGGCGATATCTTCCATGTCACACACATCATAGGCGGTTCCCAAACAGAATGGTAAAGTTTATACTCCCCCTCCACCAACAAGCATCAATCCATGACTTGCTCGAAACAACGACTGTCTCCAACATACATCAGGTCCCAGGGGGAGTTTTGTTTGCAATTAATTTTGATTTAGTTTGCATAAAGCATGGGACTGGGCACCCCGATGACCAGCCATTTTCTCGTGAATGAGGAGCGGAGTCCACGCCTCTTGAGAATAACCCGCCTAACATGGAAGATAAGGGCAGCCTTGGTTGATACATGAGCTATTCAAGCATACAAAACGGAATGTTTATTTGAAGGTTTAGAGTTTGTCACATACAAATTTACTTGGAACGGTAGGTAGATACCGCTTATAGGAAGGTATGGTGGACTCATACGGAATAACTTTGGGGTTTAAAGGGATTGGAGGCACAAGCAGTATTCCCGCTTAGTACAAGTGAAGGCTAGCAAAAGACTGGGAAGTGACCAACTAGAGAGCGACAACAGCCATGTACATGCATTAAAATTAATAAACATTGGATGCAAGCATGAGTAAAATATAATCCACCATGAACATAAATATCGTGAAGGCTATGTTGATTTGTTTCAACTACATGCGTAAACATGTGCCATGTCAAGTCACTTAAAACATCCAAAGGAGGATACCACCCCATCATACCACATCATAACCATCTCAATAGCATGTTGGCACGCAAGGTAAACCATTATAACTCATAGCTAATCAAGCATGGCATAAGCAACTATGATCTCTAATTGTCATTGCAAACATGTTTATTCATAATAAGCTGAATCAAGAAAGATGAACTCATCATATTTACAAAAACAAAAGAGGTCGAGTTCATACCAGCTTTTCTCATCTCAGTTAGTCCATCATATATCATCATAATTGCCTTCCACTTGCATGACGAACGATGTGAATAATAATAAGAGTGTACGTGCATTGGACTAAGCTGGAATCTGCGAGCATTCAATAAATAGGAGAAGACAAAGCAATATGGGCTCTTGGTTAAATCAACAATAATGCATATAAGAGCCACTTCAACAATTTAATCATGGTCTTCTCCTATCGACCCCCAAAGAAAAGAAAACAAATAAATATATTTAAACGAGAAAGCTCCCAACAAACAAAAGAAGAACGGGAAATATTTTTGGGTTTTTCTTTTTAATTATTACTACAGCGGAAAAGTAAACTACTACTATTTTTTTTCTTAAGGTTTTACAAACACACAAGAAGAAAGCAGGAAAAGGAAAATAAACTAGCATGGATATTACAGTGAAAGAATATGAGCACCGACATCTAGCAATGAGTGTGTGTGAACATAAATGTAATGTCGGTGAGAAATACGTACTCCCCCAAGCTTAGGCTTTTGTCCTAAGTTGGTCAATTGCCAGGGATAACCTAGCGGATACCCGTAGGTGTAGCTGGGGTCGTACTACAACGAAGAATAACTGGGGTCATACTGTGATGAAAAAGAATCTCGTCTCCTAAGCTGCAGCGTGGAGTCTGGCTGCCTCCGCTCTCCTCTCGTACTCATCTGCCTCCTCTCTGGTAATAGTATATCTTCCGTTTGCCTGGTAGTCAAAGAAGGCAGGAGCAGGGAGAGTAATACGGACAACACGCCGTTTATCAAAGATTGTCGATACAAGAGAGGTGATTCAGGCCTCTCGACAAACTGGTGCGAAGCCATCGAGTTATAATCTCAATACGCAGGAGGCAACTCCGTATCACCCTCACGAATGTCTATCTCAAGAAAATTAGCTAAGCGGGTTGCATAAATTCCTCCAAAGAAATCTCCATTATATCTATTATGATGCAACCTACGAGCTACAATGGCTCCCATATGATGGGATTGGTCTCCTAACACAGCACTCCTGAGAATGCTATGGTTAGGGATACACATGTGACATGCTTCATCCTTAGCATTTATGCATCTACCTATGAAGAGAGCAAAATAATGTATAGCAGGAAAGTGAATGCTCCCTATGGTAGCTTGCGTTATATCTCTAGATTCCCCTACAGTTATACTAGCAAGAAAGTTTCTAAATTCAGATTTAGGGGGATCCCTAACACTACCCCATTGTGGAAGTTTGCAAGCAGAAGTGAAATCCTCTAAGTCCATGGTATATGATTTGTCATAAAGATCAAACATGACTGAAGGAGAATTACACGAAGATGAGTACTCAAACCTCCTCACAAATGAACTTGTGAGATCATGATACTGGGGGCATTTGTCATCTTCAAAGTCCTTAAGACCGGCATTACGCAAATATGCTTTAAATTCTTCTTTGATTCCTGCACGATCCATAAAATTTTCCGACGGCCATTCGCAAGGCCGCACTAGAGCGTCTCTTGGTGGTTCCTCGTCAGCATCACGCATAGCAAGCCTGGGTCCTTGTTTCTTAGAAGAACCACCTTGGAACATCTTCCTAAGAATATTGTTTTTCTCCGAAAAATTTCTGAAATTTTTAGTAACTTCAAACAAAAGTGAACCAACATCAATAAAACTGATAGTAACTACTCCTACAAGTGCCTAGAACCTATATCAAGCATTAGAACTACTTGGAACCATATAAATTTGACATGCGAGATCAAGAACATGGTCACCTATGCAGCACAAATTTGCAAACAATAAAGCACTAGAACAAAAACTAATTGGACCAATGGAGGAGTCACATACCAAGGAACAATCTCCCCAAGCAGTTTTGCGAGAGCTGATTTGAGCAAGGAGATCGAAAATCGCAGCAAAGAGTGCTGGAACTCGTGCTTGAGATGGTTTGTCGTATTTGTGTGAGGAAGAAGAAGAAGAAGGGTGTAGGAATAAGTGGAGGAGGGCCACCGTGGGCCCACGAGGCAGGGGGCGCGCCCAGGGGGGTAGGGCGCGCCCTCCACCCTCGTGACAGTGTGGCAGCTCCTCATGTAATTTTTGCACTAAAAATACTCAAATATTCCCGAAAAAATCATATTAAATTGGTATGTCATTCTGAGGACTTTTATTTTCGGGATATTTTTATATTGCACGGATAAATCAGGAAACAGATAGAAAAAATACTATTTTTACTTTATTTCCATTAAATAATAGAAAGTATAGAGAGGGTACAGAAGGTTGTGCTTCTAGTTTCATCTGTCTCATGCTTATCAAAAGAATCCACTAACAAGGTTGATCAAGTCTTGTTAACAAACTCATTCCGAATAACATGAAACCGGAGAAATTTCGAATAACACTAAGTTACCTCAACGGCGATATGCACATCCCCAATAATAAGTATATCATATTTCTTTTTGACAGTAGGAAGAGGAAATTCAAAACCTCCAAATATGATCGATGGAATTTTTCCAATAAAGTTGATACTGTGAACTTGAGGTTGTTTCCTCGGGAAGTGTAACATATGCTCATTACCATTAACATGAAAAGTGACATTGCCTTTGTTGCAATCAATAACAGCCCCTGCAGTATTAAGAAAAGGTCTTCCAAGAATAATAGACATACTATCATCCTCGGGAATATCAAGAATAACAAAGTCCGTCAAAATAGTAACGTTTAACAGCCCCTGTAGTATTAAGAAAAGGTCTTCCAAGAATAATAGACATACTATCATCCTCGGGAATATCAAGAATAACAAAGTCCGTTAAAATAGTAACGTTTGCAACCACAACAGGCACATCCTCGCAAATACCGACAGGTATAGTAGTTGATTTATCAGCCATTTGCAAAGATATTTCAGTAGGTGTCAACTTATTCAAGTCAAGTCTACGATATAAAGAGAGAGGCATAACACTAACACCGGCTCCAAGATCACCTAAAGCAGTTTTAACATAATTTCTTTTAATGGAGCATGGTATAGTAGGTACTCCTGGATCTATAAGTTTCTTTGGTATTCCACCCTTATAAGTATAATTAGCAAGCATCATGGAGATTTCAGCTTCCGGTATCTTTCTTTTAATAGTTACAATATCTTTCATGTACTTAGCATAAGGATTCATTTTGAGCATATCAGTCAATCGCATACGCAAAAAGATAGGTCTAATCATTTTAGCAAAGCGCTCAAAATCCTCATCATCCTTTTCTTGGATGGTTTGGGAAGAAAAGGCATGGGTTTCTGAACCCAAGGTTCTCTTTCTTTACCATGTTTCCTAGCAACAAGGTCTCTCTTATCATAACGTTGATTCTTTGATTGTGGGTTATCAAGATCAACATCAGGTTCAATTTCTACATCACTATCATTACTAGGTTGAGCATCATCATGAACATCATCATTAACATTTTCACTAGGTTCATGTTCATTACCAGATTGTGTTTCAGCATTAGACATAGAGATATCATTTGGATTCTCGGGTGTTTCAGCAATAGGTTCGCTAGAGGTTTGCAAAGTCCTATCATGCTTCTTTTTCTTCTTTTTAGAAGAACTAGGAGCATCAATATTATTTCTCTGAGAATCTTGCTCAATTCTCTTATGGTGGCCTTCAGGATACAAAGGTTCCTGAGTCATTCTACCAGTTCTAGTAGCCACTCTAACAGCATAATCATTTTTCTTACTATTCATTTCATCAAGCAATTCTTTTTGAGCTTTAAGTACTTGTTCCATTTGAGTGGTAACCATAGAAGCATGTTTGCTAACAAGTTTTAGTTCACCTCTAATATTAGCCATATAATCACCCAAGCGTTTAACCATATTAGCATTTTGTTTTAATTGTCTACCAAAATAAGCATTGAAGTCTTCTTGCTTAAAAATAAAGTTATCAAACTCATCCAAGCACTGACTAGCAATTTTAGTAGGAGGGATTTCAGCTTTACCATATCTATAGAGAGAATTTACCTTTACTACCTGTGTTGGGTTATCGGGATCAGGAGGTTCTTCAATAAATAAAGGATCAAGATCATATGTTTCTTCAACAGGCGGTAAATTAAGACCGTGTATTTCTTAAATAGGAGGCAAATTCTTAACATCTTCAGCTTTAATACCTTTTTCTTTCATAGATTTCTTTGCCTCTTGCATATCTTCAGGACTGAGAAATAGAACACCTCTCATCTTCGGAGTTGCTTTAGGAATAGGCTCAGTAATTGGAGCAGGAGCTGGCTCGGGGGCTGGCTCAGGAGGTGCCCAATTATTTTCATTTGTCAACATATTATTCAATAAAATTTCAGCTTCATCTGGTGTTCTTTCCCTGAAAAGAGAACCAGCACAACTATCAAGGTAATCTCTGGAAGCATCGGTTAGTCCATTATAAAAGATATCAAGTATTTCATTCTTCTTAAGAGGATGATCATGCAAAGCATTAAGTAACTTGAGAAGCCTCCCCCAAGCTTGTGGGAGACTCTCTTCTTCAATTTGCACAAAGTTGTATATTTCCTTTAAAGCAGCTTGTTTCTTATGAGCAGGGAAATATTTAGCAAAGAAGTAATAAATCATATCCTGGGGACTACGCACACAACCAGGATCAAGAGAATTAAACCATATCTTAGCATCACCCTTTGGTGAGAACGGAAATATTTGAGGATATAAAAGTAGCGTGATCTCTCATCATTAGTGAAGAGGGTGGCTACATCATTTAATATAGTAAGATGTGCCACAACAGTTTCAGATTCATAACCATGGAAAGGATCAGATTCAACCAAAGTAATTATATCAGGATCAACAGAGAATTCATAATCCTTATCGGGGACACAAATAGGTGAAGTAGCAAAAGCAGGATCAGGCCTCATTTTATCTCTAAGTGATTCTTTGTTCCATTTAGCTATTAACCTTCTAAGCTCATCATTATCGTTTCAAGCTAAAATAGCAGCAGAAGCCTCTCTATCAAAAATATAACCTTCAGGAATAACAGGCCTATCCTCATCATCATTTTCATCAATATTATCAGATTCAATAATTTCTTTCTCTCTAGCCCTAGCAATTTGTTCACCAACAAATTCACTAAGGGGCACAGTAGTATCAGGCATAGAAGTAGTTTCATCTTAAGTATCATGCATAGAAGAAGTGGCATCATCAATAACATGCGACATATCAGAACGAAAAGCAGAAGCAGGTTTAGGTGTCGCAAGCTTACTCATAACAGAAGGTGAATCAAGTGCAGAGCAAGATGGCAGTTCCTTGCCTCCCCTCGTAGTTGAGGGATAAATTTTTGTTTTCTCGTCTTTCAAGTTCTTCATAGTGTCCAGCAGATATAAATCCCAAGTGACTCAAAGAATAGAGCTATGCTCCCCGGTAGCGGCGCCAGAAAAAGGTCTTGATAAGCCACAAGTAAAGGGGATCGTAACAGTTTTCGAGGGTAGAATATTCAACCCAAATTTATTGATTCGACACAAGGGGAGCCAAAGAATATTCTCAAGTATTACCAGCTAAGTTGTCAATTCAACCACACCTGGAAACTTAATATCTGCAGCAAAGTGTTTAGTAGCAAAGTAATATGATAGTGGTGGTAATGGTAACAAAAGAGTAATGAAAGCAAAGTAATATTTTTGGTATTTTGTAGTGATTGTAACAGTAACAACGGGAAAGTAAATAAGCGCAAACCGGTATATGGAAAGCTCGTAGGCACCGGATCAGTGATGGATAATTATGCCGGATGCGGTTCATCATGTAACAGTCATGACATAGGGTGATATAGAACTAGCTCCAATTCATCAATGTAATGTAGGCATGTATTCCGAATATAGTCATACGTGCTTATGGAAAAGAACTTGCATGACATCTTTTGTCCTACCCTCCCGTGGCAGCGGGGTCCTAATGGAAACTAAGGGATATTAAGGCCTCCTTTTAATAGAAAACCGGAACAAAGCATTAGCACATAGTGAATACATGAACTCCTCAAACTATGGTCATCACCGGAGTGGTCCCGATTATTGTCACTTGGGTTGCGGATCATAACACATAGTAGGTGACTATAGACTTGCAAGATAGGATCAATAACTCACATATATTCATGAAAACATAATAGGTTCAGATCTGAAATCATGGCACTCGGGCCCTAGTGACAAGCATTAAGCATAGCAAAGTCATAGCAACATCAATCTCGAACATAGTGGATACTAGGATCAAACCCTAACAAAACTAACTCGATTACATGATAAATCTCATCCAACCCATCACCGTCCAGCAAGCCTACGATGGAATTACTCACGCACGGCGGTGAGCATCATGAAATTGGTGATGGAGGATGGTTGATGATGACGACGGCGATTTAATCCCCTCTCCGGAGCCCCGAACGGACTCCAGATCAGCCCTCCCGAGAGCTTTTAGGGCTTGGCGGCGGCTCCGTATCGTAAAACGTGATGATTTCTTTCCTCTATTTTTTTCTCTCCCAAAGCAAATATACAGAGTTGGAGTTGGTGTTGGAAAGTCTCCAGGGGGCCCACGAGGTAGGGGGCGCGCCCTAGGGGGGGGGGCGCCCCCCACCCACGTTGACAGGGTGTGGGCCCCCTGGTCTTCATCTTTGGCGAGGATTTTTTATTATTTATTGTAAGGTATTCCGTGGAGTTTCTGGTCATTCCGAGAACTTCTGTTTTCTGCACATAAAACAACATCATGGCAATTCTGCTGAAAATGGCGTCAGTCCGGGTTAGTTCCATTCAAATCGTACAAGTTAGAGTCCAAAATAAGGGAAAAAGTGTTTGGAAAAGTAGATACGACGGAGACGTATCAGTCATGCACGCATATTTTTGTGCTAGGACTCCTATATAAGGGTTGACCGGTCGCTTCCCGCGGACATGCGCGGGCAGTGGAAGAGGAAGGAGAAGGGAAGCGGGCTGTGGAGTAATGTTTTTTTACCACAATTTCTTAGGAGACTGAGTGCAATAATTGAGTAGTTTTGCAAACTACTAGTACTACACATGAAACGGTTCAAAACCTATACTCCCTTGCCAGCGCGCGCTTCCCGCGTGAAACGGTCAGCGTCGCCCTAGAGCGTCAGTGCCGCATTAATGCCCGGCCAGAGCGGAGGCGACCTCTTACTGGCGCCGGCTTTGAAGCGGCGCGACGCCTGAGAGAGCACCGCTTCCCCGTGCATCGATTGCTCCGCATCGAGGCTGGCCATCGACCAGGGTGATGCCCCCCTTCCGTTCCGCACTCTAATCTGGTGCATGACACGTATTACGGCGACCCGGATGCTGCTGTCTATCCCACATGTCGGCAAAGTAGTACGTAGTAGTAGGAAGAAGCAAAGAATCACGCGGTATAAGTCTTTCTAGAGATTCCAACAAGTGACTAGACTACACCGCATGCAGTCTCTCAAATCTCAAATCTCCCTTCCGGTTTGTAGGGCTCAAATCTCATCAACCAAGGCATTTTGCAATTCGAGGAATGTATCTCGTACTTTACAAAACTACCCTAATTAAACTCATGCATTAATTACGTAGTTCTCTCGTTTTCCTCTCCGCCTTGGTCGCGGTGCACAATATTTACCACTCCTATATGACTAGCCGCTCTATCTACATGCGGGACATCAAAGCATCCGGGACCGCGTGCCATCCACCAAATCACAGCGAGGTGCTACAGTTGAAACTCACCGGTCACCCCGATGTGGCCGTCATGGCCCATCATATCACAAAACCCACACCTTTACCAGCAGTGGTAAAGTGGCCACGAAGTTGGACTGGACGAAACAACCATCATTTCACTGGAACGCTCGTTGAAGCCCTTTCTCCCCTTTCTTGAAGAAAACCTCACTCCATGCTACTCACTTCTGCCATTTTTCTTCTGTACTGAAGAAGGAAAGGTGGGCGAATCAGTGATGCTGCTATATTTTCATTCCAAGAATCTTCTTTTTGCGAAGCACCGACCGATTCTCACAGCCTATTCTTTTCACGGTTTCATTGCGATTGTGGTTTTCTTTTGATCGCTTTTTGTTTGTCAGTTCATTGATGGATCCTGGAGCACTAGGCAAAGAGTTGCTAGCGGACAACCCACCGGAGACAGCGATCTCCAAGAAGCGAGCACCGACCAACGAGTTGACCATGTTGGCAGGCCAACCCAT
Organism: Aegilops longissima; assembly: GCA_021605205.1. Lineage (NCBI taxonomy): Eukaryota > Viridiplantae > Streptophyta > Magnoliopsida > Poales > Poaceae > Aegilops > Aegilops longissima. The sequence goes on along the minus strand of CM038676.1, from coordinate 221,700,500 downwards.
GGAGACGAAGAACTCCAAGAAACAAGCACTGGCCAAAGAGTTGACGACGTTGGCGGACGAACTCCTCAAGGAAAGTTGGAAGAACAGTAAGGGCCCCACCGTGCCTACCCCAGAAACTCTGATGGACACCTTTGTGAGGCTCAAGGCCGAGTTTGAGGAGATAGTCTCCGTTGAGAAGCAGTATTCCCCTGGCAAGGTGATGGCCCCCATCGAGGACGAGGAGATGGCCCCCAGAGGGATGGGATCCCCTGGTGAGCTGCACAAGGTAAAAAATAATGGCTTATTACCGAAAGTTGTGGTTTTTGATTATTTGCAATGTGCTTGCTAATATTTTAGGGTTGTGCAGGTGCCGGTGGATGTGCTTGATGATTCCGATGTTGCGGCCCGTCCTGTGGACAATGCCCCAGAGATCGCTTTCGATGTCACGGTCCGTCCTATTGGCATCGCCCGGAGATCGATTCCGATGCCGCTGTCCATCCTATGGACATCGCCCCAGAGATCGATTCCGATGTCGCGGTCAGTCCTATGGACATCGCCCCAGAGATCGATTCCCATGCCGATGTCCGTGCTGTGGTCATTGCCCGAGAGATCGATGACAAGAAATAGTTGGTCGCGCTAATCCTTTAGGGTAGTTTGCATTGCCCTGTGTTTAATTACTAGAACGATGTGTGTTATCAAACCATCTTAGGGCTAGTGCACTATCTTGTGTTGGTGGTACTTGCTACTTTTGTTTGATAGTGAATCATGCGAACCCTCATCGAGTTATGGAAATAGATGTATCCTCACCATATTTTGATGTAATATATGGCATGCTTAGATGTAAGTTTGAACTGTTTATCATATCAGCAGGGCTAGCTACTGTGCGAGATACTGTGCGAGATCGATGATGATTCTGGGTGTTAGTAGGCTAGCTACTGTGCGAGATATAGTACTTGCAAAACACTCACCGAAGAGAAATGTTGGGGCTGATGAGCTCGTGGTACGCTTATACCGATCCATCATCGATTGGCCAATAGCCCAAGATCCTAAAATTGTAGGCTTAGCGATCGATCAGCCAATAGTCGGCATGGATACATTCAGGCCTCATTTGGTTCATAGGTTAGGAAAATCATAGAAAAAGCATAGAGACGTACAACACAAAATCATAGCAGTACAGAGACGTCCCTCCGTTTCAAAATAGATGAGTGAACTTTGTACTACTAACTTTGAAACGGAGGGAGTGCAGTTCCTAGGCGGGCTAGTTTGGCCTAGTGGGTTTTAGTGATATGACGTGGTATGGTGTCGTCCAGTCTTCGCGTGTGGTAGCAGTACTGCGGGTAGAGTAAGTTTTCTTGAAGAAGCGGAATTCAACGAAGTCATGATGGTTCCTTCGTCCGACTAACTTACAGTGGGAAAGGTTGAGCCTGCGCTACGACCGGGGTGGACAAGGATAATTTTGTGCATGGCAGGTCGACCAGGATGGTCGACGTCCCACATGTCGGTGAATGAAAGTATTCTTTCCGATATAGTGGACAAGCAACGAGTATTCATTGTTTATTTTTGATGAAACCTATTGTCTCCACTGTTACGATGGAGGAGTGTGAAACACGGCACCCCAGTGAACTTGTCATGTGCACCACTCCCTCCTTCCTCATGTAATACTACCATAGTGTTGACTATTAGGTTACAACTTTTTCTCACTTTCTCTCTATCTATTTCCTCTCAAATTTTTTTACCTTTCTTTTTTAGACACAATTGTTTTTTATGCCTCTTTTTTAGAATTAGTTTTTTTATACCTAGGAGCACGTGTAGAGACGAGCTCCTGCAGATCCCACTCCTTGACATTGTCAATGCCTCTTTATCCTCCACATAAGTGGGCTTGTCGAGAAGACAAGAGATGATCTCTTAACACAATATGTTTCACCATGTTTTTAGGAATAACTAGTTATTGAAGATAAGGCTAAGAGATGATCCATTGTACACATGTTTTTTGTCATCTCTAAATTACATGCAAGACTTATGATAAGACTATCTTATCAACCATTGTACATGCCCTTTATAGCCCAGAATTTTACTGGTACTACTTGCTATGAATGCGGCAGCTGGCCTCCGAGGGGGAGGGCAAGGGAGGTGGTGGGGTGGGGAGGGTTCGTGGGCAGGCGGTAAGAAGCGGGATTGGAAGCGATGCGGACTCCCGCATGGCCCACCTCACATTATCACCACATATTTCTTGGAGTCCGTGCACGGCGGGCGGGCGATCTCTTCTCCCTCCCCCGTCTTTCTCCTCTCAGCCGATGCTCGCCGAGCGATTAGATTTCGGCTATCGATGGTTTATTCAATTTTAGTCCCACATGTCAGTGAAAATGCAAGACAACGAGTGTCCCCTCTGGTGAGCGGCGTGCGAGCCGGACTGTCGGGGGTGCGACGTGAACGCGACGCTTATGAGTTGTAAGTGTGCCGCCTTTTCCTTTTGAACTTGCAAAGCGTAACATTTTAGTGCGATCGATTGATAGAAATCCAGAACAAAATGACGAGGGCGGTGCTTTTCCGCGCGTTAGGCGGGCTAGTTTGATTGATATGACGTGCTACAGTGCCGTCTACTTGCTCCATTTTTATGTAAGCAAGAGTCTACACTCTTATGTGGGAGGAGTGCGAAACACGGCGGATCTGATTTTGATCGAGGGATAACTGTTCCCTACAAAATAATGGAGCACTGTTAGCGATTATAGCATGATAGTTAGGGCATCTCCAGCGCTGACCCTCAAATTTACACCGGCATCTGTCCAGGACACTGATGGATGCCATCCAATGCTGCCCGCATACCTTTTGACAACTATATGAACTAACTGGACGAAATTCATGGAAACAAAGCAAATTTCAAATTGACCGGATGAAATTCATTACATTTCGAGAATTTTTCCTATAAAATGGACGAAATTCATTACATATTTCGCACAAACCGTACTAAAACCTACTGTAAACCTAATCTAAACGATCGCCGGGCCCCGACCACCATGTCCGGCCATGAACCCGAGAAAGCCGGCCATTGCCTTTGCCTCCTCCTTATCTGCCTCGATAACCTCCTCCTCCGGAGCACAAGGTTATGTAGATTTCCGCCTCCATGTCGCCGTCAAGCGGCTAATCGGCCGCCGATTTTTATCCCACCAAGCTTGGCGTCGACTGAGTGGAGGAGCAGTGGCCTTCCTGGTACCAGAGCGGTGGCGACCTACCGTGTACTACTCTTCCTCGCTGCCGGCTACGCCAAGACTCGCATGTGCCGGCCAGTGGTCGTGGCGCGGAGGGCGGCCGGGGAGCCAGCGATCTCTTCGCTCGCTCCTGCGAGAGTACGCCCAAGAGAGCTTTGTAGCGCCGGGCGGAGCCACCGATGTCCTTCATCTGCCCTACGGCAAAGACGCCCAAGAGAGCTTGAGTGCCCGGAGGCTATGGTTGGAGTGGTGCCCACAGAAGGAAGGGACCAGAGGAGAATGAGTGTGGGTCTTTAGCTATGGCTGGGAGCTGGGGCTCAAGTTAATATAGCGGGCGAATGGCAATGAGCCGGCAGACGGATGGACGGCTGGCACCGGAATAGGTTTGTCGGTAGCCGTGGTGTCATTAACGCGGAGCAGTCGCTTGCACCGGGATGCCGCGCGGGTGGCGCTCTCTCGGCCGTCGTGCTGCTGCAATGCCGGCGCCAGTGAGAGATCGCGTCGGGCGTGATTGCGGATGTTGCTTCAGTGACTTAACAGCAGGTGCGTTGTCTCACTGACATGTGGACCCAACGGGCATCAGGCCCGCATGTGAGTGACACACCAACTACGCCTGCAGTTAAGGCCGATGAATGCGGCATTGACGTTCTGGAGAGACGATGATTGTTTCAGGAGGGAAGCGCACGCTAGCGATGGAAGGGGTTTCGGTAGGCCAGGGTGGTCAGACGCTGGCGTGGTGGTAAAATATGAACTCATGGATGACGAGCCTTTGAAGCATATGCGGCACGTATTGACAACCAAGCGTCCATGCAACCGCTCTTGTTGCCAGCTAGCATTCGACGACCACCATTAGACACCACACAACCATACATAACTTACGAATAATGGACGAATCGATTAGACACACACTCGTGTGCAGTGGCACTATGATCGATTGCTCACATAGTACATACTCTGCACGTAGTAGTACTATTGTACTAGTGGTATGAACGATACAAAGTGCGACCCGGAGAGAAAGACACGTCTAGTTGGAAGGTCTCGGGGCATACACGTAAACAAATATAAAACCTAATATGTGCCTCCAATTAATATAGTAGTAGTAGAGTACTTAGTCACGTACTCCATAACATCACCAGGCATTGCGCGTACAACATTTAGTGGTAGTAAGAGACAAATGCCTATATGCCATGCATGTTCATACTATTTGTGCCTTTCTACTTCAATTACTGCGTTACATTACACAGGTTCGCACGTCCACTCCTGGGTACATGTCCGTCTCGTAGTTCCAGTCCCACGTGTTCTTCATATAGATGGAACGACCCTTGCATGACACGTGCACCTTGATGCTAGATGTGTCGCGTGTTGGCAAAAGGATGAACAAAGCTCACGTAAAAATAATAGAGTGGAAGAACATAGATTCCCGACGACCGAGAAGGAGCAAGGAACCTCGGGGTGGAGCGTCTGCACTCATAATATTTTATATTATTCAGCGATATAAAATCAACCAATCATCTCCACAGCAGACTGGAAGAGTACGAAACACGGCAGCCCAGTGTAGTTACATCATACTAGTACATGGCTAACCCACGCTATCACCATATTTCTTGGCTTCCGTGCGACACCTATCTCTAGTAATCCAGCAGCCTGTATCGCTTCTCCCTCCTCATCTCTCTCAAAGGCCCTGTTTGGATACTCTAACTCAGTTAAAGGTTAGAGTTAGATTCTAATCCTGAACTAACCCTGAAGTAACTCTAGCGAAAGAGGTGTTTGGATGACAGGGTTAGATGGAGCGCGGATACGGTGAGGTTCCTTCATGGGCGGAAAGTAGAGGGAGGGAGGGAGGAGAGGACGAGAAGCTTCGAGGAACTGGGGAGGGATCTGTTGCAGGGAGAGCGAGAGAAAATGTGTTTTTTAGTGTCCCGAGAAGAACTAACCCAAATAAGCACCTCTTGGGTGGGTTAGATTTTTTTGGGTTAGTTGAGTTCAAACTAACCCAAACTAACTCTAACACATGGATCCGCACAAGAACTCCAAACTAACCCTCCTGTTTGGATATTTTTGGGTTAGTTGAGTTCAAACTAACCCAAACTAACCCTCCTGTTTGGATATTTTTGGGTTAGTTGAGTTCAAACTAACCCAAACTAACTCTAACACATGGATCCAAACAGTAATGAACCGTCAAATCGCACAGCCTGACCTTTCCAGCAGGAAGTATGTTGAATCCGCTACTCCCTCACCCTCCTCGCCTCTCTGTCAAACCGCCTACGCGAAAACTGCCGTGCGTACTGCCCGGGAAAAGCCCCGCCCTCAACTTCTAACTACGTGAAAATAGTTCGAGCTTGTTCGTTCTATATAAATACTAGTACTGTATGTTTATTCACCCGTGAGGTTGTTCAATGAATTGAGGGCCGGGGAGCACAGGTGAACAATTCTACTACTAGTAGTAGTAAGTAGGAGTCGTACAGGTAGTCACCTTAAATAGAGAGTTTCTTTCTTTAATGCCACGTACACAAATTGCCACGTACACAAATTGAAACGCTTGTTGTCGAGAGAAAAAGATAATCACTCCACTATATATGTACGCAGGGGCCTGAGCGCTTGCTTTACTAGGGTTGCCCTCTTCATTCTCTCATCCTCTCCAGATATAAACAAGACATCGGTAGCGACATTTTTACTCTGCTCACCGCTGGTCACAGATCCGGCAGGATCCCTTCGGCAGGATCCCTTCGGCTGGTGTGTGTAGAGGACTAGGTGCATCATTCACGCGGTCATCGCCGATGAGGGAGAAAACCCACAGCTGCCGGACGGGCCCGATCCTCTGCTCGTGCCGTTCTCTCCGACACAGCGCTAGCTCGGGAGGTCCTCCGACCCTTCTTCCTCCCTGTCGTATTGTCCGCAGATCCGACCTGCCGCCGCTGACATCCCGACGACCCTCAGGTATAATTTCTTTGAAAGCGGCCTTGCTCTAGTGCCCCAGCTCCCCACGTGTCTGCATGTTCATCTTTTTCTACTCCCATCAGCTCTTCCAAAGCCACCTAAATTTTTAGTATTATTAGAGGTAAAGCTACTTCATGCATTCGAAACTAGGGCTTTGTTCAAACAACGAAGAAAGGGGGGAAGTTGTAGCATGAATCTAGGACTTGATTCAAAGAGGAAATAATATGGTGAAATTAGTAGAGACCGGATATCCAACCGGTCTCTTGGCTGAAAAGGGAAATAATGGAAAAACGTAGTACAAACTGGATAAGGAACATATCTATTATTGGTTGAAAAAAGGATAAAAAAGTGGTGGCTGGTGGACAAGTCAACATAGTATGTCCAGGATTAGATTTGTTGCCCTCACATAGTAAAAGGTCTCCAGGATTAGAATTGCTGCCCTCACATAGTAAAAGGTCTCAGGATTAGATTTGCTGCCCTCACGTAGTAAAAGGTCTCCAGGATTAGATTTGCTGCCCTCACATAGTAAAAGGTCTCCAAGATTAGATTTGCTGCCCTCACATAGCATGAACAAACTCTGCATCACCACTTCATGCCTCCTTGTAGGTACATTGTGCTGATGCGTCCACTGTCGCATGTCCTGATACCAAACTTTTGCTGTTGTTAATGTAAGGGCGCATGTAAAATAAACCGATCACACTGTTACCTTAGGGACATGTCTAACCAGTGTTATTGTTAATCTAATGCCTCCAGTGATAAGATGCAATTAAAATGTGTTACAAATGGCACTCCTGCTATTTTCCCCAGATGATAAGTAAGTTGCTCCTTTACGCCTTTGAGTGTCCTGGTGTCCCCACGGTCCCATGCCCTTAAACCAACTCTTTAGCTGTTGTTGATTTATCAGATCCGTAAACAAGCAATGTCACCATTAAAGTAATCCCATATTTGAGGAATCTCATTGTTGATCGTAATGCTTCTGGTAACATGAAGCATTGCAGACGTTTTAAAATTTCTACTGTCCTTGCGTGATTGCCATGAACATAATTAAGATGCTTCTTTTCATTTCGTATATGTTTCGTATATTCTTATTGACCAGCAACTGTTTACTTTCTATCTTTTTGGGCAGATAGGGATATCCATTTCACCTTGTTGCTATCGTGACCTTTTGGTGAACTACACAAAACACTTTTTTTGGAATGAGTGTCATGTGCATTTCAACTAAAATGTCACGTGGGCAACATCTCTCAATTTTGGTCAAACTGCACAAAATGGTGATTGGAGTTCCCAAAATCTCCGTCAAGTTCTGCTGGTAATCTTGTGCAACATTTTATTAGCCTTTGCAAGATGAGGCGTCACTGTCACCAGAATGGCACTTTATTTTAGTGGAACTGCACAAAAGGATAAGAAAATTATAGTTGCACCTTACATGAGCCGGACAGCCAACCTTAATGTTCCTCAATTTTAGTGCAACTACTAAAGAAGAACATGCCAGCTCACAAGAGCAAGTACTTCTTGCTAGCTGAGTAATGCAATCTTTGCTTCATTTCAGGTGAACTGCAGAAAAAGGCGCATGAATTGAATCATGGAAGTCCAGGCAGGCCTCATCCGAGTGGAGCTGCAGGTTGAGTAAAGGAGGCCACTATTAAAGTGAAATCATGATCTCCTGGTTTGTGCTGTGCAAACAGTAATACTCAACTACAGATGTTGTGACGGTCAAGAGCATTCACCAAGTTCTTCGATTGTATGACATGGCTAGCCAAGATGGATATAATCCCGATATTCACTTTATCAAAAGCCTCTAATGGGTTGGTTCTGAATCTTGCAAGCTGGTAATCAATGAGATGTGTAGGCATCTTTGTTGTACTTATTATTTGAATCTTATTTGTTGGTTCTGAATCTTGCAAGCTGGGAATCAATGAGATGTGTAGGCATGTTTGTTGTACTTATTATTTGGATCTTATTCGTTGGTTCTGAATCTTGCAAGCTAGGAATCAATGAGATGTGTAGGCATCTTTGTTTTACTTATTATTTGGATCTTATTTGTTGGTTCGGAATCTTGCAAGCTGGGAAACACGGCATGATGATGCAGAGGACAACAACCATAACAAACAATTCAAACTTGGTAGTATTATCTTTGTGAAAGTGCGACAAATGTGTTGATCGTGTGCGTCCTAAGAATAATAATTCTAATTGTTGTGCATGTTGATCTCGTGGCACTGATAGAACGAGCCAATGCATTGCTTTTTTTAAGTATAAATTTTTATTAAAGCTAATTAAATTTAAGTAAAGTGACCACTAACTCCTGTTATTACAGTACTAATATAGACCCGCTTGTGAACCGACGTGTGGCCGGAGTAGGTTTCTTAATGGAGGCGTTTGAATGCGCCGAGGGTTCATCTTCTGTCGGGCGTGCAACGGACGAGGGAGGGGTAGTACCTGTTGTCGCCTGTACACACTCAGTTTCCTGTTGAATCTAGTTCCCCAAGAGCTGAAAAACGAACTGTTGCCGCCGCCTACACACTCGTTCACTTGAAGAGACTCCAATGGCGATCCGAGGGGTGAGCCTGCTGGATATGGACTTCAGCAAGGAGTTCCCCTTTGAGTTCGCCATTCAGTCCTATGGCTGCACCAATTTGAATGTGATGTACACCAACGACCCGGACTCGGTGAAGCACTGCCTCGCCGAGTTCAAGTAGTACCTATAGGACGAGAAAGCACAAGGTTGCAGGACTAGACCTTGTGCCTATCCATTCGTCTCCTGACAGGGACCAGCGGATCACCGTCGCCCAGGTATGTGTGTGGGACGAGATTCTCATCTACCACTTCTGTAGGGTCATTAGAGGTTCTGGAGCATTCGCCCGTTGTATTGGCAGCACCGACTGCACCTTCGCTACAGTGGAGAGAAGGAAGAACGCGACGATTCGGCCATCTGGTGCAACAAGCTTGTCGACATCCAGAAGCAATACAAGATCATCAGCAAGGGTCAGGAGAAGGACTCCTTGGTTGACCTCGCCGAGACCATCATCGACCCCTAATACGCCAACATGAAAGAAGGCAATGATACCAAGGACCTGAACACGTGGGAGGTACCTCTGAATCTAGCCTACATAACCTACGCGGCCAAGGACGCATCCGCATGCTACGACATGTACAGGCAGATCTTGGACATGAGCGCGTGTCTGCTTCCCGTAACCGACGAGTACACGGACAGCCGCAACGTCATGATCAAGCGTGCCAGGAAGGTCTAGATGTTGGACTTTATCTGTTTATAAGCACCTTTATCATCTGAGTGTTTCATGCATTAGCCTAAGTGTCGTAATTATCTGTTTTGTCCGAAATATTTCTATTAAGAACACATTAACCTGTTTTCTTTTTTATTGGCTATTTGCTTATGTATGTAACTAGTTCACTTGTCCGTTAAAAAAACTAGTTCACTCGGTTGCCGTGCTTTGAATCTCCTTCCTCACAACATATTCCCCTCCTCAGGTGGACCTAGCAGGTCTCGTACACAGACATATGGGACCAACCACCTATCCATTTGTATTTCTTTATTTTGTTCAATCTTTCGTCCTCTTCCTATACAGCTCAGTTCTATTTTTCATTTTCATCAATCATATATCTGAATTTTCTCCCACTTTCTTTTTCGATGTAAACTTAGTTTTCTCCCAATACTTTTCCCTAGAACCAACTCAACTGTCCCACGTCTAGCCTAAAAAATAATAATACCCCATGTATTATTAACTCATCAAATTTAAATGATATTTTATTTCGTAAGTTGAAATTTCTTACAAAATAATAATAATAATTGTTTATATATAACTTGGCAAGTTAACTCCTAGTGATTGCGTACATAAGCTTGCAAAGATTTTACTGATCAATGCAGTAATAGACGTGCAATCATGTGTTTATGTTTTTATAACATTTCTCCATCTAGCCCAACATGATATTTTCACCCAGCCCAGCAAGTCCGCAGATTTCGAGAAAAATGCAAATGGGCTTTAAATTCTACCATATATATAAACGGGCTACATAGATGCTACATCATTGTTTCACCCAGCCCACCAAAGGAGAGTCATGATTTGATCATATGAAGGACCTTGCGAAATTTCAACTCATTGGGATATGCCTAGCTTGTTTTCATTCACACAGACTTCCTTAGACAGGAACTTTGAAAAATTGCTCAGGAATATTTACTAGGCAAATTGAGTTGAATTTTGGCATGGAGCAATTATATGGACATGAAAGATGTCCAAAAAGTTTGGGGTCCTCAAGCAAAGATAAATGACACTTCCTTCTCAAACAACCACTTAGGATAAAATGAGAAAAGGAATATTTGTGAATTATCTTTGATGATGCCAAGGAAGGATTTTGACATATTTGAGGAAGATGTGACCCAAACAATTTATGGGAGTTATTTGGGAATCTTGGTAGTGACAGAAATATAGGTTGCTCCACAACCTAGGGTTTAAAGGGTTATTCCTTTAACAGAAAATGAATATTCCCTAGAAAAAGAATATTGGATTAGGTCAAGGATGAAAATGACATGATCTTGGGATGACGATGAGGATAGAAATCCACTATGAAACCTAGGAAGACATGATCTTCCCAAGTTTCAGAACCACATAGCCACAGAAAAGCGAATCAAATCAAGGAATCCAAGGAAATCATCAGAAAAAGAAAAGGGAAAAATCCAAGGTGTTACACACCCTCGCCAGGCTTCCCCTTGAAGGTTGCCGAGATAGATGACATGTACATGGTGGTAAGTGGTGAGATTGTGTGTCAAGAAGTACACCCCTGCATGGTTATAAATGATCTATTCAAATAGCCGCGTCCGCGGATATGGACAATATGGAAATCTTATATGGTTCATAGGTAACTGGAAGTGGATACTCTAAAATGCGCAAGATAAGTGTGAGTGCTATGATTGGCCTTCTAGTAGGGAGACGGGAGCGGGTCCATAGTTGTGTATGGATATGTTGAATATGTGGACCCGTGTGTGCTTTCTCACCCCAAAGAAATTACTGGTAGTCGTAGTATAGGATAGCCACTTAGTCAAAGATGGCTTGCTCCAGTGAAACTCCACCACACCTTTGTTGATACTGATGCATATGTAGCTAGTTCTGATGTAAGTCTTGCTGAGTACATTTGTACTCATGTTCGCCTAATTTATGCTTCTGCAGATGAAACTTCAGTCTCACACTAGATTCCTACAGTGAGTTTGACATTGACTAATTAGCTTGGGAATCCCAGACAGAGGTCTGGCTCCTATGGAGGGTCTTGTAGATAGACAGGCTTCCTAGCCTTCTTATTTTTCAACTGTGTGTACTCAGAGAGGGTTAGCTTCTGCATGTGCTTGTTTCTGTTATGACTTTGTATGTTGGGTCATGAGGCCCATGTTTGTAATATCATGCTATGTATGGCTCCTCGGAGGCTTTTAATTAAATACTTTGAGTCGTAGAGTTATGTTGTGATGCCATGTTGTATCTGCACATATCAAGCATATTGTGTGTATGTTATTGAAATGCTTTGGTATATGTGGGATCCAACACCTAGTTGTTTATTCTTGGCAGCCTTCCTTATGGGGAAATATCTCCTAGTGCTTCCACCGGAACACATGGATTGACCGGCATGCGTCCTTCTTTGCTCCTGTGTCTGTCCCTAAGGGGAAATGTCACGCGGTGTTTTCCAGAGTCCTGATAGCTTGCTATAGCCATGTTACAACTCGCTGCTGACTGACACGTGCATTGTTGGGTCATGTATGCCTCTCCCTGTAAGTTTGTGCCACCTTGGGTTTACGACTAGTCATGTCGGCACAATTTCTCTATCATATGGATGCTAGCAACATTATCATATACGTGAGCCAAAAGGCGCAAACAGTCCCGGCCAAGGTAAGACTACAGCCGTGGGAATACCATGCATGAGGCCGCAAAGTGATATGATGTGTTACTTGCTAGACCGGTGTGACATAGGATCGGGGTCCTGACAAATACAAAAATGAAATATATTGTGTGCTTAATATAGAATGTAAATTCGATTAATAAATGTATTATTAATAATAAACCAATTAGCCTGCTAATTTGGTTTTTCTATTGCAAACGGTTATTGAGAAAACATGGCGGGCGATGACCTCAAACAATGCACACAGTTTCTAGGAAGAAAACATTTTTTTATCAATGCACAATCACACACGACTTCCTCTTGAAAATTGTTTGCGTTAGGCTAGCTTGTGCAAATGTTTTCCAGATAAAAAGTGTGTGTGATGTGCCTATGCCACACAGTTTCTTCTACGTACCGTGTGTGATGCATTCCGTAACACAAACGATAAAGTTATTAATATCGTCTGCAATGGCAACGCTAGCATAGACGATTGTATGGGAAAATTGTTTGTGATGTAGGTGCGAACGGAAACGTTTGTCTGGGATTCAGCATGTGGTATGTATATACGAAAGAAAATGTTTTACTTGGATTGACTGCATGGGATGTACATACAAATGGAAACATATTTCGTTTATTGACTGTGTGGAATGCACATACAAAGGGAAACGTTTCTATGGGATTCACAGTGTGGGATGTACTTACGAACAGAAAGATTGGGCCTGTATAATTGTATGCGATGGCTAGCCCGATCACACACGATCTCATTTTGTGTAGCGTGTGTGACTGGAGGGCGTATCCCCGACGGTTTCTGGGTCGTGTGGGAAGGACCCCACTATTGCCCACACTCACTAGGCGACGGTTCAAAATGCCGTCGTGGAAAGGGGTTAAAAACCGTTCATATAGCAGCTCGCTGTACCAGTGAACCAAGATCACACACGGTCCAAAAAGAATAATTTTGTATGATAATAAGGAAAAGCCTCGAAACCACCGATTTTTGCATCGCTCAAGGCAGTTAGTATTTTTTTGAGATTTCTAGCTAGCTGGTTTATCACACACGGTTCTTCCTAATTTTCAGACGCAGGAGTGTAATTCATCCTAAATATCCTGTACACATTACCCCCTTCACCCTTGCTCACGCTTGCCAAGTCATGGCAGTTTTACACGACACGAGCATCGCACAAGGTTAAGCCAATGCACCCGTGTCCGTTGCATGTATGTCCGCACAAAGTTGTCTCATTTGAGTCATCTGCTATTTTATTAGCACCATTTGCCAACAAAAACACGCGAGAGATGGTTAAAAGAAAACCACACCAACATGTGTCCCAAATATATATGTATTAAAAGGGTGGTGTGTGATGTTCAAATTCCCAATGCACAACTTTGACCGTGCAGGCCCACGGGTGGGCGCGTTGTTGAAGATCGGGTGAGAGGGGCCAGAAGACAACAACCACTTTGAAGTGGAAAAATATATGTAGGAACAAAGGGTATGATGTTTAAATACACAATGCAAAACTTTGGTGGCACCTGCCTTGCAAACCGGAAATCCCCCTTGGATATATCTATAATGATAGGCTAAGGTCATAACTAGGGTGCTTGCCCCACCCCCACTTCGTGTCGGTTGGACGCATGCACATACTCATACTTTGGTCGGACATGGATGACACCATGACCTACCATAAGCCGGACCAAGTGAATCTATCTTGGTCAAACGACCACTGTTGTTGTCAGTCAAAAAGGATATAATAGACTGATCGGGCCCATAGATTGGGCCATCATCAAAAACCGCACAAGAGGGGCCACAAAACTAGCACCACTTGCATGCGACCCAAAATGATGTAAGTTGGAAGGGGTGATGTGTCTTAAATAATGTACAATTTTGATATGGCGTCTACCTCTCGACAGGGACACCCCCATGAAAGCTAGGTAATTAAGGACGACATGCGTAGGGTGTCGGTCCAACCCACCGATTTGAGTGCGTGGGATGGAATCCTAAGAACGCATGAGCTCGAACTTTGCTCGAACATGTCACTATGACCCGCCCTAACAGGACCAGGAGGAATCCATTCATGGCCAAACCCCCTCTTTATCGGTGAAAGGGATGATATATATAGACCCTAGGAGCCCATAGATAGGCGTGTCATCGGAAACCGCACAAGGGAGACGGGGTCGATCAGAAGACCCCTATACCCTACATGCGGCCCAAAAAAGGTATTGGTGGTGTGTGATGTGTTCAAATCCCCAATGAAAACTTCAACAGGGCACCAGCTACATTCCAACCTAACACCGTACCCCCAGGAAGCCAGGTTCAAGAAGATGATGCTGGTTCCCCAAGTTTGAGGTGGCAAGGGGGGGTATCCAATGCATGTGCCCAAACTTAATTTGGTGTGACATGCCACACAGAGCAAGAGGAACCCGTCATGGTCAAACCATCCTTGTACATTGGGTCAAAGGGATAGATCATGTGGGCCATAGATCTTGATCATTCTCCGATTTTTTGAAACAACAAATAACAAAAAGAAACATCATTCTAAAAATTTCCAAAACAAGGATCTCAAGCTTTATATAATCAACGTGACAGGTCACTACAGACACATTTGGGTGCTAAATGTCTGTAATGATTGTATCATGGCGCTTAAATGAAGCTTGAGATGTAGCAACTTCCCACCGCAACTTCCCACCCGGTCACCCATCCTTTAGACTGCTCCAGCCCAGGACACTTGTGCGTTCTATTCGACTTGGCTAGCAGATGGGAACCTACCCCTTGCTGATAAGAGTTTCCTCCTCACCTTTAAGGCGTTTCTCGCTGGTCACTGTGTGGGACATACAGCCTACTATCACACATGTTTGTGCTTTTAGAAACTGTGTGCAATCTTTATATCCATGGTAGGCATAGGAATCATTCACAACACCAAATAAGATAAGATGTCTAAACACATGGGTCAAGTGCACGACAATCCAAGCATAATGTGCATAGGGTGTAGTGAATATAGTGTGGCACTCAACACAATAGAAAGAGAAATTGTTCATCATGTGTGAGGCAATCAAGTCAAGCATGTGACAAGCGAAGGGACATGGCATGTGTGAAGAAATGATATTGGTGCAACCAACCATATGATAGTAGCAAGTAGTCCAAGAATTGGATGCAACACACAAGGTATATACATCATGAAGCATGGAAATGTGGCAATCATGGTTGAAAGCAATATCTCGAACATGTGTGCAAATGGTGCAAGCAACACATGAAGTATGATCCACAATATCCAAGCTCAAGAAGGATGTCACCTTGAAAGTGTGTCCTTGTGCATTCTTCACAATGCCGAAGTGGAAGCAAATACGGTGTAGAAGCGAGTCGTGGTAGAATGTATGAGGCTCGCTCTCAAGAGCTCGAATGGTCAATTCACGTGAAGTGGAAGTCGACACAAAGTCCAAGTATCCTACACATGCACAAAACAAAACAAAGAACGTATGCGCATGGTAGATAAACACATCATCCATCATGATGGTTCTCATCTTTTGCACATAACCATTAGAAGCACAAGTGCATGAATAATATGATGCAACAATGGCAATGTTCATGGCATTAGGTATATGGTGCAAAGAAGTAAGACAAGCATGCTTCACAAGAATTATGTCAAAATCTCCAAATATATGCAAGAATGCTATGGGGGAAATCTCATGAGCAAGAAGAGAATCATTGTTGCACTCGATACATAGCAAATCATCTAGCATGAGAGAGGCAACTGATGAGGACATCAATACCATTGTTACACCCACAACCCCTGCTGCTATACATACTGGACCAATTACTAGAGCTCGCGCACGCCAATTGAATTATCAGGTACTTTCGTTTCTTGGTAACGATTCCACTGTTCATGAGAATATGATGCTGCCTAAATTGGATACATTTGTTTTGCTTACAAATGAAGGGCCTACCATGGACAAGAAAGATGAACCTTGGAGCAAGTTCAACCATGGAGATGTTGGCATGCGCAAGGGGAACAAGAACGGAGTTACAAGTGATGATTCCAGGACTTTGAAGCCACCCTAATGAGTGCATGAGGCCTTGGACGAAATATACAAGATGCCACTTCATAATATTCGTCCATAGGCTATTCTAGGTGCTGCATCACCTTATTATTGGGCCAGGCCCATGTAATTTCGAAATACTTAAGTATAGGCTGTTTTTAGAGTCCGTATGTGTGGGGAAACAAGAGTTAGGGTTGATTTCGGACCCCTCCACCAAGGGCCACGAAATTCCCCCCCTCTTCCTCCATATATACAGCCCTTAGGGCACCGTTTAGACCTTGGGTTTTGTTTAGATCAAAAGTTCGCCATAGCAGCAACTTCTCGTACTTCGTTTGTGTTCAACGACCAGACCAAGGCGTCATAGAACCCCACCTTCATTAATAAAGCTTTCCTCTTATATTCGCAATATCCAGATTGCAATCTTAGTTTCTTGCTTGTTCTTCGTTTGCTCGCAGGAAACAGGCCCTCGTGGTCAGGTTGATCGTGCTCCGGCGTGGTCAATAACCCTCAGAAGTTGGTTTAGCAATTGCTAAGGCGCGACGTCTCGCACGTACGTAGTCGGATCGTCAAGGTCGACTCCCACAGAAACGATAGCCACCATCTCATCGAAACATCGGGACACCTTTGCCTCTATCAAGTGGTATCAGATTTTCAGGTTGCTCGGTAAGATTTTACAGTTTTTCGTAGATTAGATCGAGTCTGTTCTTCATACCTAAAGTCCACGAAAAAGCCACAAAAAAAATTTAGGGTTAGTTCATCATATCCGAACCAATCTGAGCCTTTGCATAATCTTTTTAGGGTTTTGCTTTGTTGAATTTGCGGTTGCATCGTCGTGTCTAGTTGCTGGTCTTAGCGTCTAGTCTTTTAGAGTTTCGAGTTCTGGTCATAAGTTGTCACGCCTCCACCGCACCATCATCATCGCCCCTGCCATCTACCACCACCGCTCCGAATCCGTATCCATAGACCACCACCAATTCGTGTCCGTATACCACCACCGATCCATATCCATATACTACCACCGCTACCACCACCGCTGCCATATACCACCACCATATATCCACCACCAATCCGAGTTCCTTGCATATTAGGTTTGTTTTTGAGATCCATCTAGTTTCCGATTTGCGTTTTCCTTGCCGGAGTAGGTTTCGGAAAAAAAAAGAGTCTGGAAACCACCCTCCGTTTAGGCCCAAAATTTTCCGAAAACGCACTTGTCAAAAAATTTTCTGGCTATCCTATTTTTAGGTGTTTATAAGCGTATTGAGACATTCGCCGTTATAGAAAGTTTTTTTTTGACCCGTTTCCAGTTTTTGGTTCCGGGCAATCGAAAAAAAAAATTTGGTCAAAAAAGCTTCGTGCCCATCCTGTCAGTTTGACCTCGGAAGAGTTTTGAGATACTCGCCATTATAGTGATTTTTCGCAAAAAAAAAGAGCAACGCAAAAAAAAAACAGAGCGAAAAAAAATCCAGAGTGTGCTTTTCCCTTGTTTATGTGCAGCGCCGTGATTTTGTTAGTGTTCTAGGCTCGCGTCTATAGCACGGTCTAGCCTAGGACTAGCATAGTACCGTCGTTGAGCGTTTATTCAACTTTGCATCTCTGAATTGATTATTGCTGACCCTTTTTGCTACCATATAATAAGCCTTCCCAGCTCCACATACATCTACATCGTGCGTTTGACTCTCCCTGGTAATCGCTCTATCCAAGCTTTGAGAGTTTTGACTACATCGGTTGCCGATCACCTTTCGCTGGGTAAGAACTGGTAAGAATTTGAGATTTGCTTGACGGATTTGTGACTATCCACCACACCACCACCACCACTTCCTAGTAGTCTGTCGAATCATATTCTTGTGTGTTTCTATTGCTGCTAACCATGGCAGGATCACAAGCCGACGAGACTTCTTGGGAGAACATGACAAACAAAGCGCTACATGATAAGTTTCAACAAATGATGAGTGGGCAGGCGGAAGATGTGCTAAATAGATTTGAAGAGGCCATGGAGAAGATAGATGGCATTGAGAAGGCGTTCGAAACAAAGCTCGATAACAGGTTTAATGAATTGCTCGCGTCTACCACCACCACCACGGTTGCACCCGACGCACCTCTACAACAACAACAACGACTACCTCCACGTCATGAAGCAGCCCTTCGCCGAGCGAGCCGTGTCCCTCTTCACTGGCCAAGCTGCTGGTGCTTTGTTGATACTACATGGCTCCTGCTGCTGATGTGGCGGAGGATGATTATGTGAGAGATTACGAGGATGAGGTTGATCAACATCAGAACTACGTGCAACCACCAGCACCACAACCACCAGGTCGTCCACATGCAAATAATGGCAATGTTCGGGCTCCCCTTCAGGTACGAGATCATGACCATCTCCCTAAACTGAAATTGAATATTCCACCATTTGAGGGTAGATATGTTCCTGATATATATCTTACTTGGGAGTTAGTATCACGCCCAATATGCGACCCTATCCAAAAGGAACTCGACGGTCCCACCAAGGATAGACCCGCATATTGAAACGCTTTTGCAAGGTGGATATCATTACATCAACATTACATAATAGATGGGGATACATACATAAGGCACAAAAGCCACAAGAATACCTCAACATCATATACAAGAACAACATCCGACTACGGATGAAACATAAACAGAAACTCAAACGATATCCACCCTGCTAGCCCAGGCTGCCGACCTGGAACCTATCCCCTGATCGAAGAAGGAGCAGAAGAAGAACTCCAAACAAGCAAACTTCGCTCTCACGTCATGATCATCGCAAACCTGTACCTGCAACTGGTGGTGTAGTAATCTGTGAGCCATGAGGACTCAGCAATCCCATTACCATGGGTATCAAGACTAGCAAAGCTTAAAGGGAAAGGAAGGGATAAAGTGGTGAGGTTGCAGCAGCGACTAAGCATATATGGTGGCTAACATACGCAAGTGAGAGCGAGAAGAGTAACAAAGGAACGGTCGTCAACTAGTAACGATCAAAAAGTGATCCTGAACTCCTACTTACGCCGACATAACCCGAAACCGTGTTCTCCTCTCGATCAACCCGAAAAGAGACACTCACGTTACGCGCTACGGTTGGTGTATTTTAATTGAGATCAACTTCGGGTTTTCTACAACGGACATTAACAAATTCCCATCTGCCACATAACATGGGCACGGCTTTGAAAGTTCAAACCCTGCAGGGTGTCCCAACTTAGCCCATGATAAGCTCTCACGATCAAAGAAGGATATTCCTTCTCCCGGAAGACCCGATCAGTCTCGGAATCCGGCTACAAGACATTTCACAGCAATAAAACAAGACCAGCAAGACCTCCCGGCGTGCCGACACCACGATAGTAGCCGCGTATCTCGTCTCGAGCCACGACCGGATGAACACTACGTCGGCAACCGATGATACCCCAAGTTGCCTCGGGCGGCACCGCAAGTGGCTCTAGTTTGGACCAACACTTAGACAAGCATTGGCCCGGGGGTAAATAAAGATGACCCTCGGGATCTGCGACTCCCAAGGGAAAAAAGGCTAGGTGAGGCAAATGTAAAACCAATGTTGGGCCTTCTTTGGAAAAGTCTTATTCAAAGCGAACTGTCAAGGGGGTCCCATAAATCACCCGACCGCGTTAGGGACGCAAAATCCGGGAACATAATACCGATATGACGGAAACTAGGGCGGCAAGAGTGAAACAAAACCAGGCATAAGGCCGAGCCTTCCACCCTTTACCAAGTATATAGATGCATTAATTAAATAAGATATATTGTGATATCCCAACAAGTAAACATGTTCCAACAAGGAACAACATCTCCATGTTCCAACAAGGAACAAACTTCATCTTCACCTGCAACTAACAACGCTATAAGAGGGGCTGAGCAAAGCGGTAACATAGCCAAACAACGGTTTGCTAGGAAGGGTGCAAAAGGTTAGAGGCTGACATGGCAATTAGGTAGGCTTGAGCAGTAAGTAATAGGTAACGCAGCATAGCGAAAGAACGAAGCAGCTAGCATAGCAATGATAGTAGTGAGATCCAGGGTAGCGGTCATCTTGCCTGAAATCCCGCAAGGAAGAAGAACGAGTCCATGAAGAAGACGAACGGATGAAGCCGAACCAAGCGTAGACGAATGAATCCTCACGATCGCAACGAAACAGGAACTAACAAGAAGAAGCACACAACATAGTAAACACACCACACATGAACAAGACATGATGCACAACAAGCATGATGCATGACAAGGCTACATGAAGCTACTCATGGCAAGAGATGATGCAAACAAGAACAACACATCAAAGCAAGTTTAAATGAGGCCGGGAACAACATATAACAATTCCGGTAAGTCCTCATATGCATATTTCGAAATTGGTCCAGATCTGAAATAACCTTATGTTCAAGTTTTTAAACAGCAAGTTAAGATGCACCACGATGATCTACACGAAATTCTAGTCAAGTTACATATAAAGTTCATTAGATTCGGAGCTACGGCCTAGAAGATATGAGCAAAACAAGTTAAACATGGCATTGATGCAAAATGCATATAAACATCAATCAAACACCTTAAAACAAGGATGCAACATGATAATATGAAACTACATGCAAAATCAAGCAAGTTTCATATAGAACACACTCAAAACGGAGCAACGGTTCAACACATACACCCTATACAAGTCATAGTAACAATCTGTCCAAAACAGCCACTAGGCATATTGCAAGCATCAAAACAACATGCTACAGTATCTCAACATGATAACAAAAGGCATGGACATGATGTACAGGTAAAGCATTACAAAACATGAACACTGAGCTATCTCCAGAAATGACTAGAACATGCTCAAAATGACAAGGCAAGATTGCAAATAATAACAGTTTCAGACTTTAGCAGAAATAACATCAGGTTGCAATGTTTAGAGCTATGAAACAACATGTTACAGGAACTTATCATAGCAAACAAAGGCATGGCATGAATCTAATAAATGCATAGAACAAATGTCCTTTAGTGACCATAAGCCAAAAAGGATCAGAAAATATAGTAACACCCATGTCAATATCGGAAGTTTCGTTAACAGATTCAGCAACATGGCATGTCAAAAACTGATAACAAGTAGGCATGTTTACAAGCTCAATGCACTCACTACAGAGCATTATATGAAAAACTAAGCATACCTACATCAAGAAGATATGGCATAGAAGACATACATGGCAAGAACAAGAACATAGCATATACGGATCAACCACAACAAGCTTGGCAAAATTGAATAACATGTAAACAATCTGCCAGGAAACATTTGATAGCAAAAGTAGAGCTCTATTGACTCAAGCTATGGTACTCCATAATTTCAAACAAGGGCATGGATGGATAGAGCATGACATGTAGAACAAAACATCCTTAATTAAGTATCTCAAAATATGCATGGATCTCTTGGTAGCATCAAGTTAACATGGCATCAAAATATCAGCAAAACAGGGCTGAAATCAGCAACAACAAGACACCTAGTTTGCATGCTTGTGCTAGTCACCACATAGATCACAAAAATACATAGCAAGCACCACTGGAAAGATGGCATGGCATATTACAAAACACATGTAGGACTCAAGTCCATAGGATGCACACATCAATCATGGAAAAAATGGCAAAAGTGCAAGTTCTGATAAGAATCAGAAACCAACATCACATAGCACTCTTCTAACAGCATTTCGGGCATCAAGATGAGCTCAAATGAAAATGATGCAATGAGATAAATTGATCTACTCATCGAGACGAACATTTTGACATATTACACGCATGAAACGGAGCAACGATGACAGAGATATGATGCAATGAAAATGGCACAAAATATCAAAAATGCTCGGGACTTAGATGAATTTTGGAGGGGGGAAAGTCAACCGAATGGCATGGACTTCGATGCAGGCCGGACCTCGCCGGAGATGGCGGCCGAGTCGAGGGGATGCCGGGAGGTCGGGTGAGCTCGGGAGGAGGCGGATCCGGGGCCGGGAGGCGCGGCCGGACCTCCGGTGGTCGGGCGGCGAGGCCGGACCTCCGGTGGCAGGCGGCGCCGGTGAGGTGCGCCATGGCGGGCCGACGGGAGGAGCGGCGAGGACGGCGTGCGGGCGCTGCTGGCGGCAGCGGGCGACGCAAGGCCGGGCGGGCGGCCGGGAGGAGGGAGGCCGGGCGCGGGAGGCGAGGACGAGGAGGCGGGCGGCGCGGCGCCGGTCGGGCGGCGGCGCGAGGCGCGGGCCTCGGGCTGGTGCGGTGTGTGGCGCTGCTGGCCTCGTGGGCCGATCCGGACCCATGGGGTGGAGGAGGAGGAGGAGAGAGAAGGTGAGGCACGCTGAGGTGGCGCCTCCCGATTGGCCGAGCGGCGGCGGGGGTGACGTGGCGAGGCGGGATTGGCCGGGGCGACGTGGCGGCTGGACGCGTCTGGCGCCGGGCGGACGTGTCCGGCGCGCGGAGGAAGAAGGGGCTAGGGTTAGGGGCGTTTTGATCCGCGAATTTCGGGAGGGACTGATTTATAGGTAGAGGGAGCTAGGAGAGTCCAAATGAGGTGCGGTTTTGCCACGCGATCGTGATCGAACGACCGAGAGCATGGAGGGGAGTTTGGTGGGTTTTGGGCAACTTAGAAAGGGGTGTTGGGCTGCAAGGAGAAAGAGGCTTTTGCGGTTACCGGTTAACTGTTGGAGTACCAAACGACCTCAAATGATCCGAAACTTGACAGCGGTCTACGGTGCTATACCAAGGCCGCTTGACAAACCTCGGACCATTCGAGACCGTTTAATACCCGCATACGAAAAGAGGTAAAAGGGGGCGCCGGGAGACATAGGAGTGCCGGATTGCAAAACGGACAACGGGGAAAATGCTCGGATGCATGAGACGAACCCGTATGCAAATGCGGTGCACATGATGACATGAAATGAAATGCAGATGATGACATGGCAAAGTGCAACACGCAAGCAGATGACATGGCGACTCTGACGAACAACTGACGGACACCTGGCGCATCGAATCCGGGGCGTTACAACACTCCTCCACTAACAAGAGATCTCGTCCCGAGATCTTAGGACCGAGATGGAAGGGAAAAAGGATGAGGAGTAACAAGAACTCAAGAGAAGAAGCAAAGAATCGAGAGTACTCGAGAAGAAGAGAGGAACGACGAGAATGACGAGAATCGAAAGCTCACGGAATCAGATAGACTATGAAAACACTCTGGTTAGAACGAGATAAAAAACGAATAAGACTGAAAGGATTTATGCAGCACTCCGGCTGAACATTGAAAGAATAGAGCATGAACTTCACAAGATGGGATGAAACTTGACGAGATGAACAACACAATGCCTCCGGAAGAATTGAAGAATTGAATGAAAATAATTTAGAAGGAGGGTTTGAACTGAAGTTGTTGAGAAAATCAACAACGAAAGAATAAGATTGCTGTGGACTTATGATAAACATCTCAAAATTATGAGGTGATAACCGACCACAAACGAAAAAGATTAAATAGCTGAGAAGAACGAAGGAATGCAAAACTCCACTTCAAAAGAATACGGAGAGTTAATTGCACTTCGAGATGCGAGAAGAAAAGATATTTGAACTCCACCCACAAAATCTTGATGAACTCCTGAAGAAATGAATTAAATCATGAAGAACCACCGTGAAGAACTCCGGTAACAAAAGGTGACGAGATAGAATAAAGGATGAAAGAATAAATGAGCCTTGCGATGATTTAGATGGAGGTTCCGACGAAATGGCCGAGGAAATTGAACTCCGGAAAACAAAAGATTAAAACACTTGGAACTAGAATTTATTCATTACGAACAAACTCCGAAGAAAAAGATTAATCACTTTGATGAAATAAGAATAAGATTTATTGCATGCTTATCCTTCGTCAAATTAAATTGATGACAAGCAATGGATTTTTCATACTACTTATTCTTCTTGAAAAGGATTTTGGAATGACATATCGCAAACTTGAGAAGGTCTTCATAAACCACCGGTAGGATTGAAAGAAGGAATGGATTAATATGATAATCAAAGAAAAGAATCTTGAACGAACACCGTAAGAATTTGGAAATGACTGAAGAACGAGAATGAATCACCGGGAAGAATTAGAAGACCAAATATGCTCGAGGGTATCTAGATGCAAAAGAACAAAGAGATCATGAGCTGATTAAAGAACACTTGAACGAAGCATCGGAAGAATATTGAGACGAACGAAGGGGCACGGATATGGAATAATTGGAGAACGAATTTGAAAACTTGGAACGAAGAAATCTTCCGAAAAGATGACCTTCGGATGATTGAGACGGAAAGTAACTCCTGAAATACTCCGGATGGATGAAAAGAATTGCACAACTGGAAACAATTAGATAGGATAACATCGAGCTAGCACCATGAACCTCTGGGAGAACGGAGAAGATTTAAGAGAAACTCTACTTCGGTCTTCAAATGACGACGAGAAACACCACCAAAAATTACTGGGATACTCCGGGAGAATGAAAAGCAAAGAGGTTGAGTCAACAATGAAAAATGATTTGAAATCGATCTTGACAAGGCATGTGACTGATGGAATCCATTCTTACGTCACACTTTGAAAAGAATTTGAGAATAACTCCGAGGAAATAGAAGAGTCAGGTAAGATCCTGGGAAAAGACCTGTGGGTTAGGGCCCACTGAAGAGATAACACCGTTGGAAAGGGATGTTGAACAGATAGATGATGCACCGGAACAGTTGAAATATTTGAATGGGGTGACAACCTCGAATTAATTCAAACACAGACGAGCCTCCTGAGATGTCTTCATCACTCCGGAAGGATAAACTGGCGAGAGGCAAACGAGCAAAGAGAACACTTCGAGCCGAGGAAATGAATATGATCAACCCGAAAAACTTGAATTGAATCCGCCGGAAAAGAAAAAGATATGAAGAATGACGAACGAGACGAGAATTCACCGGTTGAAAATAATTGAGGGAAGACTGAAGAGACTCCATACGAATGAAATTGATGGTCGAAACAGACTCAAACTCCGGGAAGAAGAAGGGTGGGAGGGCGGGAAAACAAAGGCAACTTGGAACGGCGAACAGATGAATAACTTGAAGAGAAAACACCGGTTGAAAACATTGAGGAGAGAGAGAAAAAACTTCACAGGAGTAGGATGGATACTCGATTACGGACTCCGGTTTCGAGACGAAGAAGGGAGGGCGGGTGGGAAAAACAAGGACAAGTTCGGACAAGGAAAAACAACGACGTCTGAGGAAGAACTGAGGATTGAACTTGGCAAAGATGAAGATGGTCGAGTCGACTTGACGAGAAATGCACCGGATAAAAAAGAGATGAAGAACAACTACCAAAAAACCAACTGCGTGAACCTAAAGAAAAAAATTTGAAAGGGAAGAGAAGTAATTCAAAACACCTACGTCAAGATTCCTTACCAGAGCGACGAAGGGGCAGAGGAGTAAAAAGAATTCCTACTCTCCGATATAACTAGACTCCGAAAATAGTTTTCTTCTAGACTCAACAACGGCCAAACTACACGATCAATCAAGGGGGCTCCTAGGGTCGGTCGAGGCTCTGATACCAACTTATCACGCCCAATATGCGACCCTATCCAAAAGGAACTCGACGGTCCCACCAAGGATAGACCCGCATATTGAAACGCTTTTGCAAGGTGGATATCATTACATCAACATTACATAATAGATGGGGATACATACATAAGGCACAAAAGCCACAAGAATACCGCAACATCATATACAAGAACAACATCCGACTACGGATGAAACATAAACAGAAACTCAAACGACATCCACCCTGCTAGCCCAGGCTGCCGACCTGGAACCTATCCCCTGATCGAAGAAGGAGCAGAAGAAGAACTCCAAACAAGCAAACTTCGCTCTCACATCATGATCATCACAAACCTGTACCTGCAACTGGTGGTGTAGTAATCTGTGAGCCACGACGACTCAGCAATCCCATTACCATGGGTATCAAGACTAGCAAAGCTTAAAGGGAAAGGAAGAGATAAAGTGGTGAGGTTGCAGCAGCGACTAAGCATATATGGTGGCTAACATACGCAAGTGAGAGCGAGAAGAGAAACAAAGGAACTGTCGTCAACTAGTAACGATCAAAAAGTGATCCTGAACTCCTACTTACGTCAGACATAACCCAGAAACCGTGTTCTCCTCTCGATCAACCCCGAAAAGAGACACTCACGTTACGCTACGGTTGGTGTATTTTAATTGAGATCAACCGGGTTTTCTACAACGGACATTAACAAATTCCCATCTCGCCACATAACCGCGGGCACGGCTTTGAAAGTTCAAACCCTGCAGGGTGTCCCAACAGCCCATGATAAGCTCTCGCGATCAACGAAGGATATTCCTTCTCCCCGGGAAGACCCGATCAGTCTCGGAATCCCGGCTACAAGACATTTCACAGCAATAAAACAAGACCAGCAAGACCTCCCGGCGTGCCGACACCCTGATAGTAGCCGCGCGTATCTCGTCTCAGGCCACGACCGGATGAACACTACGTACGGCAACCGATGATACCCCAAGTTGCCTCGGGGCGGCACCGCAAGTGGCTCTAGTTTGGACCAACACTTAGACAAGCATTGGCCGGGGGGTAAATAAAGATGACCCTCGGGATGCGCGACTCCCAAGGGAAAAAGGCTAGGTGAGGCAAATGTAAAACCAATGTTGGGCCTTGCTGGAAAAGTCTTATTCAAAGCGAACTGTCAAGGGGTCCCATAAATCACCCGACCACGTTAGGGACGCAAAATCCGGGAACATAATACCGATATGACGGAAACTAGGCGGCAAGAGTGAAACAAAACCAGGCATAAGGCCGAGCCTTCCACCCTTTACCAAGTATATAGATGCATTAATTAAATAAGATATATTGTGATATCCCAACAAGTAAACATGTTCCAACAAGGAACAACATCTCCATGTTCAACAAGGAACAAACTTCATCTTCACCTGCAACTAACAACGCTATAAGAGGGGCTGAGCAAAGCGGTAACATAGCCAAACAACGGTTTGCTAGGAAGGGTGCAAAAGGTTAGAGGCTGACATGGCAATTAGGTAGGCTTGAGCAAGAAGTAATAGGTAGCAGCATAGCGAAAGAACGAAGCAACTAGCATAGCAATGATAGTAGTGAGATCCAGGGTAGCGGTCATCTTGCCTGAAATCCGCAAGGAAGAAGAACGAGTCCATGAAGAAGACGAACGGATGAAGCCGAACCAAGCGTGACGAACGAATCCTCACGATCGCAAACGAAACAGGAACTAACAAGAAGAAGCACACAACATAGTAAACACACCACACATGAACAAGACATGATGCACAACAAGCATGATGCATGACAAGGCTACATGAAGCTACTCATGGCAAGAGATGATGCAAACAAGAACAACACATCAAAGCAAGTTTAAATGAGGCCGGGAACAACATATAACAATTCCGGTAAGTCCTCATATGCATATTTCGAAATTGGTCCAGATCTGAAATAAACTTATGTTCAAGTTGTTAAACAGCAAGTTAAGATGCACCACGATGATCTACACGAAATTCTAGTCAAGTTACATATAAAGTTCATTAGATTCGGAGCTACGGCCTAGAAGATATGAGCAAAACAAGTTAAACATGGCATTGATGCAAAATGCATATAAACATCAATCAAACACCTTAAAACAAGGATGCAACATGATAATATGAAACTACATGCAAAATCAAGCAAGTTTCATATAGAACACACTCAAAAGGAGACAGCGGTTCAACACATACACCCTATACAAGTCATAGTAACAATCTGTCCAAAACAGCCACTAGGCATATTGCAAGCATCAAAACGACATGCTACAGTATCTCAACATGATAACAAAAGGCATGGGCATGATGTACAGGTAAAGCATTACAAAACATGAACACTGAGCTATCTCCAGAAATGACTAGAACATGCTCAAAATGACAAGGCAAGATTGCAAATAATAACAGTTTCAGACTTTAGCAGAAATAACATCAGGTTGCAATGTTTAGAGCTATGAAACAACATGTTACAGGAACTTATCATGGCAAACAAAGGCATGGCATGAATCTACTAAATGCATAGAACAAATGTCCTTTAGTGACCATAAGCCAAAAAGGATCAGAAAATATAGTAACACCCATGTCAATATCGAAAGTTTCGTTAACAGATTCAGCAACATGGCATGTCAAAAACTGATAACAAGTAGGCATGTTTACAAGCTCAATGCACTCACTACAGAGCATTATATGAAAAACTAAGCATACCTACATCAAGAAGATATGGCATAGAAGACATACATGGCAAGAACAAGAACATAGCATATACGGATCAACCACAACAAGCTTGGCAAAATTGAATAACATGTAAACAATCTGCCAGGAAACATTTGATAGCAAAAGTAGAGCTCTATTGACTCAAGCTATGGTACTCCATAATTGCAAACAAGGGCATGGATGGATAGAGCATGACATGTAGAACAAAACATCCTTAATGAAGTATCTCAAAATATGCATGGATCTCTTGGTAGCATCAAGTTAACATGGCATCAAAATATCAGCAAAACAGGGCTGAAATCAGCAACAACAAGACACCTAGTTTGCATGCTTGTGCTAGTCACCACATAGATCACAAAAATACATAGCAAGCACCACTGGAAAGATGGCATGGCATATTACAAAACACATGTAGGACTCAAGTCCATAGTATGCACACATCAATCATGGAAAAAATGGCAAAAGTGCAAGTTCTGATAAGAATCAGAAACCAACATCACATAGCACTCTTCTAACAGCATTTCGGGCATCAAGATGAGCTCAAATGAAAATGATGCAATGATATGAAATGATCTACTCATCGAGGCGAACATTTTGACATATTACACGCATGAAAGGGAGCAACGATGACAGAGATATGATGCAATGAAAATGGCACAAAATATCAAAAATGCTCGGGACTTGGATGAATTTTGGAGGGGGGAAAGTCAACCGAATGGCACGGACTTCGATGCAGGCCGGACCTCGCCGGAGATGGCGGCCGGAGTCGAGGGGGATGCGCCGGGGAGGTCGGGTGAGCTCGGGAGGAGGCGGATCCGGGGCGGGAGGCGGCCGGACCTCCGGTGGCCGGGCGGCGAGGCCGGACCTCCGGTGGTGGGCGGGCGGCGCCGGTGAGGTGCGCCATGGCGGGCCGACCGGGAGGAGCGGCGAGGGACGGAGCGGGCGGGCGCTCTGAAAGGCGGCGGTGCCACGCCGCCAAGGGCGGCAGGAGGAGCGGGAGGCCGGGCGAGGGAGGCGAGGACGGAGGCGGGCGGCGGCGCCGATCGGGCGGCGCGAGGCGGGGCCCCTCGGGCTGGTGGGCTGGTGTGTGTGGCCTCTGTGGCCCGATCCGACCCATGGCCATGGCAGGAGGAGGAGGAGAGAGAAGGTGAGGCGGCTGAGGTGGCACCTCCCGATTGGCCGGGAGCGCGGCGGGGTGACGTGGCGAGGCGGGATTGGCCGGGCGGCGTGGCGGCTGGACGCGTCCGGCGCCGGGCGGACGTGTCCGCGCGGAGGAAGAAGGGCTAGGGTTAGGGCGTTTGATCCGCGAATTTCGGGAGGGACTGATTTATAGGTAGAGGAGCTAGGAGAGTCCAAATGAGGTGCGGTTTTGCCACGCGATCGTGATCGAACGACCGAGAGCATGGAGGGAGTTTGGTGGGTTTTGGGTAACTTAGAAAGGGGTGTTGGGCTGCAAGGAGAAAGAGGCTTTTGCGGTTACCCGGTTAACCGTTGGAGTACCAAATGACCTCCAAATGATCCGAAACTTGACAGGCGGTCTACCGGTGCTATACCAAGGCCGCTTGACAAACCTCGGACCATTCCGAGACCGTTTAATACCCGCACACAAAAAGAGGTAAAAGGGGGCGCCGGGAGACATAGGAGTGCCGGATTGCAAAACGGACAACGGGGAAAATGCTCGGATGCATGAGACGAACCCGTATGCAAATGCGATGCACATGATGACATGATATGAAATGCAGATGATGACATGGCAAAGTGCAACAAGCAAGCAGATGACATGGCGACTCTGACGAACAACTGACGGACACCTGGCGCATCGAATCCGGGGAGTTACAGTTAGAAACTGAACAACGAGTTACATGTTTACAATATCCTGAGGAGAGACGTGTTCCTGCTGCTGTTTGTGCTTTGACTAGCTTTGCATGTGTTTGGTGGTCTGAACATTGTAGATTATATCTTGTTCCAGCTACTTGGGCTGCTTTGAAAACTGCTATGCGTACTCGTTGTGTTCCACCATATTATCAGCGTGAATTACTTCAAAAATTGCAGCGTTTAAGACAAGGAAAAAATTCGGTAGAAGAATATTATCAGGAATTATAAACTGGCTTGATTAGATGTGGTATTATTGAGGAGAATGAAGCTATGCTTGCACGTTTTCTGGGTGGATTAAAGAAAGAGATTCAGACCATTCTAGACTACAAGGATTATAATAATATCACTCGATTATTCCATCTTACTTGTAAAGCTGAACGTGAAGTGCAGGATCGACAGGCGTTGGCGCGAACTAACTTTTCTGCAGGTCGACCTTCATCATGGACACCACGTGCATCATCTACTTCCACACGTTCTACTACACGGCACCTCCGTCGGCTGCCACCTCCAACCGTGATACAAGAAAGCAGGCACAACCACCACTATCGCCAAGAGCACACCTGCTGGGCCTACAGAGCTCTTCTTCTTCCATGGCGTCAACAGGGCACACAAGTGATATTATTTGTCGTCGTTGTAAGGGAAGAGGACATTTTATGAGAGAATGCCAATCTCAGCGTGTGATGATTGCTCACGAGGATGGTGGGTATGAGTCTGCTAGTGACTATGATGAAGAGACTTTGGCTCTTATTACACATGAAGAACACGGTGGAGATGTGAAGATCTTGACAGGTATGAATGTTTAGTTGCTCAACGTGTTTTGAGTGTGCAGGTTACACAAGCTGAGCAAAATCAGAGGCATAACTTGTTCCATACAAAGGAGTTGTGAAGGAACGTTCTATTAGCGTCATCATAGATGGAGGAGCTGCAACAACTTGGCTAGCATGGATATGGTGGAGAAGCTTTCTCTCACCACAAGACCACATCCACATCCTTACTACATCCAATGGTTCAACAACAGCGGCAAGGTTAAGGTAACACGTCTCTGTTAGTGTGTATTTTAGTATCTCTACATATGTTGATTATGTTGATTGTGATGTGGTACCTATGCAAGCATGTTCCTTATTACTTGGTAGACCATGGCAATTTGATAAAAATTCTGTACACCATGGTAGAAACAATCAGTATACTCTTGTTCACAAGGATAAAAATATTACTTTGCTTCCTATGACTCCTGATTCCATTTTAAAAGATGATATTAATAGAGCTAATAAAGCAAAACAGGAGAAAAATAAGAGTGAAAATCAGATTGTGGCAAAAGAATTTGAGCAACAAATGAAGCCTAATAATAAACCATCTAATGTTGCTTCTGAAATTAAACTGAAAAGTGCATGTTTATTTGCCACCAAATCTGATATTGATGAGCTAGATTCTAGCAAATCTGTTTGCTATGCTTTTGTGTGCAAAGAGGCATTATTTTCATTCGAGGGCGTGCCTTCCTCTTTGCCCCTGCTGTCACTAACATTTTGTAGGAGTTCACGACGTCTTCCCACAAGGCGTGCCTTTGGGATTACCACCTATTCGAGGATTGAGCATCAAATTGACTTAATTCGGTGCATCGCTACCAACCGCGCACCATACCGTACCAATCCGGAGGAGACGAAGGAGATTATCGTCAAGTACAGGAGCTGCTCGACAAAGGTTATATCGTGAAATCTCTAAGTCCTTGTGCTGTTCCTATTATACTAGTGCCTAAAAAGGATGGTGCGTCGGCGTATGTGTGTTGATTGTAGAGGCATTAATAATATTACTATTCGTTATCGTCATCCTATTCCTAGGCTAGATGATATGCTTGATGAATTGAGTGGCTCTACAATATTCTCCAAAGTTGATTTGCGTAGTGGATACCATCAAATTCGTATGAAATTGGGAGATGAATGGAAAACAGCATTTAAAACTAAGTTTGGATTATATGAGTGGTTAGTCATGCCTTTTGGGTTAACTAATGCACCTAGTACTTTCATGAGATTAATGAACGAAGTTTTACGTGCTTTCATTGGACGATTTGTGGTAGTTTACTTTGATGATATACTGATTTATAGCAAATC
Organism: Aegilops longissima; assembly: GCA_021605205.1. Taxonomy (NCBI): domain Eukaryota; kingdom Viridiplantae; phylum Streptophyta; class Magnoliopsida; order Poales; family Poaceae; genus Aegilops; species Aegilops longissima. The sequence continues at coordinate 221,668,210 of CM038676.1, read as the reverse complement.
TTTGGAAGAACATTTGGAACATTTACGTGCTGTTTTTAGTGCTCTACGTGATGCACGTTTGTTTGGTAACCTTGGGAAGTGCACCTTTTGCACCGACCGAGTATCTTTTCTTGCTATGTTGTTACTCCACAGGGAATTGAAGTTGATAAAGCCAAGATTGAAGCTATTGAGAGTTGGCCGCAGGCCAAAACGGTCACGCAAGTGAGGAGTTTTCTTGGACTCGCTGGTTTCTATAGGCGTTTTGTGAGAGAGTTTAGCACCATTGCTGCACCTCTCAATGAGCTTACAAAGAAGGATGTGCCTTTTGTTTGGGGTACCGCACAAGAAGAAGCCTTCACGGTATTGAAAGATAAGTTGACACATGCTCCTTTACTCCAACTTCCTGACTTTAATAAGACTTTTGAGCTTGAATGTGATGCTAGTGGAATTGGATTAGGAGGTGTGTTATTACAAGATGGCAAACCTGTTGCATACTTTTCGAAAAATTGAGTGGGCCTAGTCTGAACTATTCTACTTATGACAAAGAATTATATGCTCTTGTTAGGACTTTAGAGACATGGCAACATTATTTATGGCCCAAAGAATTTGTTATACATTCTGATCATGAATCTTTGAAACATATTAAAAGTTAAGCTAAACTGAATCGTAGACATGCTAAATGGGTTGAATTCATTGAGACTATCCTTATGTCATTAAACACAAGAAGGGTAAAGAAAATGTTATTGCTGATGCTTTGTCTCGTCGCTATACTATGCTTTCACAACTTGACTTCAAAATATTTGGTTTGGAGACCATCAAAGATCAATATGTGCATGATGCTGATTTTAAAGATGTAATGCAGAATTGTAAAGAAGGAAGAACATGGAACAAGTTCGTTATTAATGATGGTTTTGTGTTCCGTGCTAACAAGCTATGCATTCCTGCTAGCTCTGTTCGTCTTTTGTTGTTGCAGGAGGCGCATGGAGGAGGATTAATGGGACACTTTGGCGTCAAGAAGGCGGAGGATATACTTGCTACACATTTCTTTTGGCCAAAGATGAGGACGGGATGTTGAGCGTTTTGTTGCTCGCTGCACTACATGTCAAAAAGCTAAGTCACGACTCAATCCTCATGGTTTATATATGCCTTTGCATGTGCCTAGTGTTCCTTGGGAGGATATATCTATGGACTTTGTTTTAGGTTTACCTCGAACAAAGAAGGGGAGGGATAGCATATTTGTTGTCGTGGATAGATTCTCGAAAATGGCACACTTTATACCATGTCATAAAAGCGATGATCTTTGTTAATGTTGCTGATTTGTTCTTTCGTGAAATTATTCGCTTGCATGGTGTGCCAAATACTATTGTTTCAGATCGTGATACTAAATTTCTTAGCCACTTTTGGAGATGTTTATGGGCTAAGTTGGGGACTAAACTGCTTTTTAGTACTACTTGTCACCCCCAAACTGATGGACAAACTGAAGTAGTCAATAGAACATTGTCTACTATGCTTAGGGCTGTTTTGAAGAAATAAGAAAATGTGGGAAGAATGCTTGCCTCATATTGAATTTGCTTATAACCGTTCATTGCATTCTACTACTAAGATGTGCCCTTTTGAAATTGTGTATGGCTTCCTACCTCGTGCACCTATTGATTTGTTGTCTCTTCCATCTTCGGAGAAGGTTAATTTTGATGCTAAAGAACGTGCTGAATTGATTTTAAAAATGCATGATTTAACTAAGGAAAACATTGAGCGTATGAATGCAAAATATAAACTTAGTCATCTCCAAATATGTCAAAATCTCCAAATATATGCAAGAATGCTATGGGGGAAATCTCATGAGCAAGAAGAGAATCATTGTTGCACTCGATACATAGCAAATCATCTAGCATGAGAGAGGCAACTGATGAGGACATCAATACCATTGTTACACCCACAGCCCCTGCTGCTATACATACTGGACCAATTACTAGAGCTCGCGCATGCCAATTGAATTATCAGGTACTTTCGTTTCTTGGTAACGATTCCACTGTTCATGAGAATATGATGCTTCCTAAATTGGATACATTTGTTTTGCTTACAAATGAAGGGCCTACCATGGACAAGAAAGATGAACCTTGGAGCAAGTTCAAGCATGGAGATGTTGGCATGCGCAAGGGGAACAAGAACGGAGTTACAAGTGATGATTCCAGGACTTTGAAGCCACCCTAATGAGTGCATGAGGCCTTGGACGAAATATACAAGATGCCACTTCATAATATTCGTCCATAGGCTATTCTAGGTGCTGCGTCACCTTATTATTGGGCCAGGCCCATGTAATTTCTAAATACTTAAGTATAGGCTGTTTTTAGAGTCCGTATGTGTGGGGAAACAAGAGTTAGGGTTGATTTCGGACCCCTCCACCAAGGGCCACGAAATTCCCCCCCTCTTCCTCCATATATACAGCCCTTAGGGCACCGTTTAGACCTTGGGTTTTGTTTAGATCAAAAGTTCGCCATAGCAGCAACTTCGCGTACTTCGTTTGTGTTCAACGACCAGACCAAGGCGTCACAGAACCCCACCTTCATTAATAAAGCTTTCCTCTTATATTCGCAATATCCAGATTGCAATCTTAGTTTCTTGCTTGTTCTTCGTTTGCTCGCAGGAAACAGGTCCTCGTGGTCAGGTTGATCGTGCTCCGGCGTGGTCAATAACCCTCAGAAGTTGGTTTAGCAATTGCTAAGGCGCGAAGTCTCGCACGTACGTAGTCGGATCGTCAAGGTCGACTCCCACAGAAACGATAGCCACCATCTCATCGAAACATCGGGACACCTTTGCCTCTATCAGCAACACATAGAGATATATGACAAGAAGCAATATGATCATGTGCGAAGCATATAGATTGTTGTCATCAACCGCATGAAATGGTGATGCAACATAAGCAAGCATAGTAATCAAGTCGTGCAAACTAGGGGAGTGAAGATGCAACACACTAGGATAAATCATGGCAATCATGTCATGTGAGCAAATAATAGGCATAGACAATGCACATGACATATCACAAGCACGAACACAAAGCAAGATCATAGTATCATCATAGGGGTGCGTCACAAATGGAACATGGCAACAATAAGCAATATATCCACCAAGCTTGCAAATACACATAAAAGTATGAGAGTCAATCATCATGTGTAAAGCAAAGCATGGGTCACAAATGCATGGAAAAGGCATAGGAATGGGCATATCATGCAAAGTGAACATGGCAAGATGGGCATATAATATGTAATGGACAACAACCCATAGCCAAGTGAGGGCCATGTAGAAGAAATGCGTGAATACTTCGCGTGAAGAGAGCGGTGGGAAATGCAATCCATGGGATCCCAAATCATCGTTGCTCTCTAGAGCTCGTTTTGTCAGCTCGTGGGATTGCGAGGTCGACAAGTATTCATGGGCACCTACACAAAAGAGACACAAACCAAAGAAATTGTGCGCGTGGTAAATGTACACATCATCCATCATGATGTGTATGTGCACGTGTGAGTTAGCACAAGATAAGCATCGCTCAAAGAAATTTGATGCATGCTATAAGAACATGTCATCCATCATGAAAGAATAGTTATTATGTATGACACGATGGGGATACAAATTGAGAATGCAAGTATATGGCACATCAATAGCATGTTTGTTCATGGGGAGCATATGGTGCACACAAGTATTGCGATCATGCAATGAATGGGATGGATCAAATTCTCCTAACATGTATGAGGAAACTATGAGGGTCTCCTCATGAGCAATATCACAAACATCATATGGAGAAAATGGACAACATCCAAACCAATGCATATCCGAAGCTAGGTGGTCATGGCAAGGCATATGAGATAAATGATGCAAAGGGAGCATAACAATATCTGTCACATCCCAGTTAGACCATGCATTAGGGTGTGCATCATGTTTAAATTTCATTTGAATTTGAAATGGGGAAGGCAGGAAACCCCAGAACACCCCCCCCCCCTTAATTCAACTAGGGTTTACTAAAAATTATTTCAATGAACCTGAAATGCCCTTCAAAATGCTCATCATCTTTGCTTTGGTTCAGAACCTATGTCAAAGGAGGTGTATCATTTTCTAGGTCAACCAAAGGTCCTTGGATTAATTCACAAGTTTTTGAACTTGAGCATTTAAATTATACAAAATATATTAAATGTCCAAAAATTGCCAAACCAAAATGTTGCATGTTGGAAATATTCCAACAAGGGACCAGGAGCATTTTGGTGATTTTTAAAACTGTTTCGGTATTTTAGAAAACCCCACAAAGTTGCAGGAAATTAGAAAAGTTTAAAAACAGAAAAACTTACAGACGCACCTACCGGCCCACTGCTGGCCGAGCCAAGCAGCTCTCATGAGCTGCTTGGCTCGCCAGCAGCAGCCAGTGCTCATGGCAAGGGCACCGCATGGGTGCCACGCACCTGGTCGCCGCCTCGCCACTCCTCTTGCCAGCTGCCGCTGAGGACCGACCTCCCTCTCTCCCCCGAACCCCCTGGACACTCCCTCTCCGCCCCGGTTCCTCTCCCTCGAGCTCCCCCGCCTTGGCCGACGCCGCCGCCGCCGCACCACCGCCGTAGTCGTGCTCCCCGCCGTCCGTGCTCCTCCGCACCATGTCCAGGAGCCCCGCCGCACTCCACTACCCCTAGCCAGCCGAGTCCCGCTCGCTCTAGTGCCCCGAGTCCATCCCACCGACCTCGACCGAGCTCACCGTCGCCGGAGGTCCCTTTCGTCGCCGCCGTCGCTCCGGTTCATCCCCGACCTCGACGAGAGCTGCTACGCGTCGCGCGTGAGCCCACCTAACTCCCTTCCTCTCTCTCGCCCTCGAGCAGCGTAGCAACCGAGCCACGTTCACCGCACCCGCCACCGTGGAGCTCGTCGCCGACGCGTGCCCGGTCACTCTCCGCCACCCCATGGTGTCCGTCGACTCACCGCACCCCAAGGGGTCTACCATGTACTTCCCGCACCTCACCGAGCCCTCTAACCCCAAGCCCGTCGTTGGCCGAACCCCGGCGGCCGCCTAGCTCGTCGACGGCGCCAACTCCGGCCACCCCGACCCCAACCAACTCCACCAGTAGACGCGGGTTGCTCCTAGCTACCCGTAGCTACCTTCCGCGACTCATTTGGTCGCGGAATAAATCAAAGCACTCCCTCCGCCGTGTCGGGCTCGCCGGCGGCTAGTCGCCGGTGCAGCCGACGTGGACGTTGACCACTGTGGGCCCTCGTTGACCCCGACAAGTCACTGACAGATGGGGCCCAGCCCTGCTAACTAAATAGGGTTAGTTTTAATTAATTTTTAGTTAAGTTAATTACCCTGACATGCGGGACCCACTGTCAGGTTTGACCTGGACGTCCCTGTTGACTCTGACGTCATGCTGACGCATGGCTGACGCATTAATTCAATTTCTGGATTTATTCTAATATAGTAAATTCCAGAATATAATTCAAATTTCAAATGCTTATAAATTTTAATCTATAACTCCAAATGCAAAGATTTATATATGAAAAACTATCAGAAAAATCCACTCTATCCATTGGTACAGGTTTAATGCATGTTAAAGCAAGTTAACTATGCTGTTTAACCAGAATAAGATAATGCACCTTTAGGACTAACTCAAATGAGCTATCATTTGAATCTGTGATTCAAATAAGTTCATCCCCTGTTATTTCAGCTTGCATTAGGCCAACACACATCCATATTGCCATGTCATAGCATGCATCATATTGTTGCATATTGTCATGTGTGTTTACTTTCGGTGTGCTTTCATGATAGGTTACGCTTCGAGGATAACCTCGACTATCCATCAAGGGCGTTACTCTACCCCAGTTCCATCGGGCAAGCAACCCATTGATCATTTCGATACAAACCCATGTTCTCGCTTCTGCTCTCGTTTACTGCATTAAGACAACGCGATTCAAACTGTTGTGTGCTGCGGTAGTTGAACCCACTTCCTTTGCATGACCTGTCATTGCCACAGTAACTAGATGAAACCCACTAGTATGTGTAGGAGTTGATTGAGCCATGTTTGTGATTCCTACCATGCTATGCTTGCTATGCTTAGAGTTGTGTCAGTCGGCTCATCGGGATGATGAACTGGAGTGAAAGGTTGTGTTGGTTCGAGAGTGAAAGTGTTGAACACGATTTGGTAAAGGTATCGATGAGAGGCCATGTAGGAGTACATGGTGGGTTGTTTCATTGAAGCCGATCCTAAGAACTGAGATCTGTGTTTGTGATCCATGAATTAGCTACTACCACGCATTGGGCCCGAAACCAATGGACCCTCTAAACTTCTTAACCACCCTTGTTCTTAGTCCGGAGTTGCAAGTAGTTTCGGTGTTTGTAGCATGTGGGGCCGCACGCAACGCTGACCTTAGGGGTGGGTTGTGTTGCGGTAGGCACGTGGCCCGTGTACCGAGTGCCGTTTGGTATCTCGGGAACCCTGCACACATCGTTCGGGGCTGTATGGGAAACCTCGGCGGACTCCTGCGGATGGAACCCGAATAGGCGATAAACCTGGACTAGGGACTTGAGTGTTTAGGTAGGCTGTGGCCGACACCCATGTTGGGCTTCCGCTTGAAGGTTGCAGTACATGTCGTGTAAACGCGATAAGTGGTGAGCGTGTGTGAAGAGGTACACCCTGCAGGGTTAAATATGATCTATTGAATAGCCGTGTCCACGGAGAAGGACTTCGGGTTACCTATATCAGTTCATAGACAAGTAAATGGATACTACTAAAAGCCTCAAGATAAGTGTGAGTATCGTGGATGGCCCTCTCGTGGGATGACGAGAGAGGATCCACAGTGGAGTATTGTGATGGTGTTTAGTGGACTCGGTGCGACAAATGCTTTACAAAGTGGAGTCACGAGGATAGCTTAGCCAAGAGTCAAAGCTGGCTTGCTGCAAATAACTCCACCACCTTCTTGAGAATGTGCATGTATGATAGGATTCGTGGTAAGACTTCTTTGAGTACCTTTGTACTCATGTTTGTAATTAATGTTTTTCAGAGGACAATACTACCCCTCCGACGGATTCTATGTAGATATTGACTTGACAGTGAACTAGCCACCCGGTGGCGATCTAAGACTTGTGAAGGGCCATTGTAGATAGAAAGGCTCCAACAAGCTTTCTTTCTTTCTAGAGTCTGTCCTCGAGACTAGTTTGCTTCGCATGTGCTTGTATGATTGTATGACTTGAGTGTTGGGTCATGTGACCCCTACCTGTATGACTATGTTATGTATGGCTCCTGAGCCTCTTAAATAAAGTACTTGAGTTGTAGAGTTTTGTTGTGATGCCTTGTTGTATTTACTCATATCGGGCATATTGCGTGTATGATTGAAATGCTTGGTATGAGTGGGATCCGACAAACTAGTTGTTTATCCTTGGCAGCCTCTCATATGGGGAAATGTAGTCTCGTGCTTACGGCGATAGTAGTCCGCTACTGCCCGGTTCACGAGTCCTGCTAGCCCACACTACTTCTTGGACACTTGGTGGCGGCATGTGATTCATTTCATTCCTATGTACATCCCTTCGGGAAATGTCACGCGGTGGTATTCGAGTCTGCCTAGCCTGCTACAGCCGGGATACGGAGTCCTGTTAGCCAGTGCTACAGCCCGAGTTCATCGTTGATGACCGACATGCTCAAGTGATTCATGTATGCCTGTCCCCATAGGTTAGTGCCGCTTTGGGTTCACGACTAGCCATGTCGGCCGGGTTCTTTGTCATGTGGATGCTAGCGACACCATCATATCGTGAGCCAAAAGGCGCAAGCGGTCCGGGCCATGGTAAGGCGACACCGTGGGAATACCATGCGTGAGGCCGCAAAGTGATATGAGGTGTTACCGGCTAGGTCAATGTGACTTGGAATCGGGGTTACGCAGCGTTGGCATCGAGCAGGGCTGCTGTAGGTTCGCTAAGCCAAACTGGTGAAGTTGAGTCTAGAAATGCTTTAGTTATATGTAGGGGAATTGATTGTGGGAGGAGCGTAAGGCTCTTTTACTCCTTTACCTTATGCCCTCGATCCGAGTCATCCTCTTCTCATTCGACGTGGGTTTAGGACTAGGCTCTCTTCTCTCTATCAGGTTCACGTGTTACTAATCCGTAGTAACTTATAGGATTGTTGGTTACATCCTCAGTTCAGTGCTGCTAATTTTTAGTATGCTATCAGTTGAACCAGAACCTTGATATGATGTTGTTGAGTGGTTTTGCAATCTGATTTTGAATGTCTCAAATCTGATTTTGAGCATTTGAGATGTTATGCTGCCCGATTTTCCTAGAAATCCTAATGCCTTTGCATTGTGGCTGTGCTTTCAGATGGCCACCCGTCCCCAGAACCAAGTGGTTCGTCTGACCCGTTGCATTGGTGTGTGTGGTCACACGGCAATGTTGGTTAGGGTGATGATTGAGGCTGGTTATCGATGGTATCCTGAATATACCGTCGAGGAGCAGTTTAGGGATTTCAATCAAAGCCAATACCTATGCACGGTCCGGATTTATCCATCTTATCCCGAGCTCTTGAGCCACTTCACGTTCTTATGGGCTCGGAATCACTATTGGAATGTCATGCAAGATGCAGCCTATTCCATGATGACTATTATTCGAGCGAACTGCCTTTTTGGGCAACACCGATTTTCGCTATATGCGGCATCCCTCCACCGGGCGCATGGCTACCTTCGTGGTTTGTACAGCGATGCATCCCATGAGGACTCACCTTCGCACTACTCTTGAGATCTTTGGAGGACAAGGACCGTGAGAATCGGGCATTGCGTATGGAGCTTTTAATGCCCGTTCGACCCTTTGGGCTACTCGACTAGGTTTGCACTGCCGTGCAAGCGGATATATGGACATGAGGGACTTGTACCTGTGCGGGTGAGTCTGCCAGACTTTATGGAGTGGCGTGAGGTTGGAGGCATCACTCCTCCTCGTGGGCCTCGTCGCCACCGTTTGTTGGACCACGGCCACATCCGAGTCCCTATGGTCCACAGGCCCCACAGATTGTCTGCATTTCGGACGATCATGTTCCACTTCGAGCTTGGGTGGTGACTTTTATGAGGACTACTATGGAGCTGCTGAGATAGTAGTAGTATTCCTAGTGTGGTAATAGTTGTGTTTCCACCGTCTGCGTGACTCGTGGAATACGACTTAGTGTGTATCGCTCCGGAAGTGTAGAAAAATAATGTATAGAAGTTGGGATGTTTCCGATGAGATGTAACGCCTTTCCTTATAGTTGTACTCCGTCAGGCTTGTACTAAACTATGAATGGTGTGTATGACCGTTGGTATATATATATGGCAGTTTTATATTACCATTGTCATACGGATGAACATCTTTGCATTCCATGCTATCCATTACCTTCCGCACTTCCTTGTTAAATTCTGCCATCCTGGTTTAAACCTTTGCTTTGTCTCCTAGGATGGTCAACACCCATAACACTCCTGCTGCTCCGGGCGGGGAGAAGCTAGTGCAGCCGAAATGTGAATCTGCCGCAACCGCCATCTTTGGCGAGGTTATCTTTGGAAGCGAGCGCAATAAGCGTGAAACCAACCGCTTCTTGGGCGGATCGAACAAAACACCGCACACCAGCCAAGAAATGATTTGGTTTCACTCAATGACTTCGTCAAGCTGTATCCCCAAAGTTCAAATATTCCGTCGAGCCTCTCGACGCGGATGATTGGCCCGCAGCATCCACCACAAGCTGCGTTCCATAACGTGGCTGAGGCTGACAAGGTTACCTTTGCCGCTTATCATCTTGAAGGCCCTGCTAGTCTCGGTGGGAGAATTATGAGGCTATCGTCCGGTTGGACAAGTTACAACTTGGGCTGAATTCAGTGCCGCCTTCCGTGAGCATCATATTCCGAAGGTCTTATGGACCGCAAACGTGAGGAATTCTGCAGTTTCACCCAAGGTAGGCTGACAGTGGATGCCTACAGCCGTGAATTTGGTTGGTTAGCACGTTATGCTCCGAAGAAGTTTCTACCGATGCCAAGAAGCAGGCAAGGTTACGCAAGGGACTTAGCCACGAGCTACGCCGAGACCTTAAATGCGCATGAGTGTACCTCTTTTCGAAGCTAGTCAATAAGGCTATCGGCCAAATCGGGCAGACTGATTTTGAGGCTTCAGCGCAAGCACATCCGTGACTCTGGATCTTCATCCAGCTCTGGATCCCGAAGCGCGGGTTTGGGTTCCAAATCTGCTCTACCACCCGAGTTCACCCCGAGGCCATCCTTTGAGGCGCCTCGCCCCAACCAGCAGTATCTTCCGCCTAAGACTTATGGAGGTCCCATTGCTAATGCTGCTCCACGCCCAAATGTGATAGCTTGCTTCAAGTGTGGAGAGGCAGGCCACTATATCCGAGAGTGTCCCCAGAACAACCCCGATCAAGTTGGAAAGTCATTGGCGCGGCAAGCCAGCGGGAAAGGTGCCCTATGCTAAACCAGTTGCCACCACTCGTGGCCATGTCAATTATGTTTCGCTAAATAAACCTATGAGGATCCCAACGCCGTCCTCGATGCGCTTCTTGTTAATTGCCATCCGCAACCGTTCTTTGATCTTGGAGCATCTCATTCATTTATTTCGAGAGCTATGCTCGATTGCACAACACCACATTCGTGACATGCATACCTCCATGGAAATTCAAACTCCTGGCTCTAGATGGCAAACCTCTAGAATAAGTCATGGGAATGAAATTCTTGTCGACAGATTAGTCTTTCTTGCATCTCTAATAGCTCTCAAGTCCTCGGACATAAACATCATCTTGGGTATGGACTGGATGTCAGCCCATTATGCTAAGATTGATTGCTCTACTAGAACTGTTCAACTTACCCATCCTTCGGGCAAGACAGTAAATGTTTTAACCCGGGTGTCTAAGCGCCAGCTTTACTCCTTAAATGCCAACCCCCTTCCAGACCTCGAAGATATTTCGGTAGTCCGTGACTTTCCGGATGTCTTTCCGGAGGAACTGCCAGGTGTTCCGCCTGATAGGGATGTCGAGTTCATGATAGATCTTGTTCCCGGAACCGTCCCAATTTCTAGAAGACCTTATAAGATGGCACCCCTAGAACTAGCTGAACTTAAGAAACAACTCGATGAGTCCTTGCAAAAAGGTTTCATCCGTCCTAGTTCATCTCCATGGGCTTGCCCCGTCCTCTTCGTCAAGAAGAAGGATGGTACGGATCGGATGGTTGTAGATTACCGACACGTCAATTTGGTCACTATCAAGAACAAGTATCCGCTCCCGGGATCAACGATCCGTATGATCAGCTCGCTGGATCCTCGATCTTTTCAAGATGGACTTGAGGTTGGGCTACCATCAAATCAAAATCAAGAACGGGACATTCCCAAAGCGGCCTTTGTCACTCGTTATGGCCAATACTGAGTACACCGTCATGTCCTTCGGATTAACCAATGCTCCAGCCACCTTCTCTCGGTTAATGAACTCAATCTTCATGGAGTATCTGGATAAATTCGTCGTGGTATACCTCGATGATATACTCATCTACTCCAAGAATGAGGAAGAACATGCCGAACATCTAAGGCTAGTATTGATGAAACTTCGAGAGCACCGCCTTTATGCCAAATTCTCTAAGTGTGAATTTTGGTTACCAGAAGTGACCTATCTAGGCCATGTAATCTCTGGTAAGGGCATTGCTGTCAATCCCGAGCGAGTTCAAGCTGTCCTCGATTGGACTCCACCTGAATCGGTCAAGCAAGTTCGGAGTTTCCTCGGTTTAGCGAGCTATTGCCGCCGCTTCGTCGAGAATTTCTCCAAAGTTGCTAAACCTCTAACCGAACTCCTCAAGAAAGATAAGAAGTTCGAATGGACGCCATAAAGTCGCGAGTTCAGTTTTCAGAGGCGAAAAGACACCGACATCTGCTCCGCACTTGTTCCACCAGATTTCTCTAAGGACTTTATTATCTATTGCGGCGCCTCGCGACAAGGACTAGGTTGCATACTCATGCAAGATTGTCATGTGATTGCCTACGCTTCTCGACGATTCGTCCACATGATGATAACTACCCCACACGATCTAGAGCTTGCAGCGATGGTTCATGCACTCAAAACCTGGCGACATTACCTTACGGGTAATCGTTAGAAATCTACATCGATCACCAAAGTCTGAAATATATCTTCACCCAACCGGTTTGAATATCAGGCAAAGACATTGGGTCGAGTTGATTACAGATTTCGACTTAGGAATATCCTACACCCGTGCAAAGCCAATGTCATGGTGGACGACTAAGTCATAAATCTTATTGTAACAATCTGATGTTACAACAAAGTCAACCATTTCTCCACGAGGAATTTCGTAAGCTTAATCTTCACATTGTTCCTCGAGGATTCCTTTCCACCCTGGTGGCGAAACCTACCCTTACGGATCAGATCATCAAAGCACAGAAGGTAGATCCGGGAATCTCCCGTATCAGGAGAAACATCAAGAAAGGAGTCACAGATTGTTTCTCCATTGATGAACAAGGTGTCGTGTTCTTTGGAGACCGTCTAGTGGTTCCCAAGGTGCGCAACCTGAGGCGATTGATCCTTAAGGAAGCTCATGACTTTCCTCTCACCATTCATCCTGGTAGTACTAAAATGTATCAAGACCTACGCCAGAGGTTTTGGTGGACTAGGATGAAGAGAGAAATCGCTCAATACATTGCTAATTGCGACGTCTGTCGTCGAGTTAAAGCAGAGCATCAACGGCCTGCTGGTACCCTTCAACCTTTGGAAATTCCTGAATGGAAATGGGATAAAATCGGTATGGATTTCATTACCGGGTTTCCCAGGACCAAGAGAGGGAATAATGCTATCTTCGTTGTCGTCGATCGTCTTTCCAAAGTAGCCCACTTCCTACCCGTTCGTGAGAGTATAACCGCTAGCCAGCTAGCTGATTTGTACATCTCTCGAATAGTGTCTCTTCATGGTGTTCCATTAGAGATTAACTCAGACCGTGGAAGTCTCTTCACCTCTCGATTTTGGGAAAGTTTCCAAAACGCTATGGGAACTCGTCTCTCCTTTAGCACCGCTTTCCATCCTCAATCAAGTGGTCAAGTAGAACGAGTCAATCAAATCCTAGAGGATATGCTTGAGCTTCATCATCTCTTTCGGCATGAATTGGGAGAAATGCCTTCCATTCGCCGAGTTCGCTTATAACAATAGTTATCAAGCCAGCCTGGGCAAAGCCCCTTTCGAAGTTCTTTATGGACGGAAATGTCGAACGCCTCTTAACTGGTCGAAACCGGGAGAGACAACTCTTTGGCCGGACATGATTCAGAAGCGTAAGAGCAGGTTCGCGTTGTTCGTGAGAAATTGAAAACAGCCCAATCTCGTCAAAAGAGCCAATATGACCGCAAGCATAAGCCTATGACTTATGAAATTGGCGAGCAGGCTTACCTTCGGGTTACTCCTTTGAAGGAACCCATCGATTCGTATCAAAGGCAAGTTGGCTCCTCGTTACATTGGACCCTTCGCATTCTTGCCAAGCGAGGGAAGTTGCCTACCAATTGGAACTACCTCCGCATCTTTCCGAGTCCATGATGTCTTCCACGTTTCCCAACTCAGCGTTGCTTCTCGGATCCTATCCGTGGAGTGGACCACAAACGCTTGATCTCCAAGATAACCTCACCTATCGAGAATATCCGTTCGTATCCTCGATCAAGCCGAGCGTACCACTCGACGTCGAATATCAAGTTTCTAAAGGTTCAATGGTGAAACCATTCCGAGCAAGAAGCAACTTGGGAAAGGGAGGATCGACTTGACTTGAGTACCCCACCTTTTTCAAGAACAGATCCTAAATCTCGGGACGAGATTCTTTTGAGTGGGGTGAGTTGTCACATCCAGTTACACCATGCATTAGGGTGTGCATCATGTTTAAATTTCATTTGAATTTGAAATGGGAAGGCAGAAACCCCGAACACCCCCTTAATCCAACTAGGGTTTACTAAAATTATTTCAATGAACCTGAAATGCCCTTCAAAATGCTCATCATCTTTGCTTTGGTTCAGAACCTATGTCAAAGGAGGTGTATCATTTTCTAGGTCAACCAAAGGTCCTTGGATTAATTCACAAGTTTTGAACTTGAGCATTTAAATTATACAAAATATTTTAAATGTCCAAAAATTGCCAAACCAAAATGTTTCATGTTGGAAATATTCCAACAAGGGACCAGGAGCATTTTGGTGATTTTTAAAACTGTTTTGGTATTTTAGAAAACCCCACAAAGTTGCAGGAAATTAGAAAAGTAAAAACAGAAAAACTTACCTGACGCACCTACCGGCCCACTGCTGCCCAGCCCAAAGAGCAGGCACGTAGCTGCTTGGCTCGGCCAGCAGGCAGCCAGTCTTTCGGCAATGGCACCGCATGGGTGCCACGCACCTGGTCGCCGCCTCGCCGCTCCTCTCGCCAGCTGCCGCTGAGGACCGACCTCCCTCTCTCCCCCGAACCCCCTGGACACTCCCTCTCCGCCCCGGTTCCTCTCCCTCGAGCTCCCCCGCCTTGGCCGACGACGCCGCCGCCGCACCACCGCCGTAGTCGTGCTCCCCGCCGTCCGTGCTCCTCCGCACCATGTCCAGGAGCCCCGCCGCACTCCACTACCCCTAGCCAGCCGAGTCCCGCTCGCTCTAGTGCCCCGAGTCCATCCCACCGACCTCGACCGAGCTCACCGTCGCCGGAGATCCCTTTCGTCGCCGCCGTCACTCCGGTTCATCCCCGACCTCGACGAGAGCTGCTACGCGTCGCCCGTGAGCCCACCTAACTCCCTTCCCTCTCTCGCGCCCTCGAGCAATGTAGCAACCGAGCCACGTTCACGCACCCGCCGCGCCGTGGAGCTCGTCGCCGGCGTGCTCCGGTCACTCTCCGGCCACCCCATGGTGTCCGTCGACTCACCGCACCCCAAAGGGTCTACCATGTACTTCCGCACCTCACCGAGCCCTCTAACCCCAAGCCCGTCATTGGCGAACCCCGGCCACCTAGCTCGTCGCCGGCGCCAACTCCGCCACCCGACCCCAACCAACTCCACCAAGAGACGCGGGTTGCTCCTAGCTACCGTAGCTACCTTCATGACTCATTTGGTCGCGGAATAAATCAAAACACTCCCTCCGCCGTGTCGGGCTCGCGGCGGCTAGTCGCCAGTGCAGCCGGCGTGGGCGTTGACCACTTGTGGGCCCTCGTTGACCCGACAAGTCAGCGATGATGGGGCCCAGCCCTGCTAACTAAATAGGGTTAGTTTTAATTAATTTTAGTTAAGTTAATTACCACGACATGCGGGACCCACTGTCGGGTTTGACCTGGACGTCCTGTTGACTCGACGTCATCTTGACGCATGGTCGACGATTAATTCAATTTCTGGATTTATTCTAATATAGTAAATTCCAGAATATAATTCAAATTTCAAATGCTTATAACTTTTAATCTATAACTCCAAATGCAAAGATTTATATATGAAAAATTATCAGAAAAATCCACTCTATCCATTGGTACAGGTTTCATGCATGTTAAATCAGGTTAACTATGCTGTTTAACCAGAATAAGATAATGCACCTTTAGGACTAACTCAAATGAGCTATCATTTGAATCTATGATTCAAATAAGTTCGTCCCCTGTTATTTCAGCTTGCATTAGGCCAACACACATCCATATTGCCATGTCATAGCATGCATCATATTGTTGCATATTGTCATGTGTGTTTACTTTCGGTGTCCTTTCATGATAGGTTCTGCCCTCGAGGATAACCTCGACTATCCATCTGAAGGGCAGTACTCTACCCCAGTTCCATCAGGCAAGCAACCCATTGATCATTTCGATACAAACCCATGTTCTCGCTTCTGCTCTCATTTACTGCATTAAGACAACGCGATTCAAACTGTTGTGTGCTGCGGTAGTTGAACCCACTTCCTTTGCATGACCTGTCATTGCCACAGTAACTAGATGAAACCCACTAGTATGTGTAGGAGTTGATTGAGCCATGTTTGTGATTCCTACCATGCTATGCTTGCTATGCTTAGAGTTGTGTCAGGTCTGGCTTATCGGGATGATGAACTGGAGTGAAAGGTTGTGTTGGTTCGAGAGTGAAAGTGTTGAACACGATTTGGTAAAGGTATCGATGAGAGGCCATGTAGGAGTACATGGTGGGTTGTTTCATTGAAGCCGATCCTAAGAACTGAGATCTGTGTTTGTGATCCATGAATTAGCTACTACCACGCATTGGGCCCGAAACCAATGGACCCTCTAAACTTCTTAACCACCCTTGTTCTTAGTCCGGAGTTGCAAGTAGTTTCGTGTTTGTAGCATCTTTGGGGCCGACGCAACGCTGACCTTAGGGGTGGGTTGTGTTGCGGTAGGCACGTGGCCGGTGTACCGAAAGTGCCGTTTGGTATCTCGGGAACCCTGCACACATCGTTCGGGGCTGTATGGGAAACCTGGGCGGACTCCTGCGGATGGAACCGAATAGGCGATAAACCTGGACTAGGGACTTGAGTGTTTAGGTAGGCTGTGGCCGACACCCACGTTGGGCTTCCGCTTGAAGGTTGCCGAGTACATGTCGTGTAAACGGCGATAAGTGGTGAGAGCGTGTGTGAAGAGGTACACCCCTGCAGGGTTAAATATGATCTATTCGAATAGCCGTGTCCACGGAGAAGGACTTCTGGGTTACCTATATCAGTTCATAGACAAGTAAATGGATACTACTAAAAGCCTCAAGATAAGTGTGAGTATCGTGGATGGCCCTCTCGTGGGATGAGAGAGGATCCACAGTGGAGTATTGTTATGGTGTTTAGTGGACTCAAGCACGACAAATGCTTTACAAAGTGGAGTCACGTGGGATAGCTTAGCCAGAGTCAAAGCTGGCTTGTGCAAATAACTCCACCACCTTCTTGAGAATGTGCATGTATGATAGGATTACGTGGTAAGACTTGCTGAGTACCTTTGTACTCATGTTTGTAATTAATGTTTTTCAGAGGACAATACTACCCTCCGACGGATTCTATGTAGATATTGACTTGACGAGTGAACTAGCCACCCGGTGGCGATCTAAGACTTGTGAAGGGCCATTGTAGATAGAAAGGCTCCAACAAGCTTTCTTTCTTTCTAGAGTCTGTACTCGAGACTAGTTTGCTTCGCATGTGCTTGTATGATTGTATGACTTGAGTGTTGGGTCATGTGACCCCTACCTGTATGACTATGTTATGTATGGCTCCTCGGATAAATAAAGTACTTGAGTTGTAGAGTTTTGTTGTGATGCCTTGTTGTATTTACTCATATCGGGCATATTGCGTGTATGATTGAAATGCTTGGTATGAGTGGGATCCGACAAACTAGTTGTTTATCCTTGGCAGCCTCTCATATGGGGAAATGTAGTCTCGTGCTTCTAAGCGATAGTAGTCCGCTACTGCCCGGTTCACGGAGTCCTGCTAGCCCAAACACTACTTCTTGGACACTTGGTGGCGGCATGTGATTCATTTCGTTCCTATATCCGTCCCTTCGGGAAATGTCACGCGGTGGTATTCGAGTCCTGCCTAGCCTGCTACAGCCGGGATACCGAGTCCTCATAGCCCAGTGCTACAGCCCGAGTTCATACGTTGATGACCGACATGCTCGAAGTGATTCATGTATGCCTGTCCCCATAGGTTAGTGCCGCTTTGGGTTCACGACTAGCCATGTCGGCCCGGGTTCTTTGTCATGTGGATGCTAGCGACACCATCATATCGTGAGCCAAAAAGCATAAGCGGTCCGGGCCATGGTAAGGCGACACCCGTGGGAATACCGTGCGTGAGGCCGCAAAGTGATATGAGGTGTTACCGGCTAGGTCAATGTGACTTGGAATCGGGGTCCTGACAATATCATCACAAGAAAAACACATGCCAATAACCATGGGTTTGTCATCTATGCCATATGTGCAAATTGGGTTTATTTTAATGGCATATGCATATTCACTATGAAAAGATTGCAAATAAGACATATGATGGATCTCATGCATAGCATATGACAAGTCAAGCGGATTAGCAAACATGATGTGACCTAAAGAATTGTCACAAGAAATCCTATGTAACATGGCATAAAAACTAATAGACTCCACATGAGAATCATCGTACTCATCATAAATGGGCAAATCATCACATGGGGAAATCATACTAGAATGAAGCAAGGTACTAGGTGGATCAACATCATGCAAGCAAGCAATGTCAAGAATGTCCACTAGTGGGACTAGAGCATCACCTTCACCTATGTTACCTTTTTCATTCCACTCAAGTGGTGTAGGTGAGGTGGGAAAGACCAAATGGTGGTCATCATCATCTTGATGGAACCATGTGGGGGTGCATCATATTCCACCACGGCCATCATCTTGTCCCAAGGGAGGACGAAGTCATCGAGGATCGGCGCGTCATCATCAATGGGACCTAGCACCAAATGAGAAGACACAATAGAGGTAGAGGTCAAGTTGTTAGAAATGCAAATGGCCTCACGAGACCTATCAACTATCTCACTCTCTCTATGTGGTGGTTCACTGACTCCGTCAAAGTAGGTGCACTCAATCTCATGTATGGTGGAGTCACTCATCTCACTCAAGTGGTGGGGGTTGTGGTTCTCCTCACATGGGAATTGGGGCAACTCATCATATATGGGGCTAGTGGTGAAGTCACTCTCACTCTCAATATGGTGGCACAAGTCACTCAAGTCATCATACCTCACCGTGGTCGAAGGGAAAATCCCATGCTCAACCATCTCATCATCGTCGCCGTGGATGAAGGCCGAAGATGGCACATCATCACTCTCGCCTCCTAAGATGGAAGCATCATCCTTGCTCGCCACCTTGTCTCTTGCCTCCAAAGCTTTGTCCTTGAAGGTCTCCGTAGTCGTACTTGTCGCCACACCATCTTGAAAAAGAGTCGAAGTAGACTGGGCATCATCAATGCCACAAAGAGGGATGGTGGTGAAGTCGAACTTGGGAGCATCCTCTTGGAGCTCGTCGGGCTTGGACATCTTGGTGGTACTAGCCTCATGCTTGTCGTAGAGCTTGGTCGCCGCGAAGTTTGCTTGGGGTGGAGAAGCCTTGGCCTTCTTGAGTTCTTGTTCCGCCTTGAGAGCACCAATGTAGTAGTCGTCGATGGACTTGTAATTCTCGAGGAAGATGGTCTTGGAGATGTCATTGTGCAATCCCATCATGAAGTGGAACTTCATCGAAATGGGGTCGTCCACGCCGGCTCGTCACAAGGCAATCTTCATCTCCTTGATGTACGCGTCGATGGACTTGGATCCTTGGATGGTGTTCTCCAATTGGCGTCGAAGTTGTTCCATGTATGTTGGAGGCACAAACTTTTGCCGCAAAGCTCTCGTCGTCTTGGGCCAACTCATGTCGTAGTACTCCGAAGGTGTGTGAAGCCACCATGTCGAGGCGTAGTCATGGAAGTTTCTTGTGGCGCACTTCACTTGATCTTCGGGAGGAACTTGATGTAGCTTGAGGTAGTCGTCCATTAAGCGCTCCCACTCGAGATACTCCTCGGGTTCGTGAGTCCCATAGAAAGGAATCGCGTGGTCGATATCGAGGTCGTAGTAGCTCGTGGAAGTCGCGGACTTGAGCTTTGGGAGCTTCTCTTGGGCGTCGTCTTGGGGTGCTTGTTGGCGAAGATGCCTTATGTCCGTAGGCGAAGATGCCAAGGGAGATGGTGAAGTCATTGAGCGGTTGTTGATGTAGAGCTCTTGACCTTCACGTTCTTGGTGGTGATGGTGTCGATGCCGATGTGATCTCGCTGGAGATGGTAGCTCGGAAGCATGTGCTCTTGAGCGTCTTCTTGAAGATGAGGAAGATCGCTTGTAGGCCTTCATGAGGGCTTTGATCTCCTCCATTTGAGCTTGCATCTTGGCGTCGGAGTTGTTGTTCGTGGCATCGAACTCGTCGTTGTTGTTGTAGACAGAAGGTGAAATGCCTTGCCTATCCATCACAAGACTCGAGTAGAGGTGAGTAGGAAATGAGATAAACAATACCAAGTTACCTTTTCCCAAAGTTGAGGATGTATCCTGTTTCACTCAATGTGAGATGAAAGAATAGTGTAATTGGTACCGGACTTGTTCACTCACACCTATCAAGTAAAGCTTATGGTAGAGCTCGGTGAGGATAGTGGCACAAAAATTTTATGCAAAATGTTAGCAAAAGTCAATAATGTTGAAAGAGATTCACAAATTCGCAAGTGAAACAAGTAGACCAATAGCAATGAATGGCACACGGAAACGCACACACGGATAGATAAATGGGGCCGTGCAACCAAGGAATGAGCTCAAAATGTGGAATCCACCAAAACGCTCGTGTTGCACAACTCAAGAGAGACACTAGCACGATTGCTCAATTGGCGGATACGACACTTGTGCACAACCTATAAGAAGCAAAATGGATAAACTCTCTATCCCAAGTATGCTATGTACGTATGTTCCGGTGCTTTAGCACAAGGTGATCCAAGATGATCGGATATGTACCATATGATGTATTGTGGTATGATGCTATGGCTCTTGCTTACAAGCTCTTTGCTCTCTTTCTTTGCTTAAAAGCTTATTCTCTTTTTTTATGGCTACTTTTTCACAATGCACAAACCAAGATAGCAATTGTGTATATGCAGGAACAAACTTTGTGACACAAGAGATGATATGATACCAAGATGATATGGTATGTATGTAATGGGAAGTATAGATCACTAATGTGCACAAGTAACGTTGCCGGCAATACTCAATGGCTAGTCCCGATAGGCAAGTAACGCAAAATGGGTTAGGGGTTAACAATGCAATTGCAAGGGAATATAGAATGGTGTCGTCTAGGTTACCGTCAATGGCGATGATGAGTGGCGGTGTTCTTGATGTAGATACCAAGATGATAGAGACTCGTCCCTAAGTAACCGAAACACCTTAGGAAACGGAAAAACCGCGAACTCAAAATTTCCGGGCTAGATCACCGAACACATAAGGTAGCATGAGATTCAAAATCAACAAAGGAAAGATACACGAGTAGCCGATCTTCTCCGTGAGGAGGTCTTGAGGGGGTCCACCCTAGAGGGGGTCTTGAATCCGCTTGGGGGATCTTCTCCGAAGAGGTCGTGAACTCCAAGGAGAAGTACCAAGTGGATGAGCAAGAGCTCTCACACCAAAGATGAGCTAAAACTAATGCTACCCTAACTAGGAGGAGGTGGGAGAGTACTTATAGTTTACGGGACGAAAGGGTACACGGGCCTCGGCCCAGGTGGCTGCTCGCAGGCAGGGCCGGAAGTTCCGGGCTAGGCCGGAAGTTCCGGGCGCCGGAAGGTCCGGGCAGGGTCCGGCCTAAGCCGAGAGTTGGCGCGGGTGGAGCTGGGCTGGCTTCCGGGGGCCGGAAGATCCGGGCGGGCTAGAAGGTCCGGGCCGGGTTCCGGGCAAGTTCCGGGCTAACCAGAATGTTGGCACGCCCGGGCTGGTCGGTGTCGTCGGGGACCGGAAGCTCCGGGCCGGCCGGAAGTTCCAGGCTGAGGCCGGAAGTTCCGGGCTGTCCAGAGAGTTGGCGCCTGTCGTTTCTTCTTCAGCTCCGGGTTCCTTGGCTTGAACGTTGTACCTGATCACGCATAGTGTCTCGGACTTAGGTAGTAGCCATGTCTCACTGGAAGGAAAGGGGAAATTGAATAGGAGTGATGTCACCTCGGATTGAATAGCACGAGCTCTTGCTCTTGTCATGGGTCCACTTGGAGCTTGGATAGTTGATGGAAGGTCCATGGGGATGACCGAAGGATGCTCTGCATCATCCCCCCCCCCTTTGTGGAAGATCCGACCTCGGATCAGATTCTTCATCACCATGGTACAGTGCGAGGTCCTTGACATTGAAGACGTCGCTCACATTGTACTTGTCTTGTGGTAGGTCGATCATGTAGGCGTTGTCGTTGTAGCGTGCTAGCACCTTGAACGGTCCATCGGCTCGAGGGAGAAGCTTGGACTTGCGCTCGTTGGGGAAGCGGTCCTTGCAAAGGTGTAGCCACACTAGATCACCGATGTTGAAGACCATGGGTTGCTTGTTGACGTTGAGCTTGGTCGCTAGTCGTTGTACTTGGCGCTCGATTGTGTGTCTTGTATCCTCATGCATCTTCTTGATGTAGCTTGCCCGTGCACTCGCATCGATGTTGGTGCGCTCTTGTAGAGGAAGTGGTAGAATGTCCAATGGTGACAACGGGTTGAAGCCGTAGACGACCTCGAAGGGGTACTTGCCGGTAGTCGAGTGTCTTGCGCGATTGTAGGCATACTCGGCAATGGGTAGACATGCCTCCCACTCCTTGATGTTCTTCATGATCAAGACGCGAAGTAGAGTGGAGAGTGTGCGGTTCGTCACCTTCGTTTGGCCATCGGTTTGCGGATGGTATGCAGATGAGAACAAGAGCTTAATTCCGAGCTTGGCGCATAGGGTCTTCCAAAAGTAACTCAAGAACTTGGCGTCGCGATCGGAGACGATTGTCTTTGGTACTCCATGGAGTCGCAAGATTTCCCTACAAAAGAGATTTGCAATATGTGAAGCATCGTCTATCTTGTTGATGTTGAAGAGTCAAGACCTTGGAGACCACGAGAGCGGGGCTCGAATCCTCATCACAAAATACTGGATCATCTTCATCTTCGTTCACTCGCCGGTGCATGGCCACTTGCTCAAGAGCTTCCATCTCCTCTTCACTCATTGAGTCATATGTGCCGTCGTCGTTGAGGATCATGGTGCGCTTGTTGGTGCATTCGTAGGACTTGTGGCCTCGGCCGCCGCAAGTAAAACACTTGAAGGAACTTGACGTTGCACACGTGGTTGGTAGTTCCTCTCTTGGATTTCTTCTCGAAGGGCTTCCTCTTGATTGCGCCGTTTGCGATTGCGGTTGGCGATGGCTCGACTTGAATCTTGAAGGGCACGTTGCGCCTCAAGAGCTTGCGCTTCTCGTTGTTGTTGTTGAAGACGTTGAGCCTCGGCGTCTTGTTCCTCTTGATGTAGACGCGCTCGTTCTTCCTCTTGGCGCCTTAGTCGTTGTCGTTCTTGAGCTTGGGCAAAAGCGGCTTGGTTTGATTGAGGACGAGGGACTTGTTCATCGAGTTGTTCTTGTGAATGCTTGTCATGTAGCAGGTTGCGAGATGCATGACGGTCTTGACGCGTGGCTCGTCGAAGGGTGTTCGATGACGGTGTACTTGAGTCGTGGAAGGTGTCGTCGGAGTGTCGACACGAGCGGCCCCGTATTGATGATGACGAAGTGGAATGATGTCGGTTCCTCATCAAGGCGCGGATCTCGTCCATTCTTGCATCATTCTCTTGCTTGTGAGCGTCGAACTTGTTGTCGAAGTAGTCTCTTGTACGTTGCTCGGAGAGTCGCAAGTCAGTGGCGAGGTTGGAGCTGCGGTCGCTCATTTCTTGTTGCTCTTGATGTAACGCTCGTTGTGCACCAAAGAGGTGGATCTTGGTGACGAATGAAGACATGTCGTTGTCTTGCTGGATGAAGAGTGGGTTGGTAGAGGTACTTGGCCTATCCATCATTCCAAGCAAAACATGTGAGTGGTAGAAGGAGAAGAACTTATACCAATGTACCTTTGACCGATGTTGATGATGAATCAAGTTCACTCAAATGCGGACAATGAAATAGCACTATTGGTACCAATCCTTGTCGGTTCTCACACCTACACAAATAAAAGCTTATGGTGGAGCTTGGTGAGGATGGAGGTACAAAATTTGATGTAATTGTAAGTGAGATTCAATAATGTTGGAAAAGATTCACAAATTTGCAAATGTAAAAGGTAGACCAAGGAAGTAGGGGTACACGGAAACACACACACATGCAAATAGATAAGTGGGATTGTGCAAACCAAAAGTGAGCCAAAATGTGGAATCCACGAAAATGCTCTTGTTGCACAATACTAGAGAGACGCTAGCACGATTGCACAATAGGCGGATACGGAACTTGTGTAGAACGTACTAGGCAAAAATGTAACTATCTCTATCCCACGTATGCTATATGTATGGTATTTCGGTGCGATGATCCAAGATGATCCAATATGACAATCTTAATGTCATATGATGCTATGGTTCTAGCTCATAAGCTCTTTGCTTATCTTTCCTCTTTGCTTAAAATCTTGGGTGGCTCTTTCACTTTTGAGCTCTTTTCTCATGAAAAACTTCACGAACCAAGATAGCAATTGTGTATGCTATGACAACTTTGTGACACACAAATGGATTCCAAGATATGCACCGCGGTGGTATGGTATGTATGCTATGGAGTATGATCACTAATGTGCACAAGTCACGTTCCCTGCAATACTCAATGGCTAGTCTCGATGGGTAAGCAACGCAAAAGATGGCTATGGTGTTTATCAATGCAATGGCGAGGTTTGGACAAAGATGTCGTCGAGATTACCGTCCTTGCTTATGGTAGAGGTTCCAAACGGATGCGTATGTGGACGATGATGTGATGCACGGTCTTCAGTACGTTGGTGAAGATGCCGCTGCACCGAGGTCGAAGTTGTCGAAGAAGCGGGGGTCACTGAAGATGCGCGACCTTTCTGTCTAGGCCGGAAGTTCCGGGCAAGACGGAAAGTCCGGGGTCCGGAAGTTCCGGGCTGGGCCGGAAGTTCCGGTGGTCGGGATTCTGCCAAGAACAGGGACTTCGGGATCGAGGGTTTGGGCGGAAAAATTGGGGGAAAAACCCAAATTCTGAGGGGAAAAGAAGGAATTAGAAGGGAAGAAGGGTAGGGATGCTAGATCCACTCGAAGCAAAGCAAATCCACAGATCAAATCCAACAAAACTTCATCACACCAACAAATCACAAAAAAATTTGGGGCTATTTTTTGTGGGGAATTTTCGGATTTAGGACGAAAACAACAAAATCAAGCTAGAAAACACGGGGTAGGGGCTCCAAAAACGTGATCAACGTGGCTCATGATACCAAGATGATGTAGGGTGGAACCCTAATCGGAGATCTTTCACGTTTGGAGGGGAACCTACGGGGAAACACGACGAACGGGCGGAAGAACACAAGGGAAGTTCAAGTCGTCTTCCTCCTACTACAAGCAACTTCAAGCCGCGTGCTTCATCATCTACTCCAAACGATGAGACCGTCAAGACAAGCTCCTTCAAGTGTTTCACTCCTCTTCAAGTGTTTCACAAAATCTTTCGTTGTGTTTCAAGTGGATCTAGATTTCCCCCATCATTTTAACCCTTTTCATCCACAAAATCTCCCCAATTTTGACCTTGGAAATTGAGTTTTTCCTCCCCCGTTCTCAGATCTGGAATTTACGGTTCGTCCCGGAAGAAATTCCACGACCCCCGGAACTTCCGGGCTCCCCCGGAACTTCCGTCCCCGGAACTTCCGTCCTAGCCCCGGAACTTCCGGGCTAAACAAAGAGTTTACTCAAAGTCCCCAGACTTTTTCCGCGACCCCCGGAACTTCCGGCCACCCCCCGGAACTTCCGGAGCCCGGAACTTCTGGCCCTAACCCCGGAACTTCCGGCCTAACCCGAAACATTGCACGAAATTTCAGCATCAGCCTTCTTCACCGTTTTCATCATAACTTTTCACTCTGAACTCTGATTTGAGTGTTCTTTGGCTCGTTGTGAAGCTATCGACGTGCCCGAGGTCCTCACGTTGGTTTCACCACCTTTTGACACCATCAAATATTTGGTACTTTGGCATCTTTGCCTAGGGCTTCCACCACATCATCCGCAATACCACCATAGCCTTCCGCAACCTAACCCATTTTGTTCCCCATAGCATTTGAGGTTGTTTGAGTAGTGACTTGAGTCTCCTAAGGTGTTTAGGCTACTTAGGGACGGTTGCTCCTTCATCAACCACCACCATAACTTTCGCATAGGCTTGCCCACCACACACTTCCGCTACCCCAACTTAACCCAATTTTGTTGTGTTGAGAGTTGTGTCTCCTAAGGTGTTTCGGCTACTTAGGGACGGCAACTTCAACTCCGACACCGTGTATAGCCCATCATACGTTTCCACCACCATAACCCGGTCAACTTCGGCTACACGGGTTTCCACCAATACTTCCGCAAGCACCACCGCATTCCCGCTACCACAATTTGACTTTTGTCCTTGATATTTTGAGTTGTGGTTTTGCCGTTTCCTAAGGTGTTTCGGCTACTTAGGGACGTGTCTCCATCATCTTGGTATCATGAGCCACGTTGATCACGTTTTTGGAGCCCCTACGCCGTGTTTTCTAGCTTGATTTTGTTGTTTTCGTCCTTAATCCGAAAATTCCTGACCAAAAATAGCCCCAAAATTTTTGTGATTTGTTGGTGTGATGAAGTTTTGTTGGATTTGGTCCATGGATTTGGTTTGCTTCGAGTGGATCTAGCATCCCTACCCTTCTTCCCTTCTAATTCCTTCTTTTTCCCCTCAGAATTTGGGTCTTTCCCCCAATTTTTCCGCCCAAAACATAGATCCCGAAGTCCCTGTTCTTGGCAGAATCCCGACCACCGGAAATTCCGGCCCTGCCCGGAACTTCCGGCCCCTGGACCTTCCGGCCCAGCCCGGAACTTCCGGACCCCGGACCTTCCGTCTTGCCCGGAACTTCCGGCCTAGACAGGAAGGTCGCGCATCTTTGGTGATCCCCGCTTCTTCGGCAACTTCGACCACGGTGCAGCGGCATCTTCGCCAACGTACTGAAGACCGTGCATCACATCATCATCCACATTCGCATCCGTTTGGAACCTCTAGCATAAGCAAGGACGGTAATCTCGACGACATCTTTGTCCAAACCTTGCCATTGCATTGATAAACATCATAGCCATCTTTTGCGTTGCTTACCCATCGAGACTAGCCATTGAGTATTGCAGGCAACGTGACTTGTGCACATTAGTGATCATACTCTATAGCAAACATACCATACCACCGCGGTGCATATCTTGGAATCCATTTGTGTGTCACAAAGTTGTCATAGCATACACAATTGCTATCTTGGTTCATGAAGTTTTGCATGAGAAAAGAGCTCAAAACTGAAAGAGCCACCCAAGCTTTTAAGCAAAGAGGAAAGATAAACAAAGAGCTTATAAGTAAGAACCATAGCATGATACCATATTAAGATTGTCATATTGGATCATCTTGGATCATAGTACCGAAATACCATACATATAGCATACGTGGGATAGAGATAGTTGCATTTTTGCCTAGTAGGTTGTGCACAAGTTCCGTATCCGCCTATTATGCAATCGTGCTAGCGTCTCTCTAGTATTGTGCAACAAGAGCATTTTCGTGGATTCCACATTTTGGCTCACTTTTGGTTTGCACAATCCCACTTATCTATTTGCGAGTGTGTTTCCGTGTACCCCTACTTGCTTGGTCAACTTGTTGCATTTGCAAATTAGTGAATCTTTTCCAACAATATTGAATCTCACTTACAATTGCATCAAATTCGGTGCCACCATCCTCACCAAGCTCCACCATAAGCTTTTATTTGTGTAGGTGTGAGAACCGACAGGGATTGGTACCGATAGTGCTATTTCATTGTCCGCATTTGAGTGAACTTGATTCATCATCAACATCGGTCAAAGGTACATTGGTATAAGTTCTTCTCCGTCTACCACTCACATCTTTTGTTTGAAATGATGGATAGGCCAAGTACCTCTACCAACCCACTCTTCATCGAGCAAGACGACGACATGTCTTCATTCATCACCAAGAGCCACCTATTTGGTGCACAACGAGCGTTACATCAAGAGCAACAAGCAATGAGCGACCGCATCGACAACCTCGCCACCGACTTGCGACTCTTCGAGCAACGTACAAGAGACTACTTCGACAACAAGTTCGACGCTCACAAGCAAGAGAATGATGCAAGAATGGACGAGATCCGCGCCTTGATGAGGAACCGACCTCATTCCACTTCGTCATCATCAAGACGGAGCCGCTCGAGTCGACACTCCGACGACACTTTCTACGACTCAAGTACACTGTCATTGAACACCCTTCGACGAGCCGCGCGTCAAGACCGTCATGCATCTCGCAACCCGCTACATGGAAAGCATTCACAAGAGCAAGTCGATGAACAAGTCCCTCATCCTCAATCAAACCAAGCCGCTTTTGCCCAAGCTCAAGAACCACAACGACTAAGGAGCCAAGAGGAAAAACGAGCGCGTCTACATCAATACGAACAAGACGCCGAGGCTGAACGTCTTCAACAACAACAACGAGAAGCGCAAGCTCTTGAGGCGCAACGTGCCCTTCAAGATTCAAGTCGAGCCATCGCCAACCGCAATCGTGAACGGCGCAATCAAGAGGAAGCCCTTCGAGAAGAAATCAAAGAGAGGAACTACCAACCACGTGTGCAACATCAAGTTCCTCAAGCTTGTCAAGCTCCACCTCAACCTCAAGTTCAACAAGAGCAAGTTGATCATGGACTTCCTCCACACCAAGAACAACAAGAAGATGATGGTCATCCACGTCAAGGGCCTAACCATCATCGACCACAACAATACAATGAAGAGCACCGGTACGGAAAGCTCAAATTCACCATGCCCAAGTTCAATGGAAGCAATGACCCCGAAGAGTACCTCTCATGGGCATTGAAGGTCGACAAAATCTTTCGTTTGGACAACTATGAGGAAGATAAGAAGACCGCTATGGCCTCACTTGAGTTCCAAGACTATGTGCTCATATGGTGGGAACAAATCATTGAGCAACGACAAGCAAGAGGTGAAACTCCAATCACCACTTGGGCTCAAATGAAGGATGTCATGAGAGCACGTTTTGTGCCAACCTACTACAACCGCGACCTCTTCAAGAAACTCCAACTTCTCAAGCAAGGAACAAAGAGTGTTGAAGAATACTACAAGGAAATGGAGATAGCCATGATTCGAGCCAATTTGAAGGAAGATGATGAGCAAAAAAGGGCACGTTTCTTGAATGGACTCAATCATCCCATCAAGAAGATCGCCGACTTCCAACCCTACTCCTCTCTCATTAAGCTCGTGCATCAAGCTACAAAGGCGGAACGTCATGTGCAAGATGACTTCAAGTACGTCAAGTACTCGTCCAAGACGTACGGCTTCTCGAACAACCAATCTTCAACAACTCCTCCAACATCTACATCAACCAAACCTTCTACAAGCAATGACGACAAGTCAAGTTACAAGAAAACTTCGGCAAGTTCAAGTCATCTTCCTCCTACTACAAGCAACTTCAAGCCGCGTGCTTCATAATCTACTCCAAACGATGAGACCGTCAAGACAAGCTCCTTCAAGTGTTTCACTTGCGGCGGCCGAAGCCACAAGTCATATGAATGCACCAACAAGCGCACCATGATCCTCAACGACGATGGCACCTATGACTCCATGAGTGAAGAGGAGATGGAAGCTCTTGAGCAAGTGGCCATGCACCGGCGAGTGAATGAAGATGAAGATGATCAAGTCTTTTGTGATGAGGATTCGAGCCCCGCTCTCGTGGTCTCCAAGGTCTTGACTCTTCAACATCAACAAGAAGATGACCAAAGATGCCACATCTTCCACACAAAGGCTGACATCAATGGGAGATCCGTCAAGGTCATCATAGACGGAGGGAGTTGCCACAACTTGGCAAGTGAAGAACTATGCTCCAAGCTTCAATTGGTCAAGAGGAAGCACCCGCACCCATACAAGGTTCAATGGCTAAGTGACTCCGGCACTATACGAGTCGAGCATACGGTCCAAGTCTCTTTCAAAATCGGTGCATATGAGGACACTTTGGAGTGTGATGTGGTCCCAATGACCATTTGCCACCTCCTTCTTGGTCGACCATGGCAATTCGACCGTGGTGTCTTCCACAACGGGCGTACCAATCACTATAGCTTCAAGATGAAAGGGAAGGAATATGTGCTATGACCTATGTCTCCTAGTCAAGTGTTAGCAGATAAGCAAGCCACTCATCATGGAGACAAGAGTGAGAAAGTGATCCACCAAAAAGTGAGTGAGAGCCACAAGCCAAACTTGAGCGCCTCTTCACCTAGAGAGAAAAACCTCATCCTATTTGCCACAAAAACCCATCTAGTGTGATGCACTTTTTCCTTGTGTGCAAGGATGGAGAGCCAACAGCTAACACCTCTCATGAGCTACCTTTTGTGTTTCAATCTCTTTTGCAGGAATTCCAAGATGTTTTCCCCGATGAGCTACCTCCGGGTCTACCTCCTCTACGAGGCATTGAACATCGGATCAATCTCATCCCCGGAGCGCCACTTCCAAACAAAGCTCCATACCGAGTGAATCCCGAAGAAACCAAGGAGATTCAAAGGCAAGTACAACAACTAATCGACAACGGTCATGTACGTGAAAGCTTAAGCCCTTGTGCCGTTCCGGTTATACTTGTGCCTAAACCCGATGGAAGTTTCCGCTTGTGTTCCGATTGTAGACCTATAAATGCTATTACCGTTTGCTATAGGCATCCCATTCCTCGCTTAGATGATATGCTTAAAAGTGGCTATTATCAAATTCGCATACAAGAGGGTGATGAATGGAAAACTGCTTTCAAAACCAAATTTGGCTTGTATGAGTGGTTAGTGGATCCCATGGGTCTATCGGAGGCCCCCGGTACTTTCGTGCGTCTTATGCATCATGTGCTTCGCCCTTATATTGGAGTCTTTGTTGTGGTTTACTTCGACGATATTCTTGTGTTTAGCAAAACCATGAAAGAACATTTTGATCATGTTAGGGCTGTTTTGCGAACCCTTCGTAAGGAAAGTCTTTATGAAAACATGAAAAATGCACTTCTGGGGTTGACAAAGTGGTTTTCTTGGGTTTTGTTGTATCCTCAAAGGGTGTCCATGTTGATGAATCTAAAATTGAAGCAATTAAAACTTGGCCCCAACCAACCAATTTGCAACAAGTGCGTACCTTTCTTGGTCTTGTGGATTTTTATCGTCGCTTTGTGAAAAACTTTAGCACAATTGCCGCTCCTTTGCATGCCTTGAGTAAGAAGAATAATCCTTTTGTTTGGGGAACATTGCAATCAACCGCTTTTGATGAGCTCAAGTCTTTGCTTACTCATGCTCCGATTCTTGCTTTGCCCAATTTTGACAAAAATTTTGAGGTTCATTGTGATGCAAGTGGTACCGGAATTGGCGGAGTTTTGATGCAAGAAAAACGAGCCATTGCATATTTTAGCGAAAAACTCTCCGGTGCTCAACTTAACTATCCCATATATGACAAAGAATTGTATGCTTTAGTGCGTGTGCTACATGTTTGGGAACATTACCTTAGACCTCATGAGTTTGTCATCCATACCGATCATGAAACGCTTAAGTACTTAAAAGGACAAACTAAATTGAACAAGCATCATGCCAAATGGAGTGAATTTATTGAATCCTTATGTCATCAAGTACATTAAGGGTAAGGAAAATGTAGTTGCTGATGCACTATCACGCATATGCACGCTTGTCACTAAACTTGAGTCGTATGTTATAGCTTTGAGCACATAAAAGACTTGTATGCTAACGATCCATCTTTTGCTATTCCTTATGCTAAGTGTTCGACGCATACTTCTTCGGAACAATATTATATCAAGGATGGTTATCTTATTAGAGCTAACAAACTATGCATTCCCGAGTCTTCTCTTCGTTTGCTCCTTTTGCAAGAGGCTCATGGAGGCGGACTCATGGGACACTTTGGACGCGACAAGACATTCGCCACGCTCTCCAAGAACTACTTTTGGCCCAAGATGTTCCGCGATGTCTCACGCTTCACCAACCGATGCTCTACATGTCGCAAAGCTAAGTCTAAAGCTCAATCTCATGGTCTTTACATGCCTATTCCTATTCCTTATCAACCTTGGGAAGACATTAGCATGGATTTTGTACTTGGTTTGCCTCGAACTCAAAATGGAAAGGATTCCGTGTTTGTTGTTGTGGATAGATTTTCTAAGATGGCACATTTCATTCCTTCCAACAAGATAGATGATGCTTCACATATTGCAAATCTCTTTTGTAGGGAAATCTTGCGTCTCCATGGAGTACCAAAGACAATCGTCTCCGATCGCGACGTCAAGTTCTTGATTTACTTTTGGAAGACCCTATGCACCAAGCTCGGAATCAAGCTCTTGTTCTCATCTGCATACCATCCGCAAACCGACTGCCAAACGGAGGTGAGGAACCGCACACTCTCCACTCTACTTCGCGTCTTGATCAAGAAGGACATCAAGGAGTGGGAGGCATGTCTACCCATCGCCGAGTACGCCAACAATCGCGCAAGACACTCGACTACCGGCAAGTCCCCCTTAGAGGTCATCTACGGCTTCAACCCGTTGTCACCATTGGACATTCTACCACTTCCTCTACAAGAGCGCACCAACATGGATGCGAGTGCATGGGCAAGCTACATCAAGAAGATGCATGAGGATACAAGACACACAATCGAGCGCCAAGTACGACGACTAGCGACCAAGCTCAACGTCAACAAGCAACCCATGGTCTTCAACATCGGTGATCTAGTGTGGCTACACCTTCGCAAGGACCGCTTCCCCAATGAGTGCAAGTCCAAGCTTCTCCCTCGAGCCGATGGACCGTTCAAGGTGCTAGCACGCTACAACGACAACGCCTACAAGATCGACCTACCACGAGAGAAGTACAATGTGAGCGACATCTTCAATGTCAAGGACCTCGCGCCGTACCATGGTGATGAAGAATCTGATCCGAGGTCGGATCTTCCACAAGGGGGGAGATGATGCAGAGCATCCTTCGGTCATCCCCATGGACCTTCCATGAACTATCCAAGCTCCAAGTGGACCCATGACAAGAGCAAGAGCTCGTGCTATTCAATCCGAGGTGACATCACTCCTATTCGATTTCCCCTTTCCTTCCAGTGAGACATGGCTACTACCTAAGTCCGAAACACTATGCGCGATCAGGTACAACGTTCAAGCCAAGGAACCCGGAGCTGAAGAAGAAACGACAGGCGTCAACTCTCTGGACAGCCCGGAACTTCCGGCCGGCCCGGAGCTTCCGGTCCCCGACGACACCGACCAACCCGGGCGTGCCAACATTCTGGTTAGCCCGGAACCTGCCCGGAACCCGACCCGGACCTTCCGGCCACCGGAACTTCCGGCCCGCCCGGACCTTCCGGCCACCGGAAGCCAGCCCAGCTCCACCCGCGCCAACTCTCGGCTTAGGCCGGACCCTGCCCGGACCTTCTGGCGCCCGGAACTTCCGGCCTAGCCCGGAACTTCCGGCCCTGCCTGCGAGCAGCCACCTGGGTCGAGGCCCGTGTACCCTTTCGTCCCATAAACTATAAATACTCTCCCACCTCCTCCTAGTTATGGTAGCATTGGTTTTAGCTCATCTTTGGTGTGAGAGCCCTTGCTCATCCACTTGGTACTTCTCCTCGGAGTTCACAACCTCTTCGGAGAAGCTCCCCCAAGCGGATTCAAGTCCCCCTCTAGGGTGGACCCCCTCAAGACCTCCTCGCGGAGAAGATCGGCTACTCGTGTATCTTTCCTTTGTTGATTTTGAATCTCGTGCTACCTTATGTGTTCAGTGATCTAGCCCTTGTGTAATAGAAACTTGTCGGTTTAGTGTTCCTCTTTTGTGCTTTCCCTTGTGTTCTTCCGCCCGTTCATCGTGTTTCCCCCGTAGGATCCCCTCCAAACGAGAAAGATCTCCGATTAGGGTTCCGCCCTACATCAACCAATGTAGTAGTCGTCGATGGACTTGTAGTTCTCGAGGAAGATAGTCTTGGAGATGTCATTGTTCAATCCCATCATGACGTGGAACTTCATCGAAATAGGGTCGTCCACGCCGGCTCGTTGCAAGGCAATCTTCATCTACTTGAAGTACGCATCGATGGACTTGGATCCTTGGATGGTGTTCTCCAATTGGTGTCGAAGTTGTTCCATGTAGGTTGGAGGCACAAACTCTTGCTGCAAAGCTATCTTTGTCTTGGGCCAACCCATGTCGTAGTACTCCTGTCGGCGTTCTGGGAACGGGGGTCCCCAGACTTGCCTGCCTGCGGCCTGCGGCCTGCGGCGTGGCTCAAAGGAGGCCCATGACAGCCCATCTTCATCAACGCAAGCTCAAGACCCTCGCAAGGGGCGAAGCCTCGTGGGGCGGACGACAAGGAGCTTCCACAGGCACGGCCTCGTCAGGCTGGCTCATGAGGAAGCGGAGAGTTCAAGGCAGAGTACCTCGCGAGGTGCCCATGACGCAAGCCATGACGACCAAGGGCGCCAGTCGGGCACCAGCCCGTGTAGCGTCCTCCTTTCCCCTTTGGTGCAAAGGGAGCAAGCACAGGCGAGAGCATCAAGCAAAGGCATCCGTTTCGGTGCAACAAGACCAAGACCAGCCCAACGGCAGGAAGGGAGTCATCCTGGAGCCCAAGCAGGCTTTATCACCAGAGCCTTTGGCAGGCGAGGACCAACTTTAGTCAGGATAAGTGTACCCGCTATTCCCCTTCAAAATGGCCAATTGTTGGCGCCCTTCCCGCTCGATATTTTGGAAGAGGCCCAGGGCCTTCGCCTATAAATAGGAGTAGCCACACTCGGAGCTAGGGCATCTAGAGAAGGGGGCATCTTGGAGAGACGAAGAGAGATCAGAATCTTCATCAAGGAACCAGTAGCTAGAGCGACTGAGCACCACCTAGCAGTTCATCGCACCCTCCAAGAACAGACCCTCGTGAGGCTGTTCTTCCTTGTATTGTTCCTCATCAGCCCAAGAGGCAATCCACCACACCACACACTGGAGTAGGGTATTACACAACAATGGTGGCCTGAACCAGTATAAATCTTGTGTCTCTTGTGCTGTTCTGTTTAGTAGTTTAGGTCCCAGCGATTCGGCGAGGTGCGAGACGGTGGAAGGTTGGATCTCCGCGCGCACCCCAGTGTTCAAACCTCAAGGGTCTGCCGGAACCCGAAATCCGACAACTCCGAAGGTGTGTGAAGCCACCATGTCGAGGCGTAGTCGTGGAAGTTTCTTGTGGTGCACTTCACTTGATCTTCGGGAGGAACTTGATGTAGCTTGAGGTAGTCGTCCATTAAGCGCTCCCACTCGAGATACTCCTTGGGTTCGTGAGTCCCATAGAAAGGAATCGCGTGGTCGATGTCGAGGTCGTAGTAGCTCCTGGAAGTCGCGGACTTGAGCTTGGGGAGCTTCTCTTGAGCGTCGTCTTGGGGTGCTTGTTCGCAAAGATGCCGTATGTCTGTAGGCGAAGATGCCTTGACGTCGCTTGGCGAAGATGCCAAGGGAGATGGTGAAGTCATTGAGCGGTTGTTGATGTAGAGCTCTTGACCTTCACATTCTTGGTGGTGATGGTGTCGATGCCGATGTGATCTTGTCGGAGATGGTAGCTCGGAAGCATGTGCTCTTGAGCATCTTCTCGAATATGAGGAAGATCGCTTGTAGGCCTTGATGAGGGCTTTGATCTCCTCCATTTGAGCTTGCATCTTGGCATCGGAGTTGTTGTTCGTGGCATCGAACTCGTCGTTGTTGTTGTAGACCGAAGATGAAATGCCTTGCCTATCCATCACAAGACTCGAGTAGAGGTGAGTAGGAAATGAGATAAACAATACCAAGTTACCTTTTCCCAAAGTTGAGGATGTACCCCAGTGTTCGAACCTCAAGGGTCTGCCGGAACCCGAAATCCGACACTTCGCGCGCCAGGTAGGGGTGCACCGGAATCTGCCTTTCGTCGCCTCGTTCTTCCCCGACCACCGCAACCATGTCTGACGCCTGTCGGGCCCGCTGAAGCGCCGAGCCGCCTCGCCTCCCATGTCGCCCAGACAGCTCCCGTCCGGCGCCCTCGTCGTTCCCGTCACACCGTCAACGCTGCCACCGACCCAGCGGGAACGAGCAGCAAGCATCGCCCCAAAGACCCGTCCATGAGGCGGACGGCCGCACCGCCACGCCGCCACCCCGCTGGTTCTTCGTCACGCGACACCCAGCAGCGGCCATGGAGGCCCGGCTGCACTCATCGCGGCAAACCAGCTCCTGCGCTACCGCCCCGTCGACGACGTCTACGAATAATGGCTCGACCAAGTCGCTGAGCTCGTCCGTGCTGCAGGAGGCGCCCCCGCACCGTCCGCCTCGCTGCACCGCACCCCGCCCCGCGCGGGCGAAGAAGCTCCCGGGGAGCCTCAGCCACCTCCTCCTCAAGAAGGCGCCCTGGCCCCAAGGCGCACGGCCCCTGGGCGAAACCCGTTCCGCCAGGCGCCGGCGCGGCAAGAGCAGAGCTGTCAAGAAGTTCCTCGCCCACAAGAAGCTGCCCGAGCGCTCCCTGCTCCGGCACGTCAAGACCCTGCGCTACCCCCAGCCGCGGCGTAGGGAGGCTTGCAAGACCAAGCTCTCTGTCGTCCGAGGCCCCCCGCGGCCACGGCGGGCTGCCGCGCCTTCACCTCCGAGCTGCGCAGCGTCGCATGGCCCGCCAAGTTCAAGCCAGACCTGCCTCCTCGTTACGACGACACAGCTGACCCTACGGAGTTCCTCCAGCTCTACGAGCTGGGCATCGAGGCTGGCAACGGGGATGAAAAGGTCATGGCGAATTGGTTTCCCATGGCGCTCAAGGACGGAGCCCGCACCTGGCTCCTGAATCTGGCCCCAGGCACCATCTCTTCCTGGGCTGAGATGTGCACCCGCTTCATCGCCAACTTCCAGGGTACTCGCGATAGGCCACCCGCCATGAGCGACATGCGCCGAATCAAGCAGCAGCCAAGGGAAACCCTGCAAAAGTATATCCAGCGCTTCAACAACGCACGCCTCAAGATCCCCAGGGTAACGGAGGAGGCCATCATCTCTGCCTTCTCCGACGGCGTGCGCGACGTCAAGATGAAGGAGGAGCTGGTGATGCATGAAGATCTGTGCACCTCCTTGGAGCTGTTCAACTTGGCGACCAAGTGCGCCAGGGCTGAGGAGGGGCGCCTCTCCCTCCTCGAGCTGCCTGCCGCGGATCCCGAAGAGAAGAAGTCCAAGGCCAAGGATGTGAAGCGCAAGGGGGCTGCCATACTCGCAGCCGAGCCAGAACACCAAGCGAGGTAGAGATCAGCCCGAGTCCTCCAAGGGCAGTCGGTATTGCGTGTACGACGACGTCCACACCCACAACACCAATGAATGCCAAGAGCTCCGGGCCGTACGCGAAGGAAGGGTCGGCAGACGCCCCGAGCGCCGCGACCGGGGCTATGGCCGAGGAGGAGGAAGGAATTCAGGACGCTGGGAAGACCGCGGCCCGCGCCAAGGGTGGCGCGAACAACCTCGCGAGGACCGTTGGCAAGACCCGTCTCGCGAGGGAGGCTGGAGGGACCAGCCTCGCGAGGATCGCCCGTAGGGGAACGCTGGCCTCCCTCCGCTGCCGCCGCCGCCAAGGAGAATTGAAGACCGTCATCAGGACGAGGGGGCTGGGGGCTTCCAGGAAGCGTGTGCGATCGCCTGCATCCTGGGCGGAGCTCAAGCCCCAGCCTCTCAGCGCATCTTCAAGCAGTTCGCCCGCGAAGTGAATGCAGTCCTCCCCAAGCTTGAGGCCACGCGCCCTCTCAGGTGGTCGGCGTGCACCATCACGTTCAGCTCAGCAGACCAGCTCAAGTGCGTGGCCACAGCCGGAGTTCTCCCGATGCTTTGCTCCAAAATCATCAGCAACGTGCTGGTCACCAAGACCCTCATCGACGGCGGGGCAGGACTCAACGTCCTGTCCGTGGAAACGTTCAACAATCTTCAAGTGCCTTATAGTCAGCTTCAGCCAACCAAGCCTTTCTCCGGAGTCACCGACGGCTCCACGGTCCCGATCGGGCTGGTCCGCCTTCCGTCACCTTCGGGCTCGCGACAACTACCACACCGAGCTCATCGACTTCGACGTCGCCCACATTCGCCTGCCAGACAACGCCATCCTCGGGTACGGCGCTGGCCAAATTCATGGTCAGAACTCCACCATGGCTACAACGCCCTCAAGATGCAGGAAGCGGCGGGGTCATCACGGTGCCCTGTGAAGAGAGAGACGCAGTGTGCTCCCCGGAGCGAGCCTTTCAGCCGCATCATTTGGAAGACCTGCACCCAGCAGCAGGAGGCCTCCCGAGGCCGCACTCCAAGAAGAAGAAGACATCGACCGCCCGGCTCCTCAAGAGGCAGGCCCCTCAAGGCCCGTGACTGGGCAAGGGGAGCCTCCTTCCATCGCATAGAAAGCGGCCGGCGCCTCCTCGAGCCGGGCTCGGGGCTCTCCCCCGAGGCCGCCGACCTCGCCAAGGTCTCGAGGGAGGCGCTTGGGCACCACGTGGAGGCGTGTTTCGGAGCACGTTTCCCACAAGAAGGAGCAAGGCAAGGAGGGTCGAACCCTCAGGAGTTCGTCAGCAAGGCCATTCAGGAGCTACAGGAGTCAAGGGTCATGAGGGGCAGCCGCCGCCTACCCGCTGTGGCCCCCCATCCAGGCGAGGATGGTGGGATGCGCGTCTGCATCCACATACCAGGGCTCAACCAAGCCGCATCTCAAGAGCGCCTCTGGCCCTCGCGAGTGGGACGTTGCGAGGGCCTGCCCCACAGCTACGTTCGCATGCCTTATGGCCTGCCAAGCGCGGCTGCCGCGCACCAGCGTCTCATGAGGGCCATCCTGGAGGCTCAAGAGGCCAGGCGCGCCGCAGCTCTGGCGGAGATGGAGATGGCCCCCGAGGAGCCGCCAGCGCCTCCGGGGCCTCCCGAGGCCCCTGGGCCCGGGGGCTCGTGAGGATCGGCTCCAGCAGCCCACCAAGTCTGCTACACCAACACCCCTTCGTCCTCAACATCACCAGGTGACATCTTTAAGTTTTATGCCTGGCTGGGAGCGCCCTTAGGGCCGCATTATTCCCAGGCCGCGTGGGTCCGTTCCTACGACATGTATCCCTTTTATTTCATGTCATTAGCCTATCCTGTTGGGGGCGCCCCTCGGGCTGCATCATCCCCAAGCCGCTCGGGCCAGTCCCAGCGGCATGTATCCTTCCTACTTTTTCCTTAGGATTATGCTCTCGCTCCACCATGCTTGTTATTTGGTGCCTTTTCCTGGGTGGCGGAATCTTGCACGTTAAAGGGAGGGTGCCTGAGCATCATGACTCAGGGATCCTACCGGCTCTCCGGCCCTCACCCTCTGGTCTTGTCCATGGCACCGCGACCTGGCTTTCCAGCGACAGCTGAGACCAGCCCGAGAGCCG
The DNA here is from genome assembly GCA_021605205.1 of Aegilops longissima. NCBI lineage: Eukaryota > Viridiplantae > Streptophyta > Magnoliopsida > Poales > Poaceae > Aegilops > Aegilops longissima. The sequence goes on along the minus strand of CM038676.1, from coordinate 221,629,143 downwards.
GGACCCGAGGACGTAGAGTTTCGTCATCTAACCCAGATTGCGCGTTAAACGGGGGGTGCCTGAGCATCGTGAATCAGGGCTCCTACCGGCTCTCTGGCCCTCACCCTCTGGTCTTGTCCATGGCATCGCGACCTGGCTTGCCAGCGACGGCTGAGACCAGCCCGAGAGCCGGGACCCGAGGACGAGGAGTTCTTGCATCGACCCAGCTTGCGCGTTAAAGGGGTGCGTGAGCATCGCGACTGTGGCTCCTACCGCTCTCCAGCCCTCACCCTCTGGTCTTGTCCATGGCATCGTGACTGGCTTGCAGCCGACGGCCGAGACCAGCCCGAGAGCCGGACCCGAGCGACGAGTTTCGTCATCTAACCCAGCTTAGCGTTAAAGGGGGTGCACGAGCATCACGACTCGGGGCTCCTACCGCTCTCCGCCCTCACCCTCTGGTCTTGTCCATGGCATCGCGACCTGGCTTGCCGGCGACGGCTGAGACCAGCCGAGAACTGGACCAAGACGAGAGCACCGCATCCGCCAAAATTGCAGGTACACACTCAAGATAAGGCCAGAGCCAGCGCAATCCGCCTTGAGGTAGGGCCCGTGAGTCCCGCTGGCTCACGGGTGCCCAGATACACCTCGTCCAGCCCTACCGTGCCAGCCACGTGTCGGGGAGGGGCTGTAGACGCCGGGGCTCCTCCCGAGGGGAGCCCCTCCCACGTTCTGTGGAAGCACCATGCTCGCTGCTGGTCGACGACACCGCCGAGGAGCGGCTATGCCGTCTTGCATGCGGAAGCGCTATGCTCTCTGGGCTGGTGATAAACAACCGAGGTGGCCTCCGGGTCGCATCAACCTGAGGGAGCCCAAAGCTCAGTGTCCGGTCTCGTCGCAACTACTCCCCTCGGGAGCGCTTGCGCGAGGGGCTGGGCACGGGCTGCACAGGTCACGCCAGACGACGCCACTCCAGCCAGGCCCTCGGGCCTGGTTCGTCGACGTCACTCCCGAGCGGAGCCATGGTACGAATGCCGTTTGGCGTCAAGGGGGACTCCTGAGCATCGCGACTCAGGAGCCTAATTGGTCACGTAGCCCCTCACCCCTTAGTTCCAAAAGGCTAACGGCGGTTGAGGTATCTGTGGGCCGGGCTCTGCAGACGAGAACGGTGGATCCGCCTGCCTCACCTCCCTACTTGCTGTTAAATGCGCCAAGGGGACTCTGAGCATCGCGACTCAGAGCCTAACTTGTCACGTAGCCCTCACTCCTTGGTCCCGTCCTGGTTTCGGTCGGGGCTAACGGCGGCCGAGGTATCTTGGGGCCGGCTCTGCGGCGAGACCATAAGCAAGTAGGAAGCACAAATTTCAAGGAATTCAAAAGCAAATATTACAGTCCACACTGTTATCGCAATACCAAATGCAAGTTTAAACGCCTCCCCAAGGCATGATACATGTGCAGGAATTAAAAACAGGACAGGAGCCACAATGGAGTCACTTGTCGGCGGTGGAGCAGCGCGGAGTGGGTTCGCCTCGTGGAGCAGCAGGGCCGGCAGCGCCTCGCTTCGGCTTGGTGCTGAAGGCCCGGAACTTCCCCAACAGAGCCTCCGTGTGACCCTTCACAGCCTCGGCAGCGGCAGCTGCATGCTCGCCGCTTGCTGGCTCCAGCAGGCTATCCAGGTCGACGCTGGGATCGCGAAGGTAGACGTGGGTGAGGACCCGCGTCAGTGTCGCAGAAGACAAGACATGCGCCTCGGCCTCAGCCGTGGGGCCAAGACCAAGGGAGACATCTTCAAGAGCGCGAACCAGGAAGGGAAGCAGCTTGGCGGGGCCATCCTCTGCGCCGGCCAGTGGGCTCTCCAGGCCGCTATCATAAAGCTCCCTCAGCAAGGTGCGAGCCTTCACCTCCATATCTGTGAAGGCCACGCGATCTTCGGCAAGAACCCGCGCCTTGTCGTCCAGCTCGACTTTCCTCGCCTCTAGTTCCTGCTCCAGCGCGCCTAGGCGGTCACGACGCTTCTTCAGCCTGGCCTCCCGGTCCTTGACGGCCGCCTCGCGAGCCTTCACGCTTTCCTCCTGCTCCTGGCGGAGTCGGGCCTCCTCGGCAAGCTGGTTCTGCAGGCCCTTCAGCTCGCCCTCCAGCGTCTCACAACGACCTTGGATGCTGTCTGCCTCCCCCAGGGCAGCATCGCGAGCAATCTTCGCCTCACGGACAGCCTGCTTCTCCTCTTCACAAGCCGTCGAGGACTGGACCAGCGCCGCCCGAATCGAAGCGTCGGAGCGAATCCAGCCAGAGGCTAGCTCCAAGCGCCCGGCCACCAAGCGAGGGTCGGCGCTCAGAAGATCCTGCCGCAGCCGGTCCAATTCAGCGGCAGCACGATCCAGGACAGTGGGAGGAGTTGAGAGACAACAGTTGGTGGAGTAGGAGGAGATGGCGGCGGCGTAACCGCAATATCGTGAGGCGGGACCTGCAGCGCCCCAACAGCTATGGCGGCGGCATTAGGCAAGGACACCTCGGGTGTCGCTTGGGCCATGGGGGCTGAGCTCGCCCCAGCCAGCTCCGCCAGGCCTCGCGAGGATGACCGGGCAGGAGAGGCCCGTGTCTTGCCATCGCCTTCCTTCGCGGGCAGAGGTGCCGCCCCAGATGAAGCCTCAGGAGCTCCCTTCAGCTTCTTCGCTGCAGGCGCCAGCCTAGCCAAGAGATACAGATATCAAGCCTCGGCGACAAATCAAGGAATAAAACAAGAATCAAGCACTTACTGGTCATTGCTCGCGGGCTCGAGCAACCTCCGGCCATACTTGAAGCCCGAGAGCCAGCTGTAGGGATCAACGTCAAGGGGCCCGGGAGCAGGAGGCGCGTCTGCGGATCGCCCCGGGGCCGGGGCGGACCTGGGACCAGCCAGTCCGTCCTTCTTGGGATCGGGGCAGGCTTCGCCTCCCCCGCCATCCTCATCCTCGTTGTCGTCACTCTGGGGGAGGCGGAGAAAGCGGGACCTGCGCCGCAGGGGAGGAGCCCTTGACTCCGCCCCCGAATCAACCCACTCTCCCGGCTCTCTTTCCTCCACCTCTTCGCTGAGTCGGAAGAGGACACGCCCACAGTCCTCCGAGCCTCCACGGCACGGGCCTGTCCCCATTGAAGACAGGCATGGGCCCCACTACCTGCTCCCAATCCTCGCGAAGGAACAAGGGCGCGGGGGCACCCTCCATTCTCGCCACATCACCCCCAACCAAGGACTGGAGGACCGTCGCCAGATCCTCGCTGGCCAGGACCACGGGGCTCGGGTGAGGCCTCCACATCAGGCGTAGCATCGACGGCGGAGCCAGATTGATGCTCCAGAACTCCTCAAGCAGCGACGCACCGGTCAGCTTCCGCCCGCCACGCTGGCGGCTTCAGATCTGGCCCATCTTCTCCAAAGACCAGCGCTGGGATCCGAAGCTCCACTCGGGACCAGTCGTCGGAGCTCTCGGGGCACTCTGTGGGCAGGATCAGCCGAGGGTGGATGCGCCCAGCATCCACCAAGACCCACTTGCTCCTGAAGCCCTCAATCCGCTTCCCAGGGTTTGAAATGGCGATGGCTCCGCCGTATGCGACGAAGCTCGCGCACGCGGAGGCGGAGCCACGGGAGGTTCGGAGGGAGAAGTAGTGGCGCAGCAAGGCCACCGAGGGCTTCACCCCAACATGGGCATCACAATACTAGGTGAAGATCTCCAGAAGAAGGACGGAGTTGGGATGGAGGTGCAGAGCTTGAATGTTGTAGTGACGAAGGACGGAGAAGAAGAACTCAGAAAAGGGAGTCACCAGACCAGCAATGATGGCGCTCATAAAGAACGGGTAGAAGGTACTCCCCCGACCCTCCAGGGCGGCAGAGCCGGCCTTGAACACCCCCGTCCCATTGACGCCCTGCGCCTCCGCCAACCGGCGCACCAGGGTGAGGCTCGTCCCTGACAAATTTGGCGGGTCCAAGGCAGGAGAGTACCAAGCTCCGGCCGGGGCTTGGCGAGGCGCCATGACTGGCTAGGGCACGCAGGCGGAGTGGATCTGAATGTCTTGGAAGCAGAGCAGAGAGGCGCAAGAAAGGGGATCTGAGCAGCAACTGGAGAAAGTAAAGGAGGCAAGGAAGATGCCGCTCTATTATCAACCCACGCGGTTGCAGAGGCGCACGCGTCAATCAACCGCCACGCTGGCGCCTAAGGTCAGCAGCTGTTAGGGGCTCATGACGCTCGCGACTTGCCCTTTCGCCTCTGCGCCGCCAAGTTCGGCACGCGTGGGCCGGGGCTACTGTCGGCGTTCGGGAACGGGGTCCCAGACTTGCTCGCCTGCGGCTGCTGGCGTGGCTCGACGGAGGCCAGGACAGCCCATCTTCATCAACGCAGCTCAAGACCTCGCGAGGGCCAAGCTCATGGGCGGACGACAAGGAGCTTCTCGAGCACGGCCTCATCAGGCTGGCTCATGAGGAGGCGGAGAGTTCAAGGCGAGTACTCGCGAGGTGCCCATGACGCAAGCCATGGCGACCAAGGGCGCCCGGGCGCCAGGCCACGCAGCGTCCTCCTTTCCCCTTTGGTGCAAAGGGAGCAAGCGCAGGCGAGAGCATCAAGCAAAGGCATCCGTTTCGGTGCAACAAGACCAAGACCAGCCCAACGGCAGGAAGGGAGTCATCATGGAGCCCAAGCAAGCGTCATCACCAGAGCCTTTGGCAGGCGAGGACCAACTTTAGTCAAGATAAGTGTACCCGCTGTTCCCCTTCAAAATGGCCAATTGTTGGCGCCCTTCCCGCTCGATATTTGGGAAGAGGCCCAGGGCCTTCGCCTATAAATAGGAGTAGCCACACTCAGAGCTGGGGCATCTAGAGAAGGGGGCATCTTGGAGAGACGAAGAGAGATCAGAATCCTCATCAAGGAACCAGTAGCTAGAGCGACTGAGCACCACCTAGCAGTTCATCGCACCCGCCAAGAACAGACCCTCGCGAGGCTGTTCTTCCTTGTATTGTTCCTCATCAGCCCAAGAGGCAATCCACCACACCACACACTGGAGTAGGGTATTAAACCACAATGGTGGCCTGAACCAGTATAAATCTTGTGTCTCTTGTGCTGTTCTGTTTAGTAGTTTAGGTCCCAGCAATTCAGCTAGGTGCGAGATGGTGGAAAGTTGGATCTCCATGCGCACCCCAGTGTTCGAACCTCAAGGGTCTTCCGGAACCCGAAATCCGACAACTCCGAAGGTGTGTGAAGCCACCATGTCGAGGCGTAGTAGTGGAAGTTTCTTGTGGCGCACTTCACTTGATCTTCGGGAGGAACTTGATGTAGCTTGAGGTAGTCGTCCATTAAGCGCTCCCACTCGAGATACTCCTCGGGTTCGTGAGTCCCATAGAAAGGAATTGCGTGGTCGATGTCGAGGTCGTAGTAGCTCATGGAAGTCGCGGACTTGAGCTTGGGGAGCTTCTCTTGAGCGTCGTCTTGGGGTGCTTGTTCGCGAAGATGCCGTATGTCTGTAGGCGAAGATGCCTTGACGTCGCTTGGCGAAGATTCCAAGGGAGATGGTGAAGTCATTGAGCGGTTGTTGATGTAGAGCTCTTGACCTTCACGTTCTTGGTGGTGATGGTGTCGATGCCGATGTGATCTTGCCGGAGATGGTAGCTCGGAAGCATGTGCTCTTGAGCATCTTCTCGAATATGAGGAAGATCGCTTGTAGTCCTTGATGAGGGCTTTGATCTCCTCCATTTGAGCTTGCATCTTGGCATCGGAGTTGTTGTTCGTGGCATCGAACACGTCGTTGTTGTTGTAGACCGAAGATGAAATGCCTTGCCTATCCATCACAAGACTCGAGTAGAGGTGAGTAGGAAATGAGATAAACAATGCCAAGTTACCTTTTCCCAAAGTTGAGGATATATCCTGTTTCACTCAATGTGAGATGAAAGAATAATGGAATTGGTACCAGACTTGTTCACTCACATCTATCAAGTAAAGCTTATGGTAGAGCTCAGTGAGGATAGTGGCACAAAAATTTGATGCAAAATGTTAGCAAGAGTCAATAATGTTGAAAGAGATTCACAAATTCGCAAGTGAAACAAGTAGACCAATAGCAATGAATGGCACACGAAAATGCACACACGGATAGATAAATGGGGCCGTGCAACCAAGGAATGAGCTCAAAATGTGGAATCCACCAAAATGCTCGTGTTGCACAACTCAACAAAGACGCTAGCACAATTGCTCAATAGGCAGATACGACACTTGTGCACAACCTATAAGATGCAAAATGGATAAACTCTCTATCCCAAGTATGCTATATATGTATGGTTCCCGGTGTTTCTCACAAAATGATCAAGTATGATACCATATGATGTATTGTGGTATGATGCTATGGCTCTTGCTTACAAGATCTTTGCTCTCTTTCTTTCTTTGCGTAGAAGCTTATTCTTTTTTATATGGCCACAATGCGAAATGCATAAACCAAGATAACTATTGTGTATATGCGGGAACAAACTTGTGACACAATGGATGATATGATACCAAGATGATATGGTATGTATGTAATGGACGGTATGGACCAATGATCTCTAATGTGCACAAGTAACGTGGCCCGGCAATACTCAAATGGCTAGTCACGATAGGCAAGTAACGCAAAATGGGCTAGGGGTTATCAATGCAATTGCAAGGGGAATGTAGAATGGTGTCGTCGAGGTTACCGTCCTTTGCGATGATGAGTGGTGGTGGTCTTGATGTAGGTACCAAGATGATGGAGACTCGTCCCTAAGTAGCCAAAACACCTTAGGAAACGGAAAGGCTGATGCTGAAATTTCGGGGAAAGTTTCTGGTTAGGCCGGAAGTTCCGGGGTTAGGGTCGGAAGTTCCGGGCTCCGGAAGTTTCGGGGGTGGCCGGAAGTTCAGGGGGTCGCGGAAAAAGTGCAGGGGTCAGGGGGATTTTTGGGGTAAACTTTCTGTTTAGCCTAGAAGTTCCGGGGCTAGGACGAAAGTTCCGGGGGACGGAAGTTCCGGGGTTTGTGAAATTTCTTCCGAGACGAACCCCAAATGCCAGATCTGAGAACGAGGCGGAAAAACTCGATTTCCAAGGTCAAAATTGGGGAGATTTCGTGGATGGAAAGGGGGAATTTGATGGGGGAAAGCTAGATCCACTTGAAACACAACGAATCCATGGATCAAAATCAACAAAACATCATCAAAACCAACAAATCACAAAAAAATTTGGGGTTATTTTTGGTGGGGATTTTCGGATTTAGGACGAAATCAAGCAAAAGAAGGCTAGAAAACAAAGGGTAGGGCTCCAAAAACGTGATCAATGTGGCTCATGATACCATATGATACGGGGCTAACCCGGTGTAGGCCGATCTTTCATGTTTGGAGTGGGATCCCTCGAAGAACACGATGAATACGGGGAAGAACGGAGAGAAATCACAAGGGGAAACACTCAAGAACAAGTCCGATCACACATCCACTACACAATCAAACACACAAGATCCACAAGGTACATGAACAACAAAGGGAAAGATACAAGGTAGAGTTCATCTCCGTGAGGAGGTCTTGAAGGGGGCCGCCCAAGAGGGGGTCTTGATGATATATCCCGCAGGATCTTCACCTAGATGGAGGTCTTGGCCTCCAATGGAGTAGTGATCTCTCTCTCTCAAGAGTAGAGGTAGGAGAAAAGCTCACCTAAGAATGAGCTATCATATTTGCTAACCCTAAAATGGAGGAGGTGGATGAGTATATATAGTAGTAGCCACGAAGGGGTAAGTGAGGGGCGAATGGGTACATGGGCCTTGGCCCGTGTCTCTGCGCGCAGGCAGGGCCGGAAGTTCCGGGGACGGCCGGAAGGTCCGGGCGCCGGAGGTTCTGGGCGAAGGTCCGGGCAGGGTCCGGGCTATCTAGAGAGTTGGCACACTCTCGGACGGCTTCGGTGCAGCAGGGCCGGAAGCTCCGGGATGGCCGGAGGTTCCGGGCAACGGCCGGAAGTTCCGGGCTTTCCAGAAGCTTGTCCACACTTCTTCTTCCTTCTCTTCCACGCTTCCCTCGCGGATGGTGTAGGTGATCCTTGGCGCTTGCACTCCTCCTCGTCATCCGAGAAGCTCCGACAATACCTATGCATGCACACGGGAGAAGTGTCAAGTAGGACACCATCCTCGAAGGGGTCAAGTGAGCACGTGTAAAGGAGAAGATTCACCTTTATGTATGAGAAGTAGAGGTCGCACGTGTCACTTTCCAAACGGACTCTTGACATGGTGATGACCGTAGGATGCTCCGTCATATGGTATCATGAGCCACGTTGATCACGTTTTTGTTCCCCATAAGAATAGCTTGATTTTGTTCCCCATAGAATTTGATGGTGAGCTATCATATGGTATCATGAGCCACTTTGATCACGTTTTTGGAGCCCCTACCCTTTGTTTTCTAGCTTGATTTTGTTGATTTCGTCCTAAATCTGAAAATCCCCACCAAAAATAGCCCCAAATGTTTTTTGTGATTTGTTGGTTTTGATGATGTTTTGTTGATTTTGATCCATGGATTCGTTGTGTTTCAAGTGGATCTACCTTTCCCCCAAGTTTCCCCACTTTCTATCCACAAAATCCCCCCAATTTTGACCTTGTAAATCGAGTTTTTTTCGCCCCTATTCTCAGATCTGGAATTTAGGGTTCGTCCCGGAAGAAATTCCACGACCCCCGGAACTTCCGGACTCCCCCGGAACTTCCGTCCCCCGGAACTTCCGTCCTACCCCCGGAACTTCCGGGCTAAACAGAAAGTTTACCCAAAATCCCCTGACCCCGCACTTTTTCCAAGAACCCCGAACTTCGGCCACCCCGAACTTCCGCCCTAACCCCGAACTTCCGCCTAACCCGAAACATTGCACAGAATTTCAGCATGAGCCTCTTTCACCGTTTTCATCATAACTTTTCACTCCGAACTCCGATTTGAGTGTTCTTTGGCTCGTTTTAAAGCTTTCGACGTTCCCGAGGTCCTCACCTTGGTGTCACCACCTTTTGACACCATCAAATCTTTGGAACTTTGGCATCTTTGCCTAGGGCTTCCACCACATCATCCGCAAGACCACTATAGCCTTCCGCAACCTAACCCTTTTTGTTCCCCATTGAATTTGAGGTTGTTTGAGAAGTGACTTGAGTCTCCTAAGGTGTTTAGGCTACTTAGGGACGGTTGCTTCTTCATCAACCACCACCATAACTTCCGCATAGGATTGCCCACCACACACTTCCGCCACTCAAACTTAACCCAATTTTGTTTGTGTTGTGAGTTGTGTCTCCTCAGGTGTTTCGGCTACTTAGGGACCGTGCTAACAACTCCGACACCGTGTATAGTCCATCATTCCACTTCCGCATTGCCAAGTGCACACTACCACCGCTTTCCGCTACCACCATTTGACATTTGTCTTTGGAAATTTTGAGTTCGCGGTTTTTCCGTTTCTTAAGGTGTTTCGGCAACTTAGGGACGAGTCTCTATCATCTTGGTATCTTCATCAAGAACAGCGCCACTCATCATCGCCATTGACTGTCACCTAGACGACACCATTCTATATTCCCTTGCAATTGCATTGTTAACCCCTAGCCCATTTTGCATTACTTGCCTATCGGGACAAGCCATTGAGTATTGCCGGCAACGTTACTTGTGCACATTAGTGATCTATACTTCCCATTACATACATACCATATCATCTTGGTATCATATCATCTCTTGTGTCACAAAGTTTGTTCCCGCATATACACAATTGCTATCTTGGTTTGTGCATTGTGCAAAAGTGGCCATAAAAAAAGAGAATAAGCTTTTAACCAAAGAAAGAGAGCAAAGAGCTTGTAAGCAAGAGCCATAGCATCATACCACAACACATCATATGGTATATATCCGATCATCTTGGATCATCTTGTGATAAAGCACCGGAACATACATACATAGCATACTTGGGATAGAGAGTTTATCCATTTTGCATCTTATAGGTTGTGCACAAGTGTCGTATCCGCCTATTGAGCAATCGTGCTAGCGTCTCTCTTGAGTTGTGCAACACGAGCGTTTTGGTGGATTCCACATTTTGAGCTCATTCCTTGGTTGCACGACCCCATTTATCTATCCGTGTGTGCGTTTCCGTGTGCCATTCATTGCTATTGGTCTACTTGTTTCACTTGCTAATTTGTGAATCTCTTTCAACATTATTGACTCTTGCTAACATTTTGCATCAAATTTTTGTGCCACTATCCTCACCGAGCTCTACCATAAGCTTTACTTGATAGGTGTGAGTGAACAAATCCGGTACCAATTCCACTATTCTTTCATCTCACATTGAGTGAAACGGGATACATCCTCAACTTTGGGAAAAGGTAACTTAGTATTGTTTATCTCATTTCCTGCTCACCTCCACTCGAGTCTTGTGATGGATAGGCAAGGCATTTCACCTTCGGTCTACAACAACAACGACGAGTTCGATGCCACGAACAACAACTCCGACGCCAAGATGCAAGCTCAATGGAGGGGATCAAAGCCCTCATCAAGGCCTACAAGCGATCTTCCTCATCTTCGAGAAGACGCTCAAGAGCACATGCTTCCGAGCTACCATCTCCGGCAAGATCACATCGGCATCGAAACCATCACCACCAAGAACGTGAAGGTCAAGAGCTCTACATCAATAACCGCTCAAAGACTTCACCATCTCCCTTGGCATCTTCGCCAAGGGACTTCAAGGCATCTTCGCCTACGGACATACGGCATCTTCGCCAACAAGCACCCCAAGACGACGCTCAAGAGAAGCTCCCCAACTCAAGTCCGCGACTTCCACGAGCTACTACGACCTCGATATCGACCATGCGATTCCTTTCTATGGGACTCACGAACCCGAGGAGTATCTCGAGTGGGAGCGCTTAATGGACGACTACCTCAAGCTACATCAAGTTCCTCCCGAAGATCAAGTGAAGTGCGCCACAAGAAACTTCCACGACTACGCCTCGACATGGTCACTTCACACACCTTCGGAGTACTACGACATGAGTTAGCCCAAGACGAAGAGAGCTTTGCGGCAAGAGTTTGTGCCTCCAACATACATGGAACAACTTCAACGCCAATTGGAGAACACCATCCAAGGATCCAAGTCCATCGACGCGTACTTCAAGGAGATGAAGATTGCCTTGCGACGAGCCGGCGTGGACGACCCCATTTCGATGAAGTTCCACTTCATGATGGGACTGCACAACGACATCTCCATGACCATCTTCCTTTCAGAATTACAAGTCCATCGACGACTACTACATTGGTGCTCTCAAGGCGGAACAAGAACTCAGGAAGGCCAAGGCTTCTCCACCCCAAGCAAACTTCGCGGCGACCAAGCTCTACGACAAGCAAGAGGCTAGTACCACCAAGATGTCCAAGCCCGGTGAGCTCCAAGACGATGCTCCCAAGTTCGACTTCACCGCCATCCCTCTTTGTGGCATTAATGATGCCGAGTCTACTTCGACTCTTTTTCAAGATGGTGCGGCGACAAGTACGACTACGGAGACCTTCAAGGACCAAGCTTTGGAGGCAAGCGACAAGGTGGCGAGCAAGGATGATGCTTCCATCTTAGGAGGCGAGAGTGATGATGTGCCATATTCTGCCTTCATCCACGGCGACGATGATGAGATGGTTGAGCATGGGATTTTCCCTTCGACCACGGTGACGTATGATGAATTGAGTGACTTGTTCCACCATATTGAGAGTGAGAGTGACTTCACCACTAGCCCCATATATGATGAGTTGCCCCAATTCCCATGTGAGGAGAGCCACAACCCCCACCACTTGAGTGAGATGAGTGACTCCACCATACATGAGATTGAGTGCACCTACATTGACGGAGTGAGTGAACTACCACATAGAGAGAGTGAGATAGTTGATAGGTCTCGTGAGGCCACTTTCATTTCTAACAACTTGACCTCTACCTCTATTGTGTCTTCTCATTTGGTGCTAGGTCCCATTGATGATGACGCGCCGATCCTCGATGACTTCGTCCTCCCTTTGGACAAGATGATGGCCATGGTGGAATATGATGCACCCCCCACATGGTTCCATCAAGATGATGATGACCACCATTTGGTCTTTCCCACCTCACCTACACCAAGTGGAATGAAAAAGGTAACATAGGTGAAGGTGATGCTCTAGTCCCACTAGTGGACATTCTTGACATTGCTTGCTTGAATGATGTTGATCCACCTAGTACCTTGCTTCATTCTAGTATGATTTCCCCATGTGATTATTTGCCCATTTATGATGAGTACAATGATTCTCATGTGGAGTCTATTAGTTGTGATGCCATGTTACATAGTATTTCTTGTGACAATTATTTAGGTCACATCATGTTTGCTAATCCGCTTGACTTGTCATATCCTTTGCATGAGATCCATCATATGTCTTATTTGCAATCTCTTCATAGTGACTATGCATATGCCATTAAAATAAACCCAATTTTCACATATGGCATAGATTACAAACCCATGGTTATTGGCGTGTGTTTTTCTTGTGATGATATTGTTATGCTCCCTTTGCATCATTTATCTCATATGCCTTGCCATGAACACCTAGCTTCGGATATGCATTTGTTTGGATGTTGTCCATTTTCTCCATATGATGTTTCCGATATTGCTCATGAGGAGACCCCCATAGTTTCCTCATACATGTTAGGAGAATTTGATCCATCCCATTCATTGCATGATCGCAATACTTGTGTGCACCATATGCTCCCCATGAACAAACATGCTATTGATGTGCCATATACTTGCATTCTCAATTTGTGTCCCCATCGTGTCATACATAATAACTATTCTTTCATGATGTATGACATGTTCTTATACCATGCATCAAATTTCTTTGAGCGATGCTTATCTTGTGCTAACTCACACGTGCACATACACATCATGATGGATGATGTGTACATTTACCAAGCGCACAATTTCTTTGGTTTGTGTCTCTTTTGTGTAGGTACCCATGAATACTTCTCGACCTCGCAATCCCACGAGCTGACAAAACGAGCTCTAGAGAGCAACGATGATTTGGGATCCCATGGATTGCATTTCCCGCCGCTCTCTTCACGTGAAGTATTCGCGCATTTCTTCTACATGGCCCTCACTTGGCTATGGGTTGCTGTCCATTACATATTATATGCCCATCTTGCCATGTTCACTTTGCATGATATGCCCATTCCTATGCCTTTTCCATGCATTTGTGACCCATGCTTTGCTTTACACATGATGATTGACTCTCATACTTTTATGTGTATTTGCAAGCTTGGTGGAGATATTGCTTATTGTTGCCATGTTCCATTTGTGACCCACCCCTATGATGATACTATGATCTTGCTTTGTGTTCGTGCTTGTGATATGTCATGTCATTGTCTATGCCTATTATTTGCTCACATGACATGATTGCCATGATTTATCCTAGTGTGTTGCATCTTCGCTCCATTAGTTTGCACGACTTGATTACTATGCTTGCTTATGTTGCATCACCATTTCATCCGGTTGATGACAACCATCTATATGCTTCGCACATGATTCATATTACTTCTTGTCATATATCTGTATGTGTTGCCTCTCTCATGCTAGATGATTTGCTATGTATCGAGTGCAACAATGATTCTCTTCTTTCTCATGAGATTGCCCCCATAGCATTCTCGCATATATTTGGAGATTTTGACATAATTCTTGTGAAGCATGCTTGTCTTACTTCTTTGCACCATATACCTAGTGCCATGAATATTTACATTGTTGCATCATATTATTCATGCACTTGTGCTTCTTATGGTTATGTGCAAAAGATGAGAACCATCATGATGGATGATGTGTTTATCTACGATGCGCATACGTTCTTTGTTTTGTTTTGTGCATGTGTAGGATACTTGGACTTTGTGTCGACTTCCAGTTCACGTGAATTGACCATTCGAGCTCTTGAGAGCGAGCCTCATACATTCTTCCACGACTCGCTTCTACACCGTATTTGCTTCCACTTCGGCATTGTGAAGAATGCACAAGGACACACTTTCAAGGTGACATCCTTCTTGAGCTTGGATATTGTGGATCATACTTCATGTGTTGCTTGCACCATTTGCACGCATGTTCTAGATATTGCTTTCAACCATGATTGCCACATTTCCATGCTTCATGACGTATATACCTTGTGTGTTGCATCCAATTCTTGGACTACTTGCTACTATCATATGGTTGGTTGCACCAATATCATTTCTTCACATATGCCATGTCCCTTCGCTTGTCACATGCTTGACTTGATTGCCTCACACATGATGAACAATTTCTCTTTCTATTGTGTTGAGTGCGACACTATATTCACTACACCCTATGCACATTATGCTTGGATTGTCGTGCACTTGACCCATGTGTTTAGACATCTTATCTTATTTGGTGTTGTGAATGATTCCTATGCCTACCATAAACCTTTAATTGAGAAATTTATGAATGCTTGCTATGAACTTGAGGTAGATGCCTATTCTCTTGACACAAATATTTGCATCTCTACCTCCCATTTACATACTTGTACCCAGGATATCTTTGATTGTGCTCAATTTATGCGCTTACATGCCATGTCACAATCCTTTGTCACACCATTTGCTATGCTTGATGACGACACTTGTTTGGTGAATCACTTCTTGAATGCTTGGTTTTGCACTAACGCTAACCACATTTGTTTTTCCAAGTGTTTGTTCCATTTGCTCCTTTTGAAGGAATCATAAGACGGTCCGACATTGGAGAGTGCCCATTTCGAGCTACTAGACGATGAGTACTTGGTGATCGACCACTTCGACACGGCACCGTCATCTCTTTCCCATGGTGATTTGGTTTTCGATCCGAGGTCGGATCTTTTCCAAGGGGGAGGGGATGATGCGGAGCATCCTACGGTCATCACCATGTCAAGAGTCCGTTTGGCAAGTGACACGTGTGACCTCTGCTTCTCATACATAAAGGTGAATCTACTCCTTTACACGTGTTCACTTGACCCCTTCGAGGATGGTATACTACTTGACACTCTACTCGTGTGCATGCATAGGTATTGCCGGAGCTTCACGGACGACGAGGAGTAGTGCACGCGCCAAGGAACACCTACACCATCCGCGAGGGAAGCGTGGAAGAGAAGGAAGAAGAAGTGTGGACAAGCTTCTGGAAATCCCGGAACTTCCGGCCGTTGCCCGGAACTTCCGGCCACCGGAACCTCCGGCCATCCCGGAGCTTCCAGCCCTGCTGCACCGAAGCCGTCCGAGAGTGTGCCAACTCTCTGGATAGCCCGGACCCTGCCCGGACCTTCGCCCAGAACCTCCGGCGCCCGGACCTTCCGGCCATCCCCGGAACTTCCGGCCCTGCCAGCGCGCAGAGACTCGGGCCAAGGCCCATGCAACCATTCGCCCCTCACTTACCCCTTCGTGGCTACTAAGGGCTGTATATATGGAGGAAGAGGGGGGAATTTTGTGGCCCTTGGGGAAGGGGTCTGAAACCAACCCTATCTCTTGTTTCCCCACACATACGGACTCTAAAAACAGCCTATACTTATGTATTTCGAAATTACATGGGCCTGGCCCAATAATAAGGTGACGCAGCACCTAGAATAGCCTCTGGACGAAATTTATGAAGTGGCATCTTGTATATTTCGTCCAAGGCTTCATTCACTCCGTATGGTGGCTTCAAAGTCCTGAAATCATCACTTGTAACTCCGTTCTTGTTCCCCTTGCGCATGCCATCAACTCCATGCTCGTTCTTTCTCCAATGTTCATCCTTCTCCAAGCTAGGCCCTTCATTTGTAAGCAAAACAAATGTATCCAATTTAGGCAGCATCATATTCTCATGAACATTAGAATCATTACCAAGAAACGAAAGTACCTGGTAATTTAATTGGCGTGCGCGAGCTCTAGTAATTGGTCAATTATATGTAACAGTAGGGGCTGTGGGTGTAACAATAGTATTGATGTCCTCATCAGCCATGATCACATTGTTCCAAATATGCATTGTTTTGGATGTTGTCAATATTCTCCATGTGATGTTTCCATTAATGCTCATGAGGACAACCCCATAGTTTCCTTATACATGTTTGGAGATTTTGATTCATCCCATCCTTTGCATGATTTCCATGATTGCTTGCACCATATGTGATGAGGACATGACTACCTTGGATATGACCAAAAATATTGCATACATGTATATTTGTGAGGTGATTTCTTATGCAAATTATGCAATAATTTATTTATGTCATCCAGGACAAAAATACTTCACGAACTTTTGTGCCATGTCTAATTGCAGGTGTATGGGACATTTGTACAATCCACATATGAAGATAAGGGAGAAAGAGATGTTAACTTGCTGTTCAAAAAGTTCTCTCACGTCACTTTTGGCCCAAGAGAAGATAGAGTCCAAGTCTCGCACGTTCTGGACTCAGATTCGGACTGCACAGACATACCTGACTCAAAACGTCAATAACTTTTTCATCCGGACTCCAAATTGGGTGATTCTTTTTTTGTTGGAAAATAGATTTCGTGCACTTTCCAACCCAATTGGATTCACCTTAAAATTCATCGGAGCGTTGAGTTATGGACGAAACAATCTGATGCTGCAGCAGAATCCGAGTCAAACTACAAGTCCAATGGTGTTACGTCACCTCCACTTGGGCCCATTGGCCTTGTACGACCTAGGGTTAGTTTTAGCCTGCCTTGGGACGTCCTCCCACCTCCTTGGCCGCCACCCCTTGCTCCTATATAAGTAGATCCATCTAGTAGCTTTTCCCTTGGGATTTGTTTAGTTAAAAGTTAGCCATTGCAACTTCGCGTACTTCGTTTGTGTCCAACGACCAAACCAAGACCACTTCCGGATCCCCATCTTTATCAATACTTCATATATATTTGCAATATTCAGATTGCTTTATCATATTCTTGCTTGTTCTTCGATTGCTTATAGGAATAGACCTTCGTGGTCAGGTTGATCGTGCTCCGGCGTGGTCAATAACCTCTCGGAGTTGGTTTAGCGGTTGCTAAGGCGCAACATCGTGTACGTTTGTAGTCGGATCGTCAAAGTAATCTCCACCAAATCGATAGTTATCATCTCATCGAAAGATCGGTACACCCTGCCTATATCAAGTGGTATCAGTTTTCAGGTTGCACGGTGAGAATTTCCAATTATCCCTAGATTAGATTTATTTTATTATCTATTGTCCAAGAAAAAGCCACAAAAAAAAGTTAGATCTATTCATCCTTTGTCCAAACCAGTCTGAGCCTTTGCAGTTTTCTTTTCATTGTTTGCATTATTGAATTATCGGTTGCATCGTCGTATCAAGTTGCTGGTCTTAGTGTCTAGTTCGTTTAGAGTTTCGAGATCTCTGTTCACATTAGTCACACCGCCGCTGCATCGTTATCCCTTCCGTTGACCAACATCCATCCATCAATTTCCACCACGTGCTACCCACCGTTCATTGTCATAATCATAGTTGAGATCGTTCACATCTTCACTTGATCCAATCTTCATCTTATCTAGTTTGTTTGGAAAGAGGGAAGAGAAAAAAAGAGAGAAAAAAGTAAAAAAAGTCAGAGAAGAAAAAGAGAGAAAGAAAAAGGAAAAAAAAGTGTGAGAAAAAAAGAGAGAAGAAAAAAACACAAAGTTCGGATCTATCTAGACTCAATCTCGTAGCTGAATTTGGATTGGAATCTGTTTTGTGCACTGTTCAGTAAAACAGGCATAACTTCCTCATACGAAGTCCGTTTTGGCTTCGCGAGTACTCAAATTAAAGCTAGAGACGAGCCGCATATAAATAGTTGCAGAAGCTTTTTCAATATTTGGCACCTTAAAATCGGCTTCTAAATAGGTCTTTTTCCCTCCAAGTTCGTGAACACATCTTATTCCAGTTTTTCAAACCAGTTTTAGAATTTTTGACTCCTCATATCAACTCGAATTGAGTGATTCTTTTTGCATTGGAAAGCTTGAGTTAGTACCATTCTTTGAAAAAGTTATCGAAAATTGGCTCAAACTTTTCAAGAGGAAAATTGAGAGAGAGTTGTTGTATATCCCGCTTGGCAGTTGTTTTTCATCATTATCTTTACTGCCATTGTGATCTTCACTTATATCTTGCTGTCCAGAGCTACTTATTATCCTTCATTGATGCTAATTGTACTACGCCGTGACCTCATTAGTATTCTAGGCTCGCGTCTCTAGTCCGGTCTAGCCTAGGACCAGCACAGTACCGTTGTTGAGCGTTTATTCAACATTGCATCTTTGAATTGATTATTGCTAAAAAAATTGCTACCATATATAGCCAACCCAGCTCCACATATTTCTACATCGTGTATATGTACATTCCCCTGGCAATCGCGTTACACAATCTTCAGAGTTACTTGACACCGCTGGTTGCCTGTCACCACCTGCTGCATGGTAAGAACTTGTAAGATATTGATATTTGCTATATTGTGAGCGTTTTACCACCACATCCTAGTAGTTCATAGGAACATTATTCTCGAATTTTGTTTCTTGTTTCTACTAATCATGACAGGTTCCGGAGATAGAAGTTCTTGGATGACGGACACATCTCCACCATCACGAGAGTTGGGACAACACACACAAGCACATGGTCAGGTTATCTCTTTACTGCCATTTGAGGGTAGATTTAATCCTGCTATTTATCTTGCTTGGGAGCTTGAAGTTGAACAAGTTTTTAGTCACCATGACTTTTCTGAACTTGAACGAGTACGAGCTGCCACTAGAGCATTTATGGTTTTGTTTACATTTGGTGGAGTGTGCATTGTAAGAAAAACAATGATAACCAACCCACAACTTGGAAAGATTTGAAAGATGTAACGAGACAACAATTTTTCCCTCCTTACTATAAATCGTGAATTGTTTCGCAAATTGGAACAATTAAAACAAGGCGATAACACTGTTCATGCTTACTACCAAGAGTTCAAATCTTATATGCATCACTGTGACATAGAAGAATCTGAGGATGATAAAATGAATAGATTTTTTGGTGGTTTGAACCATGATATCCGTGCAAGATTTCACTATATTCCTCGTTGCGTCTGGTATGTATGTTCGCGCTTATACCTTTGAGAGACAGATACAGGAGGATGCATTGGGTGACTACAACAACTACTATTCCAGTTCATGCTCACCACCGCCGGTTGGTTCCTCCACCGTTGCATCTACTAGAGCAGCCCCATTTCAGATTGTGAGCGCGACATCATCTCAAGTGTATGGTGCATTCTCAACGCCCGTACCTACATCAGCTACGTCTTTGCGACAAGGTAACAGTAAAGGTATTAATTATATAACTTCACATGAGAATGATGCATCCCTAGTTAACTTGAGTGCATCATGTGTTGAGTTACCTGGTGATTTGAGCACATCACCTATTTTAGAGAATCTTGATACTGTCATGAATGCGTCATGTGATCAAACAACTGAAATACCAACAATTTTGAGTGCACCCATTGAATTAACTGTTGATGCAAAAGAATCGATGTTTAATCATTTTGATATGACCTCTAATCTTGGTGATGATTCTGTGTCGAATGAATTATTGCATGTTTGCTTATTTAAGCATGTTGTAGCATGTAAATTTGATGCAAGTAAGGTTTATTCACCAATGTTGGGATGGTTTAATGATGAACATTGTCAATCTTTTGAAATGAATGAGAGCTTCACTTATATGTGCAAACTAAGTTGCAATATTTTCATGCCTTCTACTTCTTGTGATAATGTTTTGGCTTTAGATTTTATGAACTATGTAAGTTACTCATCTATTCATGTGTCATATGTGCAAAAATCAAGGGAAGTAAAAGTGGATGACATATACATATACAACATGTACACCTTGTCTCTTTTGTTAGCCACATTTCAGACTAAGCAACGCCGAGGACGGCTTTGTTTTCAAGAAGTGGAGGATGATGAGTACATGACTACCTTGGATATGACCAAAAATATTGCATACATGTATATTTGTGAGGTGATTTCTAATGCAAACTATGCAATAATTTATTTATGTCATCCAGGACAAAAATACTTCACAAATTTTGTGCCATGTCTAATTGCAGGTGTATGGGACATTTGTACAATCCACATATGAAGATAAGGGGGAAAGAGATGTTTACTTGCTGTTCAAAAAGTTCTCTCACGTCACTTTTGGCCCAAGAGAAGATAGAGTCCAAGTCTCGCATGTTCTGGACTCAGATTCGGACTGCACAGACATACCTGACTCAAAACGTCAATAACTTTTTCATCCGGACTCCAAATTGGGTGATTCTTTTTTTTGTTGGAAAATAGATTTCATGCACTTTCCAACCCAATTGGATTCACCTTCAAATTATTCCGGAGCGTTGAGTTATGGATGAAACAATCTGATGCTGCAGCAGAATCCGAGTCAAACTACAAGTCCAATGGTGTTACGTCACCTCCACTTGGGCCAATTGGCCTTGTACGACCTAGGGTTAGTTTTAGGCAGCCTTGGGACGTCCTCCCACCTCCTTGGCCGCCACCCCTTGCTCCTATATAAGTAGATCCATCTAGTAGCTTTTTCCTTGGGATTTGTTTAGTTAAAAGTTAGCCATTGCAACCGTACTTCGTTTGTGTCCAACGACTGACCAAGACCACTTCCGGATCCCCACCTTTATCAATACTTCATTATATTTGCAATATTCAGATTGCTTTATCATATTCTTGCTTGTTCTTCGATTGCTTGTAGGAATAGACCTTCGTGGTCAGGTTGATCGTGCTCCGGTGTGGTTAATAACCTCTCGGAGTTGGTTTAGCGATTGCTAAGGCGCAACGTCGTGCACGTTTGTAGTCGGATCGTCAAAGTCATCTCCACCAAATCGATAGTTATCATCTCATCGAAAGATCGGGACACCCCGCCTATATCAATATGCATTCCATGAATGACAATGCTGTAGATATTTCTCATGATGCATTACATCCTTTGAGTCTCCATTATGCCATACATAATAACAAACATATCATGATGGATGCCATGTTTCTATATCACGCATCTCATTTATTTGAGCATTGCATATTTTGTGCTAACCGACACATGCACGTGCGCATTATGATGGATGATGTGTACATATATCATGCACACACAATTTTTCCTTTGTCTTTGTTTTGTCTAGGTACGCACGTATACTCGTCAACATCTCAATCCCATGAGTTGACGAAACAAGCTCTTGAGAGCAATGATGACTTGGGATCCCGTGGACTATCCTTACCACCATTCCGTTCGTGCAAGGACTACGCGCATCTCTTCTACTTGGCTCTCACACGGCTATGGGCTATATATCACTTGTCAATTCATGCTCATTTTACCGTGTTCACTTTGCATGCTATGCTTGCTTCTATACCTTTGCCATGCAATTGTGACCCTTGCTTGCATCTACCCATGATTCACCATTATGCTACTCCTATGTGTATTTGCATGCTCGATGGAGATCCTTGTTGCTATTGCCATGTTTATCATGTGCCTCATGCTATTGATGCTATTTTGCTCATATCTTGCCTTCATGCTTGGGATATGTCACGTGCAATTTGCATGCCCACTATTTGCACACATGACATGCTTGCCATGATTCCTTCTAATATGTTGCATCTTCGCACTACTAGCTTGCTTGACTTGATCTCTATGATTGCTTGCTTTGTCGCATCACCCATGTTCCATTCTTACTCGCTTTCTTGGGTTGATGACATATATGTTCCTGCCTCTCACATGATATATCTTGTTTATTGTCGCTTGCCTCCAATAGTTGCCTCTATGCTTCATGATCTTGGAGACTTGGACACTTCAGTTGTGATGCATGCTTGTTTACTTGAGCCTATTGTATTTCGTTGTTCTCGCATCATATGCCTCCATACTATGAAATGCTCCCTTGTACTTTCTTATGATGAGCATGATGCATACACTTGTTGGGTATTTTACCACACGAATGATAGGTTTTGCACTTCCGCTAACCTCATTTGTTTTTCCGAGTGTTTGTCATGTTCTTTCATTTTGAAGGATTCACAAGGTGGTAACATCACGAGACAACTTGGTTATGTGAAGGCATACAAGATGCGCAACTCCATCATCATTGAGAACCTCCTAAAGGTGACCTCCTTCTCTTTGTGCCATCCTCAAATACACATATTAGATGTGCCATTCTTTCATCGTTGTTCCCTTCTTGTTGCATACATGATACATCTCGCGAATGGAGGAGCGACATTGAAGATTGGCTCTATGGACCTTCAAGTTGAGGAGTGCCACGACATCGAGCTATGGTACAACACCACCCATGACAAATTTGCACCCTATGCATGGATTGACACACATTATGATTGTCTTGTTGCACCTATTCCCATGTCATCCGTGATATATGAGCTTGTGCATTTTCTTAGCAAATTTGTTGTGATCTTTCTTGATGGCATATTCATACATCGTGATCATATTGACTACCATCAATTGCATGATAACATAATCATATTGAGCATCCATTGCCATATTCATGCTATTGAATGACCGTCTCACCATGACATCATTTTGCACCATGGTTGCATTGATCATATTTACAACACATTTTGTGTGCACAATGATTGCATTTCCTCCCATGAATGCTTTGCATCTCATTCTAGATCATCTTGATAAGATTCATGCACTTTATCACGACCAATCTTGCCGCATGGACTCATTCTTACATGATGGACACTTTGTGTGCGCTAACCATTGTATTTCCGAGTGTTGCTTGTGTTTGCTCTTTTTGCATGTCTATCACTCCGGCGACACCTTGGACTACTTGGATTGCGCCACGTCTTCAACTTTGTCCAACTACAAGTCCGTCTACGACAACCGTTTCCACGGTGATGAGGATCATGATCCGAGGTTGGATCTTTCACAAGGGGGGGGGGGGAGATGATGCGGAGCATCCCACGTTCATCCCCCTGTATACTCCGACTACTCTCCAAACCCCAAGTGGACATATGACGAGACCTCGAACAAACGTCATTGGACACAAGGTGAACTCGCTCCTCTCCGAACCTTCACTTTCTACATGTGAGACATGGCTACTACCTCCAGCGTGTGTCCTATGCATGATCAGGTACTTGGAGGAAAGCCACGGAGCCACCACACCCAATGGAAGAGCTAGCAAGGACGCCAAGTACAAGGATCAAGAAGAAGAGCTCCTTCGGAAGCTACAGGATCCGGACGACCGGCCTAGCCCGGACGTCCGACCCCTAGAGGTCGCTATGGCCCCAGGAAGACAGGCCAGCAGAAGCTACAGCGGTCGGACGTCCGACCAGGACCGGACGTCCGACAACTCCCAGGCTCTAGACGACCGGCCCTCTCCAGACGACCGTGCCAGTGACCACATAACCGAATCTACGGACATCCGAAGAACTCCGGACGTCCGGGACCGCGCGAGCCTCCGGACGACCGGCGCCCCACGGATGTCCGGACCCTGGCTGCGTCCAGTCTCAGGCCGAAGCCCATGTACCCCTCCTCTTCGCCCCTATTTTGCACTTGGACTATAAATAGACCTCCTCCTCCTAGTTAGGGTTAGCATTGGTTTAGCTCATATTTTGAGTGAGAGCCTTGCTCATCCACATGGTTACTTATCCTCGGAGCTCAGGACCTCTTCGGAGAAGATCCCTCAAGCGGATTCCAGACCCCTTCAAGGAAGACAATCAAGACCTCCTCACAGAGAAGAACCCGGTTACCTCTTGTATCGTCCTTTGTTGATCGTGGATCGTGTATCTCTCTTTGTGTTCATCGATCTAGCGCATGTGTAATCGAATCTTGTTGGTTTGAGTGATTCTCTTGTGTTTTCCCCCGTGATTTCCCTCGTGCTCTTCCGCTCGTTCTTCGTGTCCCTCGTAGGGATCCTCTCCAAACGTCAAAGATCGTCCACATAGGGTTCCGCCCTACATCAAGGAATGAAGGGGGGTTGGGTGGAGCATGAATCTAGGACGTGGTTCAATGAGGAAAAGTGGGAGGGAAAGTAGTATAGACTGGATATCCAGCTGCTTTGTTGGTCGAAAAGGGAAAAGGGGGGTAACCCAGTACACACATATGTAAAGAACCGATCTATTTCTTGAAAAAGGAAAGAAACTGGGGTCGGGTAGTTTGTGTAGGACTAGATTTGCTGCTCTCACATAGGAAAAAAGTTCAAAGAGAACAAATATGGGACCAACGCAGATATGCTGCTTGGCAACATACTCTGCATCACCCATTTATACGTGTGGACGCACATGGTGATGTCATGTCCCATGTCCCATGTCCCATACAACTATTTTGCTGTTGTTAATCAAAGAATGCCGCCGGAAAATTGAAGCAATGCCATAGTTAAAAGTAAATTACATTTTAACGACTGTTATTTTAAGAGAATGTCTCTGTTAATATGAATCAATGCAACCGCTTTAGAAATGCTATTGTCCTACTTTGTTTTCCTTCAACATAAGTTAGATGCTTCTTTTTGTAGCCATATGATTCATCCTCCTTTATTGGCCAGTAATTATTTGTTTCTTTTTTTTACCTCTGAAAACGGGGATATCTACTCAACTGTTTGCTATTGGAAAGCACGAGATGGCGACTCCCACCTCTCCACCCCCTCATGGAGACTCCCATGGCGACTCCGGCCTCTGGCCCTAGTTGCCGCTCCTGGCGCCCCAATGGACGGTCTCGTCCACTGGGACTTCTCCCCTGGCCTCAAGGTCGAGGACCAGGCCTGCAAACGTTTTGGATCTATGGTCCACTTCGTCCCCAACCCTAACTCCAAGGAGTTTAATGCGGAGCATCCAACGTTCATCCCCATGTACACTCCGAGTACTCTCCAAGCCCCACGAGGACATATGACGAGACCTCGACCATACGCCATTGGACACAAGGTGAACTCACTCCTCTTCGAACCGTCACATTCCTCATGTGAGACATGGCTACTACCTCATGCATGGACCTTGCATATACTCAGGTACAACCGAGACGACCATGGAGGATCCAAGGACCAAGGCTAAGCATGGAAGAGGAGAAGGAAGAAGAAGCAGGGACAAGCTTCTGGAAAACCCGGACCTTCCGGCCTGCCCGGAACTTCCGGCCCCGGGACCTTTCGGCCTTCCCGGAACCTTCGGCCCACGGAGTCCAGACCAGCCCCGAGCGCGCCAACTCTCTGGGTAGCCCGGAACCCGGCCAGAACCTGCCCGGAACTTCCGGTGCCCGGAACTACCGGCCTGTCTGCGCACAGTGTATTGGGCCGAGCCCATGTACCCCTTTGCCCTCACTTACCCCTTCGTGGGCTAGCACTATATATACTCCCCCACCTCCTCTTAGTTAGGGTTAGCAATGGTTTAGCTCATATTTTGTGTGAGAGTCTTGCTCATCCACTTGGTTACTTATCCTCGGAGCTCAGGACCTCTTCGGAGAAGATCCCCCAAGTGGATTCAAGACCCCTTCAAGGGAAGACAATCAAGACCTCCTCACGGAGAAGAACCCGGTTACCTCTTGTATCATCCTTTGTTGAGCGTGGATCGTGTATCTCTCTTTGTGTTCATCGATCTAGCGCATGTGTAATCGAATCTTGTTGGTTTGAGTGATTCTCTTGTGTTTTCCCCCGTGATTTCCCTCATGCTCTTTCGCTCGTTCTTCATGTTCCTCGTAGGGATCCTCTCCAAACGTGAAAGATCGTCCACATAGGGTTCCACCCTACATCATCTTGTTATCAGAGCCACGTTGATCACGTTTTTGGAGCCCCTACCCTTTGTTTTTTAGCTTGATTTTGTTGATTTCGTCCTAAATCCGAAAATCCCCACCAAAAATAGCCCCAAAAATTTTGTGATTTGTTGGTTTGGATGATGTTTTGTTGATTTTGATCCATGGATTCGTTGTGTTTCAAGTGGATCTAGCTTTCCCCCATCATTTTCCCCCTTTGCATCAACGAAATCTCCCCAATTTTGACCTTGAAAATCGAGTTTTTCCACCCCAGTTCTCAGATCTGGAATTTAGGGTTCATCCCGGAAGAAATTCCACGACCCCCGGAACTTCCGGCCTCCCCCGGAACTTCCGTCCTTACCCCGGAACTTCCGGGCTAAACAGAGAGTTTACCCAAAGTCCCAGACTTTTTCTGCGACCCCCGGAACTTCCGGCCACCCCTGGAACTTCCGGAGCCCGGAACTTCCGGCCCTAACCCCGGAACTTCCGGCCTAACCAGAGACATTGCATAGAATTTCTGCATCAGCCTTCTTCACCGTTTTCATCATAACGTTTCACTCCGAACTCCGATTTGAGTGTTCTTTGGCTCGTTTTGAAGCTATCATCGTGCCCGACGTCCTCACCTTGGTTTCACCACCTTTTGAATCCATCAAAATTTTGGTACTTTGGCATCTTTGCCTAGGGCTTCCACCACATCATCCGCAATAGCACCATAGCCTTCCGCAACCTAACCCATTTGGTTCCCCATAGCATTTGAGGTTTTTTGAGTAGTGACTTGAGTCTCCTAAGGTGTTTAGGATACTTAGGGACGGTTGCTTCTTCATCAACCACCTCCATAACTTCCGCATAGGCTTGCCCACCATACACGTCCGCCACACCAACTTAACCCAATTTTGTTTTGTTGAGAGTTGTGTCTCCTAAGGTGTTTCGGCTACTTAGGGACGTGCTTTCAACTTTGACTCCGTGTATAGCCCATCATACACTTCCACCACCATAACCCGGCCAACTTCGGATACTCGGGTTTTGATGCGGAGCATCCCTCGCTCATCCCCATGGACGCATCTACATCTTCCTCAACACCACTTGGACCCATGACTCGAGCTCGAGCTAAGGCTATTAAAAATAAGGTGAACTCGCTCCTCTCCGAAATCCCTCTTCCTACACTTGAGACATGGATACTACCTCAAGCGGAGATGATTTGTGTGATTAGGTACCAAAGAACCAACCTAGAAGAAGCTACGGTACAAGATGGACGTCGAGAGCAAGAGGAGAAGTTTCCCAGCCTGGAACGGGTGGTACTACCGCCCCGACAAGCGGGCTCTTGCCGAATTAGAGAGAGATCGCTAATGTTTGGGTGGGCGGGTGGAACTAGATCCGGAACCCCGTCCAATTTAGGACTCAGGGGCCGAGAAGTTTCCAAACTCGGAAGTTTGGATTTTTGAGTGTTATCCAATGAGTCCGACCCGCCGCCTGACTTTAAGTTCAGGGCTTGATCAACATCCGTCCCTCTGTGGGAATCCGGCATGGAGGGATCGGGAATCCGGACATAACTAGTCCTTAAGATAGAAGAAGAATCGCCGCATTGCTCCTCTATCACACCAACATGATGGGTAGCTTGGGGAGAGTTGATCTCTCTCAGATCGGTTTTAGGCCTGATCCGGTCGTAGTCTGTGGCAACTCCCAGGGCGGCGATGCGATCCAAGAGCTCGTTTACGGAGGAGAGCTCGATCGGATCTAACTGTTCGGCAAGTTCCGAATTAACGTGAAGATTGGTTTCGATGACTCGAGAAGTCATCATCGGCGTGGCGGCCGAACTAGTGGTCATGAGAAAACCACCTAGCCGAAGAGTCTGACCATTGGCTAAGGCTTCTTTGGCGATAGTATCGTCTTTAAAGACGAGATGAGGCATCCTACCTGATAGCAACGACACAGAGGAACTCTCAATGAAAGCACCAATGTCGGTGTCAAAACCGGCGGATCTCGGGTAGGGGGTCCCGAACTGTGCGTCTAGGCGGATGGTAACAGGAGACAAGGGACACGATGTTTTTACCCAGGTTCGGGCCCTCTCAATGGAGGTAATACCCTACTCCTGCTTGATTGATATTTATGATATGGGTAGTACAAGAGTGGATCTACCACGAGATCAAGGAGGCTAAACCCTAGAAGCTAGCCTATGGTATGATTGTTGTTTGTCCTACGGACTAAAACCCTCCGGTTTATATAGACACCGGATAGGTTAGGGTTACACAGAGTCGGTTACAATGGTAGGAGATCTATGTATCCGTATCGCCAAGCTTGCCTTCCACGCCAAGGAAAGTCCCATCCGGACACGGGACGAAGTCTTCAATCTTGTATCTTCATAGTCCTGGAGTCCGGCCAACGTTGATAGTTCGGCTATCCGGACACCCCCTAATTCGGGACTCCCTCAATCTCTGATTAGGGTTCCGCCCTACATCATCTTGGTATCATGAGCAATGTTGATCACGTTTTTGGAGCCCTACCCCGTGTTTTCTAGCTTGATTTTGTTGTTTTCGTCCTAAATCCGAAAATCCCCACCAAAAATAGCCCCAATTTTTTTTTGTGATTTGTTGGTGTGATGAAGTTTTGTTGGATTTGATCCACGGATTTGCTTTGGTTTGAGTGGATCTAGCTTCCCCTTCCTTATTCCCTTCTAATTTCTTCTTTTTCCCTCAGGATTTGGGTTTTTCCCCAATTTTTCCGACCAAACCCTCGATCCCGAATTTCGTGTTCTTGGCAGAATTGCGACCACCGGAACTTCCGGCCCAGCCCGAAACTTCCAGCCCCCGGACCTTCCGGCCCAGCCCGGAACTTCTGAAACCCGGACCTTCCGTCTTGCCCGGAACCTCCGGCCTAGACAGAAAGGTCGCGCATCTTCGGCGACTCCCGCTTCTTCGGCAACTCCGACCACGGTGCTGCGGCATCTTCGCCAACATACTGAAGACCGTGCATCACATCATCGTCCACATTCGCATCCGTTTGGAACCTTTGTCGCGACCGGTTTTCCGGGTATTAATTTCCAAAAAATGGCCCTTGTGCTCACCAGCCCCAGGATTACTGTTAGCTGATGAGGCACCAACTTGATAAAGAAATTCCAAGCAAAATTACATAATATGTAGTACAAGACCACTCTGGCCTGTGAGTACAACAAATGGTTTCTAGTGGTTTGATGGCGGAAGCGGTTTGTGGTTCACCACGGTCTATGGGACTCCATTTCCCACACGTACAGCTCACCAGGTTAACTCCTATCTTCGCGAGGCTGCTATCACAATTGCTTAGGTTCCGGGGCGGTCATCGCAACGCTCCTCTCCATGCAAGAAATCTGGCCAAGACAATAGCCAGGGACAAGCCAGTGAGTACTTTGAATGTACTCGCAAACATTATGAACACGGGTATAATATAAATGATAATCATGCGCTGAAACATTCTATGATCACATCGTCAGTCATAAAATAAAATCTCTGGTGCATGCATGCAGGTTATTTATATGCAACATGGATATGCAATAATGAGGTAGAAATAACATGCACCGATCGGATGTCTGAAGCGACGCCTCGAAAGGGCCATGATATGAAGCATGCCTCAGTCGGGCGTCTAAGCGACACCACATAAAGGGCTTGTATGGTAAATAAATAACAAGCATGCCACAGTCGGGCGTCTGTGCGACGCCACATAAAAGGGTTATAAAATAAATATCAAACATGCCACAGTCGCGTGTCTGTGCGACGCCACAAAAAGGGCTTATAAAATAAATATCAAACATGCCACAGTCGGGCGTCTGTGCGACGCCACATAAAGGGCTTATAAAATAAATATCAAACATGCCACAGTCGGGCGTCTGCGCGACGCCACAAAAAGGGCTTATAAAATAAATATCAAACATGCCACAGTCGGGCTTCTGTGCGACGCCATAAAAAGGGCTTATAAAATAAATATCAAACATGCCACAGTCGGGCGTCTGCGCGACGCCACATAAAGGGCTTATAAAGAAAACTATTAAGGTGAATATCCAGGAGGTAGAACCGTCCCAGGGATACTCAATAAATCAAGTAATGGCAATAGTTAGTCCATGATAAAAATAATCATAATCATCATAATAAACACAAATCAGAAATCATGATCCATGTTCTGGTTTAGCAGTTTCTCCTCCGAAGACCGACACTAAGACCGCACTTGAACCGACCCAGACTGTAGCCTTTAACCATGGACACGGCTTTTCTAATAGGTTTTAATACCTCTGCAGAGGGTTTACTCTTTACCCACGACTAACGGATTTCTTTAGTCTATCGAGACTAATTCCGTCTACGGTCGTTTAGTCAAAAACACGCCTGACTTGCACACACCAGCTTAACTTTACTCGTGTCTGGAATCACCCACGACACTTGTTAAGCAAAACTCTAAGTGGGGAGGCTACAACCTCGCGTAGCATGGGATCAAATTTCAATCGCGCGCTCTAAGGGGTGCCCCCCTCTCGGAACCAACCGGAAACACCCATGCTCCCGGACCAGGTGGCATGCCTACCGGATGCAGCCGGTATCTTCCACCCTGGTCTCTCTGTACGGTGTGTGCCAAGACAAGGGTTGACAACTTACAGAACCATACCCTACCTACGGCAGGGACAAGTGGCAGCACGAAACAAGTATGGGGTTACCGGAACAAGACTCGATCTACGGCCGACTCAGGAGGCTTAAGTATTACCTGCATGATATGTAAAACAAACATATTTCAATCAACAGGATCACCGCTCATTATACCTTACTATGCCATACCAGACATAACCGTCCCAATGGAGACCGGCGACAAGCTCACGCCTAGCCAAGGCAGAGGCCTTCCCGGATTCCTTTCCGACATGCATGCAAGGCACATGAGGATGATCACCATCACAAGTATATTCATTTCCAACAGCAAGGAAAATCACTAATATGCATTCATGCAAAAGATCACATCTCCACATAAAATAACGAGTTTTTCTGAAGTAAGGTGGTGTTATAACCGCGTCAACTAACACACCAAAAATATTATGCCAAGGTTCAGGATGCTTGCCTTCAAGGTGGGGAGAGTCAGGGTGAATTCTAACACTTTGAAAGGTTTCTCCTCTCTCCAACAAATCCTATTTTTGGAAATATTTAAATTAGCACATAGTTTGAAAACAGCACAAAAAAGTTGCTTGGAAAATTTTGAAATAAATATGATAATAAACTAGACAATATTTGGGAGATGTAGGAAAAGGAATCAATTCATTTGGAGTTATATTAAAAAGTTATAGGCAGTCAAAGATTTGGTCAAAATCTATTTTTAAAAAGAAAAATAAAAGAAAACGCTTCAGACAGGAATACGTTTTCGGAGCGGAGGAAACGTACTGGGTGGTTTACGCGTTCAATAAAAGCACGTGGTGGCGGGGTGGGTCGCTGACAGTGGGTCCAGGGGACCCAGTGGTCAGGTTTGACCAGTCCCCTTCCCTCTTCTTCCTCTGGCCGAACGGGAGGCGGGACTCCGGCGGTCGTCGCCGGCGATTGGCGGCACCTCTCGAGAAATGGAGGCCACCCGCGGGCTCAGGGGGTCGAGGCGGTCCCTCCGGTGGTCGGCATGGCCCCTGGGATGGATGGAGCTGCCGGCGGTGAGCTTCTCAGCGGGCGGTGGCCGTCGGGCAAAGTGAGTTCTTGCCTGCGGCGAGTCCCGAGAAAAATTGAGTGGGGGTTTGGACTCATGAGAGGGAGATGCAGTTCCTGGTGAAGAGACTGGAGAGGGGGAGGTCCTGGTGGCGCCGGAAAGGCCGGGGCAGTGGCGGCGGCAGGAGTTGCTGGAGAGGAAGAAGACGGCCTCCTCGGGTCAATTGGCTGCCATGGGGTAAACTGGAGGAGTGGACTGAGGCCGCCTGAGTGCCCAGATGAGCTCGGGTCTCCTATTTATAGTGTATCCATGGCGGTTCATGAGGCGAGATAAGGTCGCCGCGAACCGCCTCAGAGCAGATCAGGTGGCGTGGCGGCGACGAGAGCTAGGCGACACACTTGTGGATGAGCTCACGAAGCTCCAGGGGGCAGGTGGCCAGAACTGGTGGCTCGGGCGGCGCCGACACGGCCGGGGCCTGTATGCGTCCGTCAGCTAGCCACCACGGCCAACCTGACGGTGGCACTGTGGGGTGCCAGGGGTGGTCGGGGTGGCGTTGTGGTGTACGAGGATACGTGGCGTGCTGGCTGCGGATGGCCAAGTGTCAAGGGGCACGGAGTACGCGCGACACGGCGGCTCGGGTGCGCGGCTGCAGTTGGCGCGTTCTGGGCGCGCCCTGTGCACGCCCACCAGCTGCTCGGCGAAATTCCATGGCACTCCAGAGTGCTTGGGCGAGGTTGGAAAGCAACATGACTAGGTTATTGATAGAGGGGAGATCAAGGGACAAGGTGGTTAGGTCAGGAGACCAAGTTCATAATGCAAACAAAAACTCATGCCAATCCTGTCCATGCACTCCAGGTGTTTGACAAAATGCCACAGGCACCTAGGCTTTTCTTGGAGTGGCCAAATCTTCCAGATCCTAGTGTCTTTAGATGCACAAGAGGGTGGTGAGGTTAGTTTGTATAGAGCACAAACTTGTTAGTGCCAGTTTTGCAAAACTTCAATTCTGGACAGGAGGTAAATGGCATCATCTCATGGACCAAAAGTATTCCAATGGTTGCATGCTCCTGGACTTAGGGGTTTTGTAGGGTGGTCTACAAGCAGGGGAAAGAATCAAGGGCCAAAGAGCAAGCAAGAATATGGATGCTGTACAAACCATCATGTTGGACCAGAATGAAGATGAGGTTGATTCACTCAAAATTTTCAAATAACAACACTGGGTTTTTGCATAAAGTTGAAACATATGCTACTACCAACATCCCATAATTTTGGAGGCTAGAAAGAAGTATTTAACTGAGTTGTAGTGCAAAATTGCCGACTGGACCAGAGAAGAAAATTGGGTGTATAGCTCAAAATATTTCATGAATAAAAGATATTTTTGCATAAAAGTGAATTAAAAACATCACCTGACATCTCCAAATTTTGATTGGAGTTTTAAGTGAATTTATCAAATGGTTGTAGTTCAATATGGCCATATAACCTTGGAAAACCATTTTTCAAGAAAATAAAGATCAAGCAAATTAATTATGTAATTAGTTCTAAAAGAAAAAAATTTCATGAGAGGTTAAACAAGCCCAATAACATATTTGAAAGGTTTTATTTTTGGGGAAAACTCCATAATAACAAGAGAAAATAAATTCAAAAAAATCAAAAAGGAGCCCAGAAAATAAAAGTTCTAATTTCCTAGCAAAATTTTAATTAATAAAACAAGGTCAAAATTTTGGGGTGTCACAACACTACCCCCCTTAAGAAAAATCTCGTCCTCGAGATTTGATAAGGGTTGTTTTCAAACATATCTTTCCTGTTAGATGGAATCAAAAAGCTTACTCATAGCACAAACTTGTGTGGTCGGGGTTGGTTTTTGGTAACTATGCTTGGAACAAAACAAAATGCAGTCGCACACCGACGCACTCAAGCATGGCTACAATTAAAATCGGGGCGCACAAGCAAACAACATTTAATGATGGCGGTACGGGCTCGCACAGTCACAAGACAAGGATATATTAAGACTCAGTACTACTCGAGCGGCTTTAGTCTACCTCGTTAATATCTAATCGGGCTTGCCGCGGGGACGTTGAGGTTTCTCCACGGTTTTCACCATCGGGATTAGCTGGAAGGGGTTGAGGAACTGTACGGTCGGGGTAGCGATGGTGACCATCTCGGGGATTGTTGGCCACAATCCCGTTGGAGTGCGTTTCCAAAAGGCGATGAAGTACTTCTGGGGTCATCAAAGCACCTTGGTTGATGGCTGGGGCTGACCTCAAGGTCTCTATTGGTTGTCCGAACATCACGATTGGGTTGTCGGCGTCGGGCTCATCTTCTTTTCTTACCGGGGCTCGGTGAATCAGTTCTCCACGAGCTGCGATCAGATCAAGGGTGATTTGATCGAACAAATCCTCTAGCGTACTTACATAGCGCACCAGATGCAATAAAGCAGGATCCATCTCGTGATCTCCGTTGGCAACTTGGGGTGGTCTACCATATCCGTCACGGCTGGGGTAGTAGTGGAATGAGCGACAGTTAACTCTGGGTGACAAGTGACAGAGTTGAACTATAGCTTCTCGGGCGACTAGTTGGATGGCTTGTGGCTCAAAGGAAGTTGTCCTTCCAGTGAACCTGTAGGGGCGATCTGGCGATAGACCCCTACCATAGACGTGCACTGTGGCCCAGAATTGACGGCTTTCACCGCTCACGGACCCTTGGTACACTACATATTCTGGGGGCTCTTCTAATGCAAAGGCACGGCGGGTGAGGTTTGCTAGCACGGTCACAAAACCTCCGAGGTTGCTTGCTGTGGTCTCATTGTGCACGACGGGACCAGGCATTATAACTTGGTTTGAGGAAGAGGCTGGCTGTGCTGTGTTGAGGCTAGTGTGCCCTTTTTTATAGAAAAAGGGGACGGAGTCTTCCTTCGCACGCTTGCGAATAAGACAGATTATGTGTCGGTCACTGGCGCGTGATCGACAGGCTAGGTTGATAGGTTGGGCACCGACTACCAAAAGTGTCGGGGTCACTGTGTGGCTATCTTGCACGGGAAGCTTGGCTGGTGTTTGGTTAGGGTCTGGTGGGTTGGTTTTTCCTAGGTTTCTCGACCTGGCTAAGATAGGATTAGCCAATGGTCAGCCTGGCTCTGATACCAAGTTTGTCGCGACCGGTTATCCGGGTATTAATTTCCAGAAAATGGCCCTTGTGCTCACCAGCCCCAGGATTACTGTTAGCTGATGAGGCACCAACTTGATACAGAAATTCCAAGCAAAATTACATAATATGTAGTACAAGACCACTCTGGCCTGTGAGTACAACAAATGGTTTCTAGTGGTTTGATGGCGGAAGCGGTTTGTGGTTCACCACGGTCTATGGGACTCCATTTCCTACAGGAACAGCTGACCAGGTTAACTCCTATCTTCGCGAGGCTGCTATCACCATTGCTTAGGTTCCAGGGCGGTCATCGCAATGCTCCTCTCCATGCAAGAAATCTGGCCAAGACAATAGCCAGGGACAAGCCAGTGAGTACTTTGAATGTACTCGCAAACATTATGAACACGGGTATAATATAAATCATAATCATGCGCTGAAACTTTCTATGATCACATCGTCAGTCATAAAATAAAATCTCTGGTGCATGCAGGCAGGTTATTTATATGCAACATGGATATGCAATAATGGGGTTGAATTAACATGCACCGATCGGGTGTCTGAAGCGACGCCTCGAAAGGGCCATGATATGAAGCATGCCTCAGTCGGGCGTCTAAGCGACACCACATAAAGGGCTTGTATGGTAAATAAATAACAAGCATGCCACGATCGAGGCGTCATGCGACGCCACATAAAGGGCTTATAAAATAAATATCAAACATGCCACAGCCGGGTGTCTGTGCGACGCCACAAAAAGGGCTTATAAAATAAATATCAAACATGCCACAGTCGGGCGTCTGTGCGACGCCACATAAAGGGCTTATAAAATAAATATCAAACATGCCACAGTCGGGCGTCTGCGCGACGCCACAAAAAGGGCTTATAAAACAAATATCAAACATGCCACAGTCGGGTGTCTGTGCGACGCCACATAAAGGGCTTATAAAATAAATATCAAACATGCCACAGTCGGGCGTCTGCGCGACGCCACATAAAGGGCTTATAAAGAAAACGATTATGGTGAATATCCAGGAGGTAGAACCATCCCAGGGATACTCAATAAATCAAGTAATGGCAATAGTTAGTCCTTGATAAAAATAATCATAATCATGATAATCAACACAAGTCACAAATCATGATCCATGTTCTGGTTTAGCAGTTTCTCCTCCGAAGACCGACACTAAGATCGACACTTGACCCGACCCAGACTGTAGCCCTTAACCATGGACACGGCTTTTCTAATAGGTTTTAATACCTCTGCAGAGGGTGTACTCTTTACCCACGAGTAACGGATTTCTTTAGTCCATCGAGACTAATTCCGTCTACGGTCTTTTAGTCGAAAACATGCCTGACTTGCACACACCAGGTAAACTTTACTCGTGTCTGGAATCGCCCACGACACTTGTTAAGCAAAACTCTAAGTGGGGAGGCTACAACCTTGCGTAGTATGGGATCAAATTTATATCGCGCGCTCTAAGGGGTGGCCCCCTCTCGGTCCCAACCAGAAACACCCATGCTCCCGGACCAGGTGGCATGCCTACCGGATGCAGCCGGTATCTTCCACCCTGGCCTCTCTGTACGGTGTGTGCCAAGACAAGGGTTGAGAACTTACTGAACCATACCCTACCTACGGCAGGGACAAGTGGCAGCACGAAACAAGTATGGGGTTACTGGAACAAGACTCGATCTACGGCCGACTCAGGAGGCTTAAGTATTACCTGCATGATATATAAAACAAACATATTTCAATCAACAGGATCACCGCTCATTATACCTTACTATGCCATACCGACATAACCGTCCCAACGGAGACCGGCGACAAGCTCACGCCTACCCAAGGCAGAGGCCTTCCAGATTCCTTTCCGCATGCATGCAAGGCACATGAGGATGATCACCATCACAAGTATATTCATTTCCAACAGCAAGGAAAATCACTAATATGCATTCATGCAAAAGATCACATCTCCACATAAAATAACGAGTTTTTCCGAAGTAAGGTGGTGTTATAACCGCGTCAACTAACACACCAAAAATATTATGCCATGGTTCAGGATGCTTGCCTTCAAGGTGGGCAGAGTCAGGGTGCATTCCAACACTTTGAAAGTTTTCTCCTCTCTCCAACAAATCCTATTTTTGGAAATATTTAAGTTAGCACATAGTTTGAAAACGGCACAAAAAAGTTTCTTGGAAAATTTTCAAATAAATATGAAAATAAACTAGACAATATTTGGGAGATTTAGGAAAACGAATCAATTCATTTGGAGTTATATTTAAAAAGTTATAGCCAGTCAAAGATTTGGTCAAAATCTGTTTTTAAAAAGAAAAATAAAAGAAAACGCTTCAGACAGGAATACGTTTTCGGAGCGGAGGAAACGTACTGGGGTGGTTTACGCTTTCAATAAAAGCACGTGGCGGCGGGGGGGGTCGCCGACAAGGTCCAGGGCCCCACTGGTCAGGTTTGACCAGTCCCCTTCCCTCTTCTTCCTCTGGCCGAACGGGAGGCGGGACTCCAGCAGTCGTCGCCGGCGATTGGCGGCACCTCTCGAGAAACGGAGGCCACCCGCGGGCTCAGGGGGTCGAGACGGTCCCTCCGGTGGTCGGCATGGCCCCTGGGATGGATGGAGCTGCCGGCGAAGCTTCTCGTGGCGGTGGCCGTCGGGCAAAGTGAGTTCTTGGCTGCGGCGAGTCCCGAGCAAAATTGAGTGGGGGTTTGGACTCATGAGAGGGAGAGGGAGTTCCTGGTGAAGAGAGTGGAGAGGGGGAGGTCCTGGTGGCGCCGGAAAGGCCTGGGCAGTGGCGGCGGCAGGAGTTCCGGAGAGGAAGAAGACGGCCTCCTCGGGTCGATTGGCTGCCATGGGGGAAACTGGAGGAGTGGACTGAGGCCGCCTGAGTGCCCAGATGAGCTCGGGTCTCCTATTTATAGTGTATCCATGGCGGTTCCGTGGCCGAGGATAAGGTCGCCAGCGAACCGCCTCTCTGTAGCGGTCAGGGTGGCGTGGCGGCGACGAGAGCTAGGCGACACACTTGTGGATGAGCTCGCGAAGCTCCAGGGGGCAGGTGGCGAGAGCTGGTGGCACGGGCGGCGCCGACACGGCCGGGGCCTATATGCGGCCGTCAGCTAGCCACCACGGCCAACCTGACGGTGGCACTGTGGGGTGCCAGGGGTGGTCGGGGTGGCTTTGTGGTGTAGGAGGATACGTGGCATGCTGGCTGCGGATGGCCAAGTGTCAAGGGGCAAGGAGTACGCGCGACACGGCGGCTCGGGTGCGCGGCTGCAGTTGGCGCGCTCTGGGCGCGCCCTGTGCACGCCCACCAGCTGCTCGGCGAAATGCCATGGCACTCCAGAGTGCTTGGGCGAGGTTGGAAAGCAACATGACTAGGTTATTGATAGAGGGGAGATCAAGGGACAAGGTGGTTAGGTCAGGAGACCAAGTTCATAATGCAAACAAAAACTCATGCCAATCCTGTCCATGCACTCCAGGTGTTTGACAAAATGCCACAGGCACCTAGGCTTTTCTTGGAGTGGCCAAATCTTCCAGATCTTAGTCTCTTTAGATGCACAAGAGGGTGGTGAGGTTAGTTTGTACAGAGCACAAACTTGTTAGTGCAAGTTTTGCAAAATTTCAGTTCTGGACAGGAGGTAAATGGCATCATCTCATGGACCAAAAATATTCCAATGGTTGCATGCTCCTGGACTTAGGGGTTTTGTAGGGTGGTCTACAAGCAGGGGAAAGAATCAAGGGACAAAGAGCAAGCAAGAATATGGATGCTGTACAAACCATCATGTTGGACCAGAATAAAGATGAGGTTGATTCACTCAAAATTTTCAAATAACAACACTGGGTTTTTGCATAAAGTTGAAACATATGCTACTACCAACATCCCATAATTTTGGTGGAGGCTAGAAAGAAGTATTTAACTGAGTTGTAGTGCAAAATTGCCCACTGGACCAGAGAAGAAAATTGGGTGTAGAGCTCAAAATATTTCATGAATAAAAGATAATTTTGCATAAAAGTGATTTAAAAACATCACCTGATATCTCCAAATTTTGAATGGAGTTTTAAGTGAATTTATCAAATGGTTGTAGTTCAATATGGCCATATAACCTTGGAAAACCATTTTTCAAGAAAATAAAGATCAAGCAAATTAATTATGTAATTAGTTTTAAAAGAAAATTTTTTCTTGAGAGGTTAAACAAGCCCAATAACATATTTGAAAGGTTTTCTTTTTGGGGAAAACTCCATAATAACAAGAGAAAAAAAATTCAAAAAATCAAAAAGGAGCCCAGAAAATAAAAGTTTTAATTTCCTGGCAAAATTTTAATTAATAAAACAAGGTCAAAATTTTGGGGTGTCACAACCTTTAACCGTAAGCAAGGACGGTAATCTCGACGACATCTATGTCCAAACCTTGCCATTGCATTGATAAACATCATAGCCATCTTTTGCGTTGCTTACCCATCGAGACTAGCCATTGAGTATTGCAGGCTACATGACTTGTGCACATTAGTGATCATACTCCATAGCATACATACCATACCACCGTGGTGCATATCTTGGGATCCATTTGTGTGTCACAAAGTTGTCATCACATACACAATTGCTATCTTGGTTTGTGAAGTATTGCATGAGAAAAGAGCTCAAAAGTGAAAGAGCCACCCAAGCTTTTAAGCAAAGAGGAAAGATAAGCAAAGAGCTTTTGAGCAAGAACCATAGCATCATACTACATTAAGATTGTCATATTGGATCATCTTGGATCATAGCACCGAAATACCATACATATAGCATACTTGGGATAGAGATCGTTGCATTTTTGCCTAGTAGGTTGTGCACAAGTTTCGTATCCGCCTATTGTGCAATCGTGCTAGCGTCTCTCTAGTATTGTGCAACAAGAGCATTTTCGTGGATTCCACATTTTGGCTCACTTTTGGTTTGCACAATCCCACTTATCTATTTGCGAGTGTGTTTCCGTGTACACCTACTTGCTTGGTCAACTTGTTGCATTTACAAATTTGTGAATCTTTTCCAACATTATTGAAGCTCACTTACAATTGCATCAAATTTTGTGCCACCATCCTCACCAAGCTCCACCATAAGCTTTTATTCATGTGGGTGTGAGAACCAACAAGGATTGGTACCAATAGTTCTATTTCATTGTCCGCATTTGAGTGAACTTGATTCATCATCAACATCGGTCAAAGGTACATTGGTATAAGTTCTTCTCCTTCTACCACTCACATATTTTGCTTGGAATGATGGATAGGCCTTCAACCCACTCTTCCTCGAGCAAGACGACGACATGTCTTCATACGTCACCAAGAGCCACCTCTTTGGTACACAACGAACGTTGCACTAAGAGCAACAAGCAATGAGCGACCGCATCGACAACCTCGCCACCGACTTGCGACTCTCCGAGCAACGTACAAGAGACTACTTCGATAACAAGTTCGACACTCACAAGCAAGAGAATGATGCAAGAATGGACGAGATCCGCGCCTTGATGAGGAACCGGCATCATTCCACTTCTTCATCATCAAGATGGAGCCGCTCGAGTCGACACTCCGACGACACCTTCTATGACTCAAGTACACCGTCATCGAACACTCTTCGACGAGCCGCGCGTCAAGACCGTCATGCATCTCGCAACCCGCTACATGACAAGCATTCACAAGAGCAAGTCTATGAGCAAGTCCCTCGTCCTCAATCAAACCAAGCCGCTTTTTCCCAAGCTCAAGAACGACAACGACTATGGAGCCAAGAGGAAGAACGAGCACGTCTACACCAAGACGAACAAGACGCCGAGGCGCAACGTCTTCAACAACAACAACAACAAGAAGCGCAAGCTCTTGAGGCGCAACGTGCCCTTCAAGAATCAAGTCGAGCCATCACCAACCGCAATCGCGA
Organism: Aegilops longissima; assembly: GCA_021605205.1. Taxonomy (NCBI): domain Eukaryota; kingdom Viridiplantae; phylum Streptophyta; class Magnoliopsida; order Poales; family Poaceae; genus Aegilops; species Aegilops longissima. The sequence continues at coordinate 221,588,831 of CM038676.1, read as the reverse complement.
ACGGCGCAATCAAGAGGAAGCTCTTTGAGAAGAAATCCAAGAGAGGAACTACCAACCACGTGCGCAACGTCAAGTTCCTCAAGCTCCTCCACAAGCTCGTCAAGCTCCACCTCAACCTCAAGTTCAACAAGAGCAAGTTGATCATGGACTTTCTCCACACCAAGAGACACAAGAAGACGATTGTCATCCATGTCAAGGGCGTCATCATCACCATCGCCAACAACACTATGAAGAGCAACGATATGGAAAGCTCATATTCACCATGCCCAAGTTCAATGGAAGCATTGACCCCGAAGAATACCTCTCATGGGCATTGAAGGTCGACAAAATCTTTCGTTTGCACAACTAGGAGGAATAGAAAAAGATCGCTATGGCATCACTTGAGTTCCAAGGCTATGTGCTCATATGGTGGGAACAAATCATTGAGCGACGACAATTAAGAGGTGAACCTCCAATCACCACTTGGGCTCAAATGAAGGATGTCATGAGAGCACGTTTTGTGCCCACCTACTACAACCGCGACCTCTTCAAGAAACTCCAACTTCTCAAGCAAGGAACAAAGAGTGTTGAAGAATACTACAAGGAAATGGAGATAGCCATGATTCGAGCCAATGTGAAGGAAGATGATGAACAAACAATGGCACGTTTCTTGAATGGACTCAATCATCCCATCAAGAAGATCGCCGACTTCCAACCCTACTCCACCCTCATTGAGCTCGTGCATCAAGCTACAAAGGCGGAACGTCAAGTGCAATATGACTTCTAGTACGCCAAGTACTCGTCCAAGACGTACGGCTTCTCCAACAACCAATCTTCAACAACTCCTCCAACATCTACATCAACCAAACCTTCTACAAGCAACGACGACAAGTCAAGTTACAAGAAAACTTCGACAAGTTCAAGTCGTCCTCCTCCTACTACAAGCAACTTCAAGCCGCATGCTTCGTCATCTACTCCGACCGATGAGACCGTCAAGACAAGCTCCTTCAAGTGTTTCACTTGCGGCGGACGACGCCACAAGTCCTAGGAATGCACCAATAAGCGCACCATGATCCTCAACGACGATGGCACCTATGACTCAATTAGTGAAGAGGAGATGGAAGCTCTTGAGCAAGTGGCCATGCACCGGCGAGTGAACGAGGATGAAGATGATCAAGTCTTTTGTGATGAATATTCCAGCCCTGCTCTTGTTGTCTCCAAGGTCTTGACTCTTCAACATCAACAAGAAGAAGACCAACGATGCCACATCTTCCACACAAAGGTCGGCATCAACGGAAAGTCCATCAAGGTCATCATCGATGGAGGTAGTTGTCACAACTTGGCAAGTGAAGAACTATGCCCCAAGCGTCAATTGGTCAAGAGGAAGCACCCGAATCCATACAAGGTTCAGTGGCTAAGTGACTCTGGCACTATATGAGTTGAACATACGGTCCAAGTCTCCTTCAAAATTGGTGCATATGAGGACACTTTGGAATGTGATGTGGTCCCAATGACGGTTTGCCACCTCCTTCTTGGTCGACCATGGCAATTCGACCGTGGTGTCTTCCACAACGGGTGCACCAATCACTATAGCTTCAAGATGAAAGGGAAGGAATATGTGCTACGACCTATGTCTCCTAGTCAAGTGATAGCCGACAAGAAATCCACACATCATAGAGACAAGAGTGAGAAAGTGATCCACCAAAACGTGAGTGAGAGCCACAAGCCAAACTTGAGCGCCTCTTCGCCTAGAGAGAAAAACCTCATCCTATTTGCCACCAAAAGTGAGATGAGAGAAGTGTGTGAGAACCCATCTAGTGTGATGCATTTTGTCCTTGTGTGCAAGGATGGAGAGCCAGCAACTAACACCTCTCACGAGCTACCTTTAGTGTTTAAATCTCTTTTGCAGGAATTCCAAGATGTTTTCCCCGATGAGCTACCTCCGGGTCTACCTCCTCTTCGAGGCATTGAGCATCGAATCGACCTCATCCCCGGAGCACCTCTACCAAACAAAGCTCCATACCGAGTGAATCCCGAAGAAACCAAGGAGATTCAACGGCAAGTACAACAACTCGTCGACAACGGTCATGTACGTGAAAGCTTAAGCCCTTGTGTCGTTCCCGTTATACTTGTGCCTAAGCCCGATGGAAGTTTCCGCTTGTGTTCCGATTGTAGACCTATAAATGCTATTACCGTTCGCTATAGGCATCCCATTCCTCGCCTAGATGATATGCTTGATGAACTTAGTGGAGCCAACTTTTTCTCAAAAAATGATCTTAAAAGTGGCTATTATCAAATCCGCATACAAGAGGGTGATGAATGGAAAACTGCTTTCAAAACCAAATTTGGTTTATATGAGTGGTTAGTCATGCCTATGGGTTTATCAGAAGCTCCCGGTACTTTTGTGCCTCTCATGCATTATGTCCTTCGGCCTTATATTGGAGTCTTTGTTGTGGTTTACTTCGACGATATTCTTGTGTTTAGCAAAACCATGAAAGAACATCTTGATCATGTTAGGGCTGTTTTGCAAACCCTTCGCAAGGAAAGTCTTTATGCAAACTTGAAAAAAATGCACATTTGGTGTTGACAAAGTGGTTTTCTTGGGTTTGTTGTATCCTCAAAGGGTGTCCGTGTTGATGAATCTAAGATTGAAGCAATTAAAACTTGGCCCCAACCAACCAATTTGTAACAAGTGCGTAGCTTTCTTGGTCTTGCGGGTTTTTATCGTCGCTTTGTGAAAAACTTTAGCACAATTGCCGCTCCTTTGCATGCCTTGAGTAAGAAGAATACTCCTTTTGTTTGGGGATCTTTGCAATCCACCGCTTTTGATGAGGTCAAGTCGTTGCTTACTCGTGCTCCGATTCTTGCTTTGCCCAATTTAGAAAAAACTTTTGAGGTTCATTGTGATGCAAGTGGTACCGGAATTGGCGGAGTTTTGACGCAAGAAAAACGAGAAATTGCATATTTTAGTGAAAAACTCTCTGGTGCTCAACTTAACTATGCCATCTATGACAAGGAATTATATGCTTTAGTGCGTGTGTTACATGTTTGGGAACATTACCTTAGACCTCATGAGTTTGTCATCCATACCGATCATGAAACGCTTAAGTGCTTAAAAGGTCAAACTAAGTTGAACAAGCGTCATGCCAAATGGAGTGAATTTATTGAATCTTTTCCTTATGTCATCAAGTACATTAAAGGTAAGGAAAACGTAGTTGCCAATGCACTTTCTCGCATATGCACGCTTGTCACTAAACTTGAGTTGAATGTTATAGGCTTTGAGCACATAAAAGACTTGTATGCTAACGACCCATCTTTTGCTATTCCTTGTGCTAAGTGTTCGACGCATACTTCTTGGGAACAATATTACATCTAGGATGGTTATCTTATGAGAGCTAACAAACTATGCATTCCTGAGTCTTCTCTTCGTTTGCTCCTTTTGCAAGAGGCTCATGGAGGCAGACTCACGGGACACTTTGGACGCGACAAGACATTGGCCACGCTCTCCAAGAACTACTTTTGGCCCAAGATGTTCCGCGACGTCTCATGCTTCACCAACCGATGCTCTACATGTCTCAAAGCTAAGTCTAAAGCTCAATCTCATGGTCTTTTACATGCCTCTTCCTATTCCTTATCAACCTTGGGAAGACATTAGCATGGATTTTGTACTTGGTTTGCCTAGAACTCAAAATGGAAAGGATTGTGTGTTTGTTGTTGTGGATAGATTATCTAAGATGGCACATTTCATTCCTTGCAACAAGATAGATGATGCTTCACACATTGCAAATATCTTTTGTAGGGAAATCTTGCGACTCCATGGAGTACCAAAGACAATCGCCTCCGATCGTGACGTCAAGTGCTTGAGTTACTTTTGGAAGACCCTATGCGCCAAGCTCGGAATAAAGCTCTTGTTCTCATCTGCATACCATCCTCAAACTGACGGCCAAACGGAGGTGACGAACCGCACACTCTCCACTCTACTTCACGTCTTGATCAAGAAGAACATCAAGGAGTGGGAGGCATGTCTACCCATCGCCGAGTACGCCTACAATCGCGCAAGACACTCGACTACCAGCAAGTCCCCCTTCGAGGTCGACTACGGCTTCAACCCGTTGTCACCGTTGGACATTCTACCACTTCCTCTACAAGAGCGCACCAACATGGATGCGAGTGCACGGGAAATCTACATCAAGAAGATGCATGAGGATACAAGGCACACAATTGAGCGCCAAGTACAACGACTAGCGACCAAGCTCAACGTCAACAAGCAACCCATGGTCTTCAACATTGGTGATCTCGTGTGGCTACACCTTCGCAAGGACCGCTTCCCCAACGAACGCAAGTCCAAGCTTCTCCCTCGAGCCGATGGACCTTTCAAGGTGCTAGCACGCTACAACGACAACGCCTACAAGATCGACCTACCATGAAATAAGTACAATGTGAGCGACATCTTCAACGTCAAGGACCTCGCGCCGTACCATGGCGATGAAGATTTTGATCCGAGGTCGGATCTTTCACAAGCGGGGGGGAGATGATGCCGAGCATCCTTCGGTCATCCCCATGGACCTTCCATCGACTATCCAAGCTCCAAGTGGACCCATGACAAGAGCAAGAGCTCGTGCTATTCAATCCGAGGTGACATCACTCCTACTCGATTTCCCCTTTTCTTCCAGTGAGACATGGCTACTACCTAAGTCTGAGACGCTATGCGTGATCAGGTACAACGTTCAAGCCAAGGAACCAGGAGCTGAAGAAGAAACGACAGGCATCAACTCTATGGACAGCCCGGAACTTCCGGCCGCAGCCCGGAACTTCCGGCCCGACCGGAGCTTCCGGCCTCCGACGACATCACAAGCCCGGGCGTGCCAACTATCTGGTTAGCCCGGAACCAGCCCGGAACCCGTCCCGGACCTTCCATCCCCCGGAAGCCAGCCCAACTCCACCCGCGCCAACTCTCGGCTTAGGCCGGACCCTGCCCGGACCTCCCGTCGCCCAGAACTTCTGGCCCCGCCTGGAACTTCCGACCCTTCCTGCGCGCAGCCACTTGGGCCGAGGCCCGTGTACCCTTTCGCCCCGTAAACTATATATACTCCCCCACTTCCTCCTAGATAGGGTTAGCATTGGTTTAGCTCAATTTCGTGTGAGAGCCCTTGCTCATCCACTTGGTTACCTTCTCCTCGGAGATCGCGCCTCCTCGGAGAAGATCCTTCCAAGGGATTCAAGACCCCCTCTAGGGTGGACCCCATCAAGACCTCCTCACGGAGAAGAACGGCTACTCGTGTATCTTTCCTTTGTTGATTTTCAATCTTGTGCTACCTTATGTGTTCGGTGATCTAGCCCTTGCGTAATCGAAACTTGTCGGTTTAGTGTTCCTCTTGTGTGTTTTTCCTTGTGTTCTTCCGCCCGTTCGTCGTGTTTTCCCCGTAGGATCCCCTCCAAACATGAAAGATCTCTGATTAGGGTTCCGCCCTACATCAGTTTGTTATCTATACCGACCATGAAATGCTTAAGTACTTAAAAGGCCAAACTAAGTTGAACAAGCATCATGCCAAATGGAGTGAATTTATTGAATCTTTCCCCTATGTCATCAAGTATATTAAGGGTAAGGAAAATGTAGTTGCGGATGAACTTTCACGCATATGCATGCTTGTCACTAAACTTGAGTTGAATGTTATTGGCTTTGAGCACATAAAAGAATTGTATGCTAATGATTCATCTTTTGCGACTCCTTATGATAAATGTTTGACGCATACATCTTGGGAACACTATTACATCAAGGATGGTTATCTTATGAAAGCTAACAAACTATGCATTCCCGAGTCTTCTCTTCGTTTGCTCCTTTTGCAAGAGGCTCATGGAGGCGGACTCATGGGACACTTTGGACGCGACAAGACATTCGCCACGCTCTCGAAGAACTACTTTTGGCCCAAGATGTTCCACGACGTCTCACGCTTCACCAACCGATGCTCTACATGTCGCAAAGCTAAGTCTAAAGCTCAATCGCATGGTCTTTACATGCCTCTTCCTATTCCTTATCAACCTTGGGAAGACATTAGCATGGATTTGATACATGGTTTACCTAGAGCTCAAAATGGAAAGGATTCCGTGTTTGTTATTGTGCATAGATTTTCTAAGATGCCACATTTCATACCTTGCAACATGATAGACGATGCTTCACACATTCCAAATCTCTTTTGTAGGGAAATCTTGCGACTCCATGGAGTACCAAAGACAATCGTCTCCGATCGTGACATCAAGTTCTTGAGTTACTTTTGGAAGACCCCATGCGCCAAGCTCGGAATCAAGCTCTTGTTCTCATCCGCATACCATCCTCAAACCGACGGCCAAACGGAGGTGACGAACCGGACACTCTCCACTCTACTTCACGTGTTGATCAAGAAGAATGTCAAGGAGTGGGAAGCATGTCTACCCATCACCGAGTACGCCTACAACCGGGCAAGACATTATACTACCGGCAAGCCCCCTTCGATGTCGTCTACGGCTTCAACCCGTTGTCCCCATTGGACATTTTACCTCTTCCTCTACAAGAGCGCACCAACATGGATGCGAGTGCACGGGCGAACTACATCAAGAAGATGCACGAAGATACAAGGCACACCATCGAGCACCAAGTACAACAACTAGCGACCAAGCTCAACGTCAACAAGCAACCCATGGTCTTCAACATTGGTGATCTAGTGTGGCTACACCTTCGCAAGGACCGCTTCCCCAACGAACGCAAGTCCAAGCTTCTTCCTCGAGCCGATGGACCTTTCAAGGTGCTAGCACGCTACAACGACAACGCCTACAAGATCGACCTACCACGAGACAAGTACAATGTGAGCGACATCTTCAACATCAAGGACCTCGCGCAATACCATGGAGATGAAGCTTTTGATCCGAGGTCGGATCTCTCCCAGGGGGGGGGGGGGGAGATGATGCGGAGCATCCCTCGCTCCTCCCCATGGACGCATCTACATCTTCCTCAACACCACTTGGACCCATGACTCGAGCTCAAGCTAAGGCTATTGAAGATAAGGTGAACTCGCTTGATGTAGGTCGGAACCCTATGTGGACGATCTTTCACGTTTGGAGAGGATCCCTACGAGGAACACGAAGAACGAGCGGAAGAGCACGAGTGAAATCACGAGGGGAAAACACATCAAACCAACAAGATTCGATTACACATGCGCTAGATCGATGAACACAAAGAGCGATACACGTTCCATGATCAACAAAGGACGATACAAGAGGTAACCGGGTTCTTCTCCGTGAGGAGGTCTTGATGGGGGCCACCCAAGAGGGGGTCTTGAATCCGCTTGGGGGATCTTCTCCGAAGAGGTCCTGAGCTCCGAGGAGAAGGTAACCAAGTGGATGAGCAAAGCTCTCACACAAACATGAGCTAATCCTTTGCTAACCCTAACTAGAAGGAGGTGGAGGAGTATATATAGTCTAGAGCCACGAAGGGGTAAGTGAGGGCGAAGGGGTACATTGGCTCGGCCCAATACACTGTGCATAGATAGGGCGGTAGTACCGGTCCTTCGGGCGGTAGTACCGCGTGAGGCGCGCAAGCGGTAGTACCGCTTTGACGGGCGGTAGTACCGCTCTGGAGCCGTTCGATCTCCGAAGTTTGTCGGACTTTGCGGAAGTGGAGGGGATGTAGAGCGGTAGTGCCACTTGTGATAATAAGCGGTAGTACCGCTGGGCCTGGGCGGTAGTACCGCTTGCTCCCGGCTTCTTCTTCCTTCTCCTCTTCCATGCTTGGCCTTGGTCCTTGGATCCTCCATGGTCGTCTCGGTTGTACCTGAGTGTATGCAAGGTCCATGCATGAGGTAGTAGCCATGTCTCACATGTGGAAAGTGATAGTTCAAATAGGAGTGAGTTCACCTTGTGCCCTATGGCGTATGGTCGAGTTCTTGTCATATGTCCTCTTGGGGCTTGGGGAGTAGTCGTAGTGTACATGCGGATGATCGTAGGATGCTCCGCATCATCTCCCCTCCCTTGGGAAAGATCCGACCTCGGATCGAAAACCTCATCACCATGGAAATGGTTGTCGTGGATGGACTTGTAGTAGGACGAAGTGGAAGACATTGCGCAATCCAAGAACTCCAAGGTGTCTCCGTAGTGGTATACATGCCAAAAGAGCAAACACAAGCGACAGTCGGAAATACAATGGTTAGCGCACACAAAGTGTCCATCATGTAAGAATGAGTCCGTTCGGCAAGATTGTTCATGACAAAGTGCATGAAGCTCATCAAGATGATCTATAATTATACGCAAAGCATTCATGGGAGCAAAAGCATTCATTGTGCACACAAATGTGTTGTGAATATGATGAATGCAACCACGGTGCAAAATGATGTCATAGTGAGACGGTTTATCAATAGCATGAATATGGCAATGGATGCTCAATATGATTATGTTATCATGCAATTGATGGTAGGAAATATGATCACGATGTATGAATAGGCCATCAAGAAAGATCACGACAAATTTGCTAAAAAAATGCACAAGCTCATATATCATGGATGACATGGGAATAGGTGCAACAAGACAATCATAATGTGTGTCAATCCATGCATAGGGTGCAAGTTTGTCATGGGTGGTGTTGTACCATAGCTCGATGTCGTGGCACTCCTCAACTGGAAGGTCCATAGGGTCAATCTCCAATGTCGGTCCTCCATCCAATATATGTATCATGTAGACAAGAAGGAAACAACAATGAAAGAATGACCCATCCAATATGCATATGTGAGGATGGCTCAAAGGGAAGGAGTTCACCTTTAGTAGTTTCTCAAGGATGATGGAGTTGCGCATCTTGCATGCCTTCACATAACCAATATGTCTCATGATGGTATCGCCTTGTGAATCGTTCAAAATGAACGAACATGACAAACACTCAAAAAAACAAATGAGGTTAGCGTAAATGCAAAACCTAACATTCGTTTGGTAAGATACCCGACAAGTGTATGCATAATGCTCATCATAAGAAAGAACAAGGGAGCATTTCATAGTATGGAGGCATATGATGCGAGAAGAACCAAATACAATAGGCTTAATCAAACTAGCATGCATCACAAGTAAAGTGTCAAAGTCTCCAAGATCAATAAGCATAGATGCAATAATTGGAGGCAATCGACAATGAACAAGATATATCATGTGAGAGGCATGAACATATATGTCATCAACCCAAGAAAGCGAGTATAGTGGAACATGGGTGATGCAACATAGTAAGCAATCAAGTCAAACAAGCTAGTATTGCGAAGATGCAACATACTAGAGGGAATCATGGCAATCATGTCATGTGTGCAAATAGTGGGCATGAGTAATTCACATGACATAGCACAAACATGAAAGCAAGATATGAGGACAATAGCATGAATGTATTGGTGACAAGCCATATGTAGGTAGCAACGGGGCATCATGACTCTCCCAACACAACAAGCATCAATAGCATGGGGCACAAAGAAATCATGGCAATAGCTACAAGGATCTCCATCAAGCATGCAAATACACATAGGAGTATCACAATGGTGAATCATGGCTAGATGCAAACAAGGATCACAATTGCATGGCAAAGGTATAGAAGCAAGCATAGCATGCAAAGTGAACACGGTAAAATGAGCATGAAGCGACAAGTGATATATAGCCCATAGCCGCGTGAGAACCAAGTAGAAGGTATGCGCGTAGTCCTTGCGCGAAGGGAATGGTGGTAAGGATAGTCCACGGGATCCCAAGTCATCATTTCTCTCAAGAGCTCGTTTCATCAACTCATGGGATTGAGAAGTTGATGAGTATACGTGAATACCTACACAAAACAAAGATAAAGGGAAAATTGTGTATGCGTTGTAGATGTACGCATCATCCATCATGATGCATACGTGCTTGTGTTGGTTAGCACCAAATATACAATGCTCAAATAAATGAGATGCGTGATATAGAAACATGTCATCCATCATGATAGGTTTGTTGTTATGTATAGCATAATGGAGACTCAAATTGTGTAATGCATCATGGGAAATATCTAGAGCATTGTTATTCATGGAAAGCATATGGTGTACACTATCATGGGAATCATGCAAAGTATGAAATGCATCAAGATCTCCTAATATGTATGAGGAAACTATGGGGGTCTCCTCATGAGCATTAATGGAAACATCACATGGAGAATATTGACAACATCCAGAATAATGCATATTTGAACAATGTGATCATGGCATGGTATAGTAGATGAATTGCGCAAATCATGTAAAGGAAGCATGGCAATATCATCACATGAAAAACAAAAGCCAATTACCATCATCTCGTCATCTATGCCATAAGTGCAAATGGGATTTATCTTAATGGGGCATGCATAGTTACTATGTTGAGATTGAAATGATGTAATGTGGGAGATCTCACTCATAGCATATGACAAGTTCATTGGGTTGTCAAACATGATGTGACCAAAAGAATTTTCACATGATATCCTATGGAGCATAGCATCACAACTAGGCAACTCAACATGCTCATCATCATATTCATCATAAATAGGTAAGTCAAGGCATGAAGAAGTCTCATTAGCGTGAAGCATGGGAATAGGTGGGTCTACATCATGGGAGCAATCGATGTCAAGAGAGTCCACTAGTGGGACAAGAGAAGCACCATCACCTATGTTACCTTTGGAGCATCGCTCATGTGTTATAGGTGAAGTTGCAGCTTGATGGTACCATGTGGGGGTGCATCTTCTTCCACCATGGCCATCGGTTTTCCAATTGGAGGTAAGGAATCATCAAGGATAGGCATGTCGTCATGTAGGAGACCTAGCACCAAAGAAGAAAACACACTAGGAGTAGAGGTTAATTCATTAGAAATCATAGTGGCCTCACATGCCGTGTCAACTACCTCACTCACTAAGTGTTGTGGCTCACTCACTCCCGGTAAGATGCTCTCACTCATATGGTTGGTGTAGTCACTCAAATGGCGCTCAACCTCACATAGGATGTGATGCGGAGCATCCCTCACTCATCCCCATGGAAGCACCTACATCTTCCTCAACACCACGTGGACCCATGACTCGATCCCGAGTTAAGGCTATCGAAGATAAGGTGAACTCGCTCCTCTCCGAACTCCCTCTTCCTACTCACGAGACATGGCTACTACCTCATTCGGAAACTCTATGTGTAATCAGGTACATGGAGATGAGCCAAGGAACAACTACTTGCAAGAGCCAAGACGACGGGGACCCCAAGCATGTTGAAGAAGAAGAAGAAAAGCTGCTGAAGCTACAGGCATCGGACTTCCGACCAAGTCCGGACGTCCGATGACTCCCAGGCCACGGACGACCGACGCCCTCTGGACGTCCGGCAGCTGGGCACCTGAATGGAAACTCACGGACGACCGAAGCCTCAGGACGTCCGACCGATGCACGCCCGAACCGGATCTACGGACGTCCGGACCTCCCCGAATCCCCGGACGACCGGCCCTCTCCGGACGACCGGCGCACACCGATCAGAGCCAAATATACGGAAGACCGAAGTCTCCGGACGACCGACCGACCAGCACCCGAGCCGGATTAACGGACGTCCGACAGCCTCCGGACGTCCGGACCGTCCCGAAGACCCGGACGTCCGACGCCTTCCGAACGTCCGACACCTGTGTGACCGCGATCGCGGGCTGGAGCCCTTGTACCCGTTCACTTCGCCCCCATTTACACTAAGACTATAAATAGACCTCCTCCTCCTCCTAGTTAGGGTTAGCAAAGGATTAGCTCATATTTGTGTGAGAGCTTTGCTCATCCACTTGGTTACCTTCTCCTCGGAGATCGCGCCTCCTCAGAGAAGATCCTTTCAAGAGGATTCAAGACCCCCTTCTAGGGTGGACCCCATCAAGACATCCTGATGTAGGGCGGAACCCTAGGGGCCGATCTTTCATGTTTGGAGAGGATCCCTACGAGGAACACGAAGAACGAGCGGAAGAGCACGAGGAAAATCACGGGGAAAAACACAAGAGAATCACTCAAACCAACAAGATTCGATTACACATGCACTAGATCGATGAACACAAGGAGAGATACACGATCCACGATCAACAAAGGACGATACAAGAGGTAACCGGGTTCTTCTCCGTGAGGAGGTATTGATTCTCTTCCCTTGAAGAGGTCTTGAATCCGCTTGGGGGATCTTCTCCGAAGAGGTCGCGAGCTCCGAGGAGAAGTAACCAAGTGGATGAGCAAGGCTCTCACACAAAATATGAGCTAAACCATTGCTAACCCTAAATTGGAGGAGGGGTGGTCTATTTATAGTCTAAGCCACGAAGGGGTAAGTGGGAAAGGGATACATGCGCTTCTGCCCGAGTCTTTGCACACAGGCAGGCCGGAAGTTCCGGGCTCCGGATGTTCCGGGCAGGTTCCGGCTGGGTTCCGGGCTATCCAGAGAGTTGGCGCGCTCGAGGCTGGTCTGGACTCCGGGGGCCGGAGGTTCCGGGCATGCCGGAAGGTCCGGGAACCGGAAGTTCCGGGCAGAGGCCGGAAGGTCCGGGCTTTCCAGAAGCTTGTCCCTGCTTCTTCTTCCTTCTCCTCTTCCATGCTTGGCCTTGGTCCTTGGATCCTCCATGGTCGTCTCGGTTGTACCTGAGTATATGCAATGTCCATGCATGAGGTAGTAGCCATGTCTCACATGTTGAAAGTGACGGTTCGAAGAGGAGGGAGTTCACCCTGTGTCCAATGGCGTATGGTCGAGGTCTCGTCATATGCCCTCTTGGGGCTTGGAGAGTAGTCGGAGTGTACATGGGGATGAATATGGGATGCTCCGCATCATCTCCCCTCCCTTGGGAACGATCCGACCTCGGATCGTGATCCTCATCACCATGGAAACGGTTGTCGTGGATGTACTTGTAGTCGGATGAAGTTGAAGACATTGCGCAATCCAAGTACTCCAAGGTGTCTCCGGTATGTTGTACATGCAAAATGAGGAAACACAATGTACACTTGGAAATACAATGGTTAGCGCACACAAAGTGTCCATCATGTAAGAATGAGTCCGTGCAACAAGATTGTTCGTGAGAAAGCACGTGAAGCTTATCAAGATGATATAGAATGATATGCAAAGCATTCATGGGATCAAAATCATTCATTGTGCACACAAATGTGTTGTGAATATGATCAAGGCAACCACGGTGCAAAATGATGTCATAGTGAGACGATTTATCAATATCATGAATACGGCAATGGATGCTCAATATGATTATGTTATCATGCAATTTATTGTAGGCAATGTGCTCATTATGTATGAATATTCCATCAAGAAAGATCACAACAAATTTGCTAAGGAAATGCACAAGCTCGTATATCATGGATGACATAGAAATACAAGATGCACCAAGGCAAATCATAATGCAAGTCAATCCATGTATAAAGTGCAAACTTGTTATGGGAGTTGTTGTACCATGGCTCAATGTCGTGGTAGAAATGGTGGTCCGTTGGTGAATCCACTAAGTCCGAGCACTCCTCAACTTGAAGGTCCATAGGGTCCATCTCCAATGCCGGTCCTCCATCCAATAGATGTATCACGTAGACAACAAGAAGGAAACAACAATGAAAGAATGGCCCGTCCAATATGCGTACTTGAGGATGGCTCAAAGGGAAGGAGGTCACCTTTAGGAGTTTCTCAAGGATGATGGAGTTGTGCATCTTGTATGCCTTCACATAACCAAAATTTCTTTTTATGGTACCGCCTTGTGAATCCTTCAAAATGAAAGAACATGACAAACACTCGGAAAAACAAATGAGGTTAGTGCAAATGCAAGACCTATCATTCGAGGGGCGAGATACCCAACAAGTGTTCTCATCATTCTTATCATAAGAAAGAACAAGGTGTGGTATGGTATGAAAGCATATGATGCAACTACAACCAAAGACAATAGGCTCAAGTAAGCAAGCATGCATCACAAGTAATATGTCCAAGTCTCCATGATCAATAAGCATAACAAGTTGGCACTCAACACAAGGTGATATGAGAGATGCAACTAATGGAGACAAGAGACAATGATCAAGACAAATCAAGTGAGAGGCATGAACAAATATGTCATCAACCCAAGAAAGCGAGTAATAGTGGAACCTGGTTGATGCAAAATAGCAAGCAATCATAGCGATCAAGTCAATCAAGCTAGTAGTGCGAAGATGCAACATACTAGAGGGAATCATGGTAATCATGTCATGTGTGCAAATAGTGGGCATATATAATGCACATGACATTTCACAAGCATAAGGGCAAGATATGAGCAAAATAGCATCAATAGCATGGGGCACATGATAAACATGGCAATAGCAACAAGGATCTCCACCAAGCATGCAAATACACATAGGAGTATCATACTGGTGAATCATGGGCAGATGCAAACAAGGGTCACAATTGCATGGCAAAGGTATAGAAGCAAGCATAGCATACAAAGTGAACACGGTAAAATGAGCATAATGTGACAAGTGGTAAATGGCCCACAGCCGTGTGAGAGCCAAGTAGAAGAGATGTGCGTAGTCCTTGCGCGAAGGAGACGGTGAGAAGGATAGTCCACGGGATCCCAAAGCATCGTTGCTCTCAAGAGCTTGTTTCGTCAACTCTTGGGATTGAGAGGTCGACGAGTATACGTGAGTACCTACACAAAACAAAGACAAAGGGAAAATTTTGTGTGCGTGGTAGATGTACGCATCATCCATCATGATGCATACGTGCTTGTGTTGGTTAGACTCAAATATCCAATTCTCAAATAAATGAGATGCGTGATATAGAAACATGTCATCCATCATGATAGGTTTGTTGTTATGCATAGCATAATGGAGACTCAAATTGTGTAATTCATCATGAGAAATATCTAGAGAATTGTTATTCATGGAATGCATATGGTGCAAGAAATCATGGAAATCATGCAAAGGATGGGAGGAATCAAAATCGCCAAACATGTATGAGGAAACTATGGGGGTCTCCTCATGAGCATTAGTAGGAACATCACATGGAGAATATTGACAACATCCAAAACAAAGCATATTTGGTTCAATGTGATCATGGCATGACATAGTAGATGAATTGCACAAATCATGTAAAGGAAGCATGGCAATATCATCACAAGAGAAACAAAAGCCAATGACCATCATCTCGTCATCTATGCCATAAGTGCAAATGGGATTGATTTTAATGGGGCATGCATAATTACTATGTTGAGATTGTAATGATGCAATATGGGAGATCTCACTCATAGCATATGACAAGTTCAATAGATTGTCAAACATGAAGTGACCAATAGAATTTCACAAGATATCCTATGAAGCATAGCATCACAACTAGGCAACTCAACATGCTCATCATCATATTCATCATAAATAGGTAAGTCAAGACATGAAGAAGTCGCACTAGCATGAAGCATGGGAATAGGTGGGTCAACATCATGGGAGCAATCGATGTCAAGAGAGTCCGTTAGTGGGACAAGAGAATCACCATCACCTATGTTACCGTTGGAGCGTCGCTCATGTGTTGTAGGTGAAGTGTTGAATATCGTCTGTTGTCATCTTCATCTTGATGGAACCATGTGGGGGGTGCATCATTGTTCACCATGGCCATCGGTTTTCCCATTGGAAGGATGGACTCATCGAGGATAGGCATGTCGTCATGTAGGAGACCTAGCACCAAAGAAGAAAACACACTAGGAGTAGAGGTGAAGTCGTTAGAAATCATGGTGGCCTCACATGCCGTGTCAACTACCTCACTCACTAAGTGTTGTGGCTCACTCACTCCCTCTTGGATGCTCTCACTCATATGGTTGGCGGAGTCACTCAAATGGCGCTCAACCTCACATAGGATGTGTGGCATGCTCTCATGTGTGGGGCTAGTGGTGGTCACACTCATCCTCTCATAGGAAATGCTCTCAATGTCACGTATGGTGGAGTCACTCATCTCTCTCATGGGGTGGTAGCTCTCCTCACATGAAAAATGGGGCAGCTCAACATATGTGGGTGTTGGAGAGGTGAAGGTGCAAATGTCTCCATGCGCGGTCGCGTAGCTTGACTCGGAGTATGAGTCCAATATGGGCGCCGTATTCATGTTGTAGAAGAGATTCGCGCTCATCGCCGTGGTCGAAGGGGATGGCCCTTGCTCGGCCGTTTTGTCACCGTCTTGGTGTTGGTGGCCCATATGATGTGGCACCTCGTAGCTCGTCTCCATGACCGAAGAGAGTTTCCCATGCTCGGCCATCTTCCTTGGGGGGCTTCCGAAGATGGAAGTGTCACCCTCGCTCGTAGGTAGTCGTCTTGGACTTGATAAAGTCGATGTACGCATACACGTGGGAAGTAGGCGAAGATGCCGTATGTCCAAAGGCGAAGATGCCTTGATAGCACTTGGCGAAGATGCCGAAGTGGTTGTTGTAGCCGTAGCACCGTCTTGGCGGTGGTCGTCTCGCGGTCTTCTTTTATGCTCATGAAGCTTGGACTTGGCGTGAAGTAAGGCTAGTTCGGACTTGTACGTTTGCGCTTGTGGATCATCTTCATGTTGATGTTGTCATTGTCGCACTTGAGCTCGTAATAGATGTCGTTCGTCATCGTCGTGCACATGATACTTGGAGGTTACTTGCCCTTCATGACGATGTGGATCACGAACGTGATGATGGTCGCCATGTAGATGTGGACAAGGACGATTTGCACTTGCATCGTTTCCGCGCTCCGAAGACTTGTGTCTTGAATGTCGCCGCCTTGAAGATGACGAAGGGGAATAAGACCTGATCAAGGCCCGAATCTCCTCCATCCTTGCATCTTGCATGTAGCGACCCGACCTCAGACGGTCAAGCCTCTGTGTTGCTGTGCCATCCCTGGATCAGTATGCTGGCACACACAGTACATCAATGTATATATCAAAGTGCAATCACATGTATAATTAACGTAAAACTGATATATACCTCATAAGTCACAGCGGAAACAAATAGTCGGGTGTGGAGTCCCATCAACGCCATCGGCAGGTTGAGTGTAGACCGTAACCCTGTATCGTAACTCTTACGCGTCGAGAAAATATCTGCAACATGATACGTTGCAGCCGTGTAGGTCAGTACATTGAATGTACCGGCAAGATCACATTAAGAGAAAACAGATGATAAACTATACTATATGCACTATGGCTTTGTGGCTCTGTATCTGAGTTTTGTTTGCATAAAAGCTGGTTTTATTTTTCCCTACAACAAAGGAATATCAGGAGTCTGTACTATGGAGTTTTCTATCATGACATGGTTCCGCCAACCGATGTCTCATAGCCCAAATCATCATAAGTTGCCCACAATTAAGTTATCATCCGTGTTGAGAGTTCGAGATAGATCCAGTCCAGATGCTCAAATTGTCCGTAATAGGGACACGGCTAATCGATTAGGTTTTAACCCTCTGCAGAGGTTTGTACACTTTACCCGCAAGATTCGATCCTCTTTTTACGCTCTCGCACTTCGTGGTGTTTGAGAACAAGATGACCAAACATGGTCTTCGAAGAGTTCCCGACCACCGTCGGTGCTCATTCAATCCTACCGTAGTTCTACATCTGCTAGCACCGCCCTAGCTGAGTCACAACTAGGGTCAACCAAGCCGAGCCCATAGTGACTTGCGGTTGCATGTAAGCTTCCGGCATGAAGTATTCTTCCGTCTCTTTGAGTCGGGAGAAGCTTTCCGCAAGATGTCATGGCGCTTCTCCATGCATCCCGCCAACCATGGATTCTCCAGGTGCCCACAACCATCCTTCACCCAAAGAGTGTGTATTGAATTCTTGTCTCGAGTCTTGAAGTCTTGATGCCTTGAAGATGCAGTCCATGCAGATTCCATCATGGAGTTGTCGCCATTGACGAGATCCTCCATTCTCACACCACTCCCGAGCACTCATAGCAAACCCCGTCTACTATAGCGTAGCATTAAAATAAAATATCGTCCCGGCTTGGTAACAGGTGATGGGTTCCTACCTCATGCATACTACTCAACTACAAGAATTCAATATCACTACTGGAGGGATTGTTGCGAGGATGACACTAGATGCAATAAAACACATAGGTATGAAAAACATGGTCAAAGTGAACTTGCCTGGTATTACTTGATGAAGATAATAACGCTCTCAGAATAAAGACTTGGTAGAACTATTCGTCACTCCTTTGAAAATCTATATTACACAAACAATCATATAAGCAATCATCCTAGCAATCAATTCTATCAATCATAACAATACTCAATCAAAATAAAAGCAACAAGAAAACCAAGTCGAAAACCAAAGTAAAAACTTCAAAAGAAAAATTCAAGGAAAAACTAGTGGTGACCAACTCACACAAATCTTAACATAACATTACTAAATTATTCTAATATTTTTTTCTACAGCAAATAAAATATAAATCTAATAAAATAACAGAAAATAAATTACTAATTTACTAACTAACAAAAAACTAATATAAAACTACTATAACCATCTAGTGAATACTAGAACAAATATAGCAACTAGCAAAACACTAAGACAAGTATAACAGCAAATCATTTATTAAAACATTAATAAACTATATTAAATAAATATAACAACTAATGTGTTCACAAATAACAGAAACAAAAACAATATAACTTGAAGTGGAAAAAGAATTACTTTTAAAACTAATAAAACTATTTTATCCACTATCACTATGAACTAAACAAGCAATTACAAAAACAGTAGCTAAACACTAATAAATAACTACAAAAATTTATCTACTGTAGCTAAACATAAACAAACAACAAGTGAAAATCTACAAAAGGAATGAACTAAAATAATTAAAAACAATAATTACATAACTAAAACAACTATATAAGCAAAACAGTACTGTTTTTACTAAAATCTAATTTAAAATACTCCAAAATTACCAAACTAAGTCCTACAGCTAAAAAATATCATAAGTGACCAGGAGCAAAAGAATTAATTAAAACCTATTTTTAAACTCAAGTTATGGCCAAAATACTAATCTGAACAAAATTTATCAAATTCAAATTTAAACTACTCAAATTTGAAATCCAGAGACACTAACAGAAACTTCCGCAAATTTGTGACACATAGCAATTGGAATCACTCAAAAATACTAAAAACTCTAAAAGATATGAATTTTCTAAGATTGCTATTTTCTGGAAAAAAATGAATTACGGGATTTCGTGGATCTCACCGGAGTAGTCGTCGGAGTTTGGGAAGAAGATCGGATCCGATGTTGCGGTTGATCCTAGAGGAAAGTAGATCACGGGACGGTGGAGAGGAGATCATATAAACCTCAGGAGAGGTCGAGGGCGCGGCGGCGGCACTTGGCGGCGGCGGTGGTGCTGCACTGCTGCTGCACTGCTGCTGCTGCGGGAGGAGAGGAGAGGAGAGGTGTTGGTTTGATGTGTTGGAGGGGGGGGTGGTTGGGTATTTATACTGGGGAGGGGAGGGTTTTGCTTGGGGTAGGGGGCAAGAAATAGACTAGGATTGGGAATCCTATGAATAAAAACGGAATAACGAAACGGTATCAAATCCCACTAGGATTTGTAAAAGAATAGGAAACCTTGGCTCCCTGGCTCCCTAGGTGCGTGCGTGCGATGGCCTTGGCCTTGGCCGACCGGCTGGTTGGCGGCTTGGGCCTTTGGCCCAAGGCGCTGCGAATAAAGACAGAGAGGAAAACAAAATGATAAAAATAAAATAAAATGAAAATATTATATAGGCATATAATATATCACAATTTTCAGAAAAAGATTTCCTACATGATGAACATTATTCTAGCGTTAAATAAAATACACACAAATTTAAATAAAGCAAAGAGTGCTTCTAGTCCAATAAAATCCAACAAAATTATTTTTAAAATACCAAAATGACTTCAAATTAATTTCTCTCCAATTTTCTGATGTAGAGAATCATGTTACCCTATTTTCCATATATTTTGTTTTTCGAGAAAAATATTTTGAATAAAACTCAAATAACTCCAAATTGGAAATAAATTCAAAAGAACTTTGGATTTAATTCTTTTAAAACTCCCAACTCATATTTCATTTTATTTGAAGAAGTAATTTTATCTTCTCTCGTGAAAATCATTGAGTTGCATAAAGTTTTAGAATTGGAAATATTTTCCAAATGAAATTCAAATATTTTCAACACCCCTTGTCATTTAAATAAATGGAAGAAGTCATGTCATCTTCTCTCCAGGGTTTTGTGATGAAAAGAATTTGAATTCATGGAGATCATAAATGCAAGGTGGAAGTTTGGGAAAGTCATTTCATTCCCTCTCATTCAACTTTCAGAAAGTTTCAAATTTCACTCAATTTCACACAAGCAACCACACCACTATCAAACAAACAAGCATAAATATTTATTTAATATAACATTCCAAAATTTAGAATTTTGGGATGTTACAAATCTACCACACTTAAAATGAATCTCGTCCTCGAGATTCGAAGAGGCAGTAAGAAAATGTAGCGACCAGACCCGAATGGATCAAGTCTCTGTGCTCAGTGTCATCCCTGGATCAGTAATGCTGACACCACACAGTACTTCGAAGGATTTATAGCAGAGTAGCAATCACACACTTATTACAACGTTGTCCACAAGGGAACTTATTACAATAATATGGCTTAAGGCCATCTAATAACGATAACAGCGGAAGGCTTAGAAGATAAGTGAGTCCATCAACTCCAGCGGCATCACTGAGTATAGAACCACGACCTAACACCTTACTCGTCGTCTGAAAAGTCTGCAACATGAAAGTTGCAGCCCGAAAACGGGTCAGCACATGGAATATGCTGGCAATGTAACACATAGAGAATAATGAAGGAATAAGCCTATACTACATGCATATATGGCTGGTGGTAAAGCTCTACGGTTACAGTTTTGCATAAAGCTAATTTTTCCCTACAACAAAGGAATAATTTTATTTAACTATCATGGTGGTTGTTAAACATTGAGAATGGTTGACAGCATCCTCAATCCCAATTAAAAAGTACTTATCAAAACCCAATAACATTATTTAGAGTAACATGTTGAGATTCACATGATATTCAAATACTAGATACTCAAGACATCCATAACCGGGGACACGGCTAATCATGATTAGTTTATACACTCTGCAGAGGTTTGCGCACTTTTCCCCACAAGACTCGATCGCCTCCGCTTGGTTCTCGCACTACATGGTGTTTGAGAAACGGATGACCGAGACACAGTCTTTCAGAAGCACTAGCACCTTACATGTGGGTAGACCGTACCAACCTACATCCCTACATCAGCTAGCCTACCCGTAAGAGTTCGCACAATTTACTCAACTATGCAGAGCCCATATTGGCTTGTGGCTGCACACGGAAGTTTCTAGTTTAAATAATCTCATGATCCCTTAGAGCACGGGTGGCGGTCCAAGAAATACAGCAAGTCCTGATAGAAACCAGGTGCCTCAATCCACCCAGATGTGTGTTTAGGTTGCCACCTTAGATAAACCATTAATTAACAATCTCACATCTGTCATGGATATTCACTCACCCAATCTACGTCTACTGGCATAGCATAGCATAATAAGCAAACATAGAAGTAACTCCCAAGGTTTCATAAGTAAAACAGGTAATAGGTACTACCTCAATCTACTTCCCATCCCACAATTTCAGTTGATCCTAAACATGCAAGTGTTTGAGGATTGATCTAATGCATAAAACTGGGTAGTAGAAAAAATATGATCAAGTGTTACTTGCCTTGCTGATGATCCGCGAGACCTAGAGATTCGAAGTAACAAGTGGCGCACTCCGGGTGATCTAACGCAGACAAATAACAAGCATACAATAAGTACTCATCTAATGCACAGGGAAATCTCGAATAAAAGATCTAACCAGAGAGTTCAACTTAAGAACCCTGGTTGCAAAAGAATTGAATCAAATAAAGCATCGAAAGTCGAAGGTCGAGAGAAAACAACTCGGTTTTAGCAATTTGAAACTAGGTCAAAATTTACAGTAGCAAAACTTTGTTTAAGTAGGTTAGTCGGAACGGCGGTTTCGAAACGAAACTCCAGGCGTTTGAATCACCTGATTCCGATAAACGAGCGAGAAAATAAACTGATTTGAAGATTGGATCGGAAATTGAATTCGGAAAATAACGGATTAAATCCGATTAAAAGAAAAACGACGAACGGTTAACCGAACGGACGTTCGTTAACAGAAACTAACCGGCGAACACGTTCATTAAAACGAACGGGTCGGTGAACGTTCACTAGTTAATAAAACCGAAAAAAATAAACCAATCTAGGGTTTTTTTAAAAACCGAATAACGAAAGAAAAACCGGAACGGTTTTTGGAAACAAAACCGGACCGGGGTGGCGCGGCGAGGTGGCTACCTCGGCTGTCGCCGGGCGGGCTCGGCTCGCGGGCGGCGGCGGGCTTCGGCGGGTGGCGGCGGGTGGCGGCGACAGCGACGGGCGGCGCTGGCGGCGGCAGGCGGCGGCGGCGGTTTTCGGCGGCGGGCGGCTCGGCTTGGGGCGGGCTGGGTGAGGAGAGAGAGGGGGCTCCGGTATAAATAGGAGGAGGGGGTGGTGCCTTGGGAAGGGGGCACGGCGGTGGCGTGGCCGAGCGGACTGGCGGCGTGGCGGCGGGACTCCTCCCGAGCGGGGGAGCGCGCGCGAGGGGGAGGGGTGGCTGGGCCGGCGGCGGTGGGCTTCGGCTGGGCCCTTGGCCCAGGCGGGGCGCGGCATTTTTTTAAATAAAACGAAACGATTTAAAAATAAAACCAAACAAACTCCAAATTAAATAAAATTAAGTTTCCCCGACTCTTAAAAATGAGTCGAACAAAATGAAGTTTAAAACCGGGCAAAAATGCATATTTTTAAAATACTCATTTTTTTCCCTAAAGCAAATAAACTTTCAAAAGCCAAAATTGATTTATTTATTAAATCTTCATTTTTCCTAAATGTTGGGAAAGTCATATTATTCCCTCTCTTATTTTTTATAGGAAAAAAATGAAGATAATTAAATAAACCAAATGATCCTATTTTCAAAATATGGGAAAACCCAAATATGAAAATAATAAAATCTCCAACTCTCTCCGAGGGTCCTTGAGTTGCGTGAAATTTTCTAGGATCGGAAAAATGCGAGAAAATATGATATGCATGATGACTTAATGTATAACATTCCAAGTTGAAAATTTGGGATGTTACAAACCTACCCCCCTTAAGATGAATCTCGCCCTCGAGATTCGGGTTGGCTAGAAAATAGGTGAGGGTGGTCCTTGAGCAAATCTTCCTCTCTTTCCCAGATGGCTTCATCTTCAGTGTGGTGGCTCCATTGAACCTTGCAAAACTTGATAACCTTGCTGCGAGTAACTCTGCTGGCATAATCGAGAATCTTGACTGGTTTTTCCTCATATGTTAAATCATCCTTCAACTGAATTGCTTCCAGTGGCACTGTGTCTCTTAACGGTATCTCTGCTATCTCGGAATGACATTTCTTCAGCTGAGAAACATGGAATACGTCATGAACTCCTGACAGTCCCTCTGGTAATTCCAGCTTATAAGCAACTTCTCCCATGCCTTGCAAAATCTTATACGGTCCAACGAAACGTGGTGCTAATTTTCCTTTAACTCCAAAACGCTTAACTCCTCGAAGCGGGATACTCTAAGATATACTCTGTCTCCAACTTCATATTCAATCGCTTGCGCTTTGAATCTGCGTAGCTCTTCTCGTGCGGACTGGGCTACCTTGAGCCTATCTCGAATCAATTTAACCTTCGCCGACTCCTTAATCAAATCTGGTCCAAACAATTGACGATCTCCAGTTTCGTCCCATGACAACGGTGTCCTGCATCTCCTTCCATACAGAGCCTCGAAAGGTGCCATCTTCAAGCTGGTTTGGTAACTGTTGTTATAAGAAAATTCTGCATACGGCAAATTATCATCCCAACTAGATCCATAATCTAGTGCACATGCTCTCAGCATATCCTCCAAAATCTGATTGACTCTCTCAGTCTGTCCATCGGTCTGTGGGTGGAAAGCTGTACTGAATTCCAGCCTGGTTCCCAATGTTTCGTGCAACTAGTTCCAAAACTTTGAGGTAAATTGGGTTCCTCTATCCGATACGATACTCCTCGGAACTCCGTGTAAACACACAATTCTGGTCATGTATATCTTTGCCAATTTAGCACTGCTATAGGTAGTCTTGACTGGAATGAAATGAGCTACCTTCGTCAAGCGGTCGACTATAACCCAAATCGAGTCATAGCCTGAACGAGTCTTTGGCAAACCTGTGATGAAATCCATGCCTAATTTATCCCACTTCCATTCGGGTATCGGCAATGGTTGTCACAATCCTGCTGGCTTCTGATGTTCTGCCTTTACTCTCTGACATACATCGCAAACTGCTACATACTCCGCAATATCCTTCTTCATTCCGGTCCACCAGAAAGTATTCTTCAAATCCAAATACATCTTGGTATTTCTGGGTGAATCGAATAGGGTGAATCATGAGCTTCTTGCAAAATCAACTTCCGATCTCCGGTTATTTGGCACATAAACACGGTCCTCAAACCATAGGGTATCGTGCTCATCCTCACGAAATCCTTTAGCTTTTCCTTTGCTCATTTTCTCCTTTATAGAGGCAACTTCCTTATCTGCCTTTTGGGCTTCTCTGATTTTGTCCATCAGTGTAGATTGAATCTCCAATGCTGCTACATAGCCTCTGGAACTATTTCCAAACATAGCTCTCGAAGGTTCTCGCTAACTCATTGGGTATTCCTCCCATCATTAGGGTATTGACGTGGCTCTTATGGCTCAATGCGCCTGCTACAACGTTAGCCTTTCCGGGTGATAATGCAATCTCATATCATAATCCTTGATAAGCTCTAACCATCTCCTCTGTCTCGAGATTTAATTCTTCGGGTGAAGATGTACTTCAAACTCTTGTGATCCGTGTATACTTCACAATGATTTCCAATGAGAAAATGTCTCCATGTCTTTAAGGCATGCACAACGGCTGCTAACTCCAAATCATGTGTGGCATAATTTAACTCGTGAGGCTTAAGTTGTCGTGAAGCATACGAAACAACTCTTCCTTCCTGCATAAGCACTGCTCCAAGTCCTCGACGTGAAGCGTCGCAATACACCTCATAATCCTTGGTCTGATCCGGCAATATTAAAACTGGCGAGGTAACCAATCTTTTCTTCAACTCCTGAAAACTTGCCTCGCAGTCCTCAGTCCATATGAATTTGTTATCCTTCTTCAACAATTCTGTCATAGGCTTTGCAATCCTTGAGAAATTCTCAATGAATCTTCAGTAGTATCCTGCGAGTCCAAGGAAACTCCGAATCTCTCCAACTGTCGTTGGTGCTTCCCATTTGGTTACGGTTTCAACCTTTATGGGGTCAACTGCTATTCCTTCTCCGGATATAACATGTCCAAGAAATCCAACTTCCTTTAGCCAAAACTCACATTTGCTGAACTTGGCATATAACTGGTGTTCCCTCAGTTTCTCCAAAACCAACCGTAAATGTTCCTTGTGTTCCTCTTCATTCTTCGAGAAAATCAAAATATCATCAATGAACACCACGACGAACTTATCCAAAAACTCCATAAACACTTTGTTCATCAGGTTCATGAAATAGGCTGGTGCGTTAGTCAGTCCAAATGACATAACGGTATACTCATACAGTCCATATCTCGTGGTAAACGCTGTCTTAGGTATGTCCTGCTCCCGAATCTTCAACTGATGGTACCCTGATCGTAAATCGATCTTGGAAAACACTTTAGCTCCTTGCAAACGATCAAACAGATCATTTATCATTGGTAGTGGGTACTTGTTCTTGATTGTTACTTCATTCAATCCACGATAATCAACAACCATCCTTAACGATCCATCTTTCTTCTCCACTAACAGTACGGGTGACCCCCAAGGTGAAGAACTTGGGCGATAAAACCTTTATCCAATAGTTCCTTAATCTGCTTCTTGATTTCCGCCAAATCCTGTGCGGGCATCTGCATGCATACCGCTTCGATATCAGGCCTGTTCTCGCAACAGCTCAATCAAAACTCAATGTCTCTATCCGTGGCATTCCCGGCAACTCTTCCGAAAATACATCAGAAAATCCTTCACCATCGGTACTTCTTCCCGCACCACTCCCGATAAGCAATTTACTTGCGCTCTCCTCGCTCGTGCCGTGATACATACTTGATCCTTCTTCCTTCGGTGTGGTGAGCAAAATTGACCTAGTGGAGCAATCAATGTTCCTCCATACTTTGATAACCAATCCATACCTAATATCACATCCAATCCTTGGGATTCCGAACTATTAGGTCCGAGGGAAAACATAGTGTCCAATCCTCAATAGCAATCGATCACACCATTTACTAGCCATGTATTCTCGCTCCGGGAGGTTACTAGCATGGGTGACCTAAGGGCTTGGGTTGGTAATTTGTACTTATCCACAAATCCCTTGATATGTATGAATGCGATGCACCAAAGATCGAAAAGAACAACCGCATAAATGACTTAACCAAAAACTTACCGACATCTGCATCGGGCTGATCTTCAACCTCCTCCACATCAATGTGGTTCACCGTCCCCTGTTGAAAGGGTTGGGCTTCTTTCCGAGCTTCCATTGCCATTTCCGTTCGCCTTACGGACAGTCATTTGCATAATGCCCATCTTGCGGCACTTAAAGCAAGTAATGTGACTCAGTCTACCTTGGATGGTGTTGACGGTTGGTGCGATTCTGTCCATTGCTTTCTCCATTCCCGCTCCCATTCTTGGTGCCATTATGGTTGTGCGAATTACCTCCTCCATGGGTATGCTGAAACTGAATTCCTGATTTAGGGTATAACGAGGCTTGCTGGGCTCCGAGTTATGCTTTCCTGTCCATACTTCCTCTTGCGGTTCTCAATTTGCTGCTGCTTTCCTTCAATCATGAGGGCTCGGTCTACCAACTCCTGGTAGTTATTGAAACTTGCTACCATCAACGGCATGCTGAACTCATCATTCAGTCCTTCTAGAAACTTCTCCTGCTTAGCTGCATCTGTAGCAACGTCATCTGGGGCATAACGTGCTAACTTACTAAAATCATCCACATCGCCAACAGTCCTTCCTCCTTGGCGTAAGTTGCGAAACTCACGCTTCTTCATGGCCATAGCTCCTGCTGAAACATGGGCAAGTCGGAAAGCTTGTTGAAACTAATCCCATGTGACAAAGTGTTCTGAGGTAAGTGGTTGTAAAATTTTCCCACCATGCTGCTGCGGGTCCTTCAAGCTGGTGTGCTCCAAACTTCACTCTTTCTCCATCATGCATCCCGCAGTGGTCAACTCCTTCCTATCTTATGGAGCCAATCATCCGCTACAATCGGCTCGGTGTCTCTTGGAATACACCGCGGATTCAGTCTAAGGAAACGAGTCAAGTGATCCATGGTGGTGGTGGTGGTGGGTTGTTGTTGTTGTTGTTGCCTGGTTCGCACCAATGTTTGAATCAAGGTGTTCGCTGCTGAATCAATTGGGTGATCTCTGGCGGGAAAACAAACCCGGGGTCGCGTCTCGGAGGCATCTGATGGTTTAGAAAAGACGAGAATTTAAGAATAGAAATGAGGTCTAAAGAGAATCACTACCCAAATGCACATGAGCAAATGCACACAAAATCACTTCATTCAATCAAACAAAAAGCTTACAACGATCTAACTATCGCAAAAGTGCGTGTACCATAATGTTTACATGGAGGTAATACTACTAATATGTGGGGGACTTCTACTAATTTGAACCGGTGGAAGACTCCATGATGTCTGCTCCAGCTTCGTCTTCAAAGTCGGGTTCACTTGGATCCGAATCGGTGTCATCGATGATGATGTAGTTGCTTGGACAGCCGACGTACTTGTCTTCATTCTTGAGCGCCAATTTCTTCTTGAGTTCTTCGATCTCATACTTAAGATCGTTATTGTGTCTTGTTAGAGCTACGATCTCGTCCATGTAGTCCTTGCGTGTAGTCTTTAATTCCTCTTCAAGTTCGATGATCCTTCCCTTTGCACTCTGCAACTCCAACATATCATTGCACATCTGGTTCTCCTGGCGTCGAATGTGCTGGTTTAACTCCTGGATGAAAGCTGCAATGGATCTATCCTTCTTGGTGCTGACTATGTCCCATTGTTCATCTCGGCGTCCGCAAATCTGGTAGATAGTGTCCTTGAGGTCTTCTTGATAAACTTCTCCAATGCGTCCCATGGTGATATGGGCTGCCATGCTCTTTCCCAGACTCCAAGTTGGTGCACTGAAAACACTATCTATAGGCTTGGTGATTGGGGCGAATGTCCTTCCCGGAACATGAGCTTGAATCTTCCAGCGCTCCTCTTCAGGCAGAGTGGCGTTGAAAGTCCCGGTGAAACTTGGTAGTCCAATGTTCAGGTACTTGGTGACTTCCTTCAAGTGAAATCCAAAAGGTGTGCCTTCATCTGGTTGGGCGTACTTGATCTTCGCGTCCGTCATCCTAAAGAGTAGAAAAGATGAGGAGTTAGAAAATGGGAAGAGAGTAGTGATCTATGGCTTTAGCTTAGTGGTCGTGTCCTACGGTCGGCGTGTGCTCGATACCATCTCTCAGAGCGACCAGATCCGAATGGATCAAGTCTCGTGCTCGATGTCATCCTCGGATCGAGAATGCCGACACCACACAAGATTTCAAGGATTTACAGCAGAGTAGCAATCACACACTTATTACAACGTTGTCCACAAGGGAGCTTATTACAATAATATGGCTTAAGGCCATCTAATAACGATAACAGCGGAAGGCTTAGAAGATAAGTGAGTCCATCAACTCCAGCGGCATCACTGAGTATAGAACCACGACCTAACACCTTACTCGTCGTCTGAAAAGTCTGCAACATGAAAGTTGCAGCCCGAAAACGGGTCAGCACATGGAATATGCTGGCAATGTAACACATAGAGAATAATGAAGGAATAAGCCTATACTACATGCATATATGGCTGGTGGAAAAGCTCTACGGTTACAGTTTTGCATAAAGCTAATTTTTCCCTACAACAAAGGAATAATTTTATTTAACTATCATGGTGGTTGTTAAACATTGAGAATGGTTGACAGCATCCTCAATCCCAATTAAAAAAAGTACTTATCAAAACCCAATAACATTATTTAGAGTAACATGTCGAGATTCACATGATATTCAAATACTAGATACTCAAGACGTCCATAACCGGGGACACGGCTAATCATGATTAGTTTATACACTCTGCAGAGGTTTGCGCACTTTTCCCCACAAGACTCGATCGCCTCCGCTTAGTTCTCGCACTACATGGTGTTTGAGAAACGGATGACCGAGACACAATCTTTCAGAAGCACTAGCACCTTACATGTGGGTAGACCGTACCAACCTACATCCCCTACATCAGCTAGCCTACCCGTAAGAGTTCGCACAATTTACTCAACTATGCGAGCCCATATTGGCTTGTGGCTGCACACGGAAGTTTCTAGTTTAAATAATCTCATGATCCCTTAGAGCACGGGTGGCGGTCCCAAGAAATACAGCAAGTCTCGATAGAAGCCGGTGCCTCAATCCACCCAGATGTGTGTTTAGGTTGCCACCTTAGATAAACCATTAATTAACAATCTCACATCTGTCATGGATATTCATTCACCCAATCTACGCTCACGGCATAGCATAGCATAATAAGCAAACGAGAAGTAACTCCCAAGGTTTCATAAGTAAAACAGGTAATAGGTACTACCTCAATCTACTTCCCATCCCACAATTTCAGTTGATCCTAAACATGCAAGTGTTTGAGGATTGATCTAATGCATAAAACTGGGTAGTAGAAAAAATATGATCAAGTGTTACTTGCCTTGCCGATGATCCATGAGACCTAGAGATTCGAAGTAACAAGCGGCGCACTCCGGGTGATCTAACGCAGACAAACAACAAGCATACAATAAGTACTCATCTAATGCACAGGGAAATCTCGAATAAAAGATCTAACCAGAGAGTTCAACTTAAGAACCCTGGTTGCAAAAGAATCGAATCAAATAAAGCATCGAAAGTCGAAGGTCGAGAGAAAACAACTCGGTTTTAGCAATTTGAAACTAGGTCAAAATTTACAGTAGCAAAACTTTGTTTAAGTAGGTTAGTCGGAACGGCGGTTTCGAAACGAAACTCCAGGCGTTTGAATCACCTGATTCCGATAAACGAGCGAGAAAATAAACTGATTTGAAGATTGGATCGGAAATTGAATTCGGAAAATAACGGATTAAATCTGATTAAAAGAAAAACGACGAACGGTTAATCGAACGGACGTTAGTTAACAGAAACTAACCGGCGAACACGTTCATCAAAACGAACGGGTCGGTGAACGTTCACTAGTTAATAAAACCAAAAAAAATAAACCAATCTAGGGTTTTTTTTAAAAAAAAACGAATAACGAAAGAAAAACCGGAACGGTTTTTTGGAAACAAAACTGGACCGGGGTGGCGCGGCGAGGTGGCTACCTCCGGTGTGATCGCCGGGGCAGAGGCTCCGCGGGTGGCGGCGGTGGCGGTGGCGATGGCGACGGGCGGGGCGGCGACGGCGGCGGCGGCGGCGGCCTTCGGGCGGCGGGCGGCTCGGGTTAGGCGGGGCTGAGGTGAGGAGGAGAGAGAGGGGGGGCTCGGTATAAATAGGAGGAGGGGGTGGTGCCTTGGGGAAGGGCACGGCAGTGGTGGCGTGGCCGAGCCGGACTTCAGCGGCGGGCGGCGGACTCCTCCCAAGCGGGAGCGCGCTTGAGGAGGGTGGCTGGGCGGGGCGGGGGGCCGGCTGGGCCCTTGGCCCAAAGCGGTATGCTGCATTTTCTTTTTTTAAATAAAACGAAACGATTTAAAAATAAAACCAAACAAACTCCAAATTAAATAAAATTAATTTTCCCCGACTCTTAAAAATGATTCGGACAAAATGAACTTTAAAACGGGGCAAAAATGCATATTTTTAAAATACTCATTTTTTCCCTAAAGCAAATAAACTTTCAAAAGCCAAAATTGATTTATTTATTAAATCTTCATTTTTCCTAAATGTTGGGAAAGTCATATTATTCCCTCTCTTATTTTTTTATAGGAAAAAAAATGAAGATAATTAAATAAATCCAAATGATCCTATTTTCAAAATTTGGGGAAAACCCAAATATGAAAATAATAAAATCTCCAACTCTCTCCGAGGGTCCTTGAGTTGCGTGAAATTTTCTAGGATCGGAAAAATGCAAGAGAATATGATATGCATGATGACTTAATGTATAACATTCCAAATTGAAAATTTGGGATGTTACAGAAAAGGTTAGGGTTTGGGGGTCTTCCAGCAAATCCGTTGATCGGAATGGTCTAGTGTGCTACCACACTTAAAAGCAGGGTTATGGTTCAAACGGAACTCAGGTACTCCATCCCTAGGGTGAACACTATCGGTCTTCTCACAACTTCGAAGTAACTCCTACACTGGGGCTCTTCCGGTAGGGTCAAAACCTTTTCCTCAAATACGTGTCCTTTCATCTGGTGAGGTTCTTCCGAGACTCGTGTCTCCTTAGTGATGTGTCCGCCGCCAATAAACAACTATCGAGATCTCATGGTGGTCGACCATTACAGGTTTCTCCTGCAGGAATAATGGGTTGGGTTGGGTCTCACCGTATGACCTACGTTTGGCAACGGTTGCCGGTACATGGATCAATCGTCCTACCATTCTAAGGTTTTTGGCTTGTCGTATCGACGCTTTTCTAAAGTTTTCAAGTCTCTCTGATTTTCCATCAACATATGATAGTTCATGATAGAAGTCTCGGTATGGGGACAATCCATCCTGCATTTGAATCATTAACACATACGTAAACAAATGAATCACGATTCTAACACTTGGGCATACTCACAAGCATTGCAGAATTTCTCTTGTTCTCGAACTGGGTTCGAGTAAATCCTTTAGTTCAGCAAGACAAACAAAACATCTATCGTTACTTCACCACTCTCGGGTTTTGCGTAACCTCCTACGTAAACGTATGCTGATTGGATCACCGATTCTTCCAAATTTATTCCTTTATCAAGGTTACATCTGTTCCTTTTCAAAATCCTGGGCCTGTGGGTTATGGCCCGCTTCAACACTAGTGCAGCTTTAACTCATCCTTGGAGTAACTCTCTTGTTCCATATTACACCTCCTTTAAATCCAGTAGTACTCTGTTTCTTCATACCATCATATCAAAAGCAAAACTCCAACTTTTTTTTCCTTCGAACTACAGTCCGTGGAATATATATTTTCTTATCCATTAGTCTAGTCTTCTTCACAGGGTACTACCACCCTAAAAATGAAATTCATAAATTCATCCATAGACCATATTTCTCATATCCTCGAAAATGGTGAAAATCCGTGTTCATAGAGTAACAACTCATACAATTAAACATATGAAAACATGTCACCTTAACTTTATTGATTTCATGAATTCATTACAATATCCGAGACTTTCATTACATAAATTCAACTCCATATCCTTATGGAAACAATTGCTTCCTACTACACTTATTACCAATATCAAAATTCCAACTACTCAGCTCCAGCTTTCATCTTGTCGGAACATTTAGTAGCATAATGTCCTGCTTCCTTGCAGCGAAAACAAATGACTTTCGATAAGTCTTTGGGCTTCTTGGAGATGGTGCCTGCTCCTTGAATTCCTTGCTTCCTTTCGAGACAATGATTGGCATAATGCCCGACGTCCTTACATTCAAAACAGGTAATATGACTCTTGTCCCTATTTGCAGAAATTGGGTTGTTCTGAGGGTGTCTTTGTTTTCTCTTCCTCGGTTTCTTTGTTCTGATCAAACCTTCTATTCCCTGTGGATCAAACTCTATTGCTTCCGTCGGGAAGTATCCCGGATACTCTTTTCTTTCCTTGGTGCAATACTTTGAAAAATGTCCTTCTTCTCCACATGAATAGCAGGCATTGGAGTAAAATCTGTTGAGGCCTTCTCCATCAAGGTCTTCAACACATTCCTTCATCACAGGCTCTTCTAGACCTTCCTTGAGGGCTTCTTTCATTCCTTCTTCCTGCTTCTGAATAGTTTGTTGCACCGTGGGGTAAATGTGACACTGCGCCGGGTAGTGGGTGGTTCCTTCACACAAGAAACAAGTCACCTAACTAGTTGGGCATTCCTCAGCTGGGTGTTTCTCCTCACAATGAGGGCATCCATCCTTGTGTTCCTCCTGGGTGTGCCCTATTTCTCCGCAAATCTTGCAGGCACAAGGTTTATTTCTTGGTGTATCATGGTGCTTCCGGATGAGACGTGATCTCAACAGGGTCTTCTTGAATTCCTCCCAAGTTCTTGCTCCATTAAATCCTTGTATGGCTTGATGCATTTTCCACCAGGTTGCAGCACTTCCTTCAAAGTACTGAAGAGCGTAAGATACTTCATTCTTCCTTGAAACCAAATTGCTCCCGAAGTGATTCTCCATGTTCTGCATCCATAGCTCTGCCTCCACCTGAGTCTTCGGTCCAGAGAATATCAGTCCAACTTCATTCATCATCTATGGGGTCCAAAAGTTTTGGGATGAGATATGAGAGAGGTGGGGAGGGATATACACACAATACAAACAATAGTTTTTGAAGAAACAAGTTTTACTTTGTGGCTGTCGGAAAACATCAAACAAATGACAGCTCACAAATCGTCGCATCTAACGTAAGTGTGTAACACGGGTTTGGTCTTCTAAAGATCAAATAATTCTTCAGATTCTTCAAATTCTTCTAGTCTTCGGAGTTTTCAATTGATGCAGCTTCCATTCTTCTAATGCATGGTCAAATCCTCTTTACTCTGAAGAGGCCATCAGTTATCCGATATCTTGTCCTTCTTGGAGCGGCTTTAGTTGATTCTTCATGTGATCAAAAGGGGAAAGGGGTATATTCTAACTATTTGAGGTGAGAGTGTCTATTTGATAAAATCAGAAGAGATGAGAAGTAAGAGTCTTTTTGAAAATAAAGTTCTAGAGATTTTCGGTCCTAGGGGCTTTCCGGTTTCTAGGGTCACGTCCTCTGATCAACATGTGCTCGATACCATATCTCAGAGCGACCCGACCTCGAGACGGTCAAGCCTACGTGTTCTTGTGCCATCCACGGATCAAGATATCTTTGGCACACACAGTACATCAATGTATATATCATAGTGCAATCACATGTATAATTAACATAAAACTGATATATACCTCATAAGTCACAGTGAAACAAATAGTCGGTGTGGAGTCCCATCAATGCCATCGGCAGGTTGAGTGTAGACCGTAACCTGTATCGTAACTCTTACGCGTCGAGGAAATATCTGCAACATGATACGTTGCAGCCGTGTAGGTCGAGTACATTGAATGTACCGCAAGATCACGAAGAAGAGAAAACAGATGATAAACTATACTATATGCGGTATGGCTTTGTGGCTCAGATATCGAGTTTTTTGCATAAAAGCTGGTTTTATTTTCCCTACAACAAAGGAATATCAGGAGTCTGTACTATGGAGTTTTCTATCATGACATGGTTCCGCCAAACGATGTCTCATAGCCCAAATCATCATAAGTTGCCCACAATTAAGTTATCAGTCCGGTGTTGAGAGTTCCGAGATAGATCCAGGTCCAGATGCTCAAATTGTCCGTAATCGGGGACACGGCTAATCGATTAGGTTTTAACCCTCTGCAGAGGTTTGTACACTTTTCCCGCAAGATTCGATCCCTCTTTTTACGTTCTCGCACTTCAGGGTGTTTGAGAACAAGATGCCCGAAACATGGTCTTGCGAAGAGTTCCCCTGACCACTGTCCGGTGCTCATTCAATCCTACTGTAGTTCTACATCTGCTAGCACCGTCCTAGCCAGAGTCACAACTAGGGTCAACCAAGCCAGAGCCCATAGTGACTTGCGGTTGCACAGGTAAGCTTCCGGGCATGAAGTATTCTTCCGTCTCTTTGAGTCTGGGTGAAGCTTTTGCAAGATGTCATGGCGCTTCTCCATGCATCCCGCCAACCTTTGGATTCTCCAGGTGCCCGTCAACCATCCTTCACCCAAGAGTGTGTATTGAATTCTTGTCTCGAGTCTTGAAGTCTTGAGGCCTTGAAGATGCAGTCCTTGCAGATTCCATCATGGAGTTATCGTCATTGGCGTAGATCCTCCATTCTCACACCACTCCGAGCACTCATACCAAACCCGTCTACTATAGCGTAGCATTAAAATAAAATATCGTCCGGGCTTGGTAACAGGGTGATGGGTTCCTACCTCATGCATACTACTCAACTACAAGAATTCAATATCACTCTTTGGAGGGATTGTTGCGAAGATGACACTAGATGCAATAAAACACATAGGTATGAAAAACATGGTCAAAGTGAACTTGCTCGGTATTACTTGATGAAGATAATAACGCTCTCGAATAAAGACTTGGTAGAACTATTAAGTCACTCCTTTGAAAATCTATATTACACAGACAATCATATAAGCAATCATCCTAGCAATCAATTCTATCAATCATAACAATACTCAATCAAAATAAAAGTAACAAGAAAACCAAGTCGAAAACCAAAGGAAAAACTTCGAAAGAAAAATTCAAGGAAAAACTAGTGGCGACCAACTCACACAAATCTTAACATAACATTACTAAATTATTCTAATATTTTTTTCTACAGCAAAGAAAATATAAATCTAATAAAATAACAGAAAATAAATTACTAATTTACTAACTAACAAAAAAACTAATATAAAACTACTATAACCATCTAGTGAATACTAGAACAAATATAGCAACTAGCAAAACACTAAGACAACTATAACAGCAAATCATTTATTAAAACATTAATAAACTATACTAAATAAATATAACAACTAATGTGTTCACAAATAACAGAAAGAAAAACAATATAACTTGAAGTGGAAAAGAATTACTTTTAAAACTAATAAAACTATTTTTATCCACTATCACTATGAACTAAACAAGCAATTACAAAAACAGTAGCTAAACACTAATAAATAACTACAAAAATTTATCTACTGTATCTAAACATAAACATATAACAACAAGTGAAAATCTACAAAAGGAATAAACTAAAATAACTAAAACAATAGTTACATAACTAAAACAACTATATAAGCAAAACAGTACTGTTTTTACTAAAAATCTAATTTAAAATACTCCAAAATTGCCAAACTAAATCCTACAGCTAAAAAATATCATAAGTGACCAGGAGCAAAAAGAATTAATTAAAAACCTATTTTTAAACTCAAGTTATGGCCAAAATACTAATCTGAACAAAATTTATCAAATTCAAATTTAAACTACTCAAATTTGAAATCCAAAGACACTAACAGAAACTTCCGCAAATTTGTGACACATAGCAATTCGAATCACTCAAAAATACTAAAAACTCTAAAAGATATGAATTTTCTAAGATTGCTATTTTCTGAAAAAAAATGAATTACGGGATTTCGTGGATCTCACCGGAGTAGTCGTCGGAGTTGGGGAAGAAGATGTTGCGGTTGATCCTAGAGGAAAGTAGATCACGAGATGGTGGAGAGGAGATCATATAAACCTTAGGAGAGGTCGAGGGCGCGGCGGCGGCACTTGGCGGCGGCGGTGGTGCTGCACTGCTGCTGCTGCGGAGAGGAGAGGAGAGGAGAGGAGAGGTGTTGGTTTGATGTGTTGGAGGGGGGGTGCTGTGATAGCCTGACTTATTAGGGATGATAGACTACTCATATCAATAAGGAATTCCTTCTTTTCCGGGAGCCCATTCGGACAGAACTCCAAAGTTAAGCGTGCTCAGCTTGGAGTAGTGTCGGGATGGGTGACCAACCGAAGTTGCTCCGGAGTGCGCACGCAGTGAGGACAAAGTCGCGAGAAAAGACTAGTATTGATCTGTGGGGCCAGTCTAGATCCCGCCAGAATAACGACCACCGGCGGGTGTGTCCGCTGAGGCGTTACAAGTTGGTATCGAGCCGACCCTCGCGGTTACACTGATGGTTGCGACACAGTGCGTGGTCATGTTGTTCATGGCGTTTGTGACCCGTCGTGGCACCCGACATGGCACATGTGCGGACTGGAAGCACTGACGTTTGTGCCAAGAGGAGCGTTTCTGTGGCCCGACGAGGGCGTCGGTTCCTCTGAGTGGGGGTGTATGTGATAGCCTGACTTATTAGGGATGATAGACTACTCATATCAATAAGGAATTCCTTCTTTTCCGGGAGCCCATTCGGACAGAACTCCAAAGTTAAGCGTGCTCAGCTTGGAGTAGTGTCAGGATGGGTGACCGACCGGGAAGTTGCTCCCGGGTGCGCACGAGTGAGGACAAAGTGCGCAGAAAAGACTAGTATTGATCTGTGGGGCCAGTCTAGATCCCGCCAGGAGTAACGACCACCGGCGGGTGTGTCCGGGGCGTTACAGGTGCTTGGGTATTTATATTGGGGAGGGGAGGGTTTTGCTTGGGGTAGGGGGCAAGAAATAGACTAGGATTAGGAATCCTAGGAATAAAAACGGAATAATGAAACGGGATCAAATCCCACTAGGATTTGTAAAAGAATTGGAAACCTTGGCTCCCTGGCTCCCTAGGTGCGTGCGTGCGATGGCCTTGGCCTTGGCCGGCCGGCTGGTTGGCGGAAAACAAAATGATAAAAAAAAATAAAATGAAAATATTATATAGGCATATAATATATCAAAATTTTCAGAAAAAGATTTCCTACATGATGAATATTATTCTAGCGTTAAATAAAATACACACAAATTTAAATAAAGCAAAGAGTGCTTCTAGTCCAATAAAATCCAACAAAAATTATTTTTAAAATACCAAAATGACTTCAAATTAATTTCTCTCCAATTTTCTGATGTAGGGAATCATGTTACCCTATTTTCCATATATTTTGTTTTGGAGAAAAATATTTTGAATAAAACTCAAATAACTCCAAATTGGAAATAAATTCAAAAGAACTTTGGATTTTATTCTTTTAAAACTCCCAACTCGTATTTCATTTAATTTGAAGAAGTCATTTTATCTTCTCTCGTGAAAATCATTGAGTTGCATAAAGTTTCAGAATTGGAAATATTTTCCAAATGAAATTCAAATATTTTCAACACCCCTTGTCATTTAAATAAATGGAAGAAGACATGTCATCTTCTCTCCAGGGTTTTGTGATGAAAAGAATTTGAATTCATGGAGATCATAAATGCAAGGTGGAAGTTTGGGAAAGTCATTTCATTCCCTCTCATTCAACTTTCAGAAAGTTTCAAATTTCACTCAATTTCACACAAGCAACCACACCACTATCAAACAAACAAGCATAAATATTTATTTAATATAACATTCCAAAATTTAGAATTTTGGGATGTTACATTGCACCTCCTTTTGTGCGGAAAGCTTGTTGTCGATGTAGTCCCTTTTCCTTGCTTCGGAGTGATGAATGTCAATGGAGAGGTTCTCGATGCTTTTTTGCAATCTTGATTGTGCGCCTTGCATTTGTCGTTGTAGATCGAAGATGGATGCTTTGGTGATGTAGTTGTTCACGCCGTCGTTGTTGTGGAAGACCGGAGATGAAATGCCTTGCCTATCCATCACAAGACTCTAGCAAATATGAGTGGGAGAAAGAGAAGAACTTATAACAAATGTACCTTGATCGATGTTGAAAATGGATCAATGATCACTCAATGTGTAACAAGGAAATAGCACAATTGGTACCAATTCTTGTCGGTTTCTCACACCTACACAAGTAAGGCTTATGGTGGAGCTTGGTGAGGATAGTGGCACAAAAATTTGATGCAAATTGTTAGCAAGAGTCAATAATGTTGAAAGAGATTCACAAATTCGCAAGCGAAACAAGTAGACCAATAGCAATGAATGGTACACGGAAACACACACACGGATAGATAAATGGGGTCGTGCAACCAAGGAATGAGCTCAAAATGTGGAATCCACCAAAATGCTCGTGTTGCACAACTCAAGAGAGACGCTAGCACGATTGCTCAATAGGCGGATACGACACTTGTGCACAACCTATAAGATGCAAAATGGATAAACTTTCTATCCCAAGTATGCTATGTATGTATGGTTCCCGGTGTTTGATCCAAGATGATCGGATATGACAATCTTATACTCAATGTGGTATGATGCTATGGCACTTGCTTACAAGCTTCTTTGCTCTTTCTCTTTTGCTTAAAAGCGTATTCTCATTTTTTTGTATGGCCACTTTTGCACAATGCACAAACCAAGATAGCAATTGTGTATATGGGGGAACAAACTTGTGACACAAGATATGATACCAAGATAGGCACCACGATGATATGGTATGTATGCTATGGTAAGTATGATCACTAATGTGCACAAGTAACCTTGTCGGCAATACTCAAATGGCTAGTCTCGATAGGCAAGTAACGCAAAATGGGCTAGGGGGTTAACAATGCAATGGCAAGGGGAATATACGAAGGAGGGATATCACGATACCAAGTTGATATGGAGGTTACCGTCCGGCGATGATGAGTGGCGGTGTTCTTGATGTAGAAACCAAGATGATGGAGTCTCGTTCCTAAGTAGTTGAAACACCTTAGGAAACGGAAAAACCGCGAACTCAAAATCTCAAGGACAAATGTCAAATGGTGGTAGCGGGAATGCGGTGGTGGTTGCGGAAGTATTGGTGGAAACCCGAGTAGCCGAAGTTGACCGGGTTATGGTGGTGGAAGCGTATGATGGGCTATACACGGTGTCGGAGTTGAATTTGCCGTCCCTAAGTAGCCGAAACACCTTAGGAGACACAACTCTCAACACAACAAAATTGGGTTAAGTCGGGGTAGCGGAAGTGTATGGTGTGCAAGCCTATGCGGAAGTTATGGTGATGGTTGATGAAGAAGCAACCGTCCCTAAGTAGCCTAAGCACCTCAGGAGACTCAAGTCACTACTCAAACAACCTCAAATGCTACGGGGAACAAAATTGGTTTGGTTGCGGAAGGCTATGGTGGTATTGTGGATGACGTGGTGGAAGCCCTAGGCAAAGATGCCAAACTACCAAAAATATGATGGTGTCAAAAGTTGGTGAAACCAAGGTGAGGACCTCGGGCACGTCAATAGCTTAAAAACGAGCCAAAGAACACTCAAATCAAAGTTCGGAGTGAAAAGTTATGATGAAAACGGTGAAGAAGGCTGATGCTGAAATTCTGTTCAGTGTTTCGGGTTAGGCCCGAAGTTCCGGGGTTAGGGCCGGAAGTTCGGGGCAGAAGTTCGGGGTCGCGGAAAAAGTCTCGGGGAAGCCGGGGATTTTGGGCAAACTTTCTGTTTAGCCCGGAAGTTCCGGGGTAAGGACGGAAGTTCCGGGGGATGGAAGTTCCGGGGTAGGCCGGAAGTTCCGGGGGTCGTGGAATTTCTTCCGGGACGAACCCTAAATTCCAGATCTGAGAACGAGGGCGGAAAACATGATTTCCCGGGGTAAAATTGAGAAGATTTCGTGGATGGAAATGGGGGAAAAGATGGGGAAGGCTAGATCCACTTGAAACACAACGAATCCATGGATCAAAATCAACAAAACATCATCCAAACCAACAAATCACAAAAAATTTGGGGGCTATTTTTGGTGGGGATATCCGGATTTAGGATGAAAACAACAAAATCAAGCTAGAAAACACGAGGTAGGGGCTCCAAAAACGTGATCAACGTGGCTCATGATACCAAGATGATGTAGGGCGGAACCCTAGGGGCCGATCTTTCATGTTTGGAGAGGATCCCTACAAGGAACACGAAGAACGAGCGGAAGAGCACGAGGAAAATCACGGGGAAAAACACAAGAGAATCACTCAAACCAACAAGATTCAATTGCACATGCGCTAGATCGATGAACACAAGGAGAGATACACGATCCACGATCAACAAAGGACGATACAAGAGGTAACCGGGTTCTTCTCCGTGAGGAGGTCTTGATTGTCTTCCCTTGAAGGGGTCTTGAATCCGCTTGGGGGATCTTCTCCGAAGAGGTCGCGAGCTTCGAGGAGAAGTAACCAAGTGGATGAGCAAGGCTCTCACACAACATATGAGCTAAACCATTGCTAACCCTAACTAGGAGGAGGGGGTGGTCTATTTATAGTCTAAGCCACGAAGGGGTAAGTGGGAAAGGGATACATGGGCTTCGGCCCGAGTCTTTGCACGCAGGCAGGCCGGAAGTTCCGGGCAGGGCCGGAAGTTCCGGGCTCCAGAAGTTCCGGGCAGGTTCCGGCTGGGTTCCGGGCTATCCAGAGAGTTGGCGCGCTCGAGGCTGGTCTGGACTCCGGGGGCCGGAGGTTCCGGGCAGGCCGGAA
Organism: Aegilops longissima; assembly: GCA_021605205.1. NCBI lineage: Eukaryota > Viridiplantae > Streptophyta > Magnoliopsida > Poales > Poaceae > Aegilops > Aegilops longissima. The sequence continues at coordinate 221,547,612 of CM038676.1, read as the reverse complement.
GGTCCGGGGGCCGGAAGTTCCGGGCAGAGGCCGGAAGGTTCGGGCTTTCTAGAAGCTTGTCCCTGCTTCTTCTTCCTTCTCCTCTTCCATGCTTGGCCTTGGTCCTTGGATCCTCCATGGTCGTCTCGGTTGTACCTGAGTATATGCAAGGTCCATGCATGAGGTAGTAGCCATGTCTCACATGTGGAAAGTGACGGTTCGAAGAGGAGTGAGTTCACCTTGTGTCCAGTGGCGTATGGTCGAGGTCTCGTCATATGTCCTCTTGGGGATTGGAGAGTAGTCGGAGTGTACATGGGGATGAACGTGGGATGCTCCGCATCACCTCCTCACGGAGAAGACCGGTTACTCGTGTATCTTTCCTTTGTTGATTTTGAATCTTGTGCTACCTTATGTGTTCAGTGATCTAGCCCTTGTGTAATCGAAACTTGTCGGTTTAGTGTTCCTCTTGTGTGTTTTTCCTTGTGTTCTTCCACTTCTTCGACATGTTCTCCCCGTAGGATCCCCTCCAAACGTGAAATATCTCTGATTAGGGTTCCTCCCTACATCATCTTGGTATCATGAGCCACGTTGATCACGTTTTTGGAGCCCCTACCCCGTGTTTTCTAGCTTGATTTTGTTGTTTTTGTCCTAAATACGAAAATTCCCCACCAAAAAGAGCCCCAAAATTTTTTTGTAATTTGTTGGTGAGTTGAGATTTTGTTGGATTTGGTCCATGGATTTCAGTTGCTACATGTGGATCTAGCTTTTCCCATCCTCCCCACCCTTTTCCATCCATCAATCCGCTCAATTTTGACCTCACCATCTTCTTCCACCTCGCAATCGCCCAGCCCAACTCGCATTGACCCCGACCCCGGACGACCAACGCTTTACGGACGTCCGGAGCCCCGGGAACGGCAAGACGACCGGAAAAACCGGACGTCCGTGAAACTCTGACGAAACTGAAATTCTTCAGTTTAACCATCACCACCACCCCACCTTCCACAACATCTTCCAAAACCACATACACCACCATCCTCCCCAATACATCCTATGACGATTTTGCCACATTTTGGTCCTTGAGATTTTGAGTTGTGGTTTCCGTGTCCTATTGTGTTTCGGCTATCTAGGTACGATTCGACTTCATCATCACCTCGACTCATCTTCGCAAGGGTCACATCATCGCCAAGGACGGTAACATCATCGACATCTTTTTCATACCTTGCAATTGCATTGATACCCACATGGCCTTACTTTTGCGTAGCTTACCCATCGAGACTAGCCATTGAGTATTGCCGACAACGTGACTTGTGCACATTAGTGATCATACTCCATAGCATACATACCATACCACCGTGGTGCATATCTTGGGATCCATTTGTGTGTCACAAAGTTGTCATAGCATACATAATTGCTATCTTGGTTCGTGAAGTTTTGCATGAGAAAAGAGCTCGAAAGTGAAAGAGCCGCCCAAGCTTTTAAGAAAAAAGGAAAGATAAGCAAAGAGCTTATGAGCAAGAACCATAGCATCATACTACATTAAGATTGTCATATTGGACCATCTTGGATCATAGCACCGAAATACCATACATATAGCATACGTGGGATAGAGATAGTTGCATTTTTGCCTAGTAGGTTGTGCACAAGTTTCGTATCCGCCTATTGTGCAATCGTGCTAGCGTCTCTCTAGTATTGTGCAACAAGAGCATTTTCGTGGATTCCACATTTTGGCTCACTTTTGGTTTGCACAATCCCAATTATCTATTCGCGTGTGTGTTTCCGTGTACCATTATTTGCTTGGTCTACTTGTTGCATTTGCAAATTTGTGTACCTTTTCCAACATTATTGAAGCTCACTTACAATTGCATAAAATTTTGTGCCACCATCCTCACCAAGCTCCACCATAAGCTTTTATTTATGTAGGTGTGAGAACCGATAAGGATTGGTACCAATAGTGCCATTTCATTGTCCGCATTTGAGTGAACTTGATTCATCATCAACTTCGGTCAAAGGTACATTGGTATAAGTTCTTCTCCTTCTACCACTCACATTTTCTTGTCCGCATTTGCTTGGAATGTTGGATAGGCCAAGTACTTCTACCAACCCACTCTTTCTCGATCAAGACGACAGCATGTCATCATACATCACCAAGAGCCACCTCTTTGGTGCACAACGAGCGTTGCACCAAGAGCAATAAGCAATGAGCGACCGCATCGACAACCTCTCCACCGACTTGCGACTCTCCGAGCAACGTACAAGAGACTACTTCGACAACAAGTTCGATGCTCACAAGCAAGAGAATGATGCAAGAATGGATGAGATCCGCGCCTTGATGAGGAACCGGCATCATTCCACTTCTTCATCCTCAAGACGGAGCCGCTCGAGTCGACACTCCGACGACACCTTCTACGACTCAAGTACACCTACTTTGAACACTCTTTGACGAGCCGTGCGTCCAGACCGTCAAGCAAACCGCAATCCTCTACACGACACTGACTCTCAAGCGCATCGACATCGTCAAAACCAAGCTGCATTTGCGCAAGCACAAGCACGGCAATGCCAACGACAACAAGAACAAGAAGAGCGAGCGCGACAACATCAAGATGCACAAGACGCCGAGGCGCAACATCGAGAAAACCAACTACAGGAAGCTCAAGCACTTGAGGCTGGCGTGCGCCAGCGACTCAAGTAGAGCTGTTGCCGACCGAGGACACCAAGCTCGTGAATATCAAGAAGCGCTCCGCGAGGAAGTCCAAGAAAGGCTCTACCAAGCACGTGTGCATCGACAAGCCCCACAACAAGCTCGACAAGCTCCACCACATGCTCACCAAGAACCTCAAGTTCATCAAGCGCATGAAGATAATGGAAATCCACCAAGACAAGAGCAACATGAGGAAAACGACCCTCCTCGCAAAGAGCAACATGAGATTGTTAATCCTCAACGACATGGACGTCATCATCCTCGACCACAACAAAATGAAGAGCAACGATATGGAAAGCTCAAACTCACCATGCCCAAATTCAATGGAAGCAATGACCCCAAAGAATATCTTTCATGAGCATTGAAGGTCGACAAAATCTTTCGTTTGCATAACTATGAGGAAGAGAAGAAAATCGCTATGGCATCACTTGAGTTCCAAGACTATGTGCTCATATGGTGGGAACAAATCCTTGAGAGGCGACAAGGAAGAGGTGAACCTCCAATCACCACTTGGGCTCAAATGAGAGATGTCATGAGAGCACGTTTTGTGCCAACCTACTACAACCGCGACCTCTTCAAGAAACTCCAACTCCTCAAGCAAGGAACAAAGAGTGTTGAAGAATACTACAAGGAAATGGAGATAGCCATGATTAGAGCCAATGTGAGGGAAGATGATGAGCAAACTATGGCACGTTTCTTGAATGGACTCAATCATCCCATCAAGAAGATCGCTGACTTCCAACCATACTCCACCCTCATTGAGCTCGTGCATCAAGCTACAAAGGCGGAACGTCAAGTGCAAGATGACTTCAAGTACGCCAAGTACTCGTCCAAGACCTACGGCTTCTCCAACAACCAAGCTTCAACACCTCCTCCAACATCTACATCAACCAAACCTTCTACAAACAACGATGACAAGTCGAGTTACAAGAAAAAATCGACAAGTTCAAGTCGTCCTCCTCCTACTACAAGCAACTTCAAGCCGCGTGCTTCATCACCTACTCCGACCGATGAGACCATCAAGTGTTTCACTTGCGGCGGCCGAGGCCACAAGCCCTACGAATGCACCAACAAGCGCACCATGATCCTCAACGACGACGGCACCTATGACTCAATGAGTGATGAGGAGATGGAAGCCCTTGAGAAAGTGGCCATGCACCGGCGAGTGAACGAAGATGAAGATGATCAAGTCTTTTGTGATGAGGATTCGAGCCCTGCTCTTGTTGTCTCCAAGGTCTTGACTCTTCAACATCTACAAGAAGACGAACAAAGATGCCACATCTTCCACACAAAGGCCGGCATCAACGGAAGGTCCGTCAAGGTCATCATCGATGGTTGAAGTTGTCACAACTTGGCAAGTGAAGAACTATGCTCCAAGCTTCAATTGGTCAAGAGGAAGCACCCAAATCCCTACAAGGTTCAATGGCTAAGTGACTCCGGCACTATACGAGTTGAGCATACGGTCCAAGTCTCCTTGAAAATTGGTGCATATGAGGACACTTTGGAATGTGATGTGGTCCCAATGACGGTTTGCCACCTCCTTCTTGGTCGACCATGGCAATTTGACAGTGGTGTCTTCCACAACGGGCGCACCAATCACTATAGCTTCAAGATGAAAGGGAAGGAATATGTGCTACGACCTATGTCTCCTAGTCAAGTGATAGCCGACAAGAAAGCCACCCATCATAGAGACAAGAGTGAGAAAGTGATCCACCAAAAAGTGAATGAGATCCACAAGCCAAACCTGCGCGCCTCTTCGCCTAGAGAGAAAAACCTCATCCTATTTGCCACCAAAAGTGAGATGAGAGAAGTGTGTGAGAACCCATCTAGTGTGATGCACTTTGTCCTTGTGTGCAAGGATGGAGAGCCAACAACTAACACCTCTCATGAGCTACCTTTAGTGTTTAAATCTCTTTTGCAGGAATTCCAAGATGTTTTCCCCGATGAGCTACCTCCGGGTCTACCTCCTCTTCGAGGCATTGAGCATCGAATCGACCTCATCCCCGGAGCACCTCTCCCAAACAAAGCTCCATACCGAGTCAATCCCGAAGAAACGAAGGAGATTCAACGGCAAGTACAAAAACTCATCGACAACGGTCATGTACGTGAAAGCCTAAGCCCGTGTGTCGTTCCCGTTATACTTGTGCCTAAACCCGATGGAAGTTTCCGCTTCTGTTCCAATTGTAGACCTATAAATGCTATTACCGTTCGCTATAGGCATCCCATTCCTCGCTTAGATGATATGCTTGATGAACTTAGTGGAGCCAACTTTTTCTCAAAAATTGATCTTAAAAGTGGCTATTATCAAATCCACATACAAGAGGGTGATGAATGGAAAACTTCTTTCAAAACCAAATTCGGTTTATATGAGTGGTTAGTGATGCCTATGGGTCTACCGGAGGCTCCCGGTACTTTCGTGCGTCTTACGCATCATGTCCTTCGGCCTTACATTGGAGTCTTTGTTGTGGCTTACTTCGACGATATTCTTGTGTTTAGCAAAACCATGAAAGAACATCTTGATCATGTTAGGGCTGTTTTGCAAACCCTTCGCAAGGAAAGTCTTTATGCAAGCATGAAAAAAATGCACATTTGGTGTTGACAAAGTGGTTTTCTTGGGTTTTGTAGTATCCTCAAAGGGTGTCCATGCTGATGAATCTAACATTGAAGCAATTAAAACTTGGCCCCAACCCACCAATTTGCAACAAGTGCGTAGCTTCCTTGGTCTTGCAGGTTTTTATCGTCGCTTTGTGAAAGATTTTAGCACAATTGCCGCTCCTTTGCATTCTTTGAGTAAGAAGAATACTCCTTTTGTTTGGGGAACTTTGCAATCCACCGCTTTTGATGAGCTCAAGTCTTTGCTTACTCATGCTCCGATCCTTGCTTTGCCTAATTTTGACAGAACTTTTGAGGTCCATTGTGATGCAAGTGGTACCGGAATTGGCGGAGTTTTGATGAAAGAAAAACGAGCCATTGCTTATTTTAGTGAAGAACTCTCCGGTGCTCAACTTAATTATCCCATCTATGACAAAGAATTGTATTCTTTAGTGCGTGTGCTACATGTTTGGGAACATTACCTTAGACCACATGAGTTTGTCATCCATACCGATCATGAAACGCTTAAGTACCTAAAAGGTCAAACTAAGTTGAACAAGCGTCATGCCAAATGGAGTGAATTTATTGAATCTTTCCCATATGTGATCAAGTACATTAAGGGTAAGGAAAATGTAGTTGCGGATGTAGTTTCATGCATATCCACGCTTGTCACTAAACTTGAGTTGAATGTTATTGGTTTTGAGCAGATCAAAGACTTGTATGCCAATGATCCATCTTTTGCTATTCCTTATGCTAAGTGTTTGACGCATACTTCGTGGGAACAATATTACATCAAGGATGCTTATCTTATGAGAGCTAACAAACTATGCATTCCCGAGTCTTCTCTTCGTTTACTCCTTTTGCAAGAGGCTCATGGAGGCAGACTCATGGGACACTTTGGACGCGAAAAGACATTGGCCACGCTCTCCAAGAACTACTTTTGGCCCAAGATGTTCCGCGACGTCTCACGCTTCACCAACCGATGCTCTACATGTCGCAAAGCTAAGTCTAAAGCTCAATCTCATGGTATTTACATGCCTCTTCCTCTTCCTTATCAACCTTGGGAAGACATTAGCATGGATTTTGTACTTGGTTTGCCTAGAACTCATAATGGAAAGGGTTTCGTGTTTGTTGTTGTGGATAGATTTTCTAAGATGGCACATTTCATTCCTTCCAACAAGATAGACGATGCTTCACACATTGCAAATCTCTTTTGTAGGGAAATCTTGCGACTCCATGGAGTACCAAAGACAATCGTCTCCGATCGTGACGTCAAGTTCTTGAGTTACTTTCGGAAGACCCTATGCGCCAAGCTCGGAATCAAGCTCTTGTTCTCATCCGCATACCATCCTCAAACCGACGGCCAAACGGAGGTGACGAACCGCACACTATCCACTCTACTTCGTGTCTTGATCAAGAAGAACATCAAGGAGTGGGAAGCATGTCTACCCATCACCGAGTACGCCTACAACCGTGTAAGACATTCGACTACCGGCAAGTCACCCTTCGAGGTCGTCTATGGTTTCAACCCGTTGTCCCCATTGGACATTCTACCTCTTGCTCTACAAGAGCGCACCAACATGGATGCGAGTGCACGGGCAAGCTACATCAAGAAGATGCATGAGGATACAAGACAAACCATCGAGCGCCAAGTACAACGACTAGCGACCAAGCTCAACGTCAACAAGCAACCCATGGTCTTCAACATTGGTGATCTAGTGTGGCTACACCTTCGCAAGGACCGCTTCCCCAAAGAACGCAAGTCCAAGCTTCTTCCTAGAGCCGATGGACCTTTCAAGGTGCTAGCACGCTACAACGACAATGCCTACAAGATAGACCTACCTCGAGACAAGTACAATGTGAGCGACATCTTCAATGTCAAGGACCTCGCACCATACCATGGAGATGAAGCTTTTGATCCGAGGTCGGATCTGTCTCAAGGGGGGGGGGGAGATGATGCGGAGCATCCCTCACTCATCCCCATGGACGCACCTACATCTTCCTCAACACCACGTGGACCCATGACTTGAGCCCGAGCTAAGGCTATCGAAGATAAGGTGAACTCGCTCCTCTCCGAACTCCCTCTTCCTACTCACGAGACATGGCTACTACATCATTCGGAAACTCTATGTGTAATCAGGTACATGGAGATGAGCCAAGGAACAACTACTTGCAAGAGCCTTTACGACGGGGACCCCAAGCATGTTGAAGAAGAAGAAGAAATGCTGCTGAAGCTACAAGCATCGGATGTCCGACCAAGTCCGGACGTCCGACGACTCCGAGGCCACAGACGACCGACACCCTCCGGACGTCCGGCAGCTGGGCACCCGAATGGAAACTCACGGACGACCGAAGCCTCCGGACGTCCGATCGATGCACGCCCGAACCGGATCTACGGACGTTCGACGATCTACGGACGTCCGGACCTCCCCGAAGCCCCGGACGACCGGCCCTCTCAGGACGACCGGCGCACACCGATCAGAGCCAAATCTACGGAAGACCGAAGTCTCCGGACGACCGACCGACCAGCACCCGAGTCGGATTTACGGATGTCCGACAGCCTCCGGACGTCTGGACCGTCCCGAAGCCCCGGACGTCCGACGCCTTCTGGACGTCCGACACCTATGTGACCGCGATCGCGGGCTAGAGCCCTTGTACCCGTTCACTTCGCCCCCATTTACTCTAAGACTATAAATAGACCTCCTCCTCCTCCTAGTTAGGGTTAGCAAAGGATTAGCTCATATTTGTGTGAGAGCTTTGATCATCCACTTGGTCACCTTCTCCTCGGAGATCGCGCCTCCTCGGAGATCGCGCCTCTTCGGAGAAGATCCTTCCAAGAGGATTCAAGACCCCCTTCTAGGGTGGACCCCATCAAGACCTCCTCACGGAGAAGACCGGTTACTCGTGTATCTTTCCTTTGTTGATTTTGAATCTTGTGCTACCTTATGTGTTCGGTGATCTAGCCCTTGTGTAATCGAAACTTGTCGGTTTAGTGTTCCTCTTGTGTGTTTTTCCTTGTGTTCTTCCACTTGTTCATCGTGTTCTCCCTGTAGGATCCCCTCCAAACGTGAAAGATCTCCGATTAGGGTTCCGCCCTACATCAGGATGTGTGGCATGCTCTCATGTGTGGGGCTAGTGGTGGTCACACTCATCCTATCATAGGAAATACTCTCAATGTCACGTATGGTGGATTCACTCATGTGGTTGTGGCTCTCCTCACATGGCACTTGGGGCATCTCTTCATATGTGGATGTCGGAGAGATGTTGGTGCAAATGAAGGAAATATGCCCTAGAGGCAATAATAATGTTATTATTTATTTCCTTATATCATGATAAATGTTTATTATTCATGCTAGAATTGTATTAACCGGAAACATAATACATGTGTGAATACATAAACCTACAGAGTGTCACTAGTATGCCTCTACTTGACTAGCTCGTTAATCAAAGATGGTTATGTTTCCTAACCATGAACAAGGAGTTGTTATTTGATTAATGGGATCACATCATTGGTTGAATGATCTGATTGACATGACCCATTCCATTAGCATAGCACCTGATCGTATAGTTTGTTGCTAGTGCTTTTCTTCATGACTTATACATGTTCCTATGACTATGAGATTATGCAACTCCCGTTTGCCGAGGAACACTTTGGGTGCTACCAAGCGTCACAGCGTAACTGGGTGATTATAAAGGTACATTACAGGTGTCTCCGAAGGTACATGTTGGGTTGGCATATTTGAGATTAGGATTTGTCCTCCGATTGTCGGAGAGGTATCTCTGGGCCCTCTCGGTAATGCACATCACATAAGCCTTGCAAGCATTGCAACTAAATGTGTTAGTTGTGAGATGATGTATTACGGAGCGAGAAAAGAGACTTGCCGATGCGAGATTGAACTAGGTATTGGATACCGACGATCGAATCTCGGGCAAGTAAACATACCGATGACAAAGGGAACAACGTATGTTGTTATGCGGTCGACCGATAAAGATCTTCGTAGAATATGTAGGAGCCAATATGGGCATCCAGGTCCCGCTATTGGTTATTGACCGAGAGGTGTCTCGGTCATGTCTACATAGTTCTCGAACCCGTAGGGTCCGCACGCTTAACGTTTCGATGGCAGTTATATTATGAGTTTATGAGTTTTGATGTACCGAAGGAGTTCGAGTCCCGGATGAGATCGGGGACATGACGAGGAGTCTCGAAATGGTCGAGACGTAAAGATCGATATATTGGACGACTATATTCGGAGTTCGGAAAGGTTCCGAATGATTCGGGTATTTTTCGGAGTACCGGGGAGTTACGGGATTACGGGAGAAGTAATGGGCCTTGATGGGCTTTAGTGGGAAGAGAAAAAAAAGGCTGCTGCGCCCCCCCTCCCCTCTAGTCCGAATTGGACTAGGGAAAAGGGGGCCGGACACCTCTCCTTCTCCTCCTATTCCTTCTCCCTTCCTCCCCTTTTGGTGGACTCCTACTAGGACTTGGAGTCCTAGTAGGAATCCATATCCTGGCCGCACCTTTGCCTTGGCCGGCCTCCTCCTCCTCCATCCTTTATATACAGGGGCAGGGGGCACCCCATAGACACACAAGTTGATCTACGGATCGTTCCTTAGCCGTGTGCGGTGCCCCCTTCCACCAAACTACACCTCGAATATACCGTTGCGGAGCTTAGGCGAAGCCCTGCGCCGGTGGAACATCATCATCGTCACCACGCCGTCGTCTTGTGAAACTCTCCCTCAACACTCGGCTGGATCGGAGTTCGAGGGACGTCATCGAGCTGAGCGTGTGCAGAACTCGGAGGTGCCGTGACGTTCGGTACTTGGATCGGTTGGATCGGGAAGAAATACGACTACTTCCTCTACGTTGCGTCAACGCTTCCGTTGCTGGTCTACGAGGGTACGTAGACAACACTCTCATCTCGTTGCTATGCATCACCATGATCTTGCGTGATCGTAGGAAATTTTTTGAAATTACTACGTTCTCCAACAGTGGTATCAGAGCCTGGTTTTATGCGTTGATGTCATATGCACGAGTAGAACACAAGTGAGTTGTGGGCGATACAAGTCATACTACCTACCAGCATGTCATACTTTGGTTGGCGGTATTGTGAGATGAAGCGGCCCGGACCGACATTACGTCAGACGCTTACGCGAGACTGGTTTCACCGCTGCGAGCACTAGTTGCTTAAAGGTGACCGGCGGTGTCTGTCTCTCTCACTTTAGTTGAACCGAGTGTGGCTCGCCGGTCCTTGAGAAGGTTAAGCGGAGTCTATTTGACGAAATATCGTTGTGGTTTTGATGCGTAGGTAAGAACGGTTCTTGCTCAGCCCGTAGCAGCCACGTAAAACTTGCAACAACAAAGTAGAGGACGTCTAACTTGTTTTTGCAGGGCATGTTGTGATGTGATATGGTCAAGACATGATGCTGAATTTTATTGTATGAGATGATCATGTTTTGTAACCGAAGTTATCGCAATGGCAGGAGCCATATGGTTGTCGCTTTATTGTATGAAATGCAAACGCCATGTAATTGCTTTACTTTATCACTAAGCAGTAGCGATAGTCGTAGAAGCAATAGTTGGCGAGGCGACAACGATGCTACGATGGAGATCAAGGTGTCGCGCGGTGGCGATGGTGATCATGGCGGTGCTTGGCGATGGAATCACAAGCACAAGATGATGATGACCATATCATATCACTTATATTGATTGCATGTGATGTTTATCCTTTATGCATCTTATCTTGCTTTGATTGACGGTAGCATTATAAGATGATCTCTCACTAAAATTATCAAGAAGTGTTCTCCCGAGTATGCACCGTTGCGAAAGTTCTTCGTCTTTGAGACACCACGTGATGATCGGGTGTGATAGGCTCTACGTTCAAATACAACGGGTGCAAAACAGTTTGCACGCGGAATACTCAGGTTATACTTGACGAGCTATGCATATAAGATATGACCTCGGAACACGGAGACCGAAAGGTCGGCGTGAATCATATAGTAGATATGATCAACATAGTGATGTTCACCATTGAAACTACTCCATCTCACGTGATGATCGGACATGGTTTAGTTGATTTGGATCACGTAATCACTTAGATGACTAGAGATGTCTATCTAAGTGGGAGTTCTTAAGTAATATGATTAATTGAACTTTAATTTATCATGAACTTAGTCCTGGTAGTATTTTGCAAATTATGTTGTAGATCAATAGCTCGCGTTGTTGCTTCCCTATGTTTTCATATGTGTTCCTAGAGAAAATTGTATTGAGAGATGTTAGTAGCAATGATGCGGATTGGATCCGTGATCTGAGGTTTATCCTCATTGCTGCGCAGAAGAATTATGTCCTTAATGCACCGCTAGGTGACAGACCTATTGCGAAGCAGATGCGGCGTTATGAGCGTTTGGCTAGCTCAATATGAGCAAATCTGAGGCGTTATGAGCGTTTGGCCAGCTCAATATGATGACTACTTGATAGTTTAGTGCACCATGCTTAACGGCTTAGAATCGGGACTTCAAAGGCGTTTTGAGCGTCATGGACCATATGTGATGTTCCAGGAATTGAAGTTAATATTTCAAGCAAATACCGAGTTGAGAGATATGAAGTCTCCAACAAGTTCTATAGCTAAAAGATGGAGGAGAATCGCTCAACTAGTGAGCATGTGCTCAGATTATGCAGGTACTTCAATCGCTTGAATCAAGTGGGAGTTAATCTTCGAGATAAGATAGTGATTGACAGAATTCTCTAGTCACCATCACTAAGTTAGTAGAACTTCGTGATGAACTATAATATGCAAGGGATGACAAAAGTAATTCCCAAGCTCTTCGTGATGCTGAAATCGACGAAGGTAGAAATCAAAAAAAAGAGCATCAAGTGTTGATGATTGACAAGACCACTAGTTTCAAGAGAAGGTCAAAGGGAAAGAAAGGGAACTTCAAGTAGAAAGACAAGTAAGTTGTCACTCCTGCAAAGAAGCCCAAAGCTGGACCAAAGCCTGAAACTAAGTGCTTACACTGCAAAGGAAATGGTCACTGGAAGCGGAAATGCCCTGAATATTTGGTGGATAATAAGGATGGCAAAGTGAACAAAAGTATATTTGATATACAGGTTATTGATGTGTGCTTTACTAGTGTTTATAGTAGCTCCTGAGTATTTGATACTTGTTCGGTTGCTAAGATTAGTAACTCAAACAGGAGTTCTGAGAATAAGCAGAGACTAGTTGAAGGGAAGTGACGATGAGTGTTGGAAGTAGTTCCAAGATTGATATGATCATCATCGCACACTCCCTATACTTTCGGGATTAGTGTGGAACCTAAATAAGTGTTATTTGGTGTTGAGCATAAATATGATTTGATCATGTTTATTGCAATCTGATTATTCATTTAAGTAAGAGAATAAATTGTTGTTCATTTACATGAATAAAACCTTATATGGTTACACACCCAATGAAAATGGTTCATTGGATCTCGATCATAGTGATACACATATTCATAATATTGAAACCAAAAGATGCAAAGTTAATAATGATAGTGCAACTTATTTGTGGCACTTGCCGTTTAGGTCATATTGGTGTAAAGCGCATGAAGAAAACTCCATCTTGATGGACTTTTGGAATCACTTGATTATGAATCATTTGATGCTTGCGAACCGTGCCTTTTGGGCAAGATGACTAAAACTCCGTTCTCGGAACAATGGAACAAGCTCTTGACTTATTGGGAATAATACATACCGATGTATGCGATCCAATGAGTGTTGATGCTCGTGGCAAGTATCGTTATTTTCTAACCTTCACAAGATGATTTGAGTAGATATGGGTATATCTACTTGATGAAACATAAGTCTGAAATAGTTGAAAGGTTCAAAGAATTTCAGAGTGAAGTGGAAAATCATCGTAACAAGAAAATAAAGTTTCTGCGATCTGATCGTGGAGATGAATATTTGAGTTCTGAGTTTGGTCTTCAATGAAAACAATGTGGAATAGTTTCACAGCTCACGCCACCGGAACACCACAACATTATGGTGTGTCCGAACGTCAGAATAACCGTACTTTATTTTGATATGGTGCGATCTATGATGTATCTTACCGATTTACCACTATCGTTTTGGGGTTATGCATTAGAGACAGCTGCATTCACGTTTAATAGGGCACCATCTAAATCCGTTGAGATGACACCGTATGAACTATGGTTTAGCGATAAACCTAAGCTGTCATTTCTTAAAGTTTGGAGTTGTGATGCTTATGTGAAAAAGTTTTCACCGATAAGCTCGAACCCAAATCGGAGAATCGTCTTCATAGAATACCCAAAAGAAACTGTTGGGTATACCTTCTATCACAGATCTAAAGGCAAAACATTCGTTGCTAAAATGGATCCTTTCTAGAGAAGAAGTTTCTCTCGAAAGAAGTGAGTGGGAGGAAAGTAGAACTTGATGAGGTAATTGTATCTTCTCCCTTATTGGAAAGTAGTTCATCACAGAAATCAGTTCGATGATTCCTACACCAATTAGTGAGGAAGTTAATGATGATGATCATGAAACTTCAGATCAAGTTACTACCAAACCTCGTAGGTCTTCGAGTAAGATCCGCACCGGTGTGGTGCGGTAATCATATTCTGGAAGTCATGTTACTAGAACATGATGAAACCTACGAACTATGAGGAAGCGATGATGAGCCCAGATTCCGCGAAATGGCTTGAGACCATGAAATCTGAGATAGGATCCATGTATGAGAACAAAGTATGGACTTTGATTGACTTGCTCGATGATCAGCAAGCCATGTAGATAAATGGATTTTCAAGAGGAAGACAGATGTTGATAGTAGTGTTACTATCTACAAAGCTCGACTTATGCAAAAAGGTTTTGACAAGTTCAAGGTGTTGACTACAGTGAGATTTTCTCAACTGTAGCGATGCTTAAAGTCTGTCCGAATCATGTTAGCAATTGCCACATTTTATGAAATCTGGCAAATGGATGTCAAAACTACATTCTTTAATGGATTTATTAAAGAGGAGTTGTATATGATGCAACCAGAAGGTTTTGTCAATCCTAAAGGAGCTAACAAAATGTGCAAGCTCCAGCGATCCATCTATGGACTGGTGCAAGCATCTCAGAGTTGGAATATATGCTTGATGATTTGATCAAAGCATATGGTTTTTTACAGACTTTTGGAGAAGCCTGTATTTACAAGAAAGTGAGTGGGAGCACTACAGACATTTACGATAAGTATATGTGAATGACATATTGTTGATCGAAATAATGTAGAATTATTCGCAAAGCATAAAGGAGTATTTGAAAGGAGTTTTTCAAAGAAAGACCTCGGTGAAGCTGCTTACATATTGAGCATCAAGATCTATAGAGATAGATCAAGGCGCTTGATAAGTTTTTCAATAAATACATACCTTGACAAGATTTTGAAGTAGTTCAAAATGGAACAGTCAAAGAAAGAGTTCTTGCCTGTGTTACAAGGGTGAGATTGAGTAAGACTCAAAACCCGACCACGGCAGAAGATAGAAAGAGAATGAAAGTCATTCCTATGCATCAGCCATAGGTTCTATAAAGTATGTCATCTGTGTACAGATCTATTGCATACCCTACCACTGAGATTGGCAAGGAGTGCAATAGAGATCTAGGAGTAGATCAATGGACAGCGGTCAAAATTATCCTTAGTAGAATAAGGATATATTTCTCGATTATGGAAGTGAAAAAAGGTTAAATAAGTAAAGGTTACGTCGATGCAAGTTTTAACACTAATCTAGATGACTCGAGTCTCAATCTGGATACATATAGAAAGTGGGAGCAATTAGCTAGAGTAGCTCCGTGCGAGCATTGTAGACATAGAAATTTGCAAAATACTTACGGCTCTGAATGTGACAGACCGTTGACTAAAATTATCTCACAAGCAAAACATGATCACACCTTAGTACTCTTTGGGTGTTAATCACATAGCGATGTGAACTAGATTCTGACTCTAGTAAACCCTTTGGGTGTTGGTCACATGACGATGTGAACTATGGGTGTTAACCACATAGAGATGTGAACTATTGATGTTAAATCACATGGCGATGTGAACTAGATTATTGACTCTAGTGCAAGTGGGAGCTGAAGGAAATATGCCCTAGAGGCAATAATAATGTTATTATTTATTTCCTTATATCATGATAAATGTTTATTATTCATGCTAGAATTGTATTAACGGAAACATAATACATGTGTGAATACATAAACCTACAGAGTGTCACTAGTATGCCTCTACTTGACTAGCTCGTTAATCAAAGATGGTTATGTTTCCTAACCATGAACAAGGAGTTGTTATTTGATTAATGGGATCACATCATTGGTTGAATGATCTGATTGACATGACCCATTCCATTAGCATAGCACCTGATCGTATAGTTTGTTGCTAGTGCTTTTCTTCATGACTTATACATGTTCCTATGACTATGAGATTATGCAACTCCCGTTTGCCGAGGAACACTTTGGGTGCTACCAAACGTCTGGCGTAATCTGGGTGATTATAAAGGTACATTACAGGTGTCTCCGAAGGTACATGTTGGGTTGGCATATTTGAGATTAGGATTTGTCACTCCGATTGTCGGAGAGGTATCTCTGGGCCCTCTCGGTAATGCACATCACATAAGCCTTGCAAGCATTGCAACTAAATGTGTTAGTTGTGAGATGATGTATTACGGAACGAGAAAAGAGACTTGCGATGTGAGATTGAACTAGGTATTGGATACCGACGATCGAATCTCGGGCAAGTAAACATACCGATGACAAAGGGAACAACGTATGTTGTTATGCGGATCGACCGATAAAGATCTTCGTAGAATATGTAGGAGCCAATATGGGCATCCAGGTCCGCTATTGGTTATTGACCAGAGAGGTGTCTCGGTCATGTCTACATAGTTCTCGAACCCGTAGGGTCCGCACGCTTAACGTTTCGATGGCGGTTATATTATGAGTTTATGAGTTTTGATGTACCGAAGGAGTTCGAGTCCCGGATGAGATCGGGGACATGACGAGGAGTCTCGAAATGGTCGAGGCGTAAAGATCGATATATTGGACGACTATATTCGGAGTTCGGAAAGGTTCGAATGATTGGGTATTTTCGAGTACCGGGAGTTACGGGATTACGGAGAAGTAATGGGCCTTGATGGGCTTTAGTGGGAAGAGAAAAAAAGGCTGCTGCGCCCCCTCCCTCTAGTCCGAATTGGACTAGGGAAAGGGGCGGACACCTCTCCTTCTCCTCCTATTCCTTCTCCCTTCCTCCCCTTTTGGTGGACTCCTACTAGGACTTGGAGTCCTAGTAGGAATCCATATCCTGGCCGCACCTTTGCCTTGGCCGGCCTCCTCCTCCTCCATCCTTTATATACAGGGGCAGGGGGCACCCCATAGACACACAAGTTGATCTACGGATCGTTCCTTAGCCGTGTGCGGTGCCCCCTTCCACCAAACTACACCTCGAATATACCGTTGCGGAGCTTAGGCGAAGCCCTGCGCCGGTGGAACATCATCATCGTCCACCACGCCCGTCGTCTTGTGAAACTCTCCCTCAACACTCGGCTGGATCGGAGTTCGAGGGGCGTCATCGAGCTGAGCGTGTGCAGAACTTCGGAGGTGCCGTGACGTTCGGTACTTGGATCGGTTGGATCGGGAAGAAGTACGACTACTTCCTCTACGTTGCGTCAACGCTTCCGTTGCTGGTCTACGAGGGTACGTAGACAACACTCTCATCTCGTTGCTATGCATCACCATGATCTTGCGTGATCGTAGGAAATTTTTTGAAATTACTACGTTCTCCAACAGCAAATGTCTCCATGCTCAACTCCTATCGCCGCCTTGGTTGAAGGGATAGTCCCATGCTCAACCTTCTTGTCACCGTCTTGTTGTTGGAGGCCCATATGATGTGGCACCTCGTAGCTCATCTCCATGACCGAAGGGAATGTCCCATGCTCGGCCATCTTCCTTGAGGGGCTTTCGAAGATGGAAGTGTTGCCCTCGCTCGTAGGTGGTCGTCTTGGACTTGATGAAGTCGATGTAGGCGTACACGTGGGAAGTAGGCGAAGATGTCGTACGTCCAAAGGCGAAGATGCCTTGATAGCACTTGGCGAAGATGCCGAAGTGGTGGTGGTAGCCGTAGCGCCGTCTTGGTGGTGGTCGTCTCGCGGTCTTCTTTTGTGCTCATGAAGCTTCGACTTGGCGTGAAGTAGGGCTTGTTGGGACTTGTGCACTTGCGCTTGTGGAGCATCTTCATGATGATGATGTCGTTGTCGTGCTTGAGCTCGTAGTAGATGTTGTTCATCGTCGTCGTGTGATGCGGAGCATCCCATGTTCATCCCCATGTACACTCCGACTACTCTACAAGCCCCAAGAGGACATATGACGAGACCTCGACCATACGCCATTGGACACAGGGTGAACTCACTCCTCTTCAAACCGTCACTTTCCACATATGAGACATGGATACTACCTCATGCATGGACCTTGCATACACTCAGGTACAACCGAGACGACCATGGAGGATCCAAGGACCAAGGCCAGGCATGGAAGAGGAGAAGGAAGAAGAAGCAGGGACAAGTTTCTGGAAAGCCCGGACCTTCCGGCCTGCCCGGAACTTCCGGCCCCCGGAGCCCAGACCAGCCCCGAGCGCGCCAACTCTCTGGATAGCCCGGAACCCGGCCGGAACCTGCCCGGAACTTCCGGCCTGCCTGTGTGCAAAGACTCGGGCCGAAGCCCATGTAACCCTTTCCCACTTACCCTTCGTGGCTTAGACTATAAATAGATCACCCCTCCTCCTAGTTAGGGTTAGCAATGGATTAGCTCATATTTTGTGTGAGAGCCTTGCTCATCCACTTGGTTACTTCTCCTCGGAGCTCACGGCCTCTTCGGAGAAGATCCCCCAAGTGGATTCAAGACCCCTTCAAGGGAAGACAATCAAGACCTCCTCACGGAGAAGAATCGGTTACCTCTTGTATCGTCCTTTGTTGGATTTGGACCGTGTGATCTCTATGTGTTCTTGAAACTAGCGCATGTGTAATCGAATCTTGTTGGTGTGGGTGATTCTCTTGTGTTTTCCCCCGTGATGTTCCTCGTGCTCTTCCGCTCGTTCTTCGTGTTCCTCATAGGGATCCTCTCCAAACGTGAAAGATCGTCCAAATAGGGTTCCACCCTACATCATCTTGGTATCATGAGCCACGTTGATCACGTTTTTGGAGCCTGTCGGTGTCAAAACCGGCGGATCTCGGGTAGGGGGTCCCGAACTGTGCGTCTAGGCGGATGGTAACAGGAGACAAGGGACACGATGTTTACCCAGGTTTGGGCCCTCTTGATGGAGGTAAAACCCTACGTCCTGCTTGATTGATATTGATATTGTGGATGTTTACAAGAGTGGATCTACCACGAGATCAAGGAGGCTAAACCCTAGAAGCTAGCCTATGGTATGATTGTAAGGGTTGTTGTGATTGTTGTCCTACGGACTAAAGCCATCCGGTTTATATAGACACCGGAGAGGGCTAGGGTTACATAGAGTCGGTTACAATGGTAGGAGATCTACATATCCGTATCGCCAAGCTTGCCTTCCACGCCAAGGAAAGTCCCATCCGGACACGGGGTGAAGTCTTCAATCTTGTATCTTCATAGTCTTGGAGTCCGGTCGATGATGATAGTCCGGCAAATGATAGTTCGGCTGATGATGGTAGTCCGGCTATCCGGACACCCCCTAATGACGAAGTTCGGCGTGTATACTGCTTGGCATTTCAAGGCGGGTTCCTCCTCCAAATGATAGAAGATTGGGAACACCAGGATAGTGTCCGACTCTGCAAAATAAATTCCACATTCCACCGTAGAGAGAATAATAATATATACACAAGCTCAATCTGCTGACGTTTTCCGTGGCATGACGTCATACCACCACCAAGCCATTACTCAAATTATTTTTTACTTTACCACCTCAGCACATTTAGCGAAGCGGTTTCCTTGGCACGTCTTGTGGAAGCAGAGATCGTGTTTCCCCTTAATCCGGGATTCTCATCAATACGGGCATGGGTAACCCAACCGCGCCCGTTCGCCACGCCCCTCTATCGGCGAGTTCCAAGCGGTCCGAGGCGGCTCTTGGTATTCTCCCTCTTTATAACGGGACCAAGGCTCGTTTCTTTTTCTTTAATCCACCGTCGAATCTTCTCCACGCTCCAAGTTCCAGCACTCAGAGCTCCAGATTCATGCGCTTTCGGACCTTCAACAATGTCCGGTTCCGACCTCCAGGGCCGGTGGATGCCCTCCTCCGTGACGGAGGAGGACGTGCTAAAGCTGCGGGATGCCAAGTACCTATCTTACGAGATTTCGCTCAGGTTGCCCGCCGAAGGGCAGGCCATCCCCACCCCTGAGCCCGGCGAGTATGTCGTCTTCGTTTCCCACCTCCGTCGGGGTTTAGGCTTCCCGATGGATCCTTTTGTGAGAGGGCTCATGTTTTACTATGGGTTGGAATTCCACGACTTGGCTTCGGAGTCCATCCTCCATATATCCGCATTCATCGTCATCTGCGAAGCCTTCCTCCGCGTCACCCCACACTTCGGCCTGTGGCTGAAGACTTTCAATGTGGCACCGAAGATGATCGGGGGGCGTGAAGCGGAGTGTGGCGGGGCGGCCATAAGTAGGAGAGCCGATGCCCCGTGGCCCGCTGGCTCCTTCCAAGAGGAGCTCGGCCTGTGGCAGCAAGAGTGGTTCTATATTACCGTTCCGAGGGGCCGCAGACAAAAACCGCCACCCCTATTCCGCCCGGGACCTCCACGACGATTGATATCGTGGGTCAACCAAGGAGCTCAGCTGGGGCCGTCAAAGGGCGTGCCCCTCTGCGGGCGGTTCGAGATCTCGAGAGGGAGATTGATATGGTGGTGGTGATGCAGGTTATGCTAATTAGGCGTCTCCTGCCCTGCAAACGCCGTCCTCTCCGGCTATGGGAGTTCAATCCGGAGGGCCCACGGATTCTTCAACACTTCATGGGTATGACACCCCTGGAGATGTATAACTTATTCTTCGGATCACAAGAGGTGCGCCCGGAATTGACCGAGGATGCTGGACTAAGCTGCAATCGCCCGAATACTCAAGTAAGTAGTTCCAAGTCCGGACATACCGTTTGTTTGCCTTTCAATGATCCGCCTTATGACCGATCTCCTCTACACAGGAGTGGATAGCGGAAGCAAAATTATCTGGTGTCCAGCCCCTCTCCGAGACCGCGCCGGATCCCGTGCTGGTCCGGACGCTGGAGGTTGCGCCTTCGGAGGAAAGCGAAGGGGAAAGCAGGAAAGCTACTGCCTCGCCCAAAGAGGCTTTTGAACGAGGGGGGATCGAGAATCCCTCCTACCAAGGGGATAAGAGGACTGCCTCCGAGGACCCGGGGAAAAAAGCCCCTAAATGGGGGAAGAAATCTTCACCGGAGGGTCCTGCGTCCGGGGAAGCCCCGGGCGCACAATCTCCCTTAATGAGCCAGCCCTCCAACGAGCCGTAAGTAGAAAGAAAGGAGTTTTATAATAAGGGACATCCCTATTTGTGCTTCTGAGGATAACAAAAGTTTTTACCTTGTAGTTCGGATCTTCGTCCTTCGCAGATGAGCTCGTCTTCGGGGGACCTTCGTCCGGAGATGATAGAGAGTGAGACGCCCCCGTCCGGGGCGCCGTTGGATAGGGCGGACGAGCCTGAAGTGTCGTCAAGGAGGGAGCCCCCGAGTGTGGCAAAGCCGGATAGTTCGGCGCCAACTGGTCTCTGGTGAAGGATCTGCTTGAGAAGGCGTCTATCTCGGAAGATCAGCACGCATTGATGGCGTGGTGATTGAAAGGATTTCGTCGCCAAGGCGGGTTGCATGATGCCGTCAGGAGTTTACTGGCGGGGTTTGAGGTATGTAAAAATGAAACACCTTTTAACAGTTTTGCATATAGAATGCGCCCTGTATAGATAGTAGCCCCTGAGACTCGGTAGGTTGTCGATATCGACGGCATGCCGAGGATCAAAATCGCAGGTTTTAAATTCCCGTCGTTCCTATGCAGGTGGCGGGTCGTCCGGGGGCCAGCCGGACTAATGGAGTTGCTGAACTAAAGCGGCAACTCGATGTGGCGGATGAAGACATAGAGCTGTTCAACAGGCGACTTGATGAGTCGCAAGGTAAGTGTTACTGCGCGGACACATGGTAAGGGAGCCGAAGCCAACTCCTCACAAAATTTGCGTGAAATGCAGATAGTGCCGCTGCCGTGGAGAGTCTTGGGCGAACTTGCTCAAGCCAAGGAGCAGGCGGAAGGGTGATCGGCAGCCCGCATATGCCGAGGAGTTAGCGGCGAAAGGGCCGCCTGCGCCGGAGCAGGGAAGAGATAGCGAAATGGCTGTGAAGTTAAAGAGGCTACCGACCGCAATGAGGCTCTTGGGAAGGAGCGCCTAGCGGGCAGGAAGACCTGCGGAAGGCCACCATCGAAGCCAACAATGCCCGCTCTGCAATGCGGGCCATGAAGGAAGAACTGCGCCAGGCGGGTAGATTGTAGGTGGCAAGCCTTTTTGCTGCGCGAAGGTTCACGGATTCAAAATATGCTCAGCTGGGCCAAGCTGTGGTGTCCGGAGGACCTTATATGGACTTAGCAGCGAGTGCGGCGGATGCCGTTGTATTTTTGCAGCGGAAGGATCACCAGACGGAAGAGCTGTTTTGGTCTCAATTCCATAGTCCGGAGCGTTCACTTCCGCTGACCGATCATTTGGCTGAGTGGGCTGAGCTAAATAGGTTGTCCGGGCTTGCTATGGCGGATATAGTGACCCATATCCGGCCGGATAGGCCCCAGCCGAAGAGTTACTTTGGCTTATTGCAGCAATTTCTTGGGGCGGTGCCGCATATCAAGGCGATGAAGCGGTCGGCCTGCATAGAGGGTGCACGGATGGCGCTCGCCCATGTAAAGACACATTGGACAGAGATGGATGCCACCGCTGTTGCGACCCCGGGTTCGGATAATAACCGGCTGCCCGCCGAGCACTATTTTGGCGAAGTGCTGCCTAGTGCTCGTGTAATAGAGTCGCAGTGCTCGAAAAATGTTACGCTTGAATGAGCGTTTATATGATGTAAAAGCGGTTTTATGATGTAGCGCCTTTTATACTTGTGCGTTCAAGTAATAGAATATCTCCTTTGCGGCCGTTCATGTATACGTATGTATAACCCGAAAGATGGCAGTCGTCGGCTTCAGCCCCCACGCACAAGGTGCGGGGTGTTCATAAAAATAGCGCGTTTTCACACTTAATCCGGCGTCTCGGTCCTGTAAAGGAGGTGGTAGCGTAGCAAGCGAGGAAACCGGACTATAATGCTTTATCACTTTCACTTAGCCATGGAGTTCGAGGTGGGGCTACGACATAGCCCTTGGGGCACCGTGCTCTCGAATTCGGGAAGCGTATGTACTGGCGGAAGCGGCCCTTCTTCAAAGCGGAGTAATCCTAAACATTCCCAAGGTCGATCAGTGGTTGACCAGTCTCTCGCTGTATCATGACGGTCAGTTTTGGCTTTCTTTCTTGAGGTGCTCGCCATTTAACTGGGGCACAATCGCAGTAGTTCTCTTGGAGCAGCGTTAGCCGATGATCTGAGCGTAAGGTAGCAAAACACGGAGCCGGGCAAACCCAACATTTGACCAAAGACATGATTCGGAGCTGATGCATATAAGGCCTAACTCGAGACGCCGAACACTCCCGAAGGTGTTCGGTCTTTATAATAGCGGGCAAAACAAAGCCCTAAGCCCCTTGTGTCGTGTGCGGGCATGTTCTATTGGCGCTGCCGATGCCAAAACGCCAGATCTCCACTCTGGTTATCTTGAAAACCAGGGGATTATAGCAACAAGAGACAGTAAGAAAGGTTTACGAGGGTCTTAGTCGAAAAGAGTCCTTACAGCGGGTCCCTCTGCACGTCTGCGCTGTGTCTCCGTTGTGCCGTATCACGGGCGGGTGTGCACGATGTTCATCTCAGAAAAGAGAGGAACTTGGTTGGAAAAGAAATCGTGCAAGAAAGTGCATAAAAATTGAAATATAGATTAAGAAAGCTGAGCCTATGCTAGCTCATTATGGCTTGTATGAGCAAACCCTTGTGAGGGGGTGTGCGGCTCGGTAGCCCTAGCTTATTTAGTCGGACTTGTCCAGCCGTGTGCAGGGTCTCCGGCGACCCTGTGATGAAAGCGATGCCACGTGGACCGGGCATTTTAAGCGTAAGAGGCGCGAATGTGGTATTGTATTGAAGCGGGCGAGCTTCCGTCCGGTGGTGCTTGATAGCTGGCTTAAGGGCCTGGCGCCGCTCCTTTAAAGGAAGTGCGGCTTATGCCGAATTGTAATAGGGTCTATCCCCACTTGCGCATTGTGTCCGGATATAGCAGGTTTAAGTCACTACCGCCGTCCATCAACATCTGCGATAATTGCAGTCCGTCTATTATGGATCCGATATCAGGGCAGTCTATCCTGCGCTCCGGATACTTCTGGACTAATCCAGATGGTCGAAAGTGATTGGTTTTGACATCCAACCTTGTTCCACTGGGGTGGATCATCCGACACTTGTCTTGGCGAGTGCCGTGTTGGCTTTCCGTGTTATCACGTGAAGCGAGTTTACTGTTTTGACTTCTCGAGGGAAAGTCCTTTGACTTCCGGTGCTCTGCTGGTGGGGCTCGTCATTGTCCTCGCTTGGCGTATCGAGCCCCTTGTGTCCGGCATTAAGTCTGCCGGACTGTTTAAAAACCCAACAATTTCGGTTGGTATGGTTTGCAGGCCTTCCGGGGGTACTGTGGATTTGACATATCCGATCTAAAATTTTGTTTAAATTTGATAGCTCGTCTCTGTTGTCCTTAAGAGGCCGTGTTTTATTGTCTCTCGCGAGCTTTTGAATCCGGCGTTGACCGTCGTGCCTCAATGGGCTTTTTCTTTATTCGGCGCTGATCTTTCTGCGCCGTGACTTTCCTTTCCATCTCGATCTCGGATGTACTGGTCGCTAGTGCTGCATCTTGCTAGCCAGCTGTCTTCTCCGCGCAAAAGCGCGTCATGAGGCTTGTTAGCGGCCATTGTTCTTGGCTTCTCTTGGCGAGGTGTGTCGGCGAGCCATTCGTCTCGGACGTTGTGTTTAAAAGCTGCTAAGGCTTGCGTCCGGACAATCGACTATTTGGTTCTTTTGGTAAGGAACCTGTTCCAGAATTTGCGGCTGACTCTCCGGGCTGTTGGGTTATATGACTCAGGTCGTCAGCATCCGGAGGGCGGACATAAGTCCCTTGAAAATTTGCTCTAAACGCGTCCTCAAGCTCTTCCCAACTTCCAACAGTGTTTTCTGGGAGGCTTTTGAGCCAGTGCCGAGCTGGCCCTTTGAGCTGGAGGGGTAGGTATTTTATGGCGTGGAGATCGTCTCCTCTAGCCATGTGTATGTGTAGTATGTAGTCTTATATCCAGACTCCGGGGTCTGTTGTGCCGTCATATGCCTCTATGTTTATGGGTTTAAACCCTGCTGGAAATTCATGATCCAGCACCTCATCGGTGAAACATAGCGGGTGTGCGGAGCCCCTGTATTTGGGTGTGCCGCTGTCTTCGAACACTTGTTGTGGTGTGTTACCTCCTGGGTCCTCTTTTTTGGCCCGTAGATGGACCTATTTGGGCCATCGTTTTACCAGGATTATAATTCGGCTTGTGTGCAGCCCCGTTTGTCGTTTTGGGCCTGTCGTCTGGCCGTCTATCCGGCCAGGCGGCCACTTTATTTTTTGACTGTGAAGGCTCGATGGCTTCCTCGTCAAATTCTGGCAACAACTTGCGCTTCGGGTAGCTCTTAATTTGATGGCCATTGCCATATTTGTCTGCAGTCTTGAATACTTTGCTCCACTTCATTCTGAGTGTGTCTTCTGCTGTTTTGAGCTTCCGTTTCGCCTTCTTCAAACTTCTTGCAGTGGCGACTAGTTTTTTGCGTATGTTCTCATGCTCTGGTGTTGTGGCCAGACTGTTGATTGCTCCGTGAAGGGGTTGATTATCCGGCTCGTCCTGTTCGTCGTCCGCTGGATTGCCCTGCTCTATCGCCTGGTCGTTAGGAAGGCTGCTTTGATCGGCGGGACTTAGGCGGCGTCCACGTCGCCGTTTGGTTCTTTATCGGCGAGATTATCCTCTGCCGCGTCCGTTGTTCCTCGTTATCGCTTCCTTCGGGTGTCCACTATGTATATGTCGATGACGAGGTGGTCTTCGGTGTCTGTAGGCACTGGTTCTTGGAAGTCTCCGCATCGTCGTCCATACCGTCGATGTCTTCGGAGTCGTAGTCGAGTATGTCGGTTAAATCGTCGACGGTGGCTACGAAGTGGGTGGTGGGTGGGATCTAAATTTCTTCGTCATCCGCGTCCTAACCCTCCTGGCCGTAGTTCGGCCAGGGCTCTCCGGATAGCGAGAGATGTTTTAATGAATTTATGATATCGCCGAAGGGCGAGTGCTGAAAGATGTCCGCAGCGGTGAATTCCATGATCGGCGCCCAATCGGATTCGACTGGTAGGGGCGCAAGAGGTTCGGAGTCCGGCAGGGAGTCCGGCACCTCGGAGTCATGGGCTTTATGTGGGACAAGGTAAGTTTTCGGCTCCATCGCCGTAGAAATTGCGGCTCCCGAGGCGGTGTCCAGCCATCCTTCCTCGATTCGAGCGATCGGCTCCGGACTATGAGTCGGGCGGATTCATCATCTTGACCTCAAGGGGCTGTCCGTGGCGAGTTAGGTCATGCCCATCGCGAAAGTGCGGCACGCTCGGCTGTGGCTCAGATCCATCGAGGATCAAGTCCCGCGGATATCGGCCGTGAAGTTTAAGCTTCAAACCTGACTGACGGCCGGGCGTAGCTTCGATCTGCTCGGATGGCCAAGGGAGTTGGCCCGCGATGCAAAGCCGCCGAATTCGAAGATCTGTCCGGGGAGAAAGGTCTCACCCAGGACTGCGTCGTCGTTGATTGAAGAGGCCATCAAGCCTATCGGTGACGACATAGAGGAACTCTCAATGAAAGCACCAATGTCGGTGTCAAAACCGGCGGATCTCGGGTAGGGGGTCCCGAACTGTGCGTCTAGGCGGATGGTAACAGGAGACAAGGGACACGATGTTTACCCAGGTTCGGGCCCTCTTGATGGAGGTAAAACCCTACGTCCTACTTGATTGATATTGATATTGTGGATGTTTACAAGAGTGGATCTACCACGAGATCAAGGAGGCTAAACCCTAGAAGCTAGCCTATGGTATGATTGTAAGGGTTGTTGTGATTGTTGTCCTACGGACTAAAGCCATCCGGTTTATATAGACACCGGAGAGGGCTAGGGTTACATAGAGTCGGTTACAATGGTAGGAGATCTACATATCCGTATCGCCAAGCTTGCCTTCCACACCAAGGAAAGTCCCATCCGGACACGGGGTGAAGTCTTCAATCTTGTATCTTCATAGTCTTGGAGTCCGGTCGATGATGATAGTCCGGCAAATGATAGTTCGGCTGATGATGGTAGTCCGGCTATCCGGACACCCCCTAATCCAGGACTCCCTCAGAGCCCCCACCCTTTGTTTTCTAGCTTGATTTTGTTGATTTCGTCCTAAATTCGAAAATCCCCACCAAAAATAGCCCCCAATTTTTTTTGTGATTTGTTGGTTTGGATGATGTTTTGTTGATTTTGATCCATGGATTCGTTGTGTTTCAAGTGGATCTAGCTTTCCCCCATCATTTTCCCCCTTTCCATCCACAAAATCTCCCCAAATTTGACCTTGGAAATCGAGTTTTTCCGCCCCCGTTCTCAGATCTGGAATTTATGGTTCGTCCCGGAAGAAATTCCACGACCCCTGGAACTTCCGGACTCCCCCGGAACTTCCGTCTTAGCCCCGGAACTTCCGGGCTAAACAGAAAGTTTACCCCAAAAATCCCTCTGACCCCCGCACTTTTTCCGCGACCCCCGGAACTTCCGGCCACCCCCGGAACTTCCGGAGCCCGGAACTTCCGGCTTAACCAGAGACACTGCACATAATTTCAGCATCAACCATCTTCACCGTTTTCATCATAACTTTTCTCTCCGAACTCCGATTTGAGTGTTCTTTGGCTCGTTTTGAAGCTATCGACGTGCCCGAGGTCCTGACCTTTGTTTCACCACCTTTTGACACCCTCAAATTTTCTGTAGTTTGGCATCTTTGCCTAGGGCTTCCACCACATCATCCGCAATACCACCATAGCCTTCCGCAACCTAACCCATTTTGATCCCCATAGCATTTGAGGTTGTTTGAGTAGTGACTTGAGTCTCCTAAGGTGTTTAGGCTACTTAGGGACGGTTGCTTCTTCATAAACCACCTCCATAACTTCCGCATAGGCTTGCCCACCATACACTACCGCCACACCAACTTAACCCAATTTTGTTGTGTTGAGAGTTGTGTCTCCTAAGGTGTTTCGGCTACTTAGGGACGTGCTTTCCACTTTGACTCCGTGTATAGCCCATCATACGCTTCCACCACCATAACCCGGTCAACTTCGGCTACTCGGGTTTCCACCAATACTTCCGCAACCACCACCGCATTCCGCTACCACCATTTGACATTTGACGTTTGAGATTTTGAGTTCGTGGTTTTTCCGTTTCCTAAGGTGTTTCGGCTACTTAGGGACGAGACTCCATCATCTTAGTTTCTACATCAAAACCGCCACTCATCAGGCGCCGGATGGTAACCTCCATATCATCTTGGTATCGTGGTATCCCTCCTTTGTATATTCCCCTTGCTATTGCATTGTTAACCCCTAGCCCATTTTGCGTTACTTGCCTATCGGGACTAGCCATTTGAGTATTGCCGGCAACGTTACTTGTGCACATTAGTGATCATTGGTCTACACCTTCCATAGCGTACTTACCATATCATCTTGGTATCATATCATCTCTTGTGTCACAAAGTTTGTTCCCGCATATACACAATTGCTATCTTGGTTTGTGCATTGTGCAAAAGTGGCCATACAAAAAAAGAATAAGCTTTTAAGCAAAAGAGAAAGAGCAAAGAAGCTTGTAAGCAAGAGCCATAGCATCATACCACATTGCATAAGATTGTCATATCCGATCATCTTGGATCAAACACCGGGAACCATACATACATAGCATACTTGGGATAGAAAGTTTATCCATTTTGCATCTTATAGGTTGTGCACAAGTGTCGTATCCGCCTATTGAGCAATCGTGCTAGCGTCTCTCTTGAGTTGTGCAACACGAGCGTTTTGGTGGATTCCACATTTTGAGCTCATTCCTTGGTTGCACGGCCCCATTTATCTATCCGTGTGTGTGTTTCCGTGTACCATTCTTTGCTATTGGTCTACTTGTTTCACTTGCGAATTTGTGAATCTCTTTCAACATTATTGACTCTTGCTAACATTTTAAATCAAATATTTGTGCCACTATCCTCACCGAGCTCCACCATAAGCCTTATTTGTGTAGGTGTGAGAAACCGACAAGAATTGGTACCAATTGTGCTATTTCCTTGTTACACATTGAGTGATCATTGATCCATGTTCAACATCGGTCAAGGTACGTTGGTATAAGTTCTTCTCTTCCTCCCACTCATGTTTGCTCGAGTCTTGTGATGGATAGGCAAGACATTTCATCTCCGGTCCTCGACAACAACGACGGCGTGAACAACTACATCACCAAAGCATCTATCTTCGATCTACAACGACAAGTGCAAGGTGCACAATCAAGATTGCGAGAGCGCATCGAGAACATCTCCATCGACATTCGTCACTCCGAAGCAAGGAAAAGGGACTACAACGACAAGAAGCTTTCCGCACATAAAGAGGAGAAAGATGCAAGGATGGAGGAGATTAGAGCCTTGATCAAGTCTACTTCCCCTTCATCGTCCTCAAGGCGGCGACGTTCAAGTCACAAGTCTTCGGAGCGCAAACAAGATGCAAGGGCAAGTCGTCCACGTCCATATCTCCATGGCGACCATGTAACATCCCAAATTTCCTATTTGGAATGTTTTACAATTATAGCTAAGCATCCTATGCATCCTGTTTGAATTTGAATGCCATTTGAAGTTTCGGAGAATTTTGAGTTTTGAATTTGAATTTCAAACTTTGGCAAGTGGGAAACATTTCAAAAACTACGCCTGATAAATACTTGTCAAAAGTATGAGAGGAGCAAACATGACACTCCAAAAATATCAGAGGAAAACATTGCCGAAAGATTTGGATTCAAATCTGAATTTTATTTGAATTTGAAAAAAATGGATTTTTATAAAGTTTGGATTTTGCCTTTGGAAAAATGTTCAAATGAAAGGGAATATTCCCCTGATCATTTTGGTATATATATACCCTATATAAAATATTTATAGATATTGTTTTATTTCTGTTTTGTTTTATTTAAAAAATAAAATTCTAAAAAAAAAAAAACCCCGGGGCGCCAGCTAGGCCACCCCAGGCCCAGCCAGCGCCGCACCCACCCGCCTGGCCCAGCCAGCGCCGGCCCACCTGGCCAGGCCAGCCGAGCCGAGCCGGCCCAGCTCGCCCCCCCTCGCCCGAATCTCTTTGGCCTCGGCCACCCGCTCGCCTCGCCCCTCCCTCTCTCTCTCTGACCCGTGGGCCCCGCCCCATCTTCTTCCCCCCTCGCCCACGCATCGCGCTTCATGGGAGATCGCGGATCGAAGGATCCGGGATCCCGATCCGCCCGATCGACCCAAGACGCCCGAGGCCACGGCTATAAAAGCCGAGCCCTCCGCACCCATTCCCCCCTAGCCTCGCCGGAGCCCCTCTCTCTCTCTCCCAAGCACGCCGAGCTCACACCGCCGCCAAAGTCGCCGCCGTCGCCACCTAGCCTCCCGACCACCCCGACCCCACGAACCACTCCCGACCTCGTCCGCACCAAGACGGCGACTCCCGGACCTCCCGGCCTTTCAAGCCCCAGCGACTCTCGCCGCCGTCGCCGCCGTCGCCGGACTCCGTAAGCCACCGCAACACCCTCCCGTCCGATCCTAAATGAGTGGCTAAGATTAGAACCCCGAAGAATAAGTTTTATTAGAAAACCGGCGGTTCTTTCGGTTTAGTATTAGTTAGGTTTTTATTTTTAGGCCGGTTCGTTTTAGTTAACCCTAGGGCCCGTTTAGACTATTTAACATACGAGAGCACACAGTTTAGGCCCATTAGGCCTTTTCTTTTATTTTGATTTTCTGATTTAGCGAGAATAGTTTCATTTTCAAAAATTCATATCTTTTATTCTGTTTATTATTTTTAGATGATTCTTTTTTTGTTGGATTGCAAATTTTATGTAGTTTCTGTAGAATATATATTTAGCTATGTTAAAAATAATTAAAATTGCTTTAATTTAGTTTTAGTCAGAATAGTAAATCTGCTATAACTTGAGTTAGAAAAATTATTTTGCATGATTCTTTTTGTCCCAACTTTATTTTGACATTGCCAAACCATAGAAATTAACTTGGGTATTTTAGGATTAATAAATTATTAGTTTTAAGCAGAATCCTATTAATCCTAATTAATTAACTAGTTCTGTTTTCCTAACATTTTAATTAGTAAATGAATTTATTTTTAACTTGTGATTAGTTATTCTAGGTTAGTTTCTGTCACTTTAGTAGATGAACTTTTATTTATAATTAATAAAATTTTTAATTTATTTTCTTAATGGAAATTGGATTAGGCCTAAAATGAGTTTTATAATAGCTTTTAATTAATTCTTTTTGCTCCTAGTTGCTTAGTGAAACCTTTTCTGTTAAGTTAACTTAAAACCATGATTAGGTTATATTAAGGAAATTTTGTTATATAAAAACTATTTTAGTTATTGTTTGGAGTAGGGAAAACTTTGAGTTGTTTTTCTTTGAGTTTTTCTTTTGGATTTGGTTTTGGTTGTTTTGTTGTGTTATGTTACTTTTGTTATGTTGTGTGATCCTATTACTTTGTGCTTATTGTGTTATTGTTTGTCTCGGTAGAGTTTCCAGTCTGAAGCTTGCTACTCGACTCTTTAGCTTCGAGGATCATCAGCAAGGCAAGTTTTGATCATGTTATTTCTATACCTATGTTTTTGTGCATTAGTAGTTGTCACCACCCCACCATGCATGCAGTAGTGAAATCTTGAAGTCATTAAACTTGAGTAGTATCATGTGGTAGGATGAACCAATCCCTTGTTACCATGACCCGGGGCGTAGTAGTTACCTTGCTATGCTCAGAGCGGGATTTGGGATGAGTGAAATTCATAAGCAAGATGTGAGAGTCAATGATGATGACAACCCCATGAACTACAATGATCAAGATGGACTTGGAAAATCACTCTTTGGGTGGAGGGCGGTTGGCGGGCACCTGGAGCACCAGTGGTGGCGGGATGCATGGAGAAGCGCCATGACATCCTGCGGAAAGCTTCACCCAGCCACGAAGAGAAGGATGGATGCCCCATGACGGAAGCTTACGTGCAGCCGCAAGCCATTATGGGCTCTGGCTGGGTTGACCCTAGTAGTGACGCTGGCTGGGCGGTACTACGAGAAGTAGAAGAACGGTAGGATTGGATGGGTACGGCAGTAGCGGAAGAACTCTTTGGAAGACCCTGTTTCATTCGTCCGTCTTCAAACACCATGAAGTGCGAAGACTTTAAAGGAGGAATGATTCTTGCGGGAAAGTCGCAACCCTCTGCGAGTTAAAGATCTAATCGATTAGCCGTGTCCCGATTCACGGACATTTGAGCCTCTGGAACTTGGAAGTATTCGGATATCTCAACACTAAAACTAATGAATTAATTTGAGGGTTTTATGACTTAATAATTGGGAGCGAGATATTGGTTGGCGGAACCATCTCAATAACTACCAACAATTGTAGTAATTTGCAAGCAAGTCCATTGTAGTAGGATAAAATTTGCTTTTCGCAAAAATGATGAAACTTAGAGCTCCACAGCCAAAATGCATATAGTGATAGTAAGTTTAATATTGTTGTTCTTCATGACTTGCCAGCTTATTCCAAAAGCTGACCTACATGGCTGCAACGTATTATGTTGCGAGAGATATATTCGATCGGGAGTGAGGCTACGCTCGCGCTTGGCGATTGCCCTTTGGAGTCGGATGGACTCGCTTATCTTCGACTTCCGCAGTGTTATTAGTTTATTTCTCATGAGTTGGCCTTGAGCCAAATTTATTCTCTTGTAATAAAGACTCTATATGAGAATCGTTTAATGATATTCAGGTGTGATTGAACTTTGATTACTTTATCAATGTACTGTGGGTACCAGCATGATCTTGGGATGGTATGCATACACGAGATTTGACCGATTTTGGGCCAGGTTGCTACTGAGATGGTATCGAGCACACGCTGACCGTAGGATCGTAACCCCTAGGATCGGAAAGCCATAGCGAGACCATTTGCTTTGAATCCTTTTCATTCCATAATTCTCCCTGTTCAATTCTCGACTCTTCTCCCTTTGCAACATTCTAGATGGCCGAGTTCACCCAGTTTGCTACGGAGTTACGCCGGCCCGATGAGGCGATGCCCTTCGAAGAAAGCTGGTTCAGATGGTGAAGCAGCTGAAGATTGCTCTGCCCTCGATCACGGAAGCCAACTAATGCACTTCCGCGGACACCCGCTACAGGATTGAAGTGCATATCCTGGGAGAACCTTTGGAGGACACACGGAGCCTATCAACTTTGAGTTCACGAGTTCAAGCTGGATCATCGGAAGGGGCGTGGCGATCTATCGAGCACTTGGACATCTCGAGAGGAGTCAGGGCGAGCTCGATCACTCAGACCCGCCATGGTTTCTCGCAGGCAAGGAATGGAGATATCATCCGTACCATTGAGGACGATTCCACTCTCTCATACATCCGGGACTTGGAGTGCCTTCTCAGAAGCGGGAGATTCAGACTCGCCGTAACTCGAAGACACACGAAGCTGTTGTTCATGAACTGGGCTGGAGGAGAAGGCACGCGCAGACTTCCTTGGCCATGAGGAAGAAATCACGGACTTCATGGAGGTAGTCGACGACCGAAGATGAAGCTTGCCGCAATAGAGGAAAAGATGGACTTGGGAGAGGACCTTTACCCAGTGGAGATGAAGCACCCCGTGAGCAATGATCAGGATTTGAAGGAGTACCGAAGGAAACCCCAAGAGGAGGCGCCATCGATGAAGACTTTTAGTCGACCACCATGTTATCTTTTCCTTTTTAAATCGATCAGTTAGGCCGATGTTTTCCTTCGATTAGTCATGAGCTTTTGTAATCGAGTTTGAACCATGTTGAGTGGAATGAATAAATGATTGGTGTGTTATGATTGTGCATTCATATGGGTAGTGTTATTCCTCATAGACCATTGTTCTATTCTAATTTTCTCATCCCTCCAAAACACGGATGCCTCAGGGGCGTGACCTTTGGTTTCCCGCCGAGCTCACCCAGCTGCTCCAAAGCGAGAATGCGTGATGCAGCTCCTTATTGAATCGAACAACAACGCCAACAATCCACCGCCACCACCACCACCCTTGTGGACAACTTGACTCGATTTACGAGGTTGAATCCGCCGGTGTTCTCTAGTAGCACCGAGCGATTGTTGCTGATGATTGGCTCCGCAAAGTCGGAAGAGAGCTAATCACCGTTGGATGCACCGATCTTTGAGAAGGTGCACTTTGCGCGCATCAACTGGATGGACCTGCAGCTTCTTGGTGGGAGAATTACACCGCCACTTTTCCCATTGGAGCCATCACTTGGGATCAATTCCAGCAGGCCTTCCGCACCGCTCATGTCTCGGCTGGAGCCATGAGTGCGAAGAAGCGTGAGTTCCGCAACTTACGCCAGGGAACCGTCTTGTGGCACGATCGTGGATGATTCAACAAGCTCGCTCGCTATGCCCCTGATGATGTGGCCACAGATGCCGCCAAGCAGGAGAAGTTCCTTGAGGGACTCAATGATGAACTGAGCATGCAGCTTATTGTGGCTACCTTCAACAACTACCGGAGCTGGTAGACAAGGCCACCATTCTTGAAGGCAAGCAGCAGCAGATAGAAAGCATAGCGGAAGTACAGCCAGGTAAGCACAACTCGGGAGCTCAGCGAAGCCCGCTATGCACCATACTCGGGAGGACACACCCATCATAACCATGGAGGTCATAACCATGGAGGAAATGGGAACAACCGCAGCCAGGACAACAAGTCAGGCCATGGCAATGGCAATGGCAATGGTAATGGCAATCAGCACCGTTCTGCCCGGCTCAGAAGGATCTGAGCCACATCACCGCTTCAAGTGCGGAAGGCAGGGCACTACGCCACCGACTGCCCGGAGGCCAAGCAGAGGAATGGAAATGGCAATGGAGGCTCAGCGAAGAAGCCAAATCCGTTCCCTCGTGCTCGGTGAACCACATCGGCGTGGAGGGCGTCTATGATCAGCCGAACAACGTGGTTGGTAAGTTTTATTGAATTCACGTTCAGTTTTGGTTCTCTTTGATTATGGTGCAACACATTCATTCATATCAAGGGTAGTTGTGGAAAAAATGCGGGTTGCGCACTAGAACCCTTAGAAGCCCCTTGGCGTCGGTTCGCAGGAGGAGAAATGATGGCGGTGTAGGCTGTCCTACAACCCTCAACATCGGGAATCATAAGTTTCCCGTGGACCTCATAGTGTTGGAAACCCAGACCTTGGATGTAATCCTAGGCATGGATTGGTTGTCAAAGTTTGAAGGAACATTGGCTGTGCCGCAGAAGTCTATTCTGCTCACCACCCCGGGCGAAGAGGATCAAGTATGTAGCGAGCACAGCCGGATGAAGAATCGGTGCATTCCCTCACGGGAGTTGTTCGGGAGGAAGTGCGATGGTGCAAGACTTTCCGATGTGTTCCGGAGGAATTACCAGAATGCCGCCGGATAGGGACATTGAATTTCTGATTGAGCTATTGCGGCACAGCCCCAATATCCAAGAGACCTTATCGGATGCCACCGAATGAGTTGAAAGAGATCAAGGATCAAATAAATGAGTTATTGGAGAAAGGATATATTCGTCCAAGCTCATCACCTTGGGGAGCCCAGTTCTTTTGGTAGAGAAGAAGGATGGAAGCTTGAGGATGGTTGTGGATTATCGTGCATTGAGCAGCGTAACCATCAAGAACAAGTACCCTCTGCCGATGATCAATGACTTGTTTGATCAGCTTGTTGGAGCCAAGGTATTCTCTAAGATCGATCTTGATCGAGGTATCATCGATTGAAAATTCGTGAAAAGGATATACCCAAAACAGCATTCACTACCAGGTATGGTTTATATGAGTATACCGTCATGTCATTTGGATTGACTAATGCTCCTGCATACTTCATGAATTTGATGAACAAGGTGTTCATGGAATATTTGGACAAGTTTGTCGTGGTGTTCATCGATGACATATTGATTTTCTCCAAGAGCGAGGAAGAGCATAAGGAACATTTGCGTCTAGTTCGGAGAAACTTGAGAACATCGGTTGTATGCCAAGTTCAGCAAATGTGAATTTTGGTTGAAGGAAGTTGGATTCCTCGGACATGTTATTTCAGGAGAAGGAATAGCAGTTGATCCCGCCAAGGTTGAATCAGTCACCGATTGGCGATCGCCCACCTCGATCAAGGAGATCCGCATTTTCTCGGACTCGCGAGGATATTATCGGAGGTTCATTGAGAACTTCTCGAAGATTGCCAAGCCCATGACTGAGCTGTTGAAGAAGGAAGCCAAGTATGTTTGGACCGAGGAATGTGAAGCCAGTTTTCAGGAATTGAAGAAAGCGGTTGGTCACCGCCCGATGTTGATTTTGCCGGACATACACAAGGAATACCAGGTTTATTGTGACACTTCTCGTCAAGGACTCGGAGGAGTATTGATGCAGGAAGGTAAGGTTGTAGCTTATGCCTCCAGACAGCTACGGCCTCATGAGATGAATTATGCCACGCATGATTTGGAGTTAGCAGCTGTAGTGCATGCACTCAAGACCTGGAGACATTTCCTCATCGGAAATCGTTGTGATGTTTACACAGATCACAAGAGTTTGAAGTATATCTTCACGCAGAAGGAATTAAACCTCAGGCAGAGGAGATGGCTAGAATTGATAAAGGACTATGACATGAGATTGCATTACCACCCAGGTAAGGCTAATGTTGTAGCAGATGCTTTGAGCCGTAAGAGTTATGTGAATACTCTTACAGCAGGAGGATTACCCCAGGAGTTAGTCAATGACCTTAGAGATCTCCGACTGGAGATAGTTCCGAAAGGATTTGTTGCAACTCTGGAAGTTCAGTCCACCTTGACCGAAAGGATTCGTGAAGCCCAGAAGTCGGACAAGGAACTTGATGAGATTAAGCAAAAGATGGATGAAGGAAAAGCTAAAGGATTCCGTAAGGATGAACATGGAACTATATGGTTTGAGGATCGTATTTATGTGCCCAATGATCCCGAGCTCGGAAGCTAATTCTTCAGAGGCTCATGATTCACCGTACTCGATTCACCCCGCAACACCAAGATGTACCTGGATTTGAAGCAAAGTTTACGGTGGGCGGTATGAAGAAGGATATTGCGAGCACGTAGCGATATCGACGTTTGTCAACGCGTAAAGGCGAACATCGAAGCCAGCAGGGTTGCTTCAACCTTTCCGATTCCCGATTGGAAATGGGAGAAACTTGGTATGGATTTCATCACAGGATTACCCGGGACCCGTTCAGGTTATGATTCTATCTGGGTAGTGGTTGATCGTTTGACTAAGGTAGCTCACTTCATTCCGTGAAGACTACCTATACCAGTGCCAAGTTGGCCAAGATATACATGACCAGGATCGTATGTCCGCATGGAGTTCCGAGGAAAATCGTGTCGATAGAGGAACACAGTTTACCTCAAAGTTTTGGAAGCGATTGCATGAAACTTTGGAGTGCGAGGCTGGAATTGATACAACTTTTCATCCATGAGCAGATGGACAGACCGAGAGAGTCAATCAGATTACGGAGGACATGTTGAGAGCTTGTGTACTAGACTATGGGTCTAGCTGGGATGATAATTTGCCATCTGTGAGTTCTCATACAACAACAGTTATCAATCCGGTTTGAAGATGGCCCCTTCAAGCTCTATACGGAAGGAGGTGCGAACACCATTCTTTGTGGGATAGTGTTGGAGATCGATCACTTTTCGGTTCCGACCTTATCAAGGATTCGAAGAAAGTCAAGCTGATTCGAGACAGGCTCAAGATAGCACAGTCGAGATAGAAGAGTTATGCCGATAGTAAGCGCAAGGAAGTGACTTACGAAGTGGGAGACCGAGCATATCTTCGTGTGTCTCCACTTCGTGGAATCAAGAGATTTGGAGTCAAGGGAAAGTTAGCACCCCGATTCATTGGCCCCTACAAAATCCTCGAACGTCGTGGAGAAGTTGCATACAAGTTGGAATTGCCGGAAGGATTGTCCGGAGTTCATGATGTCTTCCACGTTTCTCAGCTGAAGAAGTGCCATGCCGACATGGCCGATGTTCCGTTGAGAGACACAGTGCCCCTAGAGGCCATACAGCTTGACATTGATCTGACTTACAAGGAGAAACCCGTCCGAATTCTCGAAACTGCAAGCAGGGTCACCCGCAGCAAGGTCATCAAATTTTGCAAAGTGCTGTGGAGTCACCACACCGAGGAAGAAGCCACTGGGAGCGAAGAAGATCTTCTTGAGACCACCGCACCTATTTGCTAGCCAACCCGAATCTCGAGGGCGAGATTCATCTTAAGGTGGGTAGGTTTGTAACATCCCAAATTTCCTATTTGGAATGTTTTACAATTATAGCTAAGCATCCTATGCATCCTGTTTGAATTTGAATGCCATTTGAAGTTTCAGAGAATTTTGAGTTTTGAATTTGAATTTCAAACTTTGGCAAGTGGGAAACATTTCAAAAACTAAGCCTGATAAATACTTGTCAAAAGTATGAGAGGAGCAAACATGACACTCCAAAAATATCAGAGGAAAACATTGCCGAAAGATTTGGATTCAAATCTGAATTTTATTTGAATTTGAAAAAAATGGATTTTTATAAAGTTTGGATTTTGCCTTTGGAAAAATGTTCAAATGAAAGGAATATTCTGATCATTTTGGTATATATATACCCTATATAAAATATTTATAGATATTGTTTTATTTAAAAAAATAAAATTCTAAAGGAAAAAAAAAAACCCTGGGCGCCAGGCTAGGCCACCCCAGCCCAGCCAGCGCGCACCACACACCTGGCCCGGCCAGGCCCGGCCCCTGGCCAGGCCAGCCAGCCGAGCCGAGTCGGCCCGCCCCCCGCCCGAATCTCTTTGGCCTCGGCCACCCGCCGCCTCCCCTCCCTCTCTCTCTCGACCCGTGGCCCCGCCCCATCTTCTTCCCCTCGCCCAGCGCCCGCTTTCGGGAGATCGCGGATCGAAGGATCCGGATCCCGATCCGCCCGATCGACCCCCCGAAGACGCCCGAGGCCCTGGCTATAAAAGCCGAGCCCCTCCGCACCCCATTCCCCCACCTAGCCTCGCCGGAGCCCCTCTCCCTCTCTCTCCCGAAGCACGCCGGAGACCCGAGCTCACACCGCCGCCAAGTCGCCGCCGTCGCCACCCTAGCCCTCCCCGACCACCCCCGACCCCACCGAACCACTCCCCGACCTCGTCCGCACCCGCACGGCGACTCCCGGGACCTCCCGGCCTTCGAAGCCCCGAGCGACTCTCGCCGCCGTCGCCGCCGTCGTCGCCGGACTCCGTAAGCCACCGCAACACCCTCCCGTCCGATCCTAAATGAGTGGCTAGGATTAGAACCCCGAAGAATAAGTTTTATTAGAAAACCGCCGGTTCTTTCGGTTTAGTATTAGTTAGGTTTTTATTTTTAGGCCGGTTCGTTTTAGTTAACCCTCGGGCCCGTTTAGACTATTTAACATAGAGAGCACAGTTTAGGCCCATTAGGCCTTTTCTTTTATTTTGATTTTCTATTTAGCAGAATAGTTTCTGTTTTCAAAAATTCATATCTTTTATTCTGTTTATTATTTTTAGATGATTCTTTTTTGTTGGATTGCAAATTTTATGTAGTTTCTGTAGAATATATATTTAGCTATGTTAAAAATAATTAAAATTGCTTTAATTTAGTTTTAGTCAGAATAGTAAATCTGCTATAACTTGAGTTAGAAAAACTATTTTTGCATGATTCATTTTGTCCCAACTTTATTTTGACATTGCCAAACCATAGAAATTAACTTGGGTATTTTAGGATTAATAAATTATTAGTTTTAAGAAGAATCCTATTAATCCTAATTAATTAACTAGTTCTGTTTTCCTAACATTTTAATTAGTAAATGAATTTATTTTTAACTTGTGATTAGTTATTCTAGGTTAGTTTCTGTCACTTTAGTAGATGAACTTTTATTTATAATTAATAAAAGTTTTAATTTATTTTCTTAATGGAAATTGGATTAGGCCTAAAATGAGTTTTATAATAGCTTTTAATTAATTCTTTTTGCTCCTAGTTGCTTAGTGAAACCTTTTCTGTTAAGTTAACTTAAAACCATGATTAGGTTATATTAAGGAAATTTTGTTATATAAAACTATTTTAGTTATTGTTTGGAGTAGGGAAAACTTTGAGTTGTTTTCTTTGAGTTTTCTTTTGGATTTGGTTTTGGTTGTTTTGTTGTGTTATGTTACTTTTGTTATGTTGTGTGATCCTATTACTTTGTGCTTATTGTGTTATTGTTTGTCTCGGTAGAGTTTCGAGTCTGAAGCTTGCTACTCGACTCTTTAGCTTCGAGGATCATCAGCAAGGCAAGTTTTGATCATGTTATTTCTATACCTATGTTTTTGTGCATTAGTAGTTGTCACCACCCCACCATGCATGCAGTAGTGAAATCTTGAAGTCATTAAACTTGAGTAGTATCATGTGGTAGGATGAACCAATCCCTTATTACCATGACCCGGGACGTAGTAGTTACCTTGCTATGCTCGTGAGCGGGATTTGGGATGAGTGAAATTCATAAGCAAGATGTGAGAGTCAATGATGATGACAACCCCATGAACTACAATGATCAAGATGGACTTGGAAAATCACTCTTTGGGTGGAGGGCGGTTGTGGGCACCTGGAGCACCCAGTGGTGGCGGGATGCATGGAGAAGCGCCATGACATCCTGCGGAAAGCTTCACCCAGCCACGAAGAGAAGGATGGATGCCCCATGACCGAAGCTTACATGCAGCCGCAAGCCATTATGG
The DNA here is from genome assembly GCA_021605205.1 of Aegilops longissima. Classification (NCBI taxonomy): domain Eukaryota; kingdom Viridiplantae; phylum Streptophyta; class Magnoliopsida; order Poales; family Poaceae; genus Aegilops; species Aegilops longissima. Next base: position 221,507,188 of record CM038676.1, on the reverse strand, counting down.
GCTCTGGCTGGGTTGACCCTAGTAGTGACGCTGGCTGGGCGGTACTACGAGAAGTAGAAGAACGGTAGGATTGGATGGGTACGGCAGTAGCGGAAGAACTCTTTGGAAGACCTGTTTCATTCGTCCGTCTTCAAACACCATGAAGTGCGAAGACTTTAAAGGAGGGAATGATTCTTATGGGAAAGTGTGCAACCCTCTGCGAGTTAAAGATCTAATCGATTAGCCGTGTCCCGATTACGGACATTTGAGCCTCTGGAACTTGGAAGTATTCGGATATCTCAACACTAAAACTAATGAATTAATTTGAGGGTTTTATGACTTAATAATTGGGAGCGAGATATTGGTTGGCGGAACCATCTCAATAACTACCAACAATTGTAGTAATTTGCAAGCAAGTCCTTTGTAGTAGGATAAAATTTGCTTTTCGCAAAATGATGAAACTTAGAGCTCCACAGCCAAAATGCATATAGTGATAGTAAGTTTATTATTGTTGTTCTTCATGACTTGCCGACTTATTCCAAAAGCTGACCTACATGGCTGCAACGTATTATGTTGCGAGATATATTCGATCAGAGTGAGGCTACGCTCCGCGCTTAGCGATTGCCCTTTGAGTCGGATGGACTCGCTTATCTTCGACGCTTCGCAGTGTTATTAGTTTATTTCTCATGAGTTGGCCTTGAGCCAAATTTATTCTCTTGTAATAAAGACTCTATATGAGAATTGTTTAATGATATTCAGGTGTGATTGAACTTTGATTACTTTATCAATGTACTGTGGGTACCAGCATGATCTTGGGATGGTACAGACACAGAGATTTGACCGATTTTGGGTCAGGTCGCTACAGACCACCATCACGTTCGTGATCCACATCGTCATGAAGGGCAAGTCACCTCCAAGCATCATGTGCACGACGACGACGAACGCCATCGAGCTCAGGTGCGACAACGACACCATCAACATGAAGATGCTCCACAAGCGCAAACGTACAAGTCTGAACAAGCCCTACTTCACGCCAAGTCCAAGCTTCATGAGCATAAGAGAAGACCGCGAGACGACCACCACAAAGACGGCGCTACGGCTACGTCAACCACTTCGGCATCTTCGCCAAGTGTTCTCAAGGCATCTTCGCCTTTGGACGTACGGCATCTTCGCCTATTTCCCACGTGTACGCCTACATCGACTTCATCAAGTCCAAGGCGACCACCTACGAGCGAGGGCGACACTTCCATCTTCGGAATCCCCTCAAGGAAGATGGCCGAGCATGGGAAATTCCCTTCGGTCATGGAGACGAGCTACGAGGTGCCACATCATATGGGCCTCATACAAGACGGTGACAAGAAGGTCGAGCAAGGGCCATCCCCGTCGACCACAGCGATAGGAATTGAGCATGGAGACATTTGCACCAACATCTCTCCGACACACACATATGTTGAGATGCCCCATTTGTCATGTGAGGAGAGCCACCACCCCATGAGAGAGATGAGTGACTCCACCATACGTGACATTGAGAGCATTTCCTATGAGAGGATGAGTGTGACCACCACTAGCCCCACACATGAGAGCATGCCACACATCCTATGTGAGGTTGAGCGCCATTTGAGTGACTCCACCAACCATATGAGTGAGAGCATCCTTGAGGGAGTGAGTGAGCCACAACACGTAGTGAGTGAGGTAGTTGAGACGGCATGTGAGGCCACTTTGATTTCTAACGACTTAACCTCTACTCCTAGTTTTTTTCTTCTATGGTGCTAGGTCTCCTACATGATGACATACCTATCCTCGACGAGTCCATCCTTCCAATGGAGACGACGATGGCCATGGTGGACGATGATGCACCCCCCACATGGTTCCATCAAGATGAAGATGACAACGAGTGGATCTTCGACACCTCACCTACAACACATAAGCGACGCTCCAAAGGTAACATAGGTGACGGTGCTTCTCTTGTCCCACTAGTGGACTCTCTTGACATCGATTGCTTGCATGATGTTGACCCACCTATTACCATGCTTCATGCTAGTGAAACTTCTTCATGCCTTGACTTACCTATTTATGATTAATATGATGATGAGCATGTTGAGTTGCCTAGTTGTGATGCTATGCTCCATAGGATATCATGTGAAAATTCTATTGGTCACGTCATGTTTGACAATCCATTGAACATGTCATATGCTATGAGTGAGATCTCCCATATTGCATAATTTCAATCTCAACATAGTAACTATGCATGCCCGATTAAAATCAATCCCATTTGCACTTATGGCATAGATGACGAGATGATGGTCATTGGCTTTTGTTTCTCTTGTGATGATATTGCCATGCTTCCTTTACATGATTTGCGCAATTCATCTACTATGTCATGCCATGATCACATTGTCCCAAATATGCATTGTGTTGGATGTTGTAAATATTCTCCACGTGATGTTTCAATTAATGCTCATGAGGAGACCCCCATAGTTTCCTCATATATATTAGGAGATTTTGATACATTCAATAATTTGCATGATTCCCATAATTGCGTGCACCATATGCATTCCATGAATAACAATGCTCTACATATTCCTCATGATGCATTAAACAATTTGAGTATCCACTATGCTATACATAATAACAAACCTATCTTGATGGATGACATGTTTCTATATCACGCATCTCATTTATTTGAGCATTTGATATTTTGTGCTAACCAACACATGCACATGCGCATCATGATGGATGATGTGTACATATACCACGCACATCCAATTTTTCCTTTGTCTTTGTTTTGTGTAGGTACTCATGTATACTCGTCAACATCTCAATCCCAAGAGTTGACGAAACGAGCTCTTGAGAGCAATGACGATTTGGGATCCCGTGGACTATCCTTACCACCATTCCCTCCGCGCAAGGACTACGCGCATCTCTTTTACTTGTCTCTCACACGGCTATGGTCTATTTACAACTTCTCACCTTATGCTCATTTTACCGTGTTCACTTTGCATGCTATGCTTGCTTGTATACCTTTGCCATGCAATTGTGACCCTTGCTTGCATCTACCCATGATTCACCATTATGCTACTCCTATGTGTATTTGCATGCTTGTTGGAGATCCTTGTTGCTATTGCCATGTTTATCATGTGCCCCATGCTATTGATGCTATTTTGCTCATATCTTGCCTTTATGCTTGTGCTATGACATGTATTATTCATGCCCACTATTTGCACCAATGACATGTTTGCCATGATTCCTTCTAGTACGTTGCATCTTCGCACTACTAGCTTTCTTGACTTGATCTCTATGATTGCTTGCTTTTTCGCATCACCCATGTTCCATTACTCGCTTTCTTGGGTTGATGACATATATGTTCATGCCTCTCACTTGATTTGTCTTGATCATTGTCTCTTGTCTCCATTAGTTGCATCTCTCATATCACCTTGTGTTGAGTGCCAACTTGCTATGCTTATTGATCATGGAGACTTGGACATATTACTTTTGATGCATGCTTGCTTACTTGAGCCTATTGTCTTTGGTTGTAGTTGCATCATATGCTTTCATACCATACCACACCTTGTTCTTTCTTATGATAAGAATGATGAAAACACTTGTTGTGTATCTCGCCCCTCAAATGATAGGTCTTGCATTTGCACTAAACCCATTTGTTTTTCCGAGTGTTTGTCATGTTCTTTCTTTTTGAAGGATTCACAAGGCGGTACAATAAAAAGAAATTTTGGTTATGCGAAGGAGTACATGATGTGCAACACCAACATTTGCGAGAATCTCCTAAAGGTGAACTCCTTCATTTTGAGCCATTATGATTGTCTTGTTGCACCTATTCCCATGTCATCCATGATATATGAGCTTGTGCATTTTCTTAGCAAATTTGTTGTGATCTTTCTTGATGGCATATTCATACATTGTGATCATATTGCCTACCATCAATTGCATGATAACATAATCATATTGAGCATTCATTTCCATATTCATGCTATTGATGAACCGTCTCACTATGACATCATTTTGCACCGTGCTTGCATTCATCATATTCACAACACATTTGTGTGCACAGTGATTGCATTTCCTACCATGAATGCTTTGCATCTCATTCTAGATCATCTTGATAAGCTTCATGCGTTTTGTCACGACCAATCTTGCAGCACGTACTCATTCTTACATGATGGACACTTTGTGTGCGCTAACCATTGTAGTTCCCAGTGTTGCTTGTGTTTACTCTTCTCCGGTGCCACCTTGGACTACTTGGATTGCGCCATGTCTTCAACTCCGTCCAACTACAAGTCCGTCCACGACAACCGTTTCCATGGTGATGAGGATCACGATACGAGGTCGGATCTTTCCCAAGGGAGGGGAGATGATGCGGAGCATCCCACGTTCATCCCCATGTACACTCCGACTACTCTCCAAGCCCCAAGAGGACATATGACGAGACCTCGACCATACGCCATTGGACACAAGGTGAACTCACTCCTCTTCGAACCGTCACTTTCCACATATGAGACATGGCTACTACCTCATGCATGGACCTTGCATACACTCAGGTACAACCGAGACGACCATGGAGGATCCAAGGACCAAGGCCAGGCATGGAAGAGGAGAAGGAAGAAGAAGCAGGGACAAGCTTCTGCAAAGCCCGGACCTTCCGGTCTACCCGGAACTTCTGGCCCCCGGACCTTCCAGCCTGCCCGGAACGTCCGGCCCCCGGAGCCCAGACCAGCCCCGAGCGCGCCAACTCTCTGGATAGCCCGGAACCCGGCCGGAACCTGCCCGGAACTTCCGGAGCCCGGAACTTCCGGCCCTGCCCGGAACTTCCGGCCTGCCTGCGTGCAAAGACTCGGGCCGAAGCCCATGTAACCCTTTCCCACTTACCCCTTCGTGGCTTAGACTATAAATAGACCACCTCCTCCTCCTAGTTAGGGTTAGCAATGTATTAGCTCATATTTTGTGTGAGAGCCTTGCTCATCCACTTGGTTACTTCTCCTCGGAGCTCACGACCTCTTCGGAGAAGATCCCCCAAGCGGATTCAAGACCCCTTCAAGGGAAGACAATCAAGACCTCCTCACGGAGAAGAATCGGTTACCTCTTGTATCGTCCTTTGTTGGATTTGGACCGTGTGATCTCCAGCGCATGTGTAATCGAATCTTGTTGGTTTGAGTGATTCTCTTGTGTTTTCCCCCGTGATTTTCCTCGTGCTCTTCCGCTCATTCTTCGTGTTCCTCGTAGGGATCCTCTCCAAACGTGAAAGATCGTCCAAATAGGGTTCCACCCTACATCATCGTGCACATGATGCTTGGAGGTGAATTTCCCTTCATGATGATGGTGATCCCGATTGTGACGGTGGTCATCACGAAGATGTGGACGTGGACGACTTGCGCTTGCACCGCTTGGGCGCTCCGAAGACTTGTGGCTTGAACGTCGCCGCCTTGAAGATGACGAAGGGGAAGAAGACTTGATCGAGGCTCTAATCTCCTCCATCCTTGCATCTTGCTCCTCTTTATGTGCGGAAAGCTTCTTGTCGATGTAGTCCCTTTTCCTTTCTTCGGAGTGACGAATGTCGATGGAGATGTTCTCGATGCGCTCTCGCAATCTTGATTGTGCGCCTTGCATTTGTAGTTGTAGATCGAAGATTGACGCTTTGGTGATATAGTTGTTCATGCCGTCGTCGTTGTCAAAGACCGGAGATGAAATGCCTTGCCTATCCATCACAAGACTCGATCAAATATGAGTGGGAGGAAGAGAAGAACTTATACCAAATGTACCTTCACCGATGTTGAAAATGGATCAATGATCACTCAATATGTAACAAGGAAATAGCACAATTGGTACCAATTCTTGTCGGTTTCTCACACCTACACAAGTAAAGCTTTTGGTGGAGCTCGGTGAGAATAGTGGCACAAAAATTTGATGCAAAATGTTGGCAAGAGTCAATAATGTTGAAAGAGATTCACAAATTCGCAAGTGAAACAAGTAGACCAATAGAAATGAATGGCACACCGAATCGCACACACGGATAGATAAATGGGGTCGTGCAACCAAGGAATGAGCTCAAAATGTGGCATCCACCAAAATGCTCGTGTTGCACAACTCAGGAGAGACGCTAGCACGATTGCTCAATAGGCGGATACGACACTTGTGCACAACCTATAAGATGCAAAATGGATAAACTTCTATCCCAAGTATGGTATGCATGTATGGTTCCTGGTGTTTGATCCAAGATGATCGGATATGACAATCTTATATGCAGTGTGGTATGATGGTATGGCACTTGCTTACAAGCTCTTTGTTTTCTCTTTTTCTTTGCCTAAAAGCTTATTCTGTCTCTCTTTTTTTCTTGTATGGCCACTTTTGCACAATGCACAAACCAAGATAGCAATTGTGTATATGCGGGAACAAACTTGTGACACAAGATATGATAGCAATATATGCACCACGATGATATGGTATGTATGCTATGGGAAATATGATCACTAATGTGCACAACTAACGTTGTCGGCAATACTCAAATGGCTAGTCTCGATAGGCAAGTAACGCAAAACGGGCTAGGGGTTAACAATGCAATGGCAAGGGGAATATACAATGGAGGGATACCACGATACCAAGATGATATGGAGGTTACCGTCCGGCGATGATGAGTGGCGGTGTTCTTGATGTAGAAACCAAGATGATGTAGTCTCGTGTAACATCCCAATTTTCCTAAATTAGGATGTTAATAGATCATTCATATGCATATCATATTTTTATTGCATTATTTGCTTTTTCAAAATATTCAAATCATTATGCAACAAAAGGCAATTTATTTGGAGTGGAGATAACATGACTTCTCCCCTATTTTAAAAATGTTCATAATGTGCAGAATATTATTTCCAGTTCATATGATATGTTATGGTAATTTTTGTGATCTTCAAAATATTTTATTTGTTTGTTTTATTGCTGTTTGAGTGGCCTATTGCATCAAAATTATTTTTACAAAACTGCATTAGTGTTAGAACTAGTGTTCCTGTAGTTTATAGTTGTAGGGCTATTCTGACTGTGTGTCTAGGTATTTTTATTTAGATTTTATATTGTGTATGTTATTTTATTTATTTTGTTTTCTGCTGCTGTGTAAAAAAAAAGAAGAAAGCAGCGCAGAGCCTAACGCTCATGCCCAAGACCCAATAGCAGAAGACACCCTCGCTGCCCACCTAGCCAACCGCCAGCCCCATCGACCCACGCCGCCAGCCCCGCAGCCTGCTCGCTCGCAGTCGCCGCTGACAGCGGGACCGCCCGTGCCCGACCCGCATCCGAACCGCGCCCGAAAGCCGCATCGCCCGCCCCGCGCCCTGTTTCGTCTTCCCCGAGCCGGAGACCGCGCCGCACCGCGAGCGACCGTGGCCGAGCCCGAGTCGAGCTCGTGCGCCAGGTCCACCCCGTGCTTCCCTAGGGCTCCCTGGGCGAGTACATTTTCGCCCCCGCACAACCGCATCCCCTCCTCGAGCTTTCCCGTTGTCGCACGCGTTAGCTGGGGCGATTTGGATCTCGCCGAGAACCTCCGCAGTCCGCCGCCTTCGCCGGTCGTCCTCGCCATCGTAAGAGCTCTTCCAGCCGCGCCACTTGTTCCCTTCGAACCTCCTCTCGGTTACCCACGTTATTGGCAAGTTTCCGTGCACCAGGCGCGCCGGAGCGACCACCCGCTGCCGAGACGAAGCTCCGGAGCAGCCGCCGTTTACCCCGCCACCGCCACCCGCAGAGGACGCCCCGCCGCTGTTGAACAACACCACCACCTCCGCCACTCCACACCGCACCCGCCCGTAGCCTTGGCTTCGCCGGAAACCCGCCGGAGACGCGCCCCCGCCGACACCCGAAGCTGCCGCCGTTTTCCTCTGTAAACAGTGAGCACGCCGCACAGGAGGTTTCCCGGCCAATCTTGAACTGCCACGTGGCAACCAGCTCTGACACGCCGCGAGCAGGCAGGAGTTTTCTGTTTCTTTTTCAGTTTTCAACTCTAACTTCAATTAGCTGTAACTCCTATTCTATAAGTCCAAAATAGGTGATTCTTTTTCCTATGCACTCACAAAAATCAACACTTTATCATAGTACCAACTTTGCACATGTTTGCACTTTTCAAATTTGAATTCGTTTGAATTTGAATTAAATCTTCCGGAGGCCGTAACTTTCAAACCGTTTATCGGAATCGAGTGATTCTTTTTGCATTGTGACCGTAGTGAACTTTAGGTGCTGTTAAGCTTCTGTTGTTGAGTTTTAAAATTCATTTTCTTTCTGTTGGTTTTATTTTGGTTCTATTCGTGTTCCGGTGATTGATTTGTTGAATTGTGTGAAACGTGTAGATTGTCCGGAGTGCGACGCGAGCTATTGTCAGGAGTGTGACTTTCTGAATCAGAACCAAGGCAAGTTACATGTTGATCATCCTTTACCTATTATTTTCTATGCATGTAGTTATATCACACTATGAATATATGCATGTATAGGAGTATTATATATGTTGGCTATTTGTTGAGCTATCCTCCGTCTTTTGCAAATCGTGGTAGTTGTAGTTTGCTATGCTTTGTAGGCGGGGTGGTTCGTGTATTCATTGAGTTTATGTGAGGATATATATATATATATATATATATATATATATATATATATATATATATATATATATATATAATAATTGAGTAGTAACTCAGAATTTAACTCACCTCTGGCGGAAGTCGTATTGCTTGGTGTTGAGGAAGGCATCATGGGGTCTTGCACCTTTTCTAAGGCCATGCGCTCATGAGAGTGCACCCTAAGTGGAATGCCGCCCAGGTTCAAAAGATCAGACAGACTTAGTGACTAGTAGCTTCCATGTGTGGCCACTTGGCTATATGGGCTCGCTTAGTTGATCAGTTGTTGGAACCTGGCCTAGACAAAGGTCGACAGATGTAGCATATGTAGGTGGGATGTGGCCGTCGGTGGTTAAGGGAACCTCTTCTGAAAGACTTTGTCTCAATCTTCGGATTGGGTCCAGTGGGTAAAGCGTACAAAACTCTGAAGAGTATTAAAACTAATCATGATTAGTCGTGCCCCCGGTTATGGGTAAATCTGAGCCACTATGCCATTAAAGTTGTTGGATGATCTTGACAGATGTGACACTTAATAATATTTGTGGGCAACTTAATAAAGGGTAGGTTGGAGTTGATTTTGCCAACTCAACCTTGTGTATTTAATTGTAGTAATAAAATAACTAAATAAAGATTTGTATATTAGGTAGTTATTAGGATAAAATCAGCTTTCTGCAAAATAAACCCTCAAGCCTTCCTTTTGTTATACTATGCATATACATGTAGGTCTGCTATATTATTACTCCTGTGTAACTTGCCAATACATTCCAAGTATTGACCTATATGGCTGCAACGTCTCATGTTGCAGGATATTCAGACGAAGAGTAAGGTACCGTTAGGGTCGCGAGTCTGCACTCGGCATTGCCGATGGGCTATGATGGGACTCATCGTTATTTTCTGCTACTTTCCGCTGTTTGATTGAATAAAGCTAGCCAAGTGCTATGCAGATTGTTTTATTTTATACATTCTGGATCATACGTTGTAATAAATGATGCACTTGCTATTCTGGTATTCATCTATACTGTGTGTGCTAGCGAGTTCGATCCAGGGACTAGCACGTTAAGCACAGAGACTCAAATCCTTCGAGGTTTGGTCGTTACAGGGATTAGCAGTGTTCTTGATGTAGAAACCAAGATGATGTAGTCTCGTCCCTAAGTAGCCGAAACACCTTAGGAAACGGAAAAACCGCGAACTCAAAATCTCAAACGTCAAATGTCAAAATGGTGGTAGCGGAAAGCGGTGGTAGCGTGCACTTGGCAATGCGGAAGTGGAATGATGGGCTAAACACGGTGTCAGAGTTGGTAGCACGGTCCCTAAGTAGTCGAAACACCTTAGGAAACACAACTCTCAACACAACAAGATTGGGTTAAGTTGGGGTGGCGGAAGTGTATGGTGGGCAAGCCTATGCGGAAGTTATGGAGGTGGTTGATGAAGAAGCAACCGTCCCTAAGAAGCCTAAACACCTTAGGAGACTCAAGTCACAACTCAAACAACCTCAAATGCTATGGTGAACAAAAAGGGTTAGTTTGCGGAAGGCTATGGTGGTATTGCGGATGATGTGGTGGAAGCCCTAGGCAAAGATGCCAAAGTAAAAAAATATTGATGGTTTCAAATGGTGATGGAACCTATCTAGGTGGATGGGGGATGTCTATAGCTACTCAACAAGCTAAAGAACGCGAAAATCGGACTCCGGATGCGAAAGTTATGGGCAAAATGGTGAAACTCGGAACGCTAAAACTGGGTTGGGCGGTAGTACCGCTTGGGAGGGCGGTAGTACCGCTTGTGGCGCTTAAGCGGTAGTACCGCTAGGGGGGCGGTAGTACCACTGGTGTCGGGATTTTTCGCAGATCGAATCGGGGCGCGATTTTGGGGCGGGAACGGATGATTTCGGGGTCAAAATTGGAGAGATTTCGTGGATGGAAAGTGGGGAAAGATGAGGAGATGCTAGATCCACTTGAAACCAAGAAAATCCAGGGATCGAAATCAACAAAACATAATCTCACCAACAAATCACAAAAAAATTTGCGGCTATTTTTGGTGGGGAATTTTCGGATTTAGGAAGAAAACAACAAAATCAAGCTAGAAAACACGGGGTAGGGGCTCCAAAAATGTGGTCAACGTGGCTCATGATACCAAGATGATGTAGGGCGGAACCCTATGTGGACGATCTTTCACGTTTGGAGAGGATCCCTACGAGGAACACGAAGAACAAGCGGAAGAGCACGAGTGAAATCATGGGGGGAAAACACAACAGAATCACTCAAACCAACAAGATTCGATTACACATGCGCTAGATCGACGAACATAAAGAGAGATTGATGCGGAGCATCCCACGTTCATCCCCATGTACACTCCGACTACTCTCCAAACCCCAAGAGGACTTATGACGAGACCTCAACTATACGCCATTGGACACAAGGTGAACTCGCTCCTCTCCGAATCGTCACTTTTCATAGGTAAGACATGGCTACTACCTCAAACTGTGTGCTATGCATGTCCAGGAACCAAGAGGAAGGCCATGGAATAGCTACGAGCATTGGACAAGACGGCGAGGACGCCAAGTACAAGGACCAAGAGAAGGAGCTTCCCGAAGCTACAACCATCCGACGACCGACCCAGCCCGGACGTCCGGCCCCTGAGGACCCGAGCCGAATCTACGGACGACCGGAGCCACCGGACATCCGACGACTCCCAGCGCCCGGACGACCGCCAGACACCAGACGCCCGACACTCTCCAGCGCCCGGACGACCGACGCCGACCGGACGTCCGACACCACCTGTCCAGAGCCAAAACGCCGGACGTCCGACATGCACCGGACGACCGGACCCTCGCGAGCCACCGGAAGTCCAGTACCTGTCGGACGTCCGACGCCTGTGCGCCCGCTCGTGTGTTGGGCCGAAGCCACTTACCCTTTCATTCGCCTAGACTATATATACTCCTCCACCTCCTCCTAATTAGGGTTCGCGTTGATTTAGCTCATTGTTAGATAGAGCTTCGCTCATCCATATCGGATCTCCTCCTTGTGAGAGACCGCGGCCTCTTCGGAGAAGATCCGCCACTTGTATCGTCCGTTGTTGACTTCGGATCATGTATCTCCCTTTATGTTCATCGATCTAGCACATGTGTGATTGATCTTGTTGATTTGAGTGATTCTCTTGTGCTTTCCCCGTGATTTTCCTCGTGTTCTTCCGCTCGTTCTTCGTGTTCCTCGTAGGGATCCTCTCCAAACGTGAAAGATCGTCCACATATGGTTTCGCCCTACATCATCTTGGATAAGAGCAAGGTTGATCACGTTTTTGGAGCCCCTACCCCTCTTTTTCTAGCTTGATTTTGTTGTGTTCTTCCCCAAATTCGAAAATTCCCCACCAAAAATAGCCCCAAATTTTTTTGTGATTTGTTAGTGTGATGAAGTTTTGTTGATTTTGATCCATGGATTTGCTTGGTTTCGAGTGGATCTAGCATTTGCCCAAGTTTCTCCACTTTCCATCCACAAAATCTCCTCAATTTTGCCCCCAAAATCCCAAAATTCCATCCAAAATCGCATCCCGGAGCTCAAATCCCGCGCTAACCCCCGACCCCCGGACGTCCGACCTTTCCCGGACGACCGGAACCCCTAACCCGAACCGAATTCACGGATTTCCGAGCCTCCCGGACGTCCGGCGACCGGACATCCGTCCATTTACGGACGTCTGTAACCTGTAGATTCCCATTTCGGCTGATTATTGTTTTGTCAATAACTAATTCATCCGGACTCCGACTTTCGCGTTCTTTAGCTCGTTGAAAAGCTCTTGACATCCCCCTTCCAACAAAAATACCACCAACATCTTTTGACTCCATCAAATTTTGTGAACTTTGGCATCTTTGCCTAGGGCTTCCACCATATCATCCGCATAGCCACCACCGACTTCCGCAACCTAACCCATTTTGTTTCCCATAGCATTAGTGGTTGCTTGATTAGTGATTCGAGTCTCCTAAGGTGTTTAGGCTACTTAGGGACGGTTGCTTCTTCATCAACCACCACCACCACTTCCGCATAGGCTTACCCACCATACACTTCCACCAACCCAACTTAACCAAATTTTGTTTGTGTTGTGAGTTGTGTCTCCTAAGGTGTTTCGGCTACTTAGGGACCGTGCTTCCAACTCTGACACTGTGTATAGTCCACCATCTTACGCTCCACTTCCGCATTGCATACACCATAACCCATAATTGCATTTCTGCAATCCCATTGAGCTTCCGCAACCACCACCGCATTCCGCTACCACCATTTGACATTTGTCATTTGAGATTTTGAGTCGTGGTTTTTCCATTTCCTAAGGTGTCGGCTACTTAGGGACGAGTCTCCATCATCTTGGTATCTACATCAAGAACACCGCCACTCATCATCGCCAAGGACGGTAACCTCGACGACACCATTGTATATTCCCCTTGCAATTGCATTGTTAACCCCTAGCCTATTTTGCGTCACTTGCCTATCGAGACTAGCCATTTGAGTATTGCCGGGCCACGCTACTTGTGCACATTATTGATCTACACCATCCATTGCATACATACCATATCATATTGGTATAATATCATCCATTGTGTCACAATATCGTTCCCGCATATAAACAATAGCTATCTTGGTTTGTGCATTGTGCAAAAGTGGCCATACACAAAAAAAATAATAAGCTTTTAAGCAAAAGAGAAAGAGCAAAGAAGCTTGTAAGAAAGTGCCATAGCATCATACCACATTGCATATAAGATTGTCATATCCGATCATCTTAGATCATCTTGAGAAACACCGGGAACCATACATACATAGCATACTTGGGATAGAAAGTTTATCCATTTTGCATCTTATAGGTTGTGCACAAGTGTCGTATCCGCCTATTGAGCAATCGTGCTAGCGTCTCTCTTGAGTTGTGCAACACGAGCGTTTTCGTGGATTCCACATTTTGAGCTCATTCCTTGGTTGCACGACCCCATTTATCTATCCGTGTGTGTGTTTCCGTGTGCCATTAATTGCTATTGGTCTACTTGTTTCGCTTGCAAATTTGTGAATCTCTTTCAACATTATTGACTCTTGCTAACATTTTGCATCAAATTTTTGTGCCACTATCCTCACCGAGCTCCACCATAAGCCTTACTTGTGTAGGTGTGAGAAACCAACAAGAATTGGTACCAATAGTGCTATTTCCTTGTTACATCATTGAGTGATCATTGATCCATTTTCAACATCGGTCAAGGTACATTTGGTATAAGTTCTTGTCTTTCTCCCAATCATATTTGCTCGAGTCCTGTGATGGATAGGCAAGGCATTTCATCTCCGGTCTTTGACAACAACGACGGCGTGAACAACTACATCACCAAAGCGTCCATCTTTGATCTACAATGACAAATGCAAGGCGCACAATCAAGATTGCAAGAGCGCATCGACAACCTCTCCATCGACATTCATCTCTCCGAAGCAAGGAATAGGGACTACATCGACAAGAAGCTTTCCGCACATAAAGAGGAGCAAGATGCAAGGATGGAGGAGATTAGAGCCTTGATCAAGTCTTCTGCCCCTTCGTCATCTTCAAGGCGGCGACATTCAAGCCACAAGTATTCGGAGCGCGAAAGCGATGCAAGTGCAAGTCGTCCACATCCACATCTCCATGGCGACCACCATCACGTGATCCACATTGTCATGAAAGGCAAGTCACCTCCAAGCAAAATGTGCACGACGAGGACGAACGACATCTACTACAAGATCAAGTGCGACATCGACACCATCAACATGAAGATGCTCCACAAGCGCAAATGCACAAGTCCCAACAAGCCCTACTTCACGCCAAGTCCAAGCTTCATGAACAAAAGAGAAGACCGCGAGACGACCACCACAAAGACAGCGCTACGGCTACATCAACCACTTCGGCATCTTCGCCAAATGTTCTCAAGGCATCTTCGCCTTTGGACGTACGGCATCTTCGCCTACTTCCCAAGTGTACGCCTACATCGACTTCATCAAGTCCAAGGCGACTACCTACGAGCGAGGGCGACACTTCCATCTTCGGAAGCCCCCCAAGGAACATGGCCGAGCATGGGAAACTCCCTTCGGCCATGGAGACGAGCTACGAGGTGTCGCATCATATGGGACTCCCACGCCAAGATGGTGACAAGAAGGTCGAGCAAGGGCCATCCCCTTTGACCGGCGATAGGAATTGAGCATGGAGACATTTGCACCAACATCTCTCCGACACACACATATATCAAGATGCCCCATTTTTCATGTGAGGAGAGCCACCACCCCATGAGAGAGATGAGTGACTCCACCATATGTGACATTGAGAGCATTTCCTTTGAGAGGATGAGTGTGACCACCACTAGCCCCACACATGAGAGCATGCCACACATCCTATGTGAGGTTGAGCGCCATTTGAGTGACTCCACTAACCATATGAGTGAGAGCATCCTTGAGGGAGTGAGTGAGCCACAACACATAGTGAGTGAGGTAGTTGACACGGCATGTGAGGCCACTATGATTTCTAACGACTTAGCCTCTACTCCTAGTGTGTTTTCTTCTTTGGTGCTAAGTCTCCTACATGACGACATGCCTACCCTCGACGAGTCCATACCACCAATGGAGATGACGATGGCCATGGTGGACAATGATGCACCCCCACATGGTTCCATCAAGATGAAGTTGACAACGAGACGATCTTCAACACCTCACCTACAACACATGAGCGACGCTCCAACGGTAACATAGGTGATGGTGCTTCTCGTGTCCCACTAGTGGACTCTCTTGACAATGATTGCTTGCATGATGTTGATCCTCCTATTCCCATGCTTCATGCTAGTGCAACTTCTTCATGTCTTGACTTACCTATTTATGATGAATATGATGATGAGCATGTTGAGTTGCCTAGTTGTGATGCTATGCTTCATAGGATATCATGTGAAAATTCTATAGGTCACGTCATGTTTGACAATCCATTGAACTTGTCAGCTGCTATGAGTGAGATCTCCCATATTGCATCATTTCAATCTCAACATAGTAACTATGCATGCCCCATTAAAATCAATCCCATTTGCACTTATGGCATAGATGACGAGATGCTGGTCATTGGCTTTTGCTTCTCTTGTGATGATATTGCCATGCTTCCTTTACATGATTTGCGCAATTCATCTACTATACCATGCCATGATCACATTGTTCCAAATATGCATTGTTTTGGATGTTGTCAATATTCTCCATGTGATGTTTCCATGAATGCTCATGAGGAGACCCCCATAGTTTCCTCATATATATTAGGAGATTTTGATACATTCCATACTTTGCATGATTCCAATAATTGCGTGCACCATATGCTTCCCATGAATAACAATGCTCTACATATTTCTCATGATGCATTACATAATTTGAGTCTCCATTATGCTATACATACTAACAAACCTATCATGATGGATGACATGTTTCTATATCACGCATCTCATTTATTTGAGCATTGGATATTTTGTGCTAACCGACACATGCACGTGAGCATCATGATGGATGATGTGTACATCTACCACGCACACACAATTTTCCCTTTTTCTTTGTTTTGTGTAGGTACGCACGTATACTCGCAACATCTCAATCCCCTGAGTTGACGAAACGAGCTCTTGAGAGCAATGATGACTTGGGATCCCGTGGACTATCCTTACCACCGTTCCTTTCACGCAAGGACTACGCGCATCTCTTTTACTTGTCTCTCACACGGCTATGGGCTATTTACCACTTGTCACCTTATGCCCATACTATTGTGTTCACTTTGCATGTTATGCTTGCTCCTATGCCATTGCCATGCAATTGTGACCCTTGCTTGCATATACCCATGATTCACCATTATGATACTCCTATGTGTATTTGCATGCTTGGTGGAGATCCTTGTTGCTATTGCCATGTTTATCATGTGCCCCATGCCATTGATGATATTTTTCTCATATCTTGCTTTCATGCTTGTGATATGTCATGTCCATTATTCATGCCCACTATTTGCACACATGACATGATTGCCATGATTCCCTCTAGTATGTTGCATCTTCGCACTACTAGCTTGCTTGACTTGATCGCTATGATTGCTTGCTATGTTGCATCACCCATGTTCCACCATTACTCGCTTTCTTGGGTTGATGACATATATGTTCATGCCTCTCACATGATATATCTTGTTCATTGTCGATTGCCTCCAATTGTTGCATCTATGCTTATTGATCTTGGAGACTTTGACACTTTACTTGTGATGCATGCTTGTTTGATTGAGCCTATTGTATTTGGTTGTTCTCGCATCATATGCCTCCATACTATGAAATGCACCCTTGTTCTTTCTTATGATGAGCATGATGCATACACTTGTTGGGTATCTTACCACACGAATGTTAGGTTTTGCATTTACGCTAACCTCATTTGTTTTTCCGAGTGTTTGTCATGTTCGTTCATTTTGAAGGATTCACAAGGCGATACCGTCATGAGACATATTGGTTATGTGAAGGCATACAAGATGTGCAACTCCATCATCCTTGAGAAACTCCTAAAGGTGACCTCCTTCCCTTTGAGCCATCCTCAAATACACATATTGGATGGGCCATTCTTTCATTGTTGTTTCCTTCTTGTTGTCTATATGATACATTTATTGGATGGAGGACCGGCATTGGAGATGGACCCTATGGACCTTCAAGTGGAGGAGTTGTAACATCCCAAAATTCTAAATTTTGGAATGTTATAAACAAATAGATAGTTTTGGCTGATTGTTTGATTAATTGACTGAAAGTGAGTGAATTCGAAACTTTTTGAAAGTTAAATGAGAGGGAATAAAAGGACTTTCCCAAACTTTCATTTTTGCTTTTATGATCTTCGAATTCAAATTCTTTTCATCACAAAACCCTGGAGAGAAGATGACATGACTTCTTCCATTTATTTAAATGACAAGGGTGTTGAAAATATTTGAATTTCATTTGGAAAATATTTTCCAATTCTGAAACTTTATGCAACTCAATGATTTTCACGGCGAAGATAAAATGACTTCTTCAAAACATATGAAATATGAGTTGGGAGTTTCAAAGAAATAAATTCAAAGTCCTTTGAATTATTTTCAATTGGAGTTATTTGAGTTTTATTCAAATTATTTTTCTCTAAAAATAAAATATATGGAAAATAGGGTAACATGATTCCCTACATCAGAAAATTGAGAGAAATTAATTTGAAATCATTTTGGTATTTTTAAAATGATTTTCAGTGGATTTTATTAGGGCAGTAGCACTATTTGTTTTATTTGAATTTTGTGTATTTTATTTGAAGCTAGAATAAAGTTCATCATGTAGGAAATCTTTTTCTGAAATTTTGATATATTATATGCCTATATAATATATTTATTTATTTGGTTTTATTATTTTTATTTGTCTCATTAAATTTTTTTTAAAAAAGGAGCGCAGCCCCTTGGGCCAAAGGCCCAAGCCGCTAAGTCACCGGTCGGCCAAGGCCACAAGGCCACGACGCACCACGCACCTAGGGAGCCAGAGCCCCAAGTTTCCTATTCTTTACGATTCCTAGTAGAATTTGACCCGTTTTGTTATTCCGTTTTTATTCCTAGGATTCCTAATCCTAATCTATTTCTTTTCCCTACCCCAAGCAAAACCCTCCCTCCCCAATATAAATACCCAAGCACCCCCCTCCAACACATCAAATCAACTCTCCTCTCCTCTCCTCCTCCTCCATGCAGCAGCAGCAGTGCCGCCGCCCGCCATAGCAGCGCCGCCGCCCCCGCCGCCGCCCCTCACCAGCGCCGCGCCGCCTCCTCACCAGCCGCCGCCGCCGCCGCCATAGCCCGCCGCCGCCGCCCTCGCCGCCGCCCTCACCAGCGCCGCCGCCTCCCCACCAGCGCCGCCGCCGCCCTCCCAGCGCCGCCGCCGCCACTTGCCGCCGCCGCCGCCCTACGCCGCCACCGCCGGAGCCCCTCGCCTCTTCGAGGTACTAGCCCCGCGTCGCGTCACGTTTTCTAGATCGGTTTTCTAGATCGGTTTCCGTTCCGTTTTCTAGATCGGTTTTTCGTTTCGGTTTCCTTTCCGAAACCCTAGATCGGTTTTCTCACCGGTTTTTCTTTCCGGTTTTGTTTAGCGAGCGTTCGCTCGATAGATTTTTCTATTTATTTTTAATTTCCGTCATGGACCTATCCGTAGTGTCCCTAATCTTCAAACGGCTATAACTTTTTACTCGTAAGTCGGAATCCAACGAAACCAATGCCCACTTCTTCGTTATGATCTCCTCTATCCTGTAATACAACTCAAACATGTTTTTGAAAGTTTTAAAATTTGAATTCAAACAGATTTGTATTTGAACTTCGCTTGATCATAACTTGAGTTTCAGAATCTCGATTTAGTTGATTCTTTTGCTAATCAAGCTCTTGACCTAAACTTTCTGATAAGGCCAAATTCACATAATTTCGGTACTGTTAGAAATTGTTTTATGCTGCAAGAGTTATTTGATTTGGTTTTGATGTTTTCCGAATTGTTTTCTTCGTTCTTTCCGATCTTTTGAGTGATTGCTTATGTGTGGTTACTATTGCTTGATTACGATAGATTGACCGGAGTGTGACGAGTAGAGCTATCAAGAGTTTTCAGTGCGAATCATCTTCATCAACTTTGCAGGCAAGTAACACTTGATCATATCTTTTCTACTACCCAGTTTTTATGCATTAGATCAATCCTCAAACACTTGCATGGTTAGGATCTAATTAAATTGTGGGATGGGAAGTAGATTGAGGTAGTACCTATTACCTGTTTTACTTATGAAACCTTGGGAGTTACTTCTACGTTTGCTTATTATGCCATGCTATGCTCGTAGACGTGGATTGGGTTTAAGTGAATATCCATGACAGATGTGAGATTGATAATTAATGGTTTATCTAAGGTGGCAACTTAAACACACATCTGGGTGGATTGAGGCACTGGCTATTCAGGACTTGCTGTCAAGGCACACAGGTAGACAGGATTTGCCTGTATTTCTTCGGACCGCCACCCAGGCCCAAAGGGATCATGAGATTTTTCAAACTAGAAACTTCCGTGTGCAGCCACAAGCCAATATGGGCTCTGGCATAGTTGAGTAAGTTGTGCGAACTCTTACGGGTAGGCTAGCTGATGTAGGGGATGTAGGTTGGTACGGTCTACCCACATGTAAGGTGCTAGCGCTTCTGAAATACTATGTCTCGGTCATCCGTTTCTCAAACACCATGTAGTGCGAGAAACCAAACGGAGGCGATCGAGTCTTGTGGGGAAAAGTGCGCAAACCTCTGCAGAGTGTACAAACTAATCATGCTTAGCCGTGTCCCCGGTTATGGACAATTTTGAGTATCTAGTACCTGGATATCCTGTTGATCTCATCACGTTACTTAATATAATTTGTTTGGGTTTAATGAGTACTTTTAATTGGGATTGAGAATGCTGTCAACCATTCTCAATGTTTAACAACCACCATGATAGTTAAATAAATTTATTCCTTTGCAGTAGGGAAAAATTGGCTTTTCGCAAAAACTGTAACCATAGAGCTTTCCACCAGCCATATATGCATGTAGTATAGCCTATTCTTTCATTACTCTCTATGTGTTACATTGCCAGCATATTCCATGTGCTGACCCGTTTTCGGGCTGCAACTTTTCATGTTGCAGAATTTTCAGACGACGAGTAAGTGATACGTTAGGGTTACGATTTCCTATACTCAACTTTTCCGTTGGTGTTGATGGGAATCCACAACCTTGTTGCTTCCGCTATATTCTGGATCGAGGTAATAGTATTTACGGTATTTCATACATGTGATTTACCTCTGTTATAAATCCTTGATCTTGTGTGTGTCAAAGATACCGATCCGAGGATGACACGAAGCACACGAGACTTGATCCATTCTGGTCGGGTCGCTACAAGATGGTATCGAGCACATGTTGGTGTAGGATGTGACCCTAGAAACTGACAAGCCCATAGGAAAGATTTTCTCTACAACTTCATTTTCAAAAGATCTTTTACCTCTCTTCTCTTGAGCTTATTCAAATATTCCTTTTTAGTGAGACCATACCCTTTTCCTTTTGACCACTCAAGATTTGGTGATGAGACCACTCCAAGGAGACAAGATATCGGACAACTAAGACCATTTGGAATGAAGATGATTTTACCGTAAACGGAAACTACAACGGTGAAGACCAAGACTAGGAGATTTGAAGGCTCCAAATAAATTCAGGATTTGTATGACCTAGGAAGGTTACGCTTATGGAACTTGGCAGACTATGGAAGTTATCAATAACCGAGATCAAGGTGTATCGGAGAAAGACTGGAACATGGAGCATTAGAATTCAAAGCTTTGTCAGGAAAACCCTAAGGCAGGAGATATCAACTATGGAATGATAGCTCATGAAAATGACAAGAGCAGAAACACGCTATCCATGATGTTATCGCCCGCCTATGCTATTGTCACCGTGCGGAGTTAAGCATGCAGATGCATGGAAGGATTGGATGGTAGAAAGCTGATGGAGCATCTATCTGCAAACGTTGGAGTTTTAACCTTAGCTGGTGTATCACCAGGATCTGGAGTATTACATGAAGAAGTTTAAGGTGGATCTGCAGGAAGCAGTATTTGATAAGGAAGCAGTTCGTGAAGAACTCAGGACCCAGAAGCTGAAAGTAGACAAGATGAAGGAGCAAAACATCGAGATACCGGAGATTTGACAGTAACTGAAGGACAAGCAGGATCAGAAGGAGCCATCAGAGACATGATCAAGATTGGAAGAGTTTGATGACTTTGAAGATTTATTGACCGTTAGAAGACCAAACCCCTGTTACATACCTACGTTAGATGCGACGATTGTGAGCTGTCATTTTGTTTGATGTTTTTCCGACAGCCACAATAAAATCTGCCTTTTCAAAACTTTTGTTTGTATTGAGTGCATCCCTCTCGATCTCTCTTATCCCACCCCAAACCCATGGACCCGTTAGAAGATGAATGGAGAAGAGCTTATATTTTCTGGACCGATGAGTCAATTGGAGATGGAACGATGGATTCAGAACATGGAAGATCATATGAAGAATAACCCTACAGCCAGAAAGGATATGACCCAGCATGCTCTTCAGTGCTTTGAAAGAGGTGCTTCTATTTGGTGGAGGATGTACCAAACCATCAATGGATTGCAAAGAGTAACCACTTGGGAAGAATTTAAGTTGACTTTGCTAAAGTCTCGGTTTGTGTCCCAGAAGTTGAAGCCTTATGGAAATGATATGGAGAAAGTGCATGCAAGCTTTGTGGAGAAATAGGACACAACCATAAATAAAACAAGGACGAATACCCTCATAATCGGAGGATTACCAAAGGAGTTAGCCGAGGATCTCAAGGAACTTCAGTTGGAGATTGTTCCCAAAGGTTTCGTTGCAGTAATGGAAGTTCAGTGTACATTGTTGGAAAAGATCCGTGAAGCTCAGAAGGATGACAAAGAGATTGCTGAGGTAAAAGAGAGGATGAGCAAAGGAAAGGCCAAAGGTTTTCGTAAGGATGAGCACGACACCTTATGGTTTGAGGACAGTGTACATGTACCCAATAATGCAAAGATCAGGAAGTTAAAACTTCAGGAGGCTCATGACTCACCATACTCGATTCATACGGAAACACCAAGATGTATTTGGATTTGAAGGAGTGTTTCTGGTGGACTAGTATGAAGAAGGATATTGCGGAGTATGTAGTCGTAAGTGATGTATGCCAGAGAAAGTAAAAGCAGAGCATGAGAAGCCAGCAGGATTATTGCAGCCTATGCCGATACCAGAATGGAAGTAGGATAAGCTTGGCATGGATTTCATTTCCGGATTTCCCATAACCCGATTGGGATATGATTCTATCTCGGTAGTAGTTGATTAGCTTGACCAAAGTGGCTCGCTTTATTCCAGAGAAAACCACCTATACAAGTGTGAAGTTGGCCAAGATATACTTGACAAGGATCGATGTCCGCATGGAGTTCGAGGACCATCGAGAGGAACACAGTTTACCTCAAAGTTTTGGAATCAGCTGCACTGACTTTGGGTACTAGACTAGAGTTCAAGACAGCCTTTCATCCACGTATGATGGATAAATCAAGAGAGTCAATCGGATTTTGGAGGACATGTTGAGCGTGCAGCGCTAGATTATGGATCTAGTAGTGATGATAATCTACCCTACGGGAGTTCTCATACAACGACAGCTACCAAGTCAGTTTGAAGATGGCCCTTTGAAGCTTTGTATGGGAGAAGGAGCGGACACCGCTGATGTGGGATGAAGTTGGAGACCGTCAGTTGTTTGGACCAAATATGATCAAGGAGTCAGAAGAGAATGTTAAGTTGATTCGAGATAGACTGAAGATAGCTCAGTCCAGGCAGAAGAGTTATGCAGACTCAAAAATGCAAGGAGGTAGTCTATGAAATCGGAGATAGAGCATATCTTTGTGTGCCACCTCTGCGAGGAGTTAAACGATTTGGAGTTAAGGGAAAGTTAGCCCCGAGATTTGTAGGACCATACCGAGTTTTGGAGCGTATGCGAGAATAGGCTAACAAGTTGAAGTCACCCGAAGGACTGTCAGGAGTTCATGATGTGTTTCACGTTTTCCCAGTCAAAGAAATGCCATGCAGAGATGGTCAATATTCTCCTGTAAGGACGCTTGACCCTGGAAAGGATAATGATGTTCCACGAAGTGCAGTATGGACTTCATAAGTATAAGTTTTATCTCGGTATGTGGGATATCCCACGAGGATGAAGAGATAAATTACTATTGGACGTAAATGAGGTATGATGTTGGAAATATGGATCAATGGAAATTCCATGATGAGTTTGAGTAATCACGTCTTAGTTTGGTGCAAATATAAGGAAAAGAGACAGTACAATTGGATGGATTTAAGTATGCCAGGGAGTTGGATGTTGGGATAACGATCAGTTGCCCCGAGGATGTGTTCAAGGATTGCAAGTGATGAGATGGGCCATAACCCACAGGCCCCAGGACCTACCAAGAAGCAAGCACACTCTTGCTGAAGGAAAAACCCTGGAATAAGTTACGACTTGTATCAACCGACGATTCTATAGGAGTTTACGCAAAACCTGAGAGTTGTTAAGGAACGATAGATGTTTGTTTGGCTTGCAGAATCAATGGATTTTCCGGACTTGGTTCGTCGACAAGAGAAATTCTGCAATGCTTGTGAGGATGACCGAGTGTTAGAATGCGAGATTCGCTAAACCATGTACAAGGTAATGATTTGGGTGCGGGATGGATTGATCACCATACCGACTTACTCTTATTATTCGCTTTGCTATATGGGATGGTAAATCTGAGTGACTTACCTATAGTTGCAAGACGACGATATTAAACCTTGTTTAAACCTTAGAACGGTATAGGTATTTCTTTTCCCCCTTGTACACGGCAGCTGTTGCCAACCGTAGGTCATACGGTGAGGTTCAACCCAGACCCATTTTCTGCAGGAGAAACCATAAATCGTTGACCACCATGAGATACCGATATTTGTTTAGAATTGGCGCCAGACCCGTCAGCTATGAAGACCCAATTTCGGGATAACCTTACCAAGAAGAAAGGACAAAGGAATTGAGGAAAAGGTTATGCCACTACCGGAAGAGCCCAGAGAAGGAATTATCCTTAATATCTGAGAAGACCGACACTGTCAGCAATAAGGATGGAGTATCTGAGTTTTGATGGAACCGTAACAATGCTTCTAAGGGTGGTAGCACCCGAGACCCGGAGACGATCAATGGATTTTGAGAAGACCCCCAAACCCTAACCTATTTCTTTCTAGCCTCTCCGAATCTCGAGGACGAGATTCATTTTAAGGGTGGTAGTTTGTAACATCCCAAAATTCTAAATTTTGGAATGTTATAAACAAATAGATAGTTTTGGCTGATTGTTTGATTGATTGACTGAAAGTGAGTGAATTCGAAACTTTTTGAAAGTTAAATGAGAGGGAATAAAAGGACTTTCCCAAACTTTCATTTTTGCTTTTATGATCTTCGGGAATTCAAATTCTTTTCATCACAAAACCCTGGAGAGAAGATGACATGACTTCTTCCATTTATTTAAATGACAAGGGGTGTTGAAAATATTTGAATTTCATTTGGAAAATATTTTCCAATTCTGAAACTTTATGCAACTCAATGATTTTCACGGCGAAGATAAAATGACTTCTTCAAAACATATGAAATATGAGTTGGGAGTTTCAAAGAAATAAATTCAAAGTCCTTTGAATTATTTTCAATTGGAGTTATTTGAGTTTTATTCAAATTATTTTCTCTAAAAATAAAATATATGGAAAATAGGGTAACATGATTCCCTACATCAGAAAATTGAGAGAAATTAATTTGAAATCATTTTGGTATTTTTAAAATGATTTTCAGTTGATTTTATTAGGCAGTAGCACTGTTTGTTTTATTTGAATTTTGTGTATTTTATTTGAAGCTAGAATAAAGTTCATCATGTAGGAAATCTTTTTCTGAAATTTTTGATATATTATATGCCTATATAATATATTTATTTATTTGGTTTTATTATTTTTATTTGTCTCTGTTAAATTTTTTTTAAAAAAAAGGAGGGCAGCCCCTTGGGCCAAAGGCCCAAGCCGCCAAGTCACCGGCCGGCCGAAGGCCACAAGGCCACGCACGCACCACGCACCTAGGGGAGCCAAGAGCCCCAAGTTTCCTATTCTTTTACGATTCCTAGTAGAATTTGACCCCGTTTTGTTATTCCGTTTTTTATTCCTAGGATTCCTAATCCTAATCTATTTCTTGTCCCCTACCCCAAGCAAAACCCCTCCCCTCCCCAATATAAATACCCAAGCACCCCCCTCCAACACATCAAATCAACTCTCCTCTCCTCTCCTCCTCCTCCGCAGCAGCAGCAGTGCCGCCGCCGCCATAGCCGCGCCGCCGCCGCCCTACGCCGCCGCCCCTCACCAGCGCGCCGCCTCCCCTCACCAGCCGCCGCCGCCCTCCCAGCGCCGCCGCCGCCACTTGCCGCCGCCGCCGCCTTACGCCGCCACCATGAGCCCTCGCCTCTTGAGGTACTAGCCCAGCGTCGCGTCACGTTTTCTAGATCGGTTTTCTAGATCGGTTTCGTTCCGTTTTCTAGATCGGTTTTTCGTTTCGGTTTCCTTTCCGAAACCCTAGATCGGTTTTCTCACCGGTTTTTCTTTCCGGTTTTGTTTAGCGGCGTAGCGTCTCGATAGATTTTTCTATTTATTTTTAATTTCCGTCATGGACCTATCCGTAGTGTCCCTAATCTTCAAACGGTTATAACTTTTTACTCGTAAGTCGGAATCCAACGAAACCAACGCCCACTTCTTCGTTATGATCTCCTCTATCCTGTAATACAACTAAAACATGTTTTGAAAGTTTTAAAATTTGAATTCAAACAGATTTGTATTTGAACTTCGCTTGATCATAACTTGAGTTTCAGAAACTCCGATTTAGTTGATTCTTTTGCTAATCAAGCTCTTGACCTAAACTTTCTGATAAGGCCAAATTCACATAATTTTGGTACTGTTAGAAATTGTTTTATGCTGCAAGAGTTATTTGATTTGGTTTTGACGTTTTCCGAATTGTTTTCTTCGTTCTTTCCGATCTTTTGAGTGATTGCTTATGTGTGGTTACTATTGCTTGATTACGATAGATTGACTGGAGTGCGACGAGTAGAGCTATCAAGAGTTTTGAGTGTGAATCATCTTCATCAACTTTGCAGGCAAGTAACACTTGATCATATCTTTTCTACTACCCAGTTTTTATGCATTAGATCAATCCTCAAACACTTGCATGGTTAGGATCTAATTAAATTGTGGGATGGGAAGTAGATTGAGGTAGTACCTATTACCTGTTTTACTTATGAAACCTTGGGAGTTACTTCTACGTTTGCTTATTATGCCATGCTATGCTCGTAGACGTGGATTGGTTTTAAGTGAATATCCATGACAGATGTGAGATTGATAATTAATGGTTTATCTAAGGTGGCAACTTAAACGCACATCTGGGTGGATTGAGGCACCTGGCTATTCCAGGAATTGCCTGTCAAGGCACCTGGGTAGACAGGATTTGCCTGTATTTCTTCGGACCGCCACCCAGGCCCAAAGGGATCATGAGATTTTTCAAACTAGAAACTTCTGTGTGCAGCCACAAGCCAATATGGGCTCTGGCATAGTTGAGTAAGTTGTGCGAACTCTTACGGGTAGGCTAGCTGATGTAGGGGATGTAGGTTGGTACGGTCTACCCACATGTAAGGTGCTAGCGCTTCTGAAAGACTATGTCTCGGTCATCCGTTTCTCAAACACCATGTAGTGCGAGAAACCAAACGGAGGCGATCGAGTCTTGTGGGGAAAAGTGCGCAAACCTCTGCAGAGTGTACAAACTAATCATGGTTAGCCGTGTCCCGGTTATGGACAATTTTGAGTATCTAGTACCTGGATATCCTGTTGATCTCATCACGTTACTTAATATAATTTGTTTGGGTTTAATGAGTACTTTTAATTGGGATTGAGAATGCTGTCAACCATTCTCAATGTTTAACAACCACCATGATAGTTAAATAAATTTATTCCTTTGCAGTAGGGAAAAATTGGCTTTTCACAAAAAACTGTAACCATAGAGCTTTCCACCAGCCATATATGCATGTAGTATAGCCTATTCTTTCATTACTCTCTATGTGTTACATTGCCAGCATATTCCATGTGCTGACCGTTTCGGGCTGCAACTTTTCATGTTGCAGAATTTTCAGACGACGAGTAAGTGATACGTTAGGGTTACGATTTCCTATACTCAACTTTGCCGTTGGTGTTGATGGGAATCCACAACCTTGTTGCTTCCGCTATATTCTGGATCGAGGTAATAGTATTTACGTTATTTCATACATGTGATTTACCTCTGTTATAAATCCTTCGAGTACTGTGTGTGTCAGCATACCGATCCAGGGATGACACGAAAGCACAGAGACTTGATCCATTCGGGTCGGGTCGCTACAGGAGTGCTCGGACTTAGTGGATTCACCATCGGACCACCACTTCTACCACGACATTGAGCTATGGTACAACACCACCCATAACAAATTTGCATCTTATACATGGATTGACACACATTATGATTGCCTTGTTGCATCTTCAATTTCAATGTCATCCATGATATATGAGCTTGTGCATTTTCTTAGCAAATTTGTTGTGATCTTTCTTGATGGCATATTCATACATCATGATCATATTGCCTACCATCAATTGCATGATAACATAATCATATTGAGCATCCATTGCCATATTCATGCTACTGATAAACCGTCTCACTATGACATTATTTTGCACCGTGGTTGCATTGATCACATTCACGACACCTTTGTGTGCCCAATGCGTGAATTTTCTCTCATGAATGCTTTACATGTCATTTTACATCATTTGGATAAGCATCTCATGCCTTGCCATGAACAATTCCTTTGGACAGACTCATTCTTACATGATGGACACTTTGATGTAGGGTGAACCCTAGGGGCCGATCATTCACGTTTGGAGAGGATCCCTACGAGGAACACGAAGAACGAGCGGAAGAGCACGAGGGAAATCACGGGGGAAACACAGAAGAACCACTCAAACCAACAAGATTCAATTACACATGCGCTAGATCGATGAACACAAAGAGAGATACACGATTCACGATCAACAAAGGACGATACAAGAGGTAACCGATTCTTCTCCGTGAGGAGGTCTTGATTGTCTTCCCTTGAAGGGGTCTTGAATCCGCTTGGGGGATCTTCTCCGAAGAGGTCGTGAGCTCCGAGGAGAAGTAACCAAGTGGACGAGCAAGGCTCTCACACAAAATATGAGCTAAACCATTGCTAACCCTAACTAGGAGGAGGGGGTGGTCTATTTATAGTCTAAGCGACGAAGGGGTAAGTGGGAAAGGGTTACATGGGCTTCGGCCCGAGTCTTTGCATGCAGGCAGGCCGGAAGTTCCGGGCTCCGGAAGTTCCGGGCTCCGGAAGTTCCGGGCAGGTTCCGGCCGGGTTCCGGGCTATCCAGAGAGTTGGCGCGCTCGGGGCTGGTCTGGACTCCGGAGGCCGGAGGTTCCGGGCAGGCCGGAAGGTCCGGGGGCCGGACGTTCCAGGCAGGCCAGAAGGTCCGGGCTTTCCAGAAGCTTGTCCCTACTTCTTCTTCCTTCTCCTCTTCCATGCTTGGCCTTGGTCCTTGGATCCTCCATGGTCGTCTCAGTTGTTCCTGAGTATATGCAAGGTCCATGCATGAGGTAGTAGCCATGTCTCACATGTGGAAAGTGAAGGTTCGAAGAGGAGTGAGTTCACCTTGTGTCCACTGGCGTATGGTCAAGGTCTTGGCATATGTCCTCTTGGGGCTTGGAGAGTAGTCAGAGTGTACATGGGGATGAACATGGGATGCTCCGCATCATCTCCCCTCCCTTGGAAACGGTTGTCGGGGACGAACTTGTAGTTGGACGGAGTTGAAGACATGGCGCAATCCAAGTAGTCCAAGGTGTCGCCGGAGAGATAGACATGCAAAAAGAGCAAACACAAGCAACACTCGGAAATACAATGGTTAGCGCACAAAGTGTCCATCATGTAAAAATGAGTCCGTGCGGCAAGATTGGTCGTGACAAAACGCATGAAGTTTATCAAGATGATCTAGAATGAGATGCAAAGCATTCATGGTAGGAAATGCAATCATTGTGCACACAAATGTGTTGTGAATATGAAGAATGCAACCACGGTGCAAAATGATGTCATAGTGAGACGGTTCATCAATAGCATGAATATGGCAATGGATGCTCAATATGATTATGTTATCATGCAATTGATGGTAGGAAATATGATCACGATGTATGAATATGCCATCAATAAAGATCACAACAAATTTGCTAAGAAAATGCACAAGCTCATATATCATGAATGACATGGGAATAGGTGCAACAAGACAATCATAATGTGTGTCAATCCATGCATAGGGTGCAAATTTTTCATGGGTGGTGTTGTACCATAGCTCGATGTCGTGGCACTCCTCAACTTGAAGGTCCGTAGGGTCCATCTCCAATGTCGGTCCTCCATCCAATATATGTATCATGTAGACAAGAAGAAGGAAACAACAATGAAAGAATGACCCATCCAATATGTGTATTTGAGGATGGCTCAAAGGGAAGGAGGTCACCTTTAGGAGATTCTCACAAATGTTGGTGTTGCACATCATGTACACCTTCACATAACCAAAATGTCTTTTTATGGTACCGCCTTGTGAATCCTTCAAAATGAAAGAACATGACAAACACTCAGAAAAACAAATGAGGTTAGTGCAAATGCAAGACCTATCATTCGAGGGGCGAGATACCCAAAAAGTGTTTTCATCATTCTTATCATAAGAAAGAACAAGGTGTGGTATGGTATGCAAGCATATGATGCAACTACAACCAAAGATAATAGGCTCAAGTAAGCAAGCATGCATCACAAGTAATATGTCCAAGTCTCCACGATCAATAAGCATAGCAAGTTGACACTCAACACAAGGTGATATGAGAGATGCAACTAATGGAGACAAGAGACAATGATCAAGACAAATAAAGTGAGAGGCATGAACATATATGTCATCAACCCAAGAAAGCGAGTAATGGAACATGGGTGATGCGACAAAGCAAGCAATCATAGAGATCAAGTCAAGCAAGCTAGTAGTGTGAAGATGCAACGTACTAGAAGGAATCATGGCAAGCATGTCATTGGTGCAAATAGTGGCCATGAATAATTCACATGTCATAGCACAAGCATAAAGGCAAGATATGAGCAAAATAGCATCAATAGCATGGGGCACATGATAAACATGGCAATAGCAACAAGGATCTCCACCAAGCATGTAAATACACATAGGAGTATCATAATGGCGAATCATGGATAGATGCAAACAAGGATCACAATTGCATGGCAAAGTCATGTAAAGAGGCATAACATGCAAAGTGAACACGATAGAATGGGCATAATGTGACAAGTGGTAAATATCCCATAGCCGTGTGAGAACCAAGTAGAAGAGATGTGTGTAATCGTTGCGTGAAGGAAATGGTGGTAAGGATAGCCCACGGGATCCCAGGTCATCATTGCACTCAAGAGCTCGTTTCGTCAACTCATGGGATTGAGATGTTGACGAGTATACGTGCGTACATCACAAAACAAAGACAAAGGAAAAATTGTGTGTGTGTGGTAGATGTACACATCATCCATCATGATGCGCACATGCATGTGTCGGTTAGCACAAAATATCCAATGCTCAAATAAATGAGATGCATGATATAGAAACATGTCATCCATCATGATAGGTTTGTTGTTATGCATGGCATAATGGAGACTCAATTTGTGTAATGCATCATGAGAAATATCTAGAGCATTGTTATTCATGGAATGCATATGGTGCAAGCAATTATGAGAATCATGCAAAGTATGGAATGCATCAAGATCTCCTAATATGTATGAGGAAACTATGGGGGTCTCGTCGTGAGCATGAGTAGCAACATCACATGGAGAATATTGACAACATCCAAAACAACGCATATTTGGAACAATGTGATCATGGCATGGAATTGTAGATGAATTGCGCAAATCATGTAAAGGAAGCATCACAATATCATCACAAGAAAAGAAAAAGCCAATGACCATCATCTCGTCATCTATGCCATAAGTGCAAATGGGATTTATCTTAATGGGGCATGCATAGTTACTATGTTGAGATTGAAATGATGTAATAAAGGAGACCTCACTCATAGCATATGACAAGTTCAAAGGGTTGTCAACATGATGTGACCAATAGAATTTTCACATGATATCCTATGGAGCATAGCATCACAACTAGGCAATTCAACATGCTCATCATCATATTCATCATAAATAGGCAAGTCATGACATGAAGAAGTCGCACTAGCATGAAGCATGGGAATAGGTGGATAAACATCATGCAAGCAATCGATGTCAAGATAGTCCACTAGTTGGACAAGAGAAGTACCATCACCTATGTTACCTTTGGAAGGTCGCTCTTGTGTTGTAGGTGAGGTGTTGAAGATCCAATCGTTGTCATCTTCATCTTGACGGAACCATGTGGGGGGTGCATCATCGTCCACCATGGCCATCGTCGTATCCATTGTAGGGATGGACTCGTCGAGGATAGGCATGTCGTCATGTAGGAGACCTAGCACCAAAGAAGAAAACACACTAGGAGTAGAGGTTAAGTCGTTAGAAATCAAAGTGGCCTCACATGCCGTGTCAACTATCTCACTCGCTAAGTGTTGTGGCGCACTCACTCCCTCAAGGATGCTCTCACTCATATGGTTGGTGGAGTCACTCAAATGGCACTCAATCTCACATAGGATGTGTGGCATGCTCTCATGTGTGGGGCTAGTGGTGGTCACACTCATCCTCTCATAGGAAATGCTCTCAATGTCATGTATGGTGGAGTCACTCATCTCTCTCATGGGCTGGTGGCTCTCCTCCCATGACAAATGGGGCATCTCGACATATGTGTGTGTCAGAGAGATGTTGGTGCAAATGTCTCCATGCTCAATTCCTATCGCCGTGGTCAAAGGGGATGGCCCTTGCTCGACCTTCTTGTCACCGTCTTGGTGTTGGAGGCCCATATGATGTGGCACCTCGTAACTCGTCTCCATGACCGAAGGGAGTTTCCCATGCTCGGCAATCTTCCTTGGGGGGCTTCCGAAGATGGAAGTGTCGCCCTCGCTCGTAGGTAGTCGCCTTGGACTTGATGAAGTCGATGTAGGCGTACACGTGGGAAGTAGGCGAAGATGTCGTACGTCCAAAGGCGAAGATGCCTTGAGAACACTTGGCGAAGATGCCGAAGTGGTTGATGTAGCCGTAGCGCCGTCTTTGTGGTGGTCATCTCGCGGTCTTCTTTTGTGCTCTTGAAGCTTGTACTTGGCGTGAAGTAGGGCTTGTTGGGACTTGTGCACTTGCGCTTGTGGAGCATCTTCATGATGATGATGTCGTTGTCGTGCTTGAGCTCGTAGTAGATATCGTTCATCGTCTTCGTGCACATGTTGCTTGGAGGTGACTTTCCCTTCATGACAATGTTGATCACGAACGTGATGGTGATCTCCATGTAGATGTGGACGAGGAAGATTTGGACTTGCATCGTTTCCGCGCTCCGAAGACTTGTGTCTTGAATGTCACCGCCTTGAAGATGACGAAGGGGAAGAAGACTTGATCGAGGCTCTAATCTCCTCCATCCTTGCATCTTGCTCCTCTTTATGTGTGGAAAGCTTCTTGTCGATGTAGTCCCTTTTCCTTGCTTCGGAGAGATGAATGTCGATGGAGAGGTTCTCGATGCGCTTTTGCAATCTTGATTGTGCGCCTTGCATTTGTTCTTGTAGATCGAAGATGGACGCTTTGGTGATGTAGTTGTTCACGCCGTCGTTGTTGTCGAAGACCGGAGATGAAATGCCTTGCCTATCCATCACATGACTGGAGCAAATATGAGTGGGAGAAAGAGAAGAACTTATACCAATTGTACCTTGACCGATGTTAAAGATGGATCAATGATCACTCAATGTGTAACAAGGAAATAGCACAATTGGTACCAATTCTTGTCGGTTTCTCACACCTACACAAGTAAGGCTTATGGTGGACCTTGGTGAGGATAGTGGCACAAAATTTTGATGCAAAATGTTAGCAAGAGTCAATAATGTTGAAAGAGATTCACAAATTCGCAAGCGAAACAAGTAGACCAATAGCAATGAATTGTACACGGAAACACACAAACGGATAGATAAATGGGGTCGTGCAACCAAGGAATGAGCTCAAAATGTGGAATCCACCAAACCGCTCGTGTTGCACAACTCAAGAGAGACGCTAGCACGATTGCTCAATAGGCGGATATGACACTTGTGCACAACCTATAAGATGCAAAATGGATAAACTTTCTATCCCAAGTATGCTATGTATGTATGGTTCCCGGTGTTTGATCCAAGATGATCGGATATGACAATCTTATATGCAATGTGGTATGATGCTATGGCACTTGCTTACAAGCTTCTTTGCTCTTTCTCTTTTTCCTTGCTTAAAAGCTTATTCTCTTTTTTTATGGCCACTTTTGCACAATGCACAAACCAAGATAGCAATTGTGTATATGCGGTAACAAACTTGTGACACAAGATATGATAGCAATATATGCACCACGATGATATGGAATGTATGATATGGGAAGTATGATCACTAATTGCACAAGTAACGTTGCCGGGCAATACTCAAATGGCTAGTCTCGATAGGCAAGTGACGCAAAATGGGCTAGGGGTTATCAATGCAATTGCAAGGGGAATATAAAATGGTGTCGTCGAGGTTACCGTCAATGGCGATGATGAGTGGCAGTGTTCTTTATGTAGATACCAATATGATACAAACTCGTCCCTAAGTAGCCGAAACACCTTATGAAACGGGAAAAACCGCGAACTCAAAATCTCAAACGTCAAATGTCAAAATGGTGGTAGCGGAAAGCGGGGGTATATTCCATTGCATTGTTAACCCCTTGCCATTGCATTGTTAACCCCTAGCCCATTTTGCGTTACTTGCCTATCGAGACTAGCCATTTGAGTATTGCCGGCAACGTTACTTGTGCACCTTAGTGATCATACTTCCCATAGCATACGTACCATATCATCGTGGTGCATATATTGCTATCATATCTTGTGTTACAAGTGTGTTCCCGCATATACACAATTGCTTTCTTGGTTTGTGCATTGTGCAAAAGTGGCCATACAAAAAAAAACAGAATAAGCTTTTAGGCAAAGAAAAAGAGAGAGCAAAGAGTTTATAAGCAAGTGTCATAGAATCATACCACATTGCATATAAGATTGTCATATCCGATCATCTTGGATCAAACACCGGGAACCATACATACATAGCATACTTGGGATAGAAGTTTAAACATTTTGCATCTTATAGGTTGTGCACAAGTGTCATATCCGCCTATTGAGCAATCGTGCTAGCGTCTCTCTTGAGTTGTGCAACACGAGCGTTTTGGTGGATTCCACATTTTGAGCTCATTCCTTGGTTGCACGGCCCCATTTATCTATCCGTGTGTGAGTTTCCGTGTGCCATTCAGTGCTATTGGTCTACTTGTTTCACTTGCAAATTTGTGAATCTCTTTCAACATTATTGACTCTTGCTAACATTTTGCATCAATTTTTTGTGCCACTATCCTCAACGAGCACCACCATAAGCTTTTACTTGTGTAGGTGTGAGAAACCGACAAGAATTGGTACCAATTGTGCTATTTCCTTGTTACACATTGAGTGATCATTGATCCATTTTCAACATCGGTCAAGGTACATTTGGTCAAGTTCTCTCTTTGTCCCACTCATAGTTGCTCGAGTCTTGTGATGGATAGGCAAGGCATTTCATCTCCGGTCTTCGACAACAACGACGGCGTGAACAACTACATCACCAAAGCGTCCATCTTCGATCTACAACGACAAATGCAAGGCGCACAATCAAGATTGCAAGAACGCACCGAGAACCTCTCCATCGACATTCATCTCTCCGAAACAAGGAAAAGGGACTACATCGACAACAAGCTTTCCGCACATAAAGAGGAGCAAGATGCAAGGATGGAGGAGATTAGAGCCTTGATCAAGTCTTCTTCCCCTTCGTCATCTTCAAGGCGGCGACGTTCAAGCCACAAGTCTTCGGAGCGCGACAACGATGCAAGCGCAAATCGTCAACATGGCGACCACCATCACGTTTGTGATCAACATCGTCATGAAGGGCAAGTCACCTCCAAGCATCATGTGCACGACGACGACGAACGACATCTACTACGAGCTCAAGTGCGACAACGACACCATCAACATGAAGATGCTCCACAAGCGCAAACGTACAAGTCCCAACAAGACCTACTTCACGCCAAGTCCAAGCTTCATGAGCACAAGAGAAGACCGCGAGACAAGCACCACCACAAGAACGCTAGGCTACTACACCAACCACTTCGACATCTTCGCCAAGTGTTCTCAAGGCATCTTCGCCTTTGGACGTACGACATCTTCGCCTACTTCCCACGTGTACGCCTACATCGACTTCATCAAGTCCAAGGCGACTACCTACGAGCGAGGGTGACACTTCCATCTTCGGAAACCCCCCAAGGAAGATGGCCGAGACTGGGAAACTCCCTTCGGTCATGGAGACGAGCTACGCGGTGCCACATCATATGGGCCTCCAACACCAAGACGGCGACAAGAAGGTTGAGCATGGGACTATTCCTTCAACCAAGGCGGCGATAGGAGTTGAGTATGGAGACATTTGCACCAACATCTCTCCGACACCCACATATCATGAGATGACCCAATTGACATGTGAGGAGAGCCACCAACCCATGAGTGAGATGAGTGACTCCACCCTATATGACATTGAGTGCATTTCCTATGAGAGGATGAGTGTGACCACCACTAGTCCCACACTTGAGAGAATGCCACACATCCTATGTGAGGTTGAGAGCCATTTGAGTGACTCCACCAACCATACGAGTGGGAGCATCATATTGGGAGTGAGTGAGCCACAGCACTTAGCGAGTGAGGTAGTTGACACGACATGTGAGGCCACTGTCGGCGTTCTGGGAACGGGGTCCCCAGACTTGCCTGCCTGCGGCCTGCGGCGTGGCTCAAAGGAGGCTCAGGACAACCCATCTTCATCAACGCAAGCTCAAGACCCTCGCGAGGGGCCAAGCCTCGCGGGGCGGATGATCAAGAGCTTCCTCAGGCACGGCCTCGTCAGGCTGGCTCATGAGGAGGCGGAGAGTTCAAGGCAGGGTACCTCGCGAGGTACCCGTGACGCAAGCCATGACGATCAAGGGCGCCAGTCGGGCGCCAGTCGGGCGCCAGTCGGGCGCCAGCCGCGCAGCGTCCTCCTTTCCTTTGGTGCAAAGGGAGCAAGCGCAGGCGAGAGCATCAAGCAAAGGCATCCATTTCAGTGCAACAAGACCAAGACCAGCCCCAACGGCTGGAAGGGAGTCATCGTGGAGCCCAAGCAGGCGTCATCACCAGAGCCTTTGGCAGGCGAGGACCAACTTTAGTCAGGATAAGTGTACCCGTTGTTCCCCTTCAAAATGGCCGATTGTTGGCGCCCTTCCCGCTCAATATTTGGGAAGAGGCCCAGGCCCTTCGTCTATATAAGTAGAGCTAGCAACCATAGTAGAGAGGGGATCGGAGAGGAAGAAAGGTGGGCATTTGGAATCCAGAGAGAGAGATAGAGACCCGATCCTCAAGCTAGAGCGATGGAACACCACCTAGCAGTTCATCACACCCACCAAGAACAGACCCTCGCGAGGTTGTTCTTCCCTGTACTGTTCTTCATCAGCCTAAGAGGCAATCCAGCACAACACAAACAAGAGTAGGGTATTACACCACAACGTTGGCCCGAACTAGTATAAATTCTGTGTCTCTTGTGCTGTTCTTTATAGTAGTTTAGGTTCCTGCGATTCGGCGAGGTACGAGATGGTGGAGGGTTGGATCTCCGCGCGCACCCCAGAGTTCGAACCTTAAGGGTCTGCCGGAACCCGAAATCCGACATTTGGCGTGCCAGGTAGGGGTGCGCCGGAATCTGCCTTTCGTCGCCTCATTCTTCCCCGACCACCGCAACCATGTCTGACGCTCGTCGGGCCCGCGCCGAGCGCCGAGCCGCCCTCGCCTCCCATGTCGCCCAGACGTCTCCCGTCGGCGGGCGTCCTCGTCGTTCTCCGTCACCACCGTCAACGCCGCCACCGCCCGCGGGAACGAGCAGCAAGCGCCGCCCCAAGACCCGCCCATGAGGCGGACGGCCGCACCACCACGCTTTCGCCACCTCGCTGGTTCTTCGTCACGCGCGCTTCAGCGCGGGCTATGGAGGCCAAGCTGCACCCATCGCGCTAACGAGCTCTGCGCTACCGCCCGCCGACGACGTTTACGAAGAATGGCTCGACCGAAGTCGCCGAAGCTCGTCCGCGCTGCCGAGGCGACCCCGCGCCGTCCGTCTCGCTGCACCGCACCCCGCCCCGCATGGGCGATGAAGCTCCCGGGGCACCTCAGCCGCCTCCTCCTCAAGACGGCGCCCTGGCCCCAAGGCGCGCGGCCCCTGGGCGGAACCCGTTCCGCTAGGCGCCCGCGCTGCAAGAGCAGAGCTGCCAAGAAGTTCTCGCCCGCAGAAGCTGCCCGAGCGCCCCCGCTCCAAGACGCCAAGAACTGCGCTGCCCCCACCCAGGCGCAGGAGTCCCACAAGACCAAGCTCTCGTCGTCCGAGGCCCCCTGCTGCCACGGCGGGCTTCGCGCTTTCACCTCCGGAAGCGCGATCGTCGCGGGCCCGCCAAGTTCAAGCCAGACCTGCCTCCTCGCTACGACAGCACGGCTGACCCTACGGAGTTCCTCCAGCTCTACGAGCTGGGCATCGAGGCTGCCAACAGGGATGAAAAGGTCATGGCGAACTGGTTTCCCATGGCGCTCAAGGACGGGGCCCGCACCTGGCTCCTGAACCTGGCCCCAGGCACGATCTCTTCCTGGGCCGAGATGCGTACCCGCTTCATCGCCAACTTCAAGGGTACTCGCGACCGGCCACCCGCCGTGAGCGACATGCGCCGAATCAAGCAGCAGCCGGGGGAAACCCTGCAAAAGTACATCCAGCGCTTCAACAACGCGCGCCTCAAGATCCCCAGGGTAACGGAGGAGGCCATCATCTCTGCCTTCTCTGATGGCGTGCGCGACGTCAAGATGAAGGAGGAGCTGGCGATGCATGAAGATCTGTGCACCTCCCTCGAGCTGTTCAACTTGGCGACCAAGTGCGCCAGGGCTGAGGAGGGGCGCCTCTCCCTCCTCGAGCTGCCTGCCACGGATCCCGAAGAAAAGAAGTCCAAGGCCAAGGACGTGAAGCACAAGGGGGCTGCCGTGCTCGCGGCCGAACCAGACACCAAGCGAGGCAGAGATCAGCCCGAGTCCTCCAAGGGCAGCCGGTACTGCGTGTACCACGACCTCCACACCCACAACACCAATGAATGTCAAGAGCTCCGGGCCGTGCACGAAGGAAGGGTCGGCAGACGCCTCGAGCGCAGCGACCGGGGCTATGGCCGAGGAGGAGGAAGGATTGCAGGACGCTGGGAAGACCGCGGCCCGCGCCAAGGGTGGCGTGACCAACCTCGCGAGGACCGCTGGCAAGACCCACCTCGCGAGGGGGGCTGGAGGGATCAGCCTCGTGAGGATCGCCCGCAAGGGAACGCAGGCCTCCCTCCGCTGCCGCTGCCACCAAGGAGAATCGAAGGCCGTCATCAGGACGAGGGGGCTGGGGGCTTCCAGGAAGCGCGTGCGATCGCCTGCATCCTGGGCGGAGCACAAGCCCCAGCCTCTCAGCGCATCTTCAAGCAGTTCGCCCGCGAAGTGAATGCAGTCCTCTACAAGCTCGAGTCCACGCGCCCTCTCAGGTGGTCGGCGTGCTCCATCACGTTCAGCTCAGCGGATCAGCTCAAGTGCGCAGCCACAGCCGGAGTTCTCCCGATGCTTTGCTCCCCAATCATCAGCAATGTGCAAGTCACCTAGACCCTCATCGACGACGGAGCAGGGCTCAACGTCCTGTCCGTGGAGACATTCAACAATCTTCAAGTGCCTTATAGTCAACTTCAGCCAACCAAGCCTTTCTCCGGAGTCACCGACGGCTCCACGGTCCCGATCGGGCAGGTCCGCCTTCCTGTCACCTTCGGGGCTCGCGACAACTACCACACCGAGCTCATCGACTTCGACGTCGCCCACATTCGCCTGCCGTACAATGCCATCCTCGGGTACCCAGCATTGGCCAAATTCATGGCCATAACCCACCACGGCTACAACGTCCTCAAGATGCCAGGGAGCGGCGAAGTCATCACGGTGCCCTGTGAAGAGAGAGACGCAGTGTGCTCCCTGGAGCGAGCCTTTCAGGCCGCGTCGCTGGAAGACCCAGACCACAGCAGCAGGGGGCCTCCCGAGGCCGCACCCAAGAAGAACAAGACATCGACCGGCTCGGCTCTTCAAGAGACAGGCCCCTCCGGGCCCACATCAGGCCAGGGGGAGCCTCCTTCCATTGCCTAGGAAAGCGCGCCCGGCGCCCTCCTCAGGCAGGGCTCGGGGGCTCTCCCCTGGAGGGCCGCCGACCTCGCCAAGGTCTCGAGGAGGCGCTTGGGCACCACGTGAGGCGTGAGCCAAGCACGCTTCCAAGGAGCAAGACCAGGAGGACAGAACCCTCAAGAGTTCATGAGCAAGGCCATTCATGAGCTACAGGAGTCAAGGGTCATGAGGTGCAGCCGCCGCCTACCTGCTGTGGCCCCCTATCCAGGCGAGGATGGTGGGCTGCGCGTCTGCATCGACATACCAGGGCTCAACCGAGCCGCATCTCGAGAGCGCCTCTCGCCCTCGCAAGTGGGACGTTGCGAGGGTCTGCCCCACAGCTACGTACGCATGCCTTATGGCCTGCCAAACGCGGCTGCTGCGCGCCAGCGTCTCATGAGGACCATCCTGGAGGCTCAAGAGGTCAGGCACGCCGCAGCCCTGGCGGAGATGGAGATGGCCCATGAGGAGCCGCCAACTCCTCTGGAACCTCCCGAGGCCCCTGGGCCTGGGGGCTCGTGAGGATCAGCTCCCTCAGCCCACCGAGTCTGCTACACCAACAACCCTTCATCCCCAACATCACCAGGTGACATCTTTAAGTTTTATTTCCGGCTGGGAGCGCCTTCAGGTCAGATTATTCCCAGGCAGCGTGGGTCCGTCCTCATGCATGTATCCCTTTATTTCATGTTTTAGCTTATCCTGTTGGGGGCGCCCCTCGGGCTGCATCATCCCCAAGCCGCTCGGGCCAGTCCCAGCGGCATGTATCCTTCCTACTTTTTCCTTAGGATTATGCTCTCGCTCCACCATGCTTGTTATTTGGTGCCTTTTCGTGGGTGGAGGAATCTTGCACGTTAAAGGGGGGTGCTCGAGCATCACGACTGTGGCTCCTACCGCCTCCGCCCTCACCCTCTGGTCTTGTCCATGGCATCGCGACCTGGCTTGCCAATGACGGCCGAGACTAGCCCGAGAGCCGGGACCCGAGGACGAGAGTTTCACATCTAACCCAGCTTATGCGTTAAAGGGGGTGCCCGAGCATCGCGACTCAGGCTCCTACCGGCTCCCGGCCCTCACCCTATGGTCTCTCCATGGTATCGCGACTGGCTTGCCGGCGAGGGCTGAGACCAGCCCGAGAGCCGGGACCCGAGGACGTAGAGTTGCGGCGTCTAACCCAGCTTTGCGTTAAAGGGGGTGCACGAGCATCGCGACTCAAGGCTCCTACCGCCTCCGCCCTCACCCTATTTTCTTGTCCATGGCATCGCGACTGGCTTGCCGGACGGCCGAGACCAGCCCGAGAGCCGGGACCCGAGGATGTAGAGTTGCGCCATCTAACCCAGCTTATGCGTTAAAGGGGGTGCCCGAGCATCGCGACTCGTGGCTCCTACCGGCTCTCCGGCCCTCACCCTCTGGTCTTGTCCATGGCATTGCGACCTGGCTTGCCAGCGACGGCTGAGACCAGCCCGAGAGCCGGGACCCGAAGACGTAGAGCACCGGCATTTGGCCAAATTTGCAGGAACACACTCGAAGATAAGGCCGAGAGCCAGGCGCAACCCGCCTTGAGGTAGGGCCTCATGAGTCCCGCGCAGGCTCACGGGTGCCCCAGCACACCTCGCGAGGCCTCTCGCGCCTCTCCAAGGCAACTAACGGCAGGACTAACGATCGCCACGGCGAGCTCTTGTTCTTTTTTTGGTGAACCTGCAGGGTCCATCCAAGGGGCACGA
The DNA here is from genome assembly GCA_021605205.1 of Aegilops longissima. Classification (NCBI taxonomy): domain Eukaryota; kingdom Viridiplantae; phylum Streptophyta; class Magnoliopsida; order Poales; family Poaceae; genus Aegilops; species Aegilops longissima. Next base: position 221,465,791 of record CM038676.1, on the reverse strand, counting down.
AACGACCTCGCCACACAATCTCTAGCCGGCCAAGGCACGGACCTAGCGCCGCACCAGGAAGCATTGTCCTGACCCTCGAAGATAAGTCACCCTCTAGACACACTAGTTATCACAACACCACCCCCACACTCAATGCAACCCCGTGTTAGCAACGTCGCTCTCCTTTCTCACCGAATGATGGCTGCTTGAGCGCCAAGGGGGACCCCCTGAGCATCGCGACTCAGAGGCTCTTACCGGACCTCGGGCCGCTCACCTCCGGGCCTTGACCACGGCATCGCGACCTGGCATACCAGCGACGGTTGAAGCCGCCTTGGGACTGGGACCTGTCGGCGCAGAGCATCAAGCCCTCACGAGGTCCGAAAGGAAGAAACTGAGCTGGAAAGGAATGAGCATCCCGCATTGCCTCACGATAAGGATCATATAGACAAACGAAGCTACAAACATCTTACAAGCCCCCGCGGGGTACATTCTTGGCTCCTCGCAGGAACAAAAGACGCGAATCCTAAGGAGTCCTATCTACAGGGACCACCACAGCAGATGCCATCATCAACAGTGGGCCACCCGGTCCGGAGCCAACCTCACCCAGATCAGGGGCGGCGATGACCTGACGAGCCAGCCCTGCTCCGGGAGCGGCGCAGGCTCGAGGGCTCGTAGTTGTCGTCGCTCGTCTCCGGCGTCGCGAAGAGCTCGGCGGAGTCGCTGGATCCTCCGCGCCTGCCGCCTCGAGAAGCTGCCAAGGAGTGGTCGGTCGGCCTCCGCCTCACCGTAGTAGGGCCCCACCGCCTCCTGTGGCAGCACTCCAGCCGGCGACCCTCCGCGTCAAGACCTTGAAGGACACCACTGAAGCACCATCGTACTCCAGGTGGATCGTGAGGCGCCCTCGTCCCTCTGAGACCTGGCGACCTCGCCCCAGCCTCGAGTCATGAAGACCTCGCCCGGGGCCACTACCGCAACCTCTGCCCCGGTCGCGAGGGTACCGCAGCCGGCGTGCTGCAGCCAGAGTCCCAGGGGTTCCCCCTGCCAGACGACGGAGGCAAAGAAAGAAGGAAGACAGATCCAAGACTTAGGAGGCGCGGCAACGCGAAGCACGAACTCCCGGCAGGAGCCCTTGGCGTGGACTCTAGGGGGGAAGACGCACACCTTCGTGACCCGCCGGCGTCGTCGGCGGCACCGCTCGTGGCGCCCGGCGTCACCTTCTTCAGGGCCACCAATTTGCGTGTACAAGGGAAGAGGAAACCCTGGTGGCAGCCGCACGCACCATGGCATGGGCGCCTCCTGGCGAGCGCTCCTGCCCTGACACCAGAGAGCAAGCCGCTTCTTTGGGGGGAGCGGGTCAGGATCCTCTTGAGGAGCCTTTCCCTTCTCTTCCCTGGAGAACCGGCGGATCGGAGCCATGGCAACCAGACGAGACGAGGAAGAGGAGAAGCAGAAGGATAGACTAGAAGGGCGCGCGCCGTTCCGTACTAATAGCCGGCGAAGGCCAACCGTCGGCCTCCACGATCACCAGTCATCATGCCCAACTCTGCATGCAGGGACCTGTTGAATCCGGGCGGTTACCAAGGCGTCATGGGGGAGCAGTGCGGACGTGTCCAATCAACTGCCACGCGGCGCCCAAGGCCGCAAGCTGTTAGGGCCCGCAACGCTTCGCACTTTCCCTTTCGCCTCTCTGCACGGCCAAGTTCGGGCGCGCCGTGGGCCCGGGGGCTACTGTCGGCGTTCTAGGAACGGGGGTCCCCAGACTTGCCTGCATGCGGCCTGCGGCGTGGCTCAAAGGAGGCCCAGGACAGCCCATCTTCATCAACGCAAGCTCAAGACCCTCGCGAGGGGCCAAGCCTCATGGGCGGACGACCAAGAGCTTCTCGAGCACGGCCTCGTCGGTGGCTCATGAGGAGGCGGAGAGTTCAAGGCAGGGTACCTCGCGAGGTGCCCGTGACGAAGCCATGACGATCAAGGGCGCCCGATCGGCGCGCCACCGCAGCAAGCGCCCTCCTTTCCTCTTTGGTGCAAAGGGAGCAAGCGCAGGCGAGAGCATCAAGCAAAGGCATCCATTTCAGTGCAACAAGACCAAGACCAGCCCCAACGGCTGGAAGGGAGTCATCGTGGAGCCCAAGCAGGCGTCATCACAGAGCCTTTGGCAGGCGAGGACCAACTTTAGTCAAGATAAGTGTACCCGATGTTCCCCTTCAAAATGGCCAATTGTTGGCGCCCTTCCCTCTCAATATTTGGGAGGAGGCCCAGGGCCTTCGTCTATATAAGTAGAGCTAGCCACCATAGTAGAGAGGGGATCGGAGAGGAAGAAAGGTGGGCATTTGGAATCCAGAGAGTGAGATAGTGACCCGATCCTCAATCTAGAGCGACGGAACACCACCTAGCAGTTCATCACACCCACCAAGAACAGACCCTCGCGAGGCTGTTCTTCCCTGTACTGTTCTTCATCAGCCCAAGAGGCAATCCACCACAACACAAACTAGAGTAGGGTATTACACCACAACGGTGGTCTGAACTAGTATAAATCATGTGTCTCTTGTGCTGTTCTTTTTAGTAGTTTAGGTTCCTGCGATTCGGCGAGGTACGAGACGGTGGAGGGTTGGATCTCCGCGCGCACCCCAGAGTTCAAACCTTAAGGGTCTGCCGGAACCCGAAATCCGACAGCCACTATGATTTCTAATGACTTAACCTCTACTCCTAGTTTGTTTTCTTCTTTGGTGCTAGGTCTCCTACATGACGACATACCTATCTTCGACGAGTCCATCCCTCCAATGGAGACGACGATGGCCATGGTGGACAATGATGCACACCCACATGGTTACATCAAAACGAAGATGACAACGAGTGGATCTTAGACACCTCACCTACAACACATGAGCGACGCTCCAAAGGTAACATAGGTGACGGTGCTTCTCTTGTCCCACTAGTGGACTCTCTTACCATCGATTGCTCCCATGATGTTGACCCACCTATTCCCATGCTTCATGCTAGTGAGACTTCTTCATGCCTTGATTACCTATTTATGATGAATATGATGATGAGCATGTTGAGTTTCCTAGTTGTGATGCTATGCTTCATAGGATGTCTTGTGAAAATTCTATTGGTCACATCATGTTTGACAACCCATTGAACTTGTCATATGCTATGGTTGAGATCTCCCATATAGCCTCATTTCAATCTCAACATAGTAACTATGCATGCCCCGTTAACATAAATCCCATTATCACTTATGGCATAGATGACGAGATGATGGTCATTGGCTTTTGTTTCTCTTGTGATGATATTGCCATGCTTCCTTTACATGATTTGCGCAATTCATCTACTATGTCATGCCGTGATCACATTGTTCCTAATATGCATTGTTTTGGATGTTGTAAATATTCTCCATGTGATGTTTCCATTAATGCTCATGAGGAGACCCCCATAGTTTCCTCATACATATTAGGAGATTTTGATGCATTCCATACTTTGCATGATTTTCATAATTGCTTGCACCATATGCCTCCCACGCATAACAATGCTCTACATATTTCCCATGATGCATTACACAATTTGAGTCTCCATTATGCTATACATAATACCAAACCTCTCATGCTCGATGACATGTTTCTATATCACGAATCTCATTTATTTGATCATTGGATATTTTGTGCTAACCGACACATGCACGTGCGCATCATGATGGATGATGTGTACATCTACCACGCACACACAATTTTTCCCTTGCCTTTGTTTTGTGTAGGTACTCATGTATACTCGTCAACCTCTAAATCCCAAGATTTGACGAAACGAGCTCTTGAGAGCAATGACGATTTGGGATCCCGTGGACTATCCTTACCACCATTCCCTCCGCGCAAGGACTACACGCATCTCTTCTACTTGCCTCTCACACGGCTATGGGCTATTTACCACTTGTCACCTTGTGCCCATACTATCGTGTTCACTTTGCATGTTATTTTTTCTTCTATGCCTTTGCCATGCAATTGTGACCCTTGCTTGCATTTACGCTTGATTCACAATTATGCTACTTCTATGTGTATTTGCATGCTTGGTGGAGATCCTTGTTGCTATTGCCATGTTTATCATGTGCCCCATGCTATTGATGCTATTTTGCTCTTATCTTGCCTTTATGATTGTGAAATGTCATGTGCATTATATATTCCCACCATTTGCACACATGACATTTTTGCCATGATTCCTTCTAGTACGTTGCATCTTCGCACTACTAGCTTGCTTGACTTGATCACTATGATTGCTTTCTATGTTGCATCACCCATGTTCCATTCTTACTTGCTTTCTTGGGTTGATGACAAATATATTCATGCCTCTCACGTGATATATCTTGTTTATTGTCGCTTGCCTCCAATAGTTGCCTCTATGCTTAATGATCTTGGAGACTTGGACACTTCACTTGTGATGCATGCTTGGTTGATTGAGCCTATTGTATTTGGTTGTTCTTGCATCATATGCCTCCATACTATGAAATGCTCCATTGTCCTTTCTTATGATGAGAATGATGCATACACTTGTTGGGTATCTCGCCCCTCGAATGATAGGTCTTGCATTTGCACTAACCTCATTTGTTTTTCCGAGTGTTTGTCATGTTCTTTCATTCTGAAGGATTCACAAGGCGGTACCTTCATGAGACGTATTGGTTATGTGAAGGCATACAAGATGTGCAACTCCAACATCTTTGACATCCTCATAAAGGTGAACTCCTTCCCTTTGAGCCATCCTCACATATGCATATTGGATGGGTCATTCTTTCATTGTTGTTTCCTTCTTGTTGTCTACATGATACATCTCGCGACTGGAGGAGCGACATTGATGATGGACCCTTTGGACCTTCAAGTTGAGGAGCGCTCGGACTTCTTGGATGCACCTTCGAACCTCCACGACATCGAGCATTGGTACAACAACACTCCTTTGACACATTGCACCAACACATACATATTTGTTGATTGTGCTTCCTCATGTCATGCTCGATGGACATATCATACTCACCACAAGTTTGCACCCTATGCATGGATTCACACCGATATGCTTGTCTTGTTACACCTATTTCCATGTCATCCATGATATACGAGCTTGTGCATTTCCTTAGCAAATTTGTCATGATCTTTCTTGATGGCATATTCATACATAATGAGCACATTGCCTACCATCAATTGCATGATAACATAATATTATTGAGCATCCATTGCCATATTCATGCTATTGAAAAACCATCCCTCTATGACATCATTTTGCACAATGGTAGAATTTGTCGCTTTGTGCACCATGCTAATTATCCCATGAATGCTTTGCATATCATTCTATATCATCTTGATAAGCTTCATGCGCTTTGTCACGCACTATCCCTTCGCACGGACACACGCTTAATTGATGGACATTTTGTGTGCGCTAACCATTGTATTTCCAAGTGTACTTTGTGTTTGCTCATTTTGCATGTACCACATACCGGAAACACCTTGGAGTACTTGGATTGCGCAATGTCTTCAACTTCGTCCAACTACAAGTCCGTCCATGACAACCGTTTCCATGGTGATGAGGATCACGATCCGAGGTCGATCTTTCCCAAGGGAGGGGAGATGATGCAGAGCATCCCACGTTCATCCCCATGTACACTCCGACTACTCTCCAAGCCCCAAGAGGACATATGACGAGACCTCGACCATATGCCATTGGACACAAGGTGAACTCACTCCTCTTTGAACCGTCACATTCCTCATGTGAGACATGGCTACTACCTCATGCATGGACCTTGCATATACTCAGGTACAACCGAGACGACCGGATTGCGCAATGTCTTCAACTTCGTCCAACTACAAGTCCGTCCACGACAACCGTTTCCATGGTGATGAGGATCACGATCCGAGGTCGATCATTCCCAAGGGAGGGGAGATGATGCAGAGCATCCCACGTTCATCCCCATGTACACTCCGACTACTCTCCAAGCCCCAAGAGGACATATGACGAGACCTCGACCATACGCCATTGGACACAAGGTGAACTCACTCCTCTTCGAACCATCACATTCCTCATGTGAGACATGGCTACTACCTCATGCATGGACCTTGCATATACTCAGGTACAACCGAGACGACCATGGAGGATCCAAGGACCAAGGCCAAGCATGGAAGAGGAGAAGGAAGAAGAAGCAGGGACAAGCTTTTGGAAATCCCGGACCTTCCGGCCTGCCTGGAACTTCCGGCCCCCGGACCTTCTGGCCTGCCCGGAACCTCCGGCCCCCGGAGTCCAGACCAGCCCCGAGCGCGCCAACTCTCTGGATAGCCCGGAACCCGGCCAGAACCTGCCCGGAACTTCCGGTGCCCAGAACTTCCGGCCCCGCCCGGAACTGCCGGCCTGTCTGCGCACAGTGTATTGGGCCGAGCCCATGTACCCCTTCTCCCTCACTTACCCCTTCGTGGGCTAGCACTATATATATTCCCCCACCTCCTCCTAGTTAGGGTTAGCAATGGTTTAGCTCATATTTTGTGCGAGAGCCTTGCTCATCCACTTAGTTACTTCTCCTCGGAGCTCAGGACCTCTTCGGAGAAGATCCCCCAATCGGATTCAAGACCCCTTCAAGGGAAGACAATCAAGATCTCCTCACGGAGAAGAACCCGATTACCTCTTGTATCATCCTTTGTTGATCGTGTATCGTGTATCTCTCTTTGTGTTCATCGATCTAGAACATGTGTAATTGAATCTTGTTGGTTTGAGTGATTCTCTTGTGTTTTCCCCCGTGATTTCCCTCGTGCTCTTCTGCTCGTTCTTCGTGTTCCTCGTAGGGATCCTATCCAAACATGAAAGATCGTACACATCAGGTTCCACCCTACATCGTTTTTTAGCTTGATTTTGTTGATTTCGTCCTAAATCCGAAAATCCCCACCAAAAATTGCCCCAAAATTTTGTGATTTGTTGGTTTGGATGATGTTTTGTTGATTTTAATCCATGGATTCGTTGTGTTTCAAATGGATCTAGCTTTACCCCATCATTTTCCCCCTTTCCATCCATGAAATCTCCCCAACTTTGACCTTGAAAATCGAGGTTTTCCGCCCCCGTTCTCAGATCTGGAATTTAGGGTTCGTCCCGGAAGAAATTCCACGACCCCCGGAACTTCCGGCCTCCCCCGGAACTTCCATCCCCCGGAACTTCTGGGCTAAACAGAGAGTTTACCCAAATTGCCCAGACTTTTTCTGCGACCCACGGAACTTCCGGCCACCCCCAGAACTTCCGGCCCTAACCCCGGAACTTCCGGCCTAACCAGAGACATTGCACAGAATTTCAGCATCAGCCTTCTTCACCGTTTTCATCATAACTTTTCACTCCGAACTCCGATTTGAGTGTTCTTTGGCTTGTTTTGAAGCTATCGTCGTGCCCGAGGTCCTCACCTTGGTTTCACCACCTTTTGACTCCATCAAATTTTTGGTACTTTGGCATCTTTGCCTAGGGCTTCCACCACATCATCCACAATACCACCATAGCCTTCCGCAACCTAACCCATTTGGTTCCCCATGGCATTTGAGGTTGTTTGAGTAGTGACTTGAGTCTCCTAAGGTGTTTAGGCTACTTAGGGATGGTTGCTTCTTCATCAGCCACCTCCATAACTTCCGCATAGGCTTGCCCACCATACACTTCCGCCACACCAACTTAACCCAATTTTGTTTTGTTGAGAGTTGTGTCTCCTAAGGTGTTTCGGCTACTTAGGGACGTGCTTTCAACTTTGACTCCGTGTATAGCCCATCATACGCTTCCACCACCATAACCCGGTCAACTTCGGCTACTCGGGTTTTGATGCGGAGCATCCCTCGCTCATCCCCATGGACGCATCTACATCTTCCTCAACACCACTTGGACCCATGACTCGAGCTCGAGCTAAGGCTATTGAAGATAAGGTGAACTCGCTCCTCTCCGAAATCCCTCTTCCTACACTTGAGACATGGCTACTACGTCAAGAGGAGATGCTTTGTGTGATTAGGTACCAAGGAACCAACCTAGAAGAAGCTATAGTACAAGATGGACATCGAGAGCAAGAGGAGAAGTTTCCCAGCCTGGAACAGGCGGTACTACTGCCCCGACAAGCGGTACTACCGCTTAGTACAACAAGTGGTACTACCGCTCTACATCCACCGCCCTACCGCCGAACCCGACGAACTCAAGTGATCGAACGGCTCCAGAGCGATACTACCGCCCATCACAGCGGTACTACCGCTTAAGCTCTGCAGGCGGTACTACCGCCCGAGGGCCGGTACTACCACCCTGCCTGTGTGCAGCGTATCCGGGCCGAGGCCCATGTACCCGTTTCGCCCCTCTTTTACCCCTTTGAAGGCTTAGACTATAAGTAGACCTTCCCCTCGTCCTTTCTAGGGTTAGCATTGGTTTAGCTCATATTTTGTGTGAGAGCCTTGCTCATCCACTTGGTTACTTCTCCTCGGAGCTCAGGACCTCTTCGGAGAAGATCCCCCAAGCGGATTCAAGATCCCTTCAAGGGAATACAATCAAGACCTCCTCACGGAGAAGAACGGATACTCGTGTATCTTTCCTTTGTTGATTTTGACTCTTGTGCAACCTTTTTTGTTCGGTGATCTAACCCTTGTGTGATCGATACTTATCGGTTTAGTGATTCTCTCATGTGTTTTACCTTGTGTTCTTCCGCTCGTTCGTCGTGTTTTCCCTGTAGGATCCCCTCCAAACGTGAAAGATCTCCGATTAGGGTTCCACCCTACATCATATATGGTATCATGAGCCACGTTGGTCATGTTTTTGGAGCCCCTACCCCGTGTTTTCTAGCTTGCTCTTGTTGTTTTCGTCCTAATTCCGAAAATCCCCACCAAAAATAGCCCCCAATTTTTTTTGTAATTTGTTGGTTTTGATGATGTTTTGTTGATTTTGATCCGTGGATTTGCTTGGTTTCAAGTGGAACTAGCATCTCCCCAAGTTTCACCTCTTTCCATCCACAAAATCCATCCAATTTTGCCTCTGAAATCATCCAATTCCGCCCCAAAATCGCGCCCCATTTCGATGCGAAAAATCCCGACACTAGAGGTACTACTGCCCCCCTAGCAGTACTACCTCTTAAGCACCACAAGCGGTACTACCTCCCTCCCAAGCGGTACTACCGCCCAACCCAGTTTCACCGTTCCGAGTTTCACCGTTTTGCCCATAACTTTCGTATCCGGAGTCCGATTTTCGCGTTCTTTAGCTCGTTGAGAAGCTATTGACATCCCCCATCCACCTAGATAGACTAGAACATCATTAGACACCATCTAATTTTACGAACATTGGCATCTTTTCCTAGGGCTTTCACCACATCATCCGCTATACCACCTCCGCTTTCCGCTACCACCATTGTTGCTTTTGGTCTTTGAGAATTTGAGTTGTGTTTCCCGTGTCCTATTGTGTTTCGGCTATATAGGTACGGTTCGACATCAACATCACCACCGCTCATCTTCGTCAAGAACTCATCACCGCCAAGGACGGTAACTTCGACGACATCTTTGTCATATCTCGGAATTGCATTGATAACCATCATAGCCCATCTTTTGCGTTGCTTACCCATCGAGACTAGCCTTTGAGTATTGCCGGCAACGTGGCTCATACTCCATAGCATACATACCATACCAAAGTGGTGCATATCTTGGCATCAACTTGTGTGTCACAAAGTTGTCATCGCATACACAATTGCTATCTTGGTTCGTGAAGTTTTGCATGAGAAAAGAGCTCAAAAGAGAAAGAGCCAATCAAGCTTTTAAGCAAAAGAGAAAGATAAGCAAAGAGCTTATAAGCAAGAACCATAGCATCATACTACATTAAGATTGTCATATCCGATCATCTTGGATCATAGCACCGAAATACCATACATATAGCATACTTGGGATAGAGATCGCTGCATTTTTGCCTAGTAGGTTGTGCACAAGCTCCGTATCCGCCTATTGTGCAATCGTGCTAGCGTCTCTCTAGTATTGTGCAACAAGAGCATTTTCATGGACTCCACATTTTGGCTCACTTTTGGTTTGCACAATCCCACTTATCTATTTGCGTGTGTGTTTCCGTGTACCATTACTTGCTTGGTCTACTTGTTGCATTTGCAAATTTGCGAATCTTTTTCAACATCTTTGAGTCAACCTAACGATTGCAATCGATTTTGTGCCACTATCCTAACCAAGCTCCACCATAAGCTTTTACTTGTGTGACGTGGAGCATCCCACGTTCATCTCCATGTACACCTTCATAGCACATCAAGCCCCAAGCGGACCTACCGGAGTTAAGGTGAGCCCGCTCTTCTCGAGAATATAATGAATATCCATTGGACTTGCTTGCTACCTCACCAAAGAGCTCTATGTGTCCTTAGATATGAAGACCGACGACCACAAGCTGGTGAGGAACACCCCAAAGGAGTAGGAGAAGGACCCCAAGGCCACAAGGAAGAAGATGGAGCCCAACAGGAGCTAGACAGGAGGTCCCAGGCGACCCCGTGCGCACGGGCCCCCGAGACCCCGTGCGCACAGACTACTCAGAGATTTTGCGCTGGAGCACCCCGTGCGCACGGGCCTGTACCGTGCCCACGGGACCCCCCTGCGCACGGGCCCAACTTACCCCGTGCGCACGGGCTCATCAGGATGGACGGCCATGATCTCCACCCCGAGCCCCTCTTCCTCCACTTCGTCCCCAAGACTATATATTCCGTACCTAGACCATTTGTTAGGGTAAGCAAAGGATATGTTAGACATATGAGAGCTTTGCTTCATGGATCCACTCCACTAGGAGATCAATACCTCCTCTTGGAGTGACCTAGCTCAAGACCCCCTCATGGGTGGCCCCTATCAAGACCTCCTCACGGAGAAGAACCCGGTTACCTCTTGTATCATCCTTTGTTGATCGTGGATCGTGTATATCTCTTTGTGTTTATCGTTCTAGCGCATGTGTAATCGAATCTTGTTGGTTTTAGTGATTCTCTTGTGTTTTCCCCGTGATTTCCCTTGTGCTCTTCCGCTCGTTCGTCGTGTTCCTCAAAGGGATCCTCTCCGAACGTGAAAGATCGACCACATGGGGTTCCACCCTACATCATATGGTATCATGAGCCACGTTGATCACGTTTTTGGAGCCCCTACCCCGTGTTTTCTAGCTTGATTTTGTTGTTTTTGTCCTAAATTCGAAAATTCCCCACCAAAAATAGCCCCAATTTTTTTTGTGATTTGTTGGTTTAGTGTTGATTTTGTTGGATTTGATCCATGGATTTGGTGTTTAGCAAGTAGATCCACCCCTCTACCACCTTCCCCTATCTTCCATCCCTCGAATTTGACCTCACCTTGGATTTTCCCCACGGATCCGGAGCAGTTCGTCCGCTCTGAGAACACCCCGTGCACACGGGCCATCGGGACCCCGTGCACACGGGCCAGACAGACCCCGTGCGCACAGCCCTTCCAGTGCGTTCCTACCGTTGTACCTTCGACCTCCCACCCCCATACCACCCCCCTTCCACCCCAGCTACACACTAGCCACGAGATCCATCCGTTTGGAGCCCAAATCGTCAAGAAATCCACCAAACCCAAGAGTCCCAGGTCACCCCGCGCCCTCGGTATGTGTACCGTGCGCACGGGACCCCGTGCCCATGGGCCCTAGACCCCGTGCGCACGGCCCCCCCAGGTCAGCCGCCAGCACTTCACCATTTCACCCATAACTTCCACATCCAGAGTCCGATTTTCGCGTTCTTTAGCTCGTTGAGTAGCTATTGACATCCACCATCCACCTAGATAGGCTCCAACACAATTTTACAAAAACAAAATTTTGGCATTTTTGCAAGTTTGCCTAGGCCCTCCACCACATTATCCGCAAAACCACCATAGTCTTCCGCAACCTAACATGTTTCGCTCCATATAGCATTTGTGGTTGTTTGAGTGGTGATGTGTGTCTCCTAAGGTGTTTCGGCTACTTATGGACGATTGCTTCTTCATCAACCACCACCACAACTTCCACATTGCCATCTCCGCTATCACCATTTGACTTTTGTCCTTGAGATTTTGAGTTTGCGGTTTTTCCGTTTCCTAAGGTGTTTCGGCTACTTAGGGACGAGTCTCCATCATCTTGGTATCTACACCGAGAACACCGCCACTCATCATCGCAAAGGACGGTAACCTCGAAGACACCATTGTATATTCCCCTTGCAATTGCATTGACAACCCCTAGCCCATTTTGCATTACTTGCCTATCGAGACTAGTCATTTGAGTATTGCCGGCAACGTTACTTGTGCACATTAGTGATCCACCCTTCCATTGCATACATACCATATCATATTGGTATCATCATATCATCTCTTGTGTCACAAGAGTGTTCCCGCATATACACAACTGCTATCTTGGTTTGTGCATTGTGCAAATTGGCCATAGAAAAAAAATCTTTTAAGCAAAAGAAAAGCTAGTGAAACTTCTTCATGCTTTGACTTACCTATTTATGATGAATATGATGATGAGCATGTTGAGTTGCCTAGTTGGGATGCTATGCTTCATAGGATATCATGTGAAAATTCTATCGGTCACATCATGTTTGACAATCCATTGAACTTGTCATATGCTATGAATAAGATCTCCCATATAGCCTCATTTCAATCTCAACATAGTACCTATGCATGCCCCATTAAAATAAATCCCATTTGCACTTATGGCATAGATGACAAGATGATGGTCATTGGCTTTTGTTTCTCTTGTGATGATATTGCCATGCTTCCTTTACATGATTTGCGCAATTCATCTACTATGTCATGTCATGATCACATTGTTCCAAATATGCATTGTTTTGGATGTTGTCAACATTCTCCATGTGAAGTTTCCACTAATGCTCGTGAGGAGACCCCCATAGTTTCCTCATACATATTAGGAGATCTTGATGCATTTCATACTTTGCATGATTCCCATGATAGTCTACACCATATGCATTCCATGAATAACAATGCTCTTGATATTTCCCATGATGCATTACACAATTTGAGTCTCCATTATGCTATACATAACAACAAACCTATCATGATGGATGACATGTTTCTATATCACGCATCTCATTTATTTGAGCATTGGATATTTGGTGCTAACCAACACAAGCACGTGCGCATCATGATGGATGATGTGTACATCCACCATGCACACACCATTTTCCCTTTGTCTTTGTTTTGTGTAGGTACTCACGTATACTCGTCAACTTCTCAATCCCAAGAGTTGACGAAACAAGCTCTTGAGATCAATTATGACTTGGGATCCCATGGACTATCCTTACCACCGTCCCCTTCGCGCAAGGACTACGCGCATCTCTTCTACTTGGCTCTCACACGGCTATGGGCCATTTACCACGTGTCACCTTATGCTCATTTTATGTGTTCACTTTGCATGCTATGCTTGCTTCTATGCCTTGGCCATGCAATTGTCACCCTTGCTTGCATCTACCCATGTTTCATCATTATACTACTTCTATGTGTATTTGCATGCTTGGCGGAGACCCTTCTTGCTATTGCCATGTTTATCATGTGCCCCATGCTATTGATGCTTGTTGTGTTGGGAGAGTCATGATGCCCCATTGCTATTTACATATGGCCTCTCGCCAATACATTCATGCCATTCTACTCATATCTTGCTTTCATGCTTATGCTATGACATGTGAATTATTCATGCCCACTATTTGCACCAATGACATGCTTGCCATGATTCCTTCTAGTATGTTGCTTCTTCGCACTACTAGCTTGCTTGACTTGATCACTATGATTGCTTTCTATGTTGCATCACCCATGTTCCACTATCACTTGCTTTCTTGGGTTGATGACATATATGTTCATGCCTCTCACATGATTTATCTTGATCATTGTCTCTTGTGTCCATTAGTTGCCTCTTTCATATCCAATTGTATTGAGTGCAACCATACTATGCTTATTGATCTTGGAGACTTTGACACCTTACTTGTGATGCATGCTTGTTTACTTGAGCCTATTGTATTTGGTTGTTCTCGCATCATATGCCTCCATACTATGAAATGCTCCCTTGTACTTTCTTTTGATGAGCATGATGCATACACTTGTTGGGTATCTCACCCCTCGAATGATAGGTCTTGTATTTGCACTAACCTCATTTGTTTTGCCAAGTGTTTCTCATGTTCTTTCATTTTGAAGGATTTACAAGGCGGCACCATAACGACACATTTTGGTTACGTGAAGGCGTACATGATGTGCAACACCAACATTTGTGAGCATCTCCTAAAGGTAAACTCCTTCCCTTTGAGCCATCTTCAAATATGCATATTGGATGGGTCATACTTTCATTGTCGTTTCCTTCTTCTTGTCTACATGCTACATATATGAGATGGAGGACCGAAATTGGAGATGGACCCTAGGGACTTTCTAGTGGAGGAGTACCACGACCTCGACCTAGGGTACATCCATGCCTACCGTGTACATGGCGATACGGTTTATGATCCGAGGTCGGATCTTTCCCAAGGGGGAGGAGATGATGCGGAGCATCCCACATTCATCTCCATGTACACCTTCATAGCACATCAAGCCCCAAGCAAACCTACCGGAGTTAAGCTGAACCCGCTCTTCTTCAAGAATATCATGAATATCCATTGGACTTGCTTGCTACCTCACCAAAGAGCTCTATGTGTCCTTAGATATGAAGACCGACGACCACAAGCTGGTGAGGAACACCCCAAAGGAGTAGGAGAAGGACCCCAATGCCACAAGGAAGAAGATGGAGCCCAACAGGAGCTGGACAGGAGGTCCCAGGCGACCCCGTGCGCACGGGCCCCCGAGACCCCGTGCGCACGGACTACTCAGAGAGTTTGCGCTGGAGCACCCCATGCGCACGGTCCTGTACTGTGCCCACGGGACCCCCATGCGCACGGGCCCAACTTACCCCGTGCGCACAGGCTCATCAGGATGGACGGCCGTGATCTCCACTCTGAGCCCCACTTCCTCCACTTCGTCCCCAAGACTATATATTCCGTACCTAGACCATTTGTTAGGGTAAGCAAAGGATATGTTAGACATATGAGAGCTTTGCTCCATGGATCCACTCCACTAGGAGATCAAGACCTCCTCTTGGAGTGACCTAGCTCAATACCCCCTCATGGGTGGACCCTATCAAGACCTCCTCACGGAGAAGAACCCGGTTACCTCTTGTATCGTCCTTTGTTGATCGTGGATCATGTATCTCTCTTTGTGTTCATCGTTCTAGCGCATGTGTAATCGAATCTTGTTGGTTTTAGTGATTCTCTTGTGTTTTCCCCGTGATTTCCCTCGTGCTCTTCTGCTCGTTCGTCGTGTTCCTCGTAGGGATCCTCTCCAAACGTGAAAGATCGACCACATAGGGTTTCACCCTACATCATTGTGTAGGTGTGAGAACCGACAAGTATTGGTACCAATAGTGCTATTTCATTGTCCGCATTTGAGTGAACTTGATTCATCATCAACAACGGTCAAAGGTATATTGGTATAAGTTCTTCTCCTTCTACCACTCACATTTTTGCTTGGAATGATGGATAGGCCAAGTACTTCTACCAACCCACTCTTCCTCGAGCAAGACGACGACATGTCATCATACGTCACCAAGATCCACCTCTTTGGTGCAGAACGAGCGTTGCACCAAGAGCAACAAGCAATGAGCGACCGCATCGACAACCTCGCCACCGACTTGCACCTCTCCGAGCAACGTACAAGAGACTACTTTGATAACAAGTTCGATGCTCACAATCAAGAGAATGATGCAAGAATGGACGAGATCCGCGCCTTGATGAGGAACCGGCATCATTCCACTTCTCCATCATCAAGACGGAGCCACTTGAGTCGACACTCCGACGACACCTTCTATGACTCAAGTACACCGTCATCGAACACTCTTCGACGAGCCGCGCGTCGAGACCGTCATGCATCTCGCAACCCGCTACATGACAAGAATTCACAAGAGCAAGTCGATGAGCAAGTCCCTCGTCCTCAATCAAACCAAGACGCTTTTGCCCAAGCTCAAGAACGACAAGGACTACGGCGCCAAGAGGAAGAACGAGCGCGCCTACACCAAGAAGAACAAGACGCCGAGGCGCAACATCTTCAACAAAAACGAGAAGCGCAAGCTCTTGAGGCGCAACGTGCCCTTCAAGAATCAAGTCGAGTTGTCGCCAACCGCAACCGCGAATGGCGCAATCAAGAGGAAGCCCTTCGAGAAGAAATCCAAGAGAGGAACTACCAACCCCATGTGCAACGTCAATGTAGCGACCTGACCTCAGACGGTCAAGTCTCCGTGCTTAAGTATCATCCCTGGATCGGTATGCTGACACACACAGTGCTCGAGGATTTATAACAGAGGTAAATCACATGTATAAATAACGTAAATACTATTACCTCAATCCAAAATATAGAGGAAGCAACAAGGTTGTGGATTCCCATCAACACCAACGGCAAAGTTGAATGTAGAAATCGTAACCCTAACGTATCACTTACTCGTCGTCTGAAAAGTCTGCAACATGAAACGTTGCAACCCGAAAACGGGTCAGCACATGGAATATGCTGGCAATGTAACACATAGAGAGTAATGAAAGAATAAGCTATACTACATGCATATATGGCTGGTGGAAAGCTCTATGGTTACAGTTTTTGCGAAAAGCCAATTTTTCCTTACAACAAAGGAATAAGTTTTACTTTCACTATCATGGTGGTTGAAACATCATTGAGAAGGTATAACCCCAACTCAATCCCAATTAAGGTACTTAACATCCCAGCAATATTAATTTAGAGTGATGAGATACATGTGACTACTCAAGTACTAGATACTCAGAATTGTCCATAACCGGGGACACGGCTAACCATGATTAGATTGTACACTCTGCAGAGGTTTGCGCACTTTTCCCCACAAGACTCGATCGCCTCCGTTGGTTTCTCGCACTACACGGTGTTTGAGAAACGGATGACCGAGACACAGTATTTCAGAAACATTAACTCTTTACTCCGGGTAGATCATACCAAACCTACAAAACCCACTACCTGCTAATCTACCTCTTCAAGAGCTTCACGTAACTTACTCAACTATGCTAGAGCCCATAATAGCTTGTGGCTGCACACGGAAGTTTCTAGCATGAATAATCTCAGTTCCCTTTGAGCCTGGGTGGCAGTCCATAGGAAGATCACACGGGTACCCCGGGATTTCCAAAAATAAAACAGACAACACTGGGTCCCCCAGGTGCCTCAATCCACCCAGATGTGTATTTAAGTTGCCACCTTAAAGTAAACCATTAGTTAAAAATCTCACATCTGTCATGAATATCTCTCAAACCCAACCACGTCTACGAGCATAGCATAGCAACATAAGCAACACGTAGAAGTAACTCCCAAGGGTTTGATAGTAACAGGGCAATAGGTTCCTACCTCATCATCTACTTCCCAACCCACAAATTAATGACATCCTAACCATGCAATGTTTGAGGGTTGAACTAATGCATAAAAACTGGGTATGAAAGGAAATATGATCAAGTGTTACTTGCCTGCAAAGTTGATGAAGATGATTCGCACTCAAAACTCTTGATAGGTCTACTCGTCACACTCCGGTCAATCTATCGTAATCAAGCAATAGTAACCATACATAAGCAATCACTCAAAAGACCAAAAAGAACGAAGAAGACAATTCGGAAAACATCAAAACCAAGAAAATAACTCTTGCAACATAAAACAATTTCTAACAGTACCAAAATTATGTGAATTTGGCCTTATCAGAAAGTTTAGGTCAAGAGCTTCGATTTGCAAAAAGAATCAACTAAAACGGAGCTACGAAACTCAAGTTATGATCAAACGAAGTTTGAATTCAAATCTGATCTAATTCAAATTTTAAATTTTCAAAAACATGTTTGAGTTGGATTACTGGACAGAGGGGATCATAACGAAGACGTGAGCGTTGGTTCCGTTGAATTTGGACTAACGAGTAAAAAGATGTGAGCGTTTGAAAACCAGGGGTTAAACTGGAAAAAAAATACTACATCTAGGTCCCTGGCCACGTGTCAGATTGTTAGTGGTTGAAAACTGTTCGCTGCGCAGACTAAACAGCGAACGTCCGCTACTTAGCGCATAACGGTTCAGAAGGAAAAAAACAAAAACTAGATCTAATCTTGGCCGCCGATTCTAGATCGGACGGAGGAGGCGGCGTCGGCGATTTCATCGCAGCGCAGCAAGGCGTCGGTGGCGCGGGCAACGGCGGCGGGCGTCGGGCTTGACCGGGCGGCTGCTCGGGCTCGCCGACGACGGCGGAGTAGCGGGGAAGGGGCGGCGCGGCGAGGCGAGGAAGATGGCGGCGTCGGCGGTGGTCCACGGCGACGGGACGGAGCGGGACGAGGCGGCGGATCTCACCGGCGGTGGCGGCTTCCGGCGAGTGCGGCGCATCGGCTGAGGGAGAGAGAGAGAGAGAGAGA
The DNA here is from genome assembly GCA_021605205.1 of Aegilops longissima. Taxonomy (NCBI): domain Eukaryota; kingdom Viridiplantae; phylum Streptophyta; class Magnoliopsida; order Poales; family Poaceae; genus Aegilops; species Aegilops longissima. The sequence continues at coordinate 221,447,370 of CM038676.1, read as the reverse complement.
GAGAGAGAGAGGGGCGGCGGCTTAAATAGGCGGAGGGAGCGACGGGTGGCGTGGAGGAGGGGCAAAGGCGGCGGGGAGAGTTCGGCCACGGCACGGACGTCGAGGCGGCGGCGGAGTCGTGCGGGATCCGCCTGTGGCGAGGACGGGACGGCGCGGCGCGCTGGGCCGTGGCTGGCTGGCGCTGGCTGGGCTGGCTTGGCTGGGCCGGGTGGCCTGGCCTGGCGCGGTCGGTGGGCTTGGGAGGGCAGCGGCGCGGAGCGAGGCCTTGGCCTGGCTTCGGCTAGGCCGATCCAGGCGGCGGAGAAACTTTTTTTTTAAATAGTCAAACAAAAATAAAAACAAAAAAATAAATAGAAATATTATATAGGCATATAATATATCAAAATTTTCAGAAAAAGATTTCCTACAACATGGACATTATTCTAGCTTCAAATAAAATTCACACAATTGAAAATAAAACAAAGAGTGCTTCTGGTCCAATAAAATCCAACAAAAATCATTTTAAAAATACCAAAATGACTTCAAGTTATTTTCTCTCCAATTTTCTGATGTAGGGAATCATGTTACCCTATTTTCCATATATTTTATTTTTGGAGAAAATAATTTGAATAAAACTCCAATAACTCCAATTGAAAATAAATTCAAAAGAACTTTGAATTTAATCCTTTGAAACTCCCAACTCATATTTCATATAATTTGAAGAAGTCATTTTATCTTCGCTCGTGAAAATCATTGAGTTGCATAAAGTTTCAGAATAGGAAATATTTTCCAAATGAAATTCATATATTTTCAACACCCCTTGTCATTTAAATAAATGGAAGAAGTTATGTCATCTTCTCTCCATGGTTTTGTGATGAAAAGAATTTGAATTCTCAAGATCATAAAAGCAAAAATGAAAGTTTGGGAAAGTCCTTTATTCCTCTCATTTAACTTTCAAAAGTTTGAACTCACTCACTTTCAGTCAATCAATCAAACAATCAATCAAAACTATCTATTTGTTTATAACATTCCAAATTTTAGAATTTTGGGATGTTACAATCAAGTTCCTCAAGCTCCTCCACAAGCTCGTCAAGCTCTATCTCAACCTCAAGTTCAACAAGAGCAAGTTGATCATGGTATTCCTCCACGCCAAGAGCAACATGAAGATGATTACTGACGCGGAGCATCCCACGTTCATACCCATGTACACTCCGACTACTCTCCAAACCCCAAGTGGAAATATGACGAGACCTCGAACATACGCCATTGGACACAAGGTGAACTCGCTCCTCTCCGAACCATCACTTTCTACATGTGAGGTATGGCTACTACCTCCAACGTGTGTTCTATGCATGATCAGGTACTTGGAGGAAAGCCTCGAAGCCACCACATCCGACGGAACAGCTAGCGAGGACGCCAAGTACAAGGACCAAGAGAAGAAGTTGCGTGAAGCTACAGCCACTGGACGACCGGCCCAGCCCGGACGTCTGGCCCTTGAGGACCTGAGCCGAATCTACGGACGACCGGAGCCTCCGGACGTCCGACGACTCCCAGCGCCCGGACGACCGCCAGACACCGGACGTCCGACACTCTCGAGCGCCCGGACGACCGACGCCGACCGGACGTCCGAGACCACCTGTCCAGAGCCAAAACGCTGGACGTCCGATATGCACCGGACGACCGGACCCTCGCGAGTCACCGGACGTCCGGTACATGTCGGACGTCCGACGCCTGTGCGCCCGCCCGTGTGTTGGGCCGAAGCCACTTACCCTTTCATTCGCCTAGACTATATATACTCCTCCACCTCCTCCTAGTTAGGGTTAGCGTTGATTTATCTCATTTGTGAGATAGAGCTTCGCTCATCCATATCAGATGTCCTCCTCGTGAGAGACCGCTCGGCCTCTTCGAAGAAGATCCACCTGGATTCAAGACCCCTTTACGAGAAGATCCCTCGCGGATTCAAGACCTCCTCACGGAGAAGAACCCAGTTACCTCTTGTATCGTCCTTTGTTGACATTGGATCATGTATCTCCTTGTGTTCATTGATCTAGCGCATGTGTAATCGAATCTTGTTGGTTTGAGTGATTCTCTTGTGTTTTTCCCCGTGATTTCCCTCGTGTTCTTCCGCTCGTTCTTCGTGTTCCTCATAGGGATCCTCTCCAAACCTGAAAGATCGTCCACATAGGGTTCCGCCCTACATCATCTTGGTATCATGAGCCACGTTGATCACGTTTTGGAGCCCCTATACCGTGTTTTCTAGCTTGATTTTGTTGTTTTTTCCCCAAATTCAAAAATTCCCCACCAAAAATAGCCCCAATTTTTTTTTGTAATTTGTTGGTGAGATGAAGTTTTGTTGATTTTGATCCATGGATTTGCTTGGTTTCGGGTGGATCTAGCATTTCCCCAAGTTTCCCCATCTTTTCATCCACGAAATCACCTCAATTTTGACCCCAAAATCCCAAAATTCCGCCCAAAATCGCGTCCTGGAGCTCAAATCCCGCGTTGACCCCTGAGCTCCAGACGTCCGACCTTTCCCGGACGACCGGAACCCCTAACCCGAACCGAAATCACGGATTTCCATGCCTCCCGGACGTCTGGCCCCCCGGACATCCGTCCATTTACGGTGGAGCGCCGTCTTGGTGGTGGTCGTCTCGCGTTGTTCTTTTGTGCTCTTGAAGCTTGGACTTGGCGTGAAGTAGGGCTTGTTGGGACTTGTGCATTTGTGCTTGGCGAGCATCTTCATGATGATGGTGTCGTTGTCGCACTTGAGCTCGTAGTAGATGTCGTTCGTCGTCGTCGTGCACATGATGCTTGGAGGTGACTTGCCCTTCATGACGATGTGGATCACGAACGTGATGGTGGTCGCCATGGAGATGTGGACGTAGACGACTTGCCTTGAATCGCTTGGGCGCTCCGAAGACTTGTGGCTTGAATGTCGCCGTCTTGAAGATGATGAAGGGGAAGTAGACTTGAGCAAGGTCCGAATCTCCTCCATCCTTGCATCTTGCTCCTCTTTATGTGCGGCAAGCTTCTTGTCGATGTAGTCCCTTCTCCTTGCTTCGGAGTGACAAATGTCGATGGAGATGTTCTCGATGCGCTCTCGCAATCTTGATTGTGCGCCTTGCACTTGTTGTTTTAGATCGAAGATAGACGCTTTGTGATGTAGTTGTTCACGCCGAATTTGTTGTCGAGGACCGGAGATGAAATGCCTTGCCTATCCATCACAAGACTCGAGCAAATATGAGTGGGAGGAAGAGAAGAACTTATACCAATGTACCTT